>CAWUFW010001136.1:0-600000 GCA_963921515.1 Calotriton arnoldi | reverse complement strand
GTCTCGACGAGCTGGCCGATTCAGCGAGGCACTAGACAGGGTTGTCCCCTGTCCCCCCTGCTATTCGCCCTTATATTGGAGCCGTTGGCTTGTGTAGTTCGAGCTTACCACGGGCTGGGTGGTTTTATAGACGAGTCCCGATTTTTAGAGGAAGAACGCATATCGCTATATGCGGATTAAATTTTATTATATGTCACGGACCCAGCCAAGACACTCCCCAAAATATTGCGAATCTTTGAGGAATATGGCCGCCACTCGGGTTATAGGATTAATTGGAGTAAATCCACCTTGTACCCTGTGGGAGGGGCGGTGGAGCCCCAGACCTACCCGAGTCGCTTACGATTGTCCACGGAGGGGTTCACCTACCTTGGACTCTATATCTCCACTGAGGTAGCCACTAACTTAGAGCACAATATCAAGCGAATCCTTTTAAACTTTCAAGCAGACGTCAAGAGGTGGAGGAAACTCCCTTTGACGATCATGGGGAGGGCCGCTATGTACAAAATGATCACACTCCCTCAGCTGCTTTATATTTTGCAAAACACCTACTGCAAAATACCAGAGACCGTGTTTGCAACCATTGATAGCGAGCTACGCTTGCTTTTATGGGACGGGGCACACCCACGGATAGCGCTACCAACGCTGCAGCGTAACCCATACAATGGGGGTCGGGCCCTACAAGATATCAGGGCCTACTACAAAGCGGCACATATTGTAATTAATTAATGGAATCACGCTCCGAGAGACCACCCCACCTATAGGTTGGAAAGATTACAATTCCGAAAACGCACACACTTACACTATATATATGGCGGTGGGGGCAGTACCCGGCTTTTGCCGGCTACCCAAAGAGTGCTGAGAAGCAAATGAAATGGGATATGAAACCTACAAGGAAGACCCCATTATGGGAGGGAATTAGGCTAGCTGAGATTGGTAAGCTGAGAGGTTTTAGACAGTGGGATCTAATAGGGATTTCCAAACTAGGGGATGTCATAGAAAAAGGCACATTGGCCCCATTTACCTCACTTCAAGCCACATATCAGCTTCACGACACTCAAGCCTATGCCTACCTTCGACTGAAACATACCTGGCAGGCGGAGGGACTAGACGCAGCCGGAATATGCCCCATTAGAGGGCAGACTCTTACAGGAAGAGATTCCGACTCAAGCCATTAACAATATGCCGGACAAACTAGGCCCACTGAGAGCTAAATGGGAGCTCACTACTGGCCCGTTAGAGGACATCGATTGGGAGGCTGCCCTCATGCACCCACGTGAAGTGGCGATCAAACTAAGATTGCGGCTCATCCAGTATAAAATACTACAAAGGACTTACTTTGACAGAGCACGACTACATTCTATGGGGAGAGCAGATCACCCGGATTGCCTCAGATGCCACACAGAACGCGGTACATTTATACACACACACTGGGAGTGCAGCAGGATTCAAACATACTGGAGCAAGATAGTGAGGGAATTAAACAATATACTGGAATCCCAAATTGAGTAGTTGGAAGCCAGGTTCCTCTTTCTGGGAATCCCCTCAGACGTGGATCTGCCACGACAAACTCATGTTGGCTAACTTGGGGCTGGTGGTGGCCAAAAGGGACATAGCCCGATACTGGGGTGCCCACCAACTCCCCACACTCCGGGAATGGAGAACAAGTTTGGATCCCTATTAGGTTGCGGAGAAAGTGACATACGAAGCAAGGGGCTGTCCCCGCAAATTCCGAACGATATGGGCTCCAAGGATAAAATACTATGGATTGGAGCTGGGGGCAGAGGAGGCGGAATTGGACTTGCTGCTGGGGTGATCGGGGAAAGAGCCCTGCTAATTATGCGATATGACCCATTGTCGATAAGTGTAGACAATCCAGACGCTACTTTCGACACATGTATATAAATGCGTTGCTGGAACCTAACCTCATGCTCTCTTTCAGAGGAACTGTTGCTATATCTTTTGCATTATACCAACTGCTATTACCCAGTACTCACTATGTATCGTGGATTCATGATTTCTTTGCCTGTACATTTAAATTACAAAAAACAAATAAAATATATATATTTTTTAAAAATAGTGGCATTTTAGAGCACTTTGAAGTAATTCAGTTTAAGATGGACTGTGTACAAAAAAACTCACTTGTATGTTTTATTAGCCTGTAATGTTAAACCATCCATAACAATAATACTGGCTGTGATGTTAAGGCACCAGATAACTAGTTCACTTTGTTAACTCCTGGTGTTGTCAAGAGGGAGGGTTAAAAAATGTTTTAAAATTCAGGTTTAGAAACTTTCACTTCAAATAAATGTCAATGCAATGTTGTGATCTAATGTACTAAATTGAAACATTACCACATTTTTTTAAAATTTTTGTTGTTGTATGCCATAAGACGTTACATAGCATGATAGTAGCCAGGTATGTGGCAACAGACTCCATCGCACATTTACAGAAGAGCACTGCTGGGCTAAATACATTTATGAAAAGTTGGCACACAATTTGAAAACATTTCTGTGCAACAAACTGACCCATAATAAACTGTCCCTCCTTAACCTCCTGCCCAGTCACCGCTGCCTTAACTATGAGGGTAGAGAAACAAAGCAATGAACCCTGTGGTGCTTAAAAGAAAGTGTTCTAGTGGGGAAATCGCAACAGTGTGTCAGAGATAGGCGCCCTTAGACCACTGCCTTGTCTAGTTGCCTAGATTTGGCAAGAACAAATAGTACATAGAAACCAAGAGTGTATGGATTGGAGGGGGTGGGGGTGTTGAAGTATCATCCGTGGAGCAGTTTTTAAAGACCTCCACCAAAATATCCCACGTCTGTGCAATAAAATATTTTCTCAGACCAGCTCATTCCTCTCTCTGCAACAAGGCGCTCTCAGACTGAAACCAAGAGAGCGAGACCTTGTTGCAACTTACGATACTCTGAGGAAGTGAATCCTTCCAGGGCAGTGTAATATTGTGTTTTGCTAGAAAAAGAGCCAAGTCTAGGAACTTGGTGGAGGGTTTCTCAAGCTTATGATGGGGGGGGATATGCCCAATAGGACCATTTCTGGGGAATTCATTAGTACACAGCCCATTGCGGGCGATAGTACTGCGAGAACTCTCTGCCACTATGAAAGAAGTGTGGGGCAAGACGAAAACATATGAAGCAAATCCATATCTAATTGCATACAGCAAAAACATGCAGTTGTGGCTCCTTGATATATTTTCAGTTCAGAATATAAAATTGAATATACTTACAATGGGAGATGCAGGATACTTTATGGAAATATTCCAATATTTTAGCCCAGTCGTGCTGAGGTTTGGCCAGGTCAGTCTCCCAGGTAGTATGGAGAGAAGCCTTGGAGTGGTCCCCATGTTACAGGAGCGCTCTATAGACCCATCTAATCAATTTGCTGCCTGTCCCTATGGTGTAGAGCATCTGGCACACCTCATGCGAGGATGGTACTAGGTTGCAGGCATGAAATAGGGCATTTAAGATTGTTTAAGGTGCTCATAAGTAAGGAATTGACCTGGGCGAAGATTATAATCCGCCAGAAGCATTTGAAAATCTAGTAGCTCGCCGTCAACAAACAAATCCCCCAATTTTTAAAGGTCTGCAGCATGCCACTGATGGACTTGCCCTGAGCCAAACCATCTTGTGTGAGTGGGGAGGCCTAGCAAAGGTAGTGCAGGAACATAGGGTTTCAAATGGTCTGTAAGAAACAATGAGTAGTGCATTAAGCCCTCCTTAAATTCTTTACAGGTATACCCAGTCTCGTGCAGGGGGCGGCCAGTGAGCCACCCATTGAAGCTGTGCAGCTAAATCATAGGTTCTAAGTCTAGAATGGCTAATCTACTCGCAGTCACATGTTGCTTTAGAGTGTAAATAGCTAACTGGCAGCGCCCTGGCCCCCAGCGCCCTGGCCCCCAAATCAGACGTGGGATGTGCCTGAAGAAGGATCAAGGGATGAGCAGGGGAAGGGTTGCAAAATAATACAATAACCCGAGCAGCACCACCATCTTCACAAGTGCCAGGAGGCCTGAAGTGTGTTCACGCCTTGAGACTCGGAGCAACACGTTGAGAAAGACGTCCACCAGCTGTATTCTTATAAATTGGTGAAGTTTATTCAGTAACAAGTTACAGGTTAAGTACAGGAGATGTGAGGGCTAAGGATGGCTGCATCAACTGACACAGCAGTGTTCCATACCATCGCCCAAGCATTCCAAAAGAAATAATACTTAGAATACATGCACAAGTGAAACTGAAGATTCTGCGAATAACATGTAAAGCAGGGGCACAAGCAAAAGATGACTAAAAGACATGAAACCCCAAACACCACATATCTCCCCCTTTAACGAGAATAAAAGGAAAGAAATAAGTTGACATGTTATCTAATCAACAAATCTACTGGGGATCCTCTTGATCCTTGAACTTTTTCTAACAGAAGGATCATTATGAACATTAAGCTGATCATGAAGACGAATATCATTTCTTTTAGTCTTAGCCAAGCGACCAACATTCCACCATTGACCATTGTCAAGCTTAACAGCATGACCTCTAATGCTGACAATACGTGCAGGGTCTTTGAACTTCGATTTCCCTTTTTGTAACAATAAGGGGTCCTAAACACACACCCAATCACCAATGTTAAATTTGATTTCCTTTTTACATGTGGTAAATTTTAATTTTTCACATCTGAGGCGACTGGCTTCGTCACTTAAAATTTTAGCTTTAACAGATTCATTCTTAACATTATATCCAATGTCCAAAATTTCTATTTTCCAAAATGGATTGAGAGTAGAAACAACTCTTCTTCCTCTCATTAGTTCAAAGGGAACAGAACCAGACACAGAATGAGGGGTAGTCCTGTACGCCCAAACATCTCTAATGGCAGTTTCACAGTCTACTTTTGCATTTATTGCGCTTTGAATACATTCAACTAAGACTCTGTTGAATCTTTCAACTTTGCTGTTGGCTTGGGGAAAATAGAGTGGGGTGCGCAGGTGTTTAACACCCATCTTTGTTAGAAACTCTTGCATACACAACGAAGTAAACTGAACCCCATTGTCAGTTAGTAATTCTTCAGGAACACCCTCTCTGCTAAATACATCTTGGAGAAAGCGAACAACAGATTTGGTGTTGGGTTCAGAAACACCCCTGACTTCCACCCACCTGGATAAATGATCAATTAAAACGATGAAATACTTCATACAATTGGGGAGAACATGAAATGGTCCTAGAAAATCCACAGCAACCCTCTGCCATACCTTGCTGGGTGCCACGGTGGGTTTGGGAGAAGGAGAAGAAGTAGAGAAATGTTTATCGCTGTACAAACACTGAGTACATTCATTCACCAAAACTTCCACCTCACGATCAACGGAAGGCCACCAAAAATCATTGCGGATTCTTCGTTTTGTGGCAGTCATACCTAGATGGCCTGAGTGTGCAGTCTCCAGAATTCGTTTTCTGAAGCAAGAAGGAGGAATTAGTTTTCCCTCTCTAAATAATAATTTGCTCTCAATAGATAATTCATTGGCAACTTTACAAAAAGGCTGTAATACAGGATCAATGGACTTTTCTTTGGGCCATCCTTTTACAACGAAACTCATGCCCTGTTTTAACACGGAGTCATTTTCTAAGGCTGTACACCAATCTTCCATATTTGCACAAATTACAGTGTCATCAATATAAGCAATAATGCATTCTTCGATGTCCTCTTCCTCTCTCTCGTTGAGTTTGTCATCTTGGACAGGAAGTCTGGACAAGAAGTCAGCTTTGATATTCTTGCCGCCAGCTATATATTGTACAGTGAAATTGAATTCTAACAGCTTGGTCGCAAGTCTGGCCAACCAGGCAGTAGCTTTCTTAATCTTGTTACCAGAAAGAATATCTACTAATGGCTTGTGATCCGTTCTAAGCCAAAATTTCCTACCCCACACAAGGTTTGAATTTCTCGACTCCCCACACACATGCATTTCTTTTTCAATAACAGAATACCTTAATTACACATCTTTCATCCTGCTTGAGGCAAAACCAATGGTAACTTCATTGTTGCCCATCATTTGTGACAACACAGCGCCCATGCCATACGAGCTGGCGTCAACAGTGATATATGTATCACGACCCTCCACATATGCCTGAAGAGCGGGAGCAGACAGTATACTCTCTTTGATCGGTTGAAAATGGTCTTGGCAAGTGGATGTCCAAACAAAATCAGAATCTTTTTTTAATAAACCTCTAAAACATTCAGTAAGACTTGCAAAATTCTTGATAAACTTCGAATACAATTCACATAGACCAATGAGAGAACGAAGTTGCTCTTTGTCAGTGGGATGTGGTGCACGGATTATGCCATCGACAATACTTGGCTTGGGTTTAACACCATCCTTGGAGAGAACATGCCCCAAATATTCGATCTCATTAACTGCAAAGATGCATTTGTCCTCCCTGACAGTGACTTGTTTTGTAAAATTGTGAGGACTTGTTCAATAACTTCGTTATGTTCCTCTTTTGATATGGTATGAATTAAAATGTCGTCTTGAAAAACAACAACGTTAGGTATTCCTTTAAACATGTTGCTCATCACACGGACGCAGCAGACACCAGTCCAAATGGCATTCTGCGAAACTGGAATGTACCATCAGGTGTGACAAACGCTGTTAAATGTCTGGATGATTCATCCAGTTCCACCTGATGGTAAGCTGCCCGTAGATCCAATTTGGAAAACCATTTGGACTGGCCTACTGCTGTGATCAAGTCCTCAATACGAGGAAGGGGAAAATTTTCTACCCATATTGCGTTGTTAATTGAGCGCAAGTACACACATAAGCGTAACTCGCCATTCTTCTTCTTAGCGAGAACAATGGGAGAAAGCCAAAGAGTGGCATCCACTCGCTCTATGATTCCATCGTCTTGCATGTTTTTTAACATCTGAGTTAATTCACTCCATACACTGTGGGGAACATTGCGTAATCTATGCTTTACTGGAGACACACCTTCCTTGACTTTGATAACATGGGTAACATTTTTAATCAAACCAATCCCATCACAAAATACATCTTTAAATTTCTCTTTCCAAGAGATATGATCAGAGACAGAACTGGTAAGGGAAACAGGGTGTTTGTGGCCGGGTTTGATGATCATACCGAATTCAGCTTGATGCCACCAACCCAGTACGTTAATTCCTTTATAGGCTACATAGATTTTTCCATGGATGGTTTTTGTTTCAAAAGTAATGTTACCACAAAAATACCCTGCTAAATCAATTTTGCTACCGTCAAACGCCATGGTAACAACATTGGGAGGTAACAAAACTTTATGTGCCCAGTTTTGTTTGTACTTGTCGACAGAAATAATTGTGATTCTTGCACCTGAGTCAATGAGGAGAAAGATATCAACATTGTCAATGGTTATTTGAACTAAAGGATCAGTGATAATCTTATCAGAATGAACATTGTTAATGTCTACACAATCCACAGCTAACAATAACTCCTCAATTTTCTTTTCTACTAACACCTGTTCACTATCAGTCACATTGTCTTGAACATACCGAACAGGAGTGCGTCTGCCTCTTCTACAGACATTGCCAAAGTGGCCAATCTTTTTAAATTTCCAGCATTCTTGTGCCGCAGCTGGACAATTTTTGAAATTAGATGCATGAGAATTTGAACCGCATCTGAAACATTGAATTTTACCGCGGGCATAATATGCACCTCTACCACCTCTGATGCTAGGAAAAGAGTTACCTCTAGGTTTACTCGAAGTAGTGTCGGGAATGTGTGAAGTTTTAGAAGAGGGATTTACAACACTGGTGGTAGGTGATGGTTGAATCTCCAATTGTTTTGCGTCAAGTTCAGAGGTTTCGATACTTTTCGCTAAATCAATAGCCTCATCCAATGAAGGATTCTTACAAGACAATAGTCTTTGTTGAATCTTCTTTGAATAACATCTGGATACCAATTGGTCCCTAATTAGTTGTGAAGTGAAGTGTTCAAAATCACAATAACCGGCAAGCACTTTCAGAGCAGTTATGTAAGTATCAATGGACTCATTGGGACCTTGAATGCGAGTGAAAAATTTGTGTTGATGAACTAAGAGATTAACTTTCCCTTCAAAGTAAATGGACAATTTCTTTACAGCTAACTGAAATTCGTCAAGGTCACCCACACCTGACCTAAATAAACAGGTAGGTGATCAAAAACATTCTGTCCCTCCACGCCTAAATAATAGTACAACAAACTACGTTTCCTTTCAGGTTTGAACTTTGAACCATCAATGGCACCTAGGTAAGCCTCAAAAGATCTATACCAAAGGCGCCATTTAAGAGGAGGTTCTCCAGGTTCTTGTAGGAAATGTGCAGGAGGTGTGACAGATTGCAAGATGCTGGCAGTAAGAGGATAAGGAATACACCAAGAAGAAAAGAAAATTTAAAAAATGAAACGAGGCAAAATGAGTGGAGAAATAGGGTGAAGATAAGAGAAAGAGAAAAAAAAGTAGTTGTTACAATGGTGTGCACCAGTGAAACCAATCTTGACAATGAATGATGTTCAACACGAAACGAAGAAAAATGAATGAAGCGTGTTGATCGCTGATGTAATGATTAAAAGAGAACATGCAGTACTATGAAGTGCCTGGAGCGCTGTGGCAAAACAAAAACAAATTCCACTGGTGCAGGAAATATGTTCTTGCTTTCTATGGTAAAGGACAGTGAGCGTAGACACAGCAAGAAGAAGACTTGAAATGATGCAGCAGTAACGGAGTTGTCCCAGAGCTGACTGGTCGCGAAAACTGGAGAAAATTAAGGTGAAGCTGCTTGTGGTGCTGTAATTGCGTAGACTGACGCGCGTCGGGATACGCGCCGGTTGTCAGATTTTATAAAGGAAATCCAGCGCGATGGATATCGCATGCAGGATGGTGAAACATAGGCACGAGTTTCTGCACGCGTCTTTGATTACCCCTGAATTCAGCGCTCGAAGAGGTGGCAGGCACAAGTGTAGCGTTGGTTGCCTTGGCAACGATAGATGCGCTGAAGCGGGCGAAGAGCGAGCGGCATGCACGAGCGTAGCGTTGGTTGCCTTCACAACGCTAGACGCGCTCGAGCGGAAGAGGAGCCGTTGGTACCAAAATGTTAAAAATCTGCAAAAATGATGCCCAGGTACACAAAGTTGTGTCGCAAGTAGCAGCGAACACGTTGAAACACTGGGGCAAAGCAGCGCTGGAACGCACAGAACAAGAAAAGCTGTGCCGTTTTTTCAAATGACAATAAAGTCTCTGAAGTCATGAACGGTGTGTGAAAAATATCCCTTAGCCCTCAGAAAAGTAGGGAGCTCGAAGCGCAAGCGCACAGTACCTTAGATGATGGTGGAGATTTGGTCGTAGATGGCTGAATAGTAGAGAAAAAAAAAAATTGATCCCAAGCTTGTCGCCAATTTTGAAGTGTGTTCACGCCTTGAGACTCGGAGCAACACGTTGGGAAAGACGCCCACCAGCTGTTTTCTTATAAATTGGTGAAGTTTATTCAGTAACAAGTTACAGGTTAAGTACAGGAGATGTGAGGGCTAAGGATGGCTGCATCAACTGACACAGCAGTGTTCCATACCATCGCCCAAGCATTCCAAAAGAAATAATACTTAGAATACATGCACAAGTGAAACTGAAGATTCTGCGAATAACATGTAAAGCAGGGGCACAAGCAAAAGATGACTAAAAGACATGAAACCCCAAACACCACAAGGCCCATTACTGAAAGTGTAAGAGAAGACCATAAAGCAAACTGGGCTCGGAGGGACCATGTCACTCTGCCCAGATTCCCATCCTGTAAATCAGGGGGGGAATAGCAGACATTAATCCCTAGGTATCGAAAGGTAACCGATTCCCAGTTCAATCTGGGGTCTAATTGAATATAAAGGGGAAAACACTACTATATGTTAAAGTAATACTTTTTACATTTTAAAACCTTTATCATTCACCAAATGAAAAGACGGGTATGGAAACTCGTTCCTCTTTCCTGAGATCTCATTCACTTTGAAGTCCTTAAAAGTGAACAAGAGACAGAAAGCTACACATTTAAACCATTCCCACTTGCCTCTCCAGCGCTCTAATATGTCCTCATCCAGTGTCTCAACATCTCCAGTAAAAAGCATTAGCATAATACAATTATAGGGAAATAAAATAAGCAGAACCCTTTCCTGCAGGGTCCTACGTATGATTACAGCCGTGCTCACTCACTCATGGCCTGGTATGGAATCACTCATTATGACATAATAGGGCTGCAATGTTCCCTTCAAAGACATGCCTACCGGTGTCAGCGTTTAAAAATTGTCTGGAGGGGCGTGGCCAGGACGGGAATGGAGCGAGACATGTCGTGCCTCAGCTCCGGATTACTTATTTTTTTTTTTTAATTAAAAATCCACAGTATAAGAAACAAAGACAGAACTAAACCAATACATAATGTCAAATCATCCAATACAAAATACATATTATTATTATTTCATTCCCATTTATCAAGCAAACGAAAATCAAAAAAAGAAAATAGATAACAAATTAAGATATCAGCAAGCAAAATGGTCAAGCATGGAACCCCATATTTGCATACCCAGCTCTCGTTTCCTTAAGCCCTTAGCGAATACAGACTAAACTCCAGGTTGAATATATTATAAAACCTAGCACGCCACATTTCAAAGAGGGTGCCTCTGGATGAAGCCATACAGAGGCAGTACATAACCGTGCTACCCCCATAGCCACAAAAATAAGATACCTATATTTATACATCAGTGTCCCTTGTCCCAGCTCCTCACCAGTGCCTAGCAACATAACAGGGGCCGAAATCACTATGTCCACTCCAGTAACCTCTGATAAAAACCTCTCAATATATTGTATATACAAAGCCAAGTTAGTGCATGAGAAAAAGATATGTAAACTATCGGCATCATCAACACCACAGCGAAAACATTTCCCATCGTGTCTGCCCCCCCATTTCTTCATCTTTGCCGGAGTATGACATAAATTAAATATCGTTTTATAATGTTGTGTCTTTAAGTTTGCGGCCATGAATATTTTTCCTGCCAGGTCAATTGAATTCTCTATAGACACACCTGAGATTCCAAGAGAATCCCCCCACTTAAGATTGTATTTCTCGAGATCATCAGTTTTAACAGATTGTAATGCTTTGTAGAGAACCCCAATTCTTCCTTGAGATCAAATGAGTTCAATTATCTTATCTGGTTTTAACACCGTAGTATGTTTATTCAGAAAATCACGTATCTGAAGATATTTAAAAAATTGACATTTAGGAAGCTGATATTTATCCGCCAATTCAGAGAAAGAAAACAACAGCCCCCCGGCTCTCGTGAAATGTCCAAGTTGTCTGATACCGGATAATCTCCATTTCCTAGTGACGTAATCTTGAAATATCGAGGGGAGGATCCCTACAGCCGACAGAGGTGTATAAAAGGAAAGCCCCTCAATCTGTAAATTCTTTCGAACTATTTTCCAAACCTTATAAACTGCCCACAAGATCTTAAAACGTGTCCTCTTATAATAACTGCCATCGATTCTTTGAAATAGACAGTTTTTAGCCTCAGTACCCAGTACCATCTGATATATTGATGGGGCCTCTGCAGGATTATCTATTTCTTCTCCAGTTAACAAAATACGAGCATTAGCTAGAATACACACATAGTAATATAAAACGAAATCGAGGACTGCCCATCCCCTCTATCTCGGGGTAGAGTCATATATCGAGCCGCTCTGCGTGGTTTCCCCGGAGCCCACAAAAATTTAGAACACACGGATTGTAATTGCCGTAGTTGCAACAAAGGTATTTCCAAAGGCACCTATCTAAAAAATATAAAACTTTCGGTAAAATATTCATTTTAAGCACATTGGCTCTACCAACCAAAGTCAGATGAAGACATTGCCACCGCTCAAGCGCTTGTTTAATATTTCCAAAGATGGCTCTACAATTAACGTCGACTACCTCCTTCAAACAAACCCGAATCTTGATACCCAAATATATAGCTTCCTTAACAACTCTAACATAATTATTAATAATCTGATTAGTACAGAGAATCTGGGTTTTAGAGGTATTAAGCTTATAGCCAGCCATACAACCAAATATATATGCAAGATGTTCGATTTCGGGTAAAGCCGTCCCTGGATCCGATGTGATTATGGCTATATCATCTGCATATGTCAAGACACGGAACTGATCTTGCCCCACCGTAAACGGTCTTATCCTTGTGCTCCGCTCAAGCATATCCAAAAAAGGATTAATGTAAAGCGCAAACAAGAGCGGGGAGCAAGGACAACCCTGACGTGTGCCTCTAGTAATGCGAACTTCCTTAGATGTTAAGCCCATAGCGCAGATCCGAGCCACAGGAGAACGATATAAAACCTGCAGAGCTTGAATGTATCCCTGAGGGAAGCCCATCATAACTAAAGCTTCCCAAAGAAAATTCCAGGACACGCGGTCGAACGCTTTCTCAGCGTCGAGTAGCACAATTCCTACATCTCTAGCCTCCACTTGAGCAATGTCAAGTATAGTAATGACTCTAGCTACATGGTTTACCGTCCCCTACCAGGAATAAATCCATGTTGCCTAAGTGAGACTAATGGGGATATAACCTTAGCCAATCTATTCGCAAGAATTTTTGCATATATCTTACCGTAATTTGTGAGTGATATTGGACGATAAGAACCCGGAAGGTCTGATGGCTTACCCTTCTTTTTAAAAACAATGATATTAGCCACATCCCATGATTGTGGTGCCACACCTTTTTGAGCAGCCTGACAGATAGACAGAAAATCAGCTTTAAGTTCTTGAAAAAAAAGCTGATAAAGCTCAGATGGTAGCTTGTCTGGACCCGCGGCTTTACCCCGTGACATACCATTAACAGCCTGTTCCAATTCTTCCATTGAGATAAGTTTATCTAATCTATCTGCTTCTCCATGAGCTAGTTGCTGGAATTGAACGTCCAAGAGCCCAAAGTCTACCGGATCGCACTCTCCATCTGTATAAAGCTCTTGATAAAAGCTATGAAAAACCTCTAAGATCTCCCGGGGATCACTTACCAACCCACCACTAGTATTCCGCAAACCATCTATTCTTTGTGAGGCCTCTTTAGAACGTAACCTTTGAGCTAAGCAGCGCCCTGTCGCCTCGCCATATTCGTAGCGATCTTTCTTAAAAAGCTGATATTTAAAGGCAATTTAAAGGCAATTTCCTTACTCCATATGCTATTAATGTTGGCTTTACATCTAGCAACTGTTGTTTGCAATTCAATACTATTACTACCTGACAAAATTCCACATGTTAAATTTTCTTCGGCGGCTTTCAATTTATTGTACAGCTCCTGAACCATGCGCTTAGCCTGTTTTTGTTTATGTAATCCGAAGCTTAAGACTTCCCCTCTAAAACAAGCTTTGAAAGTGTCCCAAACAATCCCACAACTTGTAGAGTGGCGATTATCTTGAAAGAACTCTCTAACCCAGTTCCTCATATGCTCAATGAAAGAGTTATCAAACAGGAGTTTTCTATCAAAGGTAAACTCTCTTGGAACTGAGCTAGTGCCCAAAGCTGGAATGTCTAAGACAACTGGAGCATGGTCAGATGTAATTCGGGGAAAGACCCGTATTTGGGCTTTTGTCAATAAGAGAGGTGAAATGAAAAAATAATCAAGCCGCACTAATTTGCCATGAGGATGAGAATAAAACGTAAAGCCAGAATTGGGTGTTTTAAGTGTTCCCCATACATCAACTAAGCCATGATCCCACATTAAATGATATAAAGCCTTGAACACCCTAGGTTTCCTGCCGCTATAACTTTGTATCCCAGCTTGTAATTCACCATGTATCAAATTGATATTAAAATCCCCACATAACACTAAAGGGTTGGGCCAGGTTGCGAGCTCCAGGTTTAAATATTCAAAAACAGAAGCTTCATCCAAGTTGGACCCATATACTGTGCATAATGTAAATCTGGATCCCCCCCGACATGCATTCCAATATTACCCAGCGCCCATAATTGTCTGCAAGTATACGTCCAGAAGTTTGTATATTCGGTTTGGCCAGCAGAGCGACCCCACGATTCATAGTAGTTTGTTGTGAAATGGCCAATACTGCGTACCCTAACTCAGCTAAAATCTTACGCTTTCCCCAGGGTATGTGTGTCTCCTGTATGCAGACTAAATCTGGATGATTCACCCTAAGCTCAGCCGCAACTCTTTGCCTTTTATTATAATTGTTAAGCCCAGAGACGTTGAGCGAACATATTCGAAGCCCTAGCTTAGCCATAAAACAAACCTAAATACCATCCCTTGCTCCATTCTCTTAAAAACCATCTAATGTCTTTACATTTCACAAACTCAACAATACTGTGGATAGTTTTTCTTTTTTACCCCCAAATACCTCCCCCACCCCAACGGCTCCCTCCCCCCAACCAGTCCTCCCTCCTCCCCCCCCCCTTCAATGAGGCAAGAGGAACGATGTTCCCAGTGATGCTAAGCTCCGCGCAGCCCAGGTGACCCCGCCCACGCCGCCATATATACAAAAACAAAGAACGAACATTAGCCCTTCATAGTCAATACTTCTTCATCATTCCTAGTACCATAGCTGTCTTCCTAACATATGGCTATATGAAGCCCGACAGCTTATACGCCACCTAAAAACACAGAAGAAGATACCCAAAAAAAAAATCACAGTTACATATTACAATGATTGTAAATACTCTTTGGCTTGAATCTCAGACGTAAAAAATCTAGTATGATCTTTATAAAGCACTTTTAGCTTTGCGGGGTTAAGCAAAAAGCTTGAGCCCCTTAGCTTGAAATAAGGAGATGAGTTGACGGAGCTGCCACCGCTTTTCTACCGTGTAATGACAATAATCCAGGGCGTACGAAAAACTCTAAACCTTTCGCGGCCCTCCTTCTATCAGGACGGGCCAGCTCATATAACGCTTCACGCGCTAAAAATTATTGAGAGATATTAGAATTGATCTAGGCCTAGCAATTCCTTGACTGGGACCAGAGCGGATAGAAAAAGGAAACGATGCGCCCTTTGCACTTCTTTGTGCCAATCCCACTGCGTAAGTTCAGGAAAGGCTTCGGTGAATAAGTCAATGATGAACTTGCGAATATCTTGCCCCTCTATGCCTTCCGGGACCTGCAAAACTCTGAGATTGTTCCTCCGGGAACGATTTTCCAAATCAGTTAATTTCCACTGAGTGTCCTCTTTCAAAGACCGCATTGATTCTGTAATAGCCTTCTGTGCTACAAGTTCATCTTCTAGAGATGAAATACGTGCCTCAGCTTCACTGAATCTTGTAGTAAAATCCGTGCAGGTCTTAGCAATGCGTCGCACCGAGTTCTGCAATTTGCGACAAGAACTCTGTACCCTCTGACTCTCCGATCGTGTCTCCTCCCTATGAGTTATTAAAGTTTGATATATCAGAGCCAGTGATATCTCTTCCAGGGGATTTGATGAATCTCCTTTAGCAGTTTCCATGCCCATGCCAACATCAGAGGAGTGGTCCCACTGCAGAGTATTACTGCTATTGGCCCTTGCTACGAATTTAGGGCCCTCTCTGTAGTCTTGTTTTTTTCTTACTGTGCGGGGACTGTCTTCAGACGTATCTCCCTCTGAATCCTCCAAATGTACGCTGCTGACATCGCTGCCACCAGCTCCCCGTAATTCAGATTGAGATTTAGAGCCTAACTCTAGCTCATTACTAGATGAATCAGAGTGATCGGAGAGAGAAAAAAATGGTCACCAGAGTCTGTTTCTTTTCGATTTGATTTACTCCTTTGTAATTGTAGTTCCCTTTTTGTATCAAGGGCTGGTTTAATTATATCCACCAATTTACCCATTTGACTTACTAATTGTACAGTTGTCCCGGTGTCTGTATCATATAAACCAGACCCATTGGTAACATGGCTGAGCCCTTCTGTGACATATTCAGCTATTACACCGGTTAGAGGTGATAAAAGTCGTGCACTGGCAGCCTGTCCCCAGTTTCCATTAATGGCATCAATCCCCCCTGCATGTACTACCATAGAGATATCAGAGATTCTCGTATCCAGTGACTCAGTTTGCGGTGAGTGCAAAACTTTCTTCTTTTCCTTCAACCCCGAAAACAAAAGAGGCACAGTACGCTTACCAGTGGGGTCTTTAGTGCTTTTCTCAGTCGATGTATTTGGTAACATAGTATCCACTCTGGTTATCTTGCTACATACACTCGTATTATTCCCCACAGTTCCAGCTGAGTCCACCAGAGGGCGAGCCCTCCCTTTTGCAGGTTTAGGAGGCATCCCAAACACTACAGAATTTCTAGCACTTTGCACACCGTAGAATGTTGCAGCTGTGAGGGCGTCCCACCGGCAAAATCGAAAAAGTACTCCATTGACTCCTCTGAAGTCTCCACAATCCTGCGGTGAGCACAACCATCGCCGTAAGCAGCATGCTGCAAAGGCCGCCACGAAGCCACTAGATGTAGCGCTCCCGTCTCCCAACCAAACACCAAGCACCTTCCACTCTCGTTGCTGCCGGGATGCCTGCAGTTGATCTCCGCCACAACATCACTACATACCGCGCTCCAATGCTCCTGTCCACCAGGGAGTGCCAGCACCCTCTCCTCCGATCTCCGCCTCCACTGTCCACACTCCCAATCTCCCCAGGCCAGCACACCAGCTCCGAGACAGCCAAAAAGGAGCGAGGCCGAGCGGCAGCCACAGCAGCGAGAGCGGTCGGCGCCCGAGGGCAAGCACCGGCAACGCGGCAGCTGAAACAATGCTCCAAGCCGCTAGGGCGTAATCCGTCCACCGCAATCAATCAATCTGCCGGTCGGCAGCTACATCCGTGAGTTTTTCCTTGCCATAGAGCTTTCCCACAACTATAAAGCGCACAAGAGGCCACAAATCATGCGGGTGCGGGGTGACCCAGGAGCGACCAGCTCACACGTCCGACCTTACGGACGCCATCTTGCCTCCAAGATTTATTTATTTTATTTATGCGTTTTTATATAGCGCGGACTTTACCCGAAGGTGTCAGAGCACTTCACAATAGGAATAGTAACATTACATGAGGAGAAGGTTACAAGTGAGCATAATACAAAAGCAAGCGATACATTACGTGAGGAAAAAGTGACAATTGTGCAAATAACAAAAACAAGCAAGATACAAAAAGAGGTATACGTTACAAGAGAAAAAAGTGACAGGTGTGCATGATACATAAGATACAAAATACAAATAGAGGAATAATACTGCAATAAGTGGCAGTCACTCAGAACACACTGGGAAGGCACTTCAATAGGCATGGAGTACAGAATTTCCTATAGTGGAAGAACTTCCTTGAGGGAGTAGAGAGGGCGTGAATTAAACAGGAGACTTAAAATGAAGGGTACACAAACAAAAAATCCAACACAGCACGCAACGGTGAGGAATGTACAGGAAAAAGTACAAATTTACAATGAAGAGCGAACTTCCTAGAGGGGCCTGAGACTGAAAGTATTAGTTCTGAAAGTGTCTTTGGAAGAGAAGAGATTTGAGGTCAGCTTTGAAGATCCGGGTAGAGGAGGTGGCCCGGAGCAATGGGGGAAGCGAGTTACAGATTCTCTCCGCATTGCCTGAGAAGGATTGAGCCATCGATCTTTCCTTTTTGAAGACGGGGGGCTCAAGCAGAAGCTTTTCCGCATTGCGAGAAGGGCGAGAGCCACCCGACAATTTCAATTTATTCGCCAGGTAACGAGGGGAGGACGTGTGTCAGGCTTTGTATGTGATGCAGGCAGTTTTGTAAATAGATCTTGCCTCGATCGGAAGCCATCGAAGAGAGGACAGGATAGGCGTGACGTGGTCGCTTCGTTTAGACCCTGAAATGAAGCGAGCTGCTGAATGGAGGATGGATTTGAGAGGGGAGTGGCCTTCTTAAGCTGCTTCATGGCCCCGGGGCTTGCCCTACAGTACCCCTCTGTCCCCTGCATGGGAGCCTGCTGGACCAGCTAACAGGGCCTCCAGATTGAGGTGCGGGCCTCCTGAGCTGCTGGCCGCCCGAGGCTTGACGAGGCTCTGCCGATTCGCCATCTACGGAGCTCGGCCTGGAGACGTGGCATACCCTGAATCGGGCCTCGATCTCACTGCCCTCGCCACCCGGAGCGGCACCGCGGTGCCCACTCCAAAGCAGCGCTGGACTGGGTGCCCCCCTCTGTGTCTGGCCCTGAGGAACCCCCTGACTGTGACCGCTATCAGGCAGAGAGGAGACAGAGGAGGGAGACTGGCAGCGACAGAACCCCTCTCCCACTCGCAGTGAGTAACTGAGTTGATGCGGGAGCGACGAGCAACGGCCGAGCGCTGGGGCACTGTGGTGACGGCCGGGGCACGGCTTTAGTCCGCGGGGCTGCGCCTGGTTGGTGCACCGGTCTGCAGTGAAAGGACTTGAACTTTTGGAGGCCCCTCCCTGCCTGCTGGACTCAACAACTGGGGACCCGTCTGGGGGCGCTGGTGCCTGCTCTGCTCCCCACTGTGGCTGGGGCCTACCTGAGCAGGCGCTGCACCTTTTGCTGTTGGCCACAGTCTGGGACTCTTGTGCAACTTTACTATGAGCATCCCGGAGTCTCACCTAACTGGCCCTGATCCGATATCCATGCACTGCTCCCCCAGCACCCACAGGAGGAAGGTGAGAGACTGCATGGACATTGACTGAGCCCTCCCCCCCCCTCCACCGGGTATTGGGAACTGGCTACGCTTTGAATAGGGCCCATCTGCAGTGCTGTAAGCTTGAAGCCCAACCTGGATTTTTTTTATTTGAAAACCAGCTAGTGGATACATGGCAGGTGAGCACTCGGCGGCCTTTTGAGAGGGTGTGGGACCTATGACACGCTCGGGGCTTTCAGGCATGTTCCCCCCCCCTCGCCACATTGGTCTCCACTACAGAGGCGCCTCCCTCCTGCTTCTCGACCATGGGTGTCTTCCTCCCCTGGCCAGGTCTGGCTGACTCCTCGCCCCCCCTCCTGCAACCTTGGTGCAACCCATATAGCATGGAAGAGGGTGGTCAATCGCATCACTGCGCCACTGAGCGCTTGTGCCTCTGTGCCCGTTCTACTATGTTTTGCTGCGCCCCAAGCCCACCACGGAGACTTCTGTAATTTTGCTCGGGCACAAGGCCTTGACAGCAGATATGGACACGAAAGAGACCACCCCACTGGCAGCGGCTGGAGGAGCGGTGCCGGTGGCATCACGCAAGACTACATAGATACTGGAAGACATCTGCTCTGAAATAGGATCCCTCAAAACTGACTTCAAGTCCTGTCTCCAGGACCTGCAAAGTGATGTTTCCAAAATAGGGAGGGCTAGTGGACGATCTGGAAAGCACGGCAGACACTCGGGTGGAGGACTAGGAAATGCTATGGTGTCTACGCTCGAGAAACAGCAGGTCAAACAGGAGGACCTAGAAAATAGAAGCAGCCAAAACAATATCCAACTCTGGGGGGGGGGGGGGGAGGGTCCATAAGAGCTTAGAAGCGGACGGCATAGTGGCCATCACAGCTGAAGTCCTACCAATAATCCGGGGCAATCAAGAGCCCCCTCCGCTGACTCTGGACAGAGACCATCGAGTGTCTCCAGCACCAGGGCGCCCAAATGCCATCCCAGAGATCCTCATGAGGGTTCACTTCTTCACTGAAAAGGAAACCATCCTGCAGGCCTCCTGGGGAAAATAGACTTAATCTTCCATGACCACACCACTCAACTCTTTCTGGATCTTTCCACAATCACGCTGTGCAAGAGACATGATTTCGAGCCGATAACCGATAAATTAAGGAAACTGAGCATTCTCTACTTGTAGGGCCACCCCTTAACTCTTATGTTTCAATGGAAAGGGAAGCAGCGATCCTTATGCTCTCTGGCTGAAGCTAAAACGTTGTTGGGTATCCCTGATGACTAATCTAGCAGAGGTGCATCGCCTACCACATACAAGCTGGCACTGCATCAATACTAAGTCTACCCTGTTTCCTCACCCCTCTGGCAAAACTAGTGAAACCCCCGGCTCCCTGCCTATTCAACACCTCAGAAGAAGGAGGCCTATATCTGGCTCACTATGACGGTGACCTGCCATGCACCACCTTGGACAGCAGCTACATTCACTTGTCCTCACCATGGTCACTACACAGCATACTAAAATACTATCTCTCAACGTCTGGGGCCTGAACTCGTCTAGTAAGCGCAAGCAAGTTTGGAAATGCCTTCTTCAATAGGGCCCGGACGTCATCTTCCTCCAGGGGAGACACCTCCTGAGGGAAGACTTCCACTGTATGTATCACCTGAAATCTCCCCATCGTTTTTGGGCCCATGCTCCTACCAAAATGCTGGGGGTAGCCATGCTGTACAAGGCAAACTTTAGCTCTGTGGTCCTGAAATCCCCTAAAGACAAGGATGGCCGTTATTTGAAATTGAATAGCCTACGGGGCACAAGCCCACTAACACTGCTTAACAAATACGCTACCAATCAGACGTAGAACCTCTTAGTGGTGTCGTGTGGTTTGTGGCCTCCTGCTCTGCCTTGCTACGGTGGCTTAGGCCTAGCTACCATGAGGCCTTTTTGCGCACGTTCCTTTGTGCCGTTGGTTTTCAAGCCTCTGCTTCTGCCCGGCTATTTTAGCACTGTCTGCGTTTCTATCTTTCACCTTTTCTCCTGTTCCCTTTTGGGCTACGTCTGCACACCATGTAGAAGGTCGAAAAACAACGTCCCTTGTTCCTGCTGATTTGGCCAGTCCCTCGCACTTAGACATAACACTCTATTTACAGCTGCCTTGGAGAAATTCATGTGCTTTTAATATTGTGTTTTTCACTGTTAGAATCACTTGGAGAACAACCTTTCCAGAGAGAAGAGCTGTTTGTATCTGATGATGTAAACTTTGCATCTAGATATTGAGGTATGGGGGTTCGCTAGTCAAAGCCCAGAGGTCTTCTATTTTTATAATAAACTAGCTACTAGCACGGGGAGGGTGGTAAGGTCATTTAGCCTTATATCCACTGCTTTATGAAATGCTTTCCCCGTTTGTATTCTATGGAGTTGTAACTATGCTGCTTATTTTATCATTATGCATTATGCTGATAGTACTGGCACGTGTACTGTATCTTAGAGCACGTTAGTTGAAATAAACATTTTAAACTATACAGTGTTCTCTTCTTGCGCGTTGTGGACAGGTATGAGTGAGTTATGAAAGGGTGTTCTTGCTACTGCGAGTCCTGAGAGAGAGAGATACCGTGTTCTGGGTTGTCTAATCATTGGTAGCTTTGTTGCTAATGAGACGCTACAGCTAGTCGGGTTAGGGTTTTAGGTGCTAAGGTATATGGTTGGCTCACCACTATATTCCGAGGTTCTATTATCCTGTGCATAGCTCTGTGTATGTGCAGAATCCCTACAACAGTGGAGTTCTCTGGGACCAGCTGACAAACTAGGTAGGTGACATAGTGGGAGGCGAATTTAACCTGGTTTGGGACCCGGATCTCAACTGAAGCTTGGCCCCCTTCCAAGGCATGAGAGTGATATCTGCTCAGCTTAAGCACGAGATCACGGACTTGGGGTTGGTGGATGCCTAGCGCTAAAGGCACCCTGACACGCGGGATTACTCCTACTCTCACATCCACGCCTCATACTCCTGCATTGACTATTTCTTCCTCACTCACTCTCTACTTCAAGAACTGAAAACAGCGGCCATTTCAATCTCTGACCACGCCTATGTGGAGCTGATATGGGCCGGGACCGCTGACCCAAACACGGTTCGCCACAGTGGCGATTTCCCTCACAACTATTTAGAGATGAAGTAGACACAGCAGTGATTCAAAAGGCGATTGTGGACTATTTTGAACTTAAAGCCCTCCCAGACATATCACCTCACACTTTGGGATGGGTTTAAGGCTACCATCAGAGGGGTGATCTCGACCATTGCTTTCGCAAAAGCGAGGGAGTCCCGGTTGGTGGAGACAGGCCTGGGGGCTGAGATTAAAGCCCTTAAGCACCTCGACCGGACTGTCCCCACCAGGCATAACTAAAGACAACTTGCAATTCTACGGGGACAGTTGACAGCCCATAGGACCAATAGGGCTGAACGATCCCTTCTGGCTTTGAAGCAGAAATATTATGAAGGGTGGGGCAGGGTTGGCACCCTCCTTGCCCGTAAACTGCGCCAACACCAAGGTAAGGCCCATAATGTAAAAATTTAGACTAGCGATATGACCTGGGTTACCACCGAAAGGGCAAAGCAACAGACCTTTAACAGCTATTACCAAAATCTATGCACAAGATGATAGCTCACCGGACTTGATAGATGCCTACTTATGCAATTGCGACTGGGATCCCCTTGACTCATAGCATGCTTAACTTTTATACTCCCCCCTCACATCCGCAGAGCTACACAGTGCTTTGCAAGAGCTTCCGGTTGGGAAGACACCAGGCCCAACAGGCTCCATGTCACTTTTTACAGGGCATTTCTTCCTAATCTCCAAGATCATCTACTGGCACTGTTTAACTCCTTCACCCAGGACACAGGACTTACCCCTACCATGGCAACTACTGAGATCACCTTCATCCCCAAAACAGGAAATGATCCCACATTATGTTCATCCTATTGCCCTTTAGCTCTCCTGAACACACATGATTTACGAAGATCTTGGTTAACAGGTTGGAGCAATACCTCTCCAGCCTTATAGACCCCGCCCAGGTTGGTTTAATTTGCAATAAGCAAGGCGCGGATATCTGCCGGATTGCGCACTTGGTAGAAAAATCCCACGTAGCAATATACCGTCCTGCCTTCTCGCGCTTGACACGGAGATGGATTTTGACAGAGTGAGCTGGACCTTTCTCTGTGTGGTCCTCCACAAGATTAGTTTAGGCCAGAGTATGGTCAACAAGATCATGGCATCTTAGGTCTGCCCAGCTGCCTCATTCCCTGTTAACAGACAGTATACGAACCCGATCCACCTTACCAGAGGCACCCAACAGGGGTGTCCACTATCGCTTTTGCTATTTGCCCAGCCAGTTAAACCCCTAGCCATTACTATTCGGCAGACAACAGCCATCGCTGGCATCCCCTTCGGTGGGCGTTCCCACAAAATAAATCTATTCGCTGACGACCTACCACTTACTCAACCCTCTACCTCCTACCAGCGGTTGAAAGTTGCCTCGCTCTTTTTTAAAAGGTTGCAGGCTTTAAAGTTAATATGACCAAATTGTATGCCCTGAACCTCGTGATACCCAAGCAGGACCTTCCCGCCCTTCAACTAGTAGCCACCTTTCAGTAGTCCTCTCACACCATTCGAAAACTAGGCCTCAATTTAACCTCCACTCTTATGTGGGCACAAGCCAACTGGCCAGAATATCGAAAGTCCATCCTGGAAGATCTCCGCCGCTGGAAGACTTTGCATGTATCATGGCTGGGCCGCCTCAACGTCATCAAAATGAAAGTCCTTCCCAGGATTCTCTAACTTTTTCAATCTTTACCTACCCCCCATCTCTCCCAACGACATCTGTGCCTACAGCGAGACGTACTCTCCTTTATCTGGGGAGGTAAACGCCCCAGGCTATCTAATTCTGTGTTAATGAAGCCCAGAAACAGGGGCGAGCTAGACTGTCCCAATTTTCTAGACTATTATTGGGTGGCCCATCTCCGGTATATCTCTGAATTGGTGGGCCACAAAAGTGATCAACACTGGTTCCACATGGACTGAGCAGGGGCTTATCGTCCCCTTTGGGACATAGCCTGGCTCCCCAAACATGCCCGACTCCCAGAGTGCATATATCTCAATCCCCACAAGGATAGTCCTTGGCATTTGAGACAAGCTGGTCCCTTCCCCCAACACACTAACTACCCGTAATCCGGACTTCACCCCGGCCTTCGAACCCCACATGTTTCCTAGCTGGGAGGCCGGTGAGTGAAGAACCTTGCGCGATCTCTTCAAGAGAGGCATTATCAAACCCTTTGAACAATGCAAAGTGGTTTTCAAAGTCCCTGAATTGACTCCGCTACAAAACTGTCAACTACGTCACTGGGCACTCCACCCCTCTAATGCACAGGAAGCTACACATGCTTACACTCCCTTTGAGAAACTGGTCAGAGCATACGATGGCTCTAGGGGTTTGATACCTTGAACCTATCAAGTACTCCAATACTCTACACCCGCCTGACCAAATGCGTATCAAACGCAATGGCAGACTAGCACTACACAGGGCATATCACAAAAGCAATGGGAAACATTTTGGCGTGACATTCCTAAAACTTAATGAAGTATACCCCAACGAGAGAGAGCATACAAGATCATGAGACAATGGTACTACATACAGACATGCCTGCACACTATCTACCCCTCAGCCTCCGTTCTCTGTTGGCACTGCAGAAAAAAAATTACTACTCAAATAAAAGGCACTGTAGGATTTTCAATCCTTGCCTCCTATACCAAGGACTTACTGGCTATCCAACCCCTCGACCTACAGGCGACTCACACTGACTGAATGCCTGTTAGTCATATGTTAGGCGCTGCAAAACAACTTGTAGCACTTGCCTGGAAGAAGACCATGGCCCCGCCTATTGCTCAATGGTCCACGCGCCTTTGGAATGTTATGGCAATGGAACTTCTGTCCTACAAACTGGCCCAAACTGATGCCAAATTCACCTGTATCTGGCAACCGCTTATTGATTACTTTACTGACTGAGTAAACCTGTTTCACACTGCCCAAACTTAAGGCACTACAACACTTTGATTTGCGACGCTTGACCCTTCCGCGGCCACCCTCTCCCTCCCCTTCCTCACTCCCCCTCCCACCCCCACTACCAAAGAGCATCCTCCCACATGCCACCCCAAGGAAAAGTTCCGGTTTGGTGGCTTCATGAGCTACACCTTTGACCTGCACTAGTTATATTGTTTGGTTTCAATGTTTCTAGACCTATGACATGTATACCTGCCTGTGACACCCCTTCGCAAGGTATTCTGCGCTGGTAACACCTGTAGCAATCATGTGACACTTGTATATTACTGCTTGTCACTGTGCTATTACATCGAACTATGTAAATGTGGTGCAGACTCACTATTGATGATCATGTCTTGTATTGTTTTATGGAAAATCTTTAAGAAACAGATTTCAGGCAACAACAACAAAATATGTCTGACTACTGTGAAGTGATAAGAAACATTATGAACTATTACTCTTATAACAAAATTAAAAGTACATGGAAATTATTTAACCTCTGTTCTCATTCACAATAAAGAAAAAATATGAAACTAGTGAAAATCCTAATTATTGTTTTTCTACGAGGCAAACATCCTGGATCATACTGGGCAATTCATGCTCAAGACTCAGGAGAGCAGGAAAGTCATCGAAGCGGGGTTAATTATCCCAGGGAAGAGGTAGCTGGAGAAGTAGCTGGATTGAGTAGTAAACCAGCACTGGCAAAGCCTGTAGGGCAGGGTTGCATTTCCAGATAGAAGCCAGATCCAATGGCTTTGCCAAAGCGGTTAAGTGCACTAAAGCACAAGTTACTAACTTGTGTAACGATATATCTGTAAGAGACAGTAGTTAGTGACAGATTCCTTACCTTAGAATATCCCCAGGCGTCAGGCTGGATCCGGAAAGTTTTCTGCGTAGCAGTACCCATGCGCGTCGGTAGGCGTCGTCGTGCGGCTCCGTGTCAGTCGTCGGCGTCGTGATCGCCGGGATGACGTCGCGGGCAGTACTTAGACGCCGCCCCTGCGCGCTGAAGTCAGTTCTGTACACGACTTTCCGCGCCAGGAACGCAGAGCCATGCAAGAAGCTGACCTAGGTGTCTGAAAAATACTAGGGCCCTGAAAGGGATGTCCTTAACCCTAGAAATCAGTTCGCAGAACGGGGAGGATGGGTGGGGCGGTAAGGAATGTGTCACTAACTACTGTCTCTTACAGATATATCGTTACACAAGTTAGTAACTTGTGCATCTGAAAGAGACACGTTAGTGACAGATTCCTTACCTTAGAATAGATACCCCAGCAATACCAACCCCGGTGGTGGGTCTGCGAACAAAGATCAGACAAGGAAGTCCTGGAGGACAGAACGGCCAAAGAAGCCGTCCCTCCGGACCTGACTGTCAAGGCAGTAATGTTTTGTAAACGTGTGCAGCGAGGCCCACGTAGCTGCCTGACAGATAACCGGCAGCGGAACACCGCGGCCCAAGGCCGTGGTAGCAGCCGTTGCCCTGGTGGAATGGGCACGCAGCCCAACAGGAGGCTCCTTCTTAGCCAAAGAATAGCAGGTCTTGATGCACAAGGTAACCCAGCGGGAGATGGTTCATTTGTGCACCGCCCGACCTTTTTGGCGCCCACGTAGCCAACAAAGAGCTGGTCATCCACCCGGAAGTGTTTTGTGCGGTCGATATAGAAGGAGAGCGCACGTTTTGGGTCCAGACGGTGGAGCCTCTCTTCCTCTCTGGAAGGATGCGGAGGCGGAAAGAAGGTAGGCAAAGTGATGGTCTGCCCAATGTGGAAGGCAGTAACCACCTTTGGCAAGAAGGACGGACGCGTCCGAAGAACAACCTTGTCTGGATGAACAGACAGAAAGGGAGGTTTGCAAGATAGAGCCTGGAGCTCACTCACCCGCCGAGCGGAGGTGATGGCCACCAGAAAGGCTGTCTTCAGAGTCAGAAGACGAAGAGGACAGTTATGTAGAGGCTCAAAGGGAGCGCACATTAAAAAGGTAAGAACCAAGTTCAAGTCCCACTGAGGCATTACAAACGGAACAGGAGGGAAGAGGTGTGTAATGCCTTTTAAGAACCTGTTAACAACAGGGGACTTGAAAAGGAGGGCTGATCAGGGAGCCTGAGGAAGGCCGAGATAGCACAAAGATAACCCTTGATGGTACCCAGGGCAGAACCCTGTTGGGCCAGAGAAAGAAGGAACAGAAGGACCTCAGAAAGAGGGGCAGAAAGGGGATTCACAGCCTTTGCTGTGCACCATGCCACAAATTTGTTCCACCTGCAGGCGTATACCACCTTAGTGGAGGGACGCCTGGCTGCCAGAATCACATCACAAACTTCGGGAGGCAAGTCGAAAGGAATCAACTGCCGCCGCTCAATCTCCACGCAAGCAGGTGTAGACTGGACAGGTTCGGGTGGAGGACTGTCCCCTGCTGCTGCGACAGAAGATCCTCCCGAAGAGGCAGACGGATCGGGGATCTACGCTCATACTGAGTAGCTCGGGATACCAAACTCTTCGAGCCCAGTCCGGAGCCACAAGGATGACTTGGGCCCGGTCGTGCCGAATCTTCTTCAACACTCTGGGTAGAAGTGGTATAGGCGGAAAGGCGTACAACAGACCGCAACTCCACTCGCGACGAAAAGCGTCGCCGAGCGAGTGCCGCCTTGGAAATTCCAACGCGCAGAACTGATGACATTGCGCGTTCTCTTCGGTGGCGAATAGATCTAACCAAGGCTCTCCCCATTGTTGAAAGAGTCCTTGCGCCACTTCAGAGTGAAGACGCCATTCGTGATCCATCATGCACCTGCGGCTGAGTTCGTCCGCCCTGGCGTTGAGGGAACCTGCCAGGTGTTGAACCATCAGGAACATGTCCTGATGTTCCAGCCAAGTCCAGAGGCGCAGAGCCTCCTGACAGAGGGTCCACGACCCCACCCCGCCCTGTTTGTTGCAGTACCACATGGCGGTGGTGTTGTCTGTGAACACCTGCACTACCTTCCCTTTGACAGAGGGAAGGAATGCCTTTAGTGCAAGTCGGATCGCCCGGAGCTCCAGAAGGTTATTATGGAGCCGGGACTCCGCCGGAGACCAGAGGCCTCTGATCTCTGCCTCTCCCATGTGACCGCCCCATCCCAGAAGGGACGCGTCCGTCACAACTGTGTGCTCTGGCTGGGGAAGGGAGAGGGATCTGCCCATGACCCATTGCCGGTTCGAGAGCCACCACTGCAACTGTTTTGCAGTCCCCACCGAGATCTGGACGTGATCGGACAGGTTGCCCTGGTGCTGCGCCCACTGGAACTTCAGGTCTCACTGCAGAGCCCGCATATGCCATCTGGCATGATCGACCAGCAGGATGCAGGAGGCCATGAGGCCCAGCAGCCTCAGGGTCATCCGTACCGAAACCCAGGATAAAGGCTGAAAGATCGGAATCATAGCCTGAATATCCCGGACTCGCCGTTCGGGAGGATAGGCCCGAAACTGCGTCGTGTCCAGAACTGCTCCGATGAAAAGGAGCTGTGGAGAAGGAACCAGATGCGACTTCGGCACATTGATGGAGAACCCCAGCGAGTGCAGGAGTTCGGCCGTAGTCTGGAGGTGGGAGACGACTGCCTGGGACGAGCCCGCCTTCAGCAGCCAGTCGTCGAGGTAGGGGAAGACTGAAACCCCTGCCCGGCGCAGATGAGCTGCGACCACCGCCATCACTTTCGTGAACACCCGAGGGGCACTGGTAAGGCCAAAGGGGAGCACGGTGAACTGAAAGTGCTCGAGGCCTACCGTGAACCGCAGGTAACGCCGGTGGGCCGGCAGGACGGGGATGTGGGAATAAGCGTCCTGCAAGTCCAACGCTACCAGCCAGTCTCCAGGGTCGAGGGCAGTCAAGACCTGAGCTAGGGTGAGCATCTTGAACTTCTCCTTCCGGAGGAAGCGATTGACGTTCCGGAGGTCCAAGATAGGACGCATGTCCTCCTTGTCCTTTTTGGGCACCAGAAAGTAGTGGGAGTAGCAACCACGCCCTACTTCTGGGGTCGGAACATGCTCGATGGCCCTTTTGGCCAAGAGGGCCGTGACTTCCTTCTGTAGAAGCACCAAGTGATCCCCTGACATGCGGTGGAATTGAGGTGGCATGGCTGGGGGGTGGTCTCGAAGGGGAGGGAGTAGCCCCTTCGGACAATGTCCAAGACCCACCTGTCCGAGGTGATGGGACGCCAGTGGTGAAGGTGATGGCGGACCCTGCCCCCGACTGGCGTGCTGTGCACCTGAAAGGAGGGACTAGGAGGGCTTGGAGGCCGCGGACGGGTTGGAGGTGGTGGCCGGACCCGCACGCTGGTTGCCCGAACCGCCACGGCGGTATCCACGTCCTCGGCCACGCGAAGGCGCTTGCTGCGCGGGCCGTTGGCCGGGCTGTTGACGTGACTGGGTGCCCCTTCCGTGGCCACGAAAGGGGCGAAAAGCAGACGTGAGCGGAGGGCGCACAACAGCAAGGCCCAGGGACTTAGCAGTAGCCCGCGAGTCCTTGAAACGCTCCAGCGCATGGTCTGCCTTTGAACCAAAAAGACCGACTCCATCAAAGGGCATGTCCATGAGTGTATTCTGGACATCCCCTGAAAAACCAGTGGTTCTCAGCCAGGCGTGGCGACGCAGCGCCACCGTCGTTGCAAGCGATCTGCCCAGCGAGTCGGCGGTATCAAGGCCACAGCGGATGGTGTATTTAGCCGCATCACGCCCTTCCGCAATGGCGCGGGTAAGCAGTGTCTGGACCTCCTCAGAGCACTGCGGCAAAACAGTCACCACCGAATCCCACAGGGAGTGGGTGTATCGGCCCAAGAGGCAAGCGGTGTTAACGGACCGCAAGCCAGCACTGGAGGAAGAGAAAGCCTTCTTCCCAAAGTGATCCAGGCGCTTGGATTCCCTATCCGGAGGGGTGGTAGGGAAGGCGGTTTGGGAGGCAGAGGCTTGGACAACCAAGCTCTCAGGGGTGGGGTGTTGGGAGAGAAACAGGGGTCGCCCGGAGCAGGGCGATGGCGTCGGGCCACGTTCCTATCCACAGGAGCCCCTGTGGTGGGTTTGGACCAGGCACCCAAAAGAACGTCAGTTAGTGCATCGTTGAACGGCAGCACAGTCTCCGAAGAGGAGGCCGCCGGCTGAAGCACTTCAGTCAGGAGGTTAGTCCTGACGGCCACTGTAGGCAACTGGAGATTCAAGGCTCCAGCAGCTCTACGCAACACTGTTGCAAAATTAGCCCCCTCAACCGTAGCCACGGGAGGAGACAGCATGCCAGAGTCAGGGGAGGTGTCCAGACCACTGGCATCCCCAAGTTCCTCAACCCAGTCCGGGTCAAACTCGCACTGTTGTGTGAGAGGGTCCTCAGACCCCTCCCAGCTCTCCTGGTCCTCCTCAGGTTCAAAATATGGAGGAGGAGGGACATTAGGGACCCAAGGTCTCATCGGCGCCGGAACCGGCGTCGGGCGACGCTGGTCCGGCTCCATGTCCGGAGCCGGAGAGAACCGGGGAACGACGCCGTCCGGAATCCCGGACGGCGTCAGGAACGGCACCGGGGACATCGGCGTCGGCGGAGGCGTGGTTAGGTCAACCGGCGTCGATGGGGGTTGCGGCACCACCGGAGCCGGGATCGAGGCCGGGGCCGGAGCCAAGGCCGGGATGAAGGCCGGTGGGACAGGCGACGACGGGACCGGAGTCGACGGCGATGCCGGAGCAACCCCATCAGGGCCCGCAGGGCCCGAAGGCGCACCGGAGGGACCTTGAGGCCCGAAGAGGCGGGCCATGGCCGACAGGAACTCCTGTATTTGGGCCTGAGTCGCCCCCGAACCCGGGAAGGACGGGTAATGTGGGGGTAACTCGACAGGCACGTCCGGGGCCGCGGGGACGGTGCCGACAGGGACCTCAGCCGAGTCGCGAGACCGGCGAGGCGAAGTCTTAGAGCCATGATGCCACTTAGACTTCTTGTGCTTCGACTTACCGGAGGAGCGCGAAGACTTGGATTCCGACGAACGGCGGGGACTCCGCGTCCGGCCCTCGACCTCTCCCGGGACCGGGGCTTGGTGCGGCGCGGAGCCGACTGCCGGACTTCGAGGAGCTTTCGAGACCGCTCTCGCAAAGCCTTCGGATTAAGTTTCCGGCAGTCAGGGCACGACTTCGTGTCGTGGTCTCGGCCGAGACAGAAGAGACACTCGAGATGCGGGTCCGTGATCGACATCATGCGACCACATTCCTCGCAGGGCTTAAAGCCGGGCATCCCTACGACACCTTAGGAGTCGTGAAGACTCGTTGAAGAAACAGTGAAAAAATTCACAAAAAAGATAGTCAAAAAGTGACTAGGGCACTGCTCTTCCCGGATCTGCGCTTACTGGCGCGGAAAAAGAAGAACTGACGTCAGCGCACAGGGGCAGCGTCTAAGTACTACCCGCGACGTCATCCCGGCGATCACGACGCCGACGACGGACGCGGAGCCGCACGACGCCGCCTACCGATGCGCAAGGGTACTGCTACGCAGAAAACTTTCCAGATCCAGCCTGACGCCTGGGGATATTCTAAGGTAAGGAATCTGTCACTAACGTGTCTCTTTCAGATTTTATAATTAGCAGTGGTTGTGCAGTTAACAGCAAGGGAGCTGCCAAGGGAGCTCATCTTATCCAAGCCCCGGCAGCTGAATGTGGCTGCCAAGGACCCATAGGATTCCTGCTCTAGAATAAACCATGAGAGGAACGGTCCTTTGACATACCTAGCAATGTTTATGTTGTAACAGGAATTGTTTTTTGTACACAATACATTGAGATTAATAATTGCATGCAACGACTGAGTGTACTTTTTAGATGGAAATAGTTGCTCATGCATTCCAATGGAAGCACTTCAGTGGGCGCCTATCCTAGGAGGTGTAATGATGCACCCAAACAGCCAATAGCACGACAGTGAGAAAAGCGCTCGGCTGGGATGATCCAAGATGTGATCTATAATATCTCCAACCAATGGCTGAAAGGGCCTCTCTCACACAAGCCAATGGTTTGACGGAGGCTCAATGTCAGTCAGCCCACTGTGTTCTGAACAGAAGAGGGCGCCGCCGCCAGGCCTCGAAAGAACAAATACACACAGCAAAACACCTTTCAGCAGGCAAAGAAATAATTAGATATTGGAAGGCAAATAAAGCAGTTTCGCAGATGCAAGCGTCGAGGGAGCAGATTTTACAAGGAATGCAGCAGGGAATTATAAAGCCAAATAGGAATAAAAAACACAAGCAATGCCAAATCCATTTGCTTTTGCATAGTTGAAAGGGTTTATCAATCTTCATTAACACAGTTAGAAGAATTAGAGCATGGTCAGCAGCTCTGCAAGCTTTCCTCACAGAACAGTCACAGCAGCACTAGCAGGGTAAAAAAGAAATAAACACACACAAACAATGGCTTTACAACTCTGTGCACGTTAACCCAGCTAACCAGTAGTATTTAACGTGCCTATAAGTTTCTGGTATGTGATATAAAATGTACTAGGGCCTGCAAGTAAAATTTCACTAGTCGACAGAAAAAACAACTAGGTGATTGAAGGAATACTTGAATTCATCTCAGCTGTGGTGATCACTCTGGGCTGTACTCCAGAACATCGTTTTTTGTTCACTATGCTTTTCTAGATAGAGACCCGACTTATGCAAATCAGTCTTGGTCCAGCTCCAGATGGGAACATAAGCAACCCCAGAACGGTCTCAACCTACTTAGGTTTCATCAGTGAGGTATAGCTTGAGTCCTATGGCACAGTGAGCAAGGGATCCCTGTCTGGGCATACCCGTCCCACTTCGGGTATCTACTGCAAAAACAATAAGGTGATGGAAGCAATGCTTAAATTAATGTCAGCCACTGGCGATCACTCTGGGCCACTTTCCAGATCATCAAGTTTTTTTTTGCCTACTGTGCCATTACAGACAGAGGCCCGCCTTAATCAAATCAGTCTTGGCACAGGAACCATGTCTGCAATACCCGTCCCACTCAGGGCGAAACCACTGTTTGGTTGTTTGTGTTCCAGTTCAGGGAGGACCAGGCCAGGCAGTTTGTGCTGGACTGTTCCTATTGACATATGGTCAAGATTGTTTTGCATATAGCTGGGTCCAAACTTAAGTGGCATGGTGTGCAAAATAACAATGCACTGGGTTGCGGCCTCAAGTAGTTACGAGTGGCTGAGATTAATTCAAGCATTCCATCCATCACTCTTTAGTATACTACTAGTAGACTGCAGCATCTATTGTGCCATCCACTATTATAGTGGCAGTGCAAACATGGGTTCAGGCTTACCACTGTAGCCTGACTGTAGAAGTGCAAAACATGCACTGCGACCTGTCAAAGTAACCTTCTTTTGACAGGTAAAAAAAACCTCCCTTTTAAATATTAATAGGTCACCCCTATATAAGCTTCGTTGCCCACAAGTTAGGGTGCATGGTATTAAAAGTGGAACATGCAAAAAAGTGATATTACCATGTCCCTACAGTGATAAGTCCAAAAACACTGTTTTGGTTGAGGCAGGCCCATCTGTCCGATTAGGAAAACCAGAGTGCAGATTAAGATGCCAGTGCTTTATCTCGGAAAGGGGCCAGCTAAAAAAATAATTAAACAACTATTTTGAATAGTTATAAACAAATCCAATTCAATGGTGAAGCTGGATTTGTAATAAATAGTAAGGAAAATACACTTTTAGAAAGCTTCCATTTCCTGCTTGAAGTTCCTGAAGGCCAATTCATATTGGCTCTCCAGCTTCTATCAGCCAGTGATTAGCCTTGAACAGGCGTGACAAAGTTGTGAAAAGCCACCCAAGAGCACACAATAGGCTGACCTGAGCAGAGAGGACTCCTCTGAACTCCACAGAATATGCAGGGTGGGGGCTGTGGGCCTCCTTTTTCGCCAGCTTAATCAACAGCGATTCTGCACTGTGATACTATTTCTAAGCATGGCTACGCATTATATGGATATTTTTTTGATTCATGTGGCTTAAGGTTGAGCCGTTGTTTGTTTCAGGTCAAGAATTATGAGATTTGCACAATATTTTCTCTATATACCCTCTTACCTTGACTTCAATCACCACACCCTCTTTTTACTTTAAACCCCCCTTCCCTTTCTATTTGGGGCACATATTTATGCTAATGTTTTGATATAATCTTGTGTTCAGTGTGATTAAATAACATTGGACTTCTAAATTTACAACGTGGCTGTCTTATATGTTCTTCATTTCTTTATGGTCTATTTATGTTGAATAACTTTTTACTGGGACCAATCCCATATTGGACGGTCTCATACCCAGGTCCCAGTGACATAAATTGGATTTACCCTTTCTGGTAACTCCTTTTGACAGCACAGTGTCAAATCCTGCTTGACAGGTTTGTTGAGCCAAATGCAACTCTCTGGGATCCCTTGAAAGGGAGAGAAGAGGGTGCCAAGACGATTTTTATGGATCCCTGTTATGGTTGCTGCAGGACCTTGTTTTTGTTCAACCCGGCTACTCTCTCTGGATTTATTGGAGGTACGGTGAGTTCCCCAAACTGGATTTTAGTGTTCAATGTGGGAAGACACTAAGGTTACCATTTTACACTCCCCACACTCCTCTCCAGCCCTTGACTTTTACCCAGCTGGTGGCCTCTAGCCGATACCCTGTTGGTCTTTAAGTACCTCCCCTTGGGGTCCAGTGGGAACTTTAGAAGTGTACTCCTGTGTGTGATTTCGACTTAAAGGACTAATTCAGAAAGTAAAATCTTTGACCAGGAGAAAACTGGTTGGGGTATTCGTGCGCAGCTTGAAATTGTTGCTAGATCCCAGTATATCACAACAATAGACTATCGCCGACGCTTTGTGCTTTTTGATGCTGGTTTACCATAAATCTTTGGAAATTCATCTCTCAGGTTCCTCTTATTGGATTTTTGTCTTTTTGTTTATTAAATTGAACTCTATTTTTCTTATTAGGTTTGGGATCTTTATTGTTTAGCATTTTGACTTTGTTTCTGTTTTGGTACTGCATAAATACTTTACTCTTTACAATAAGTTAAGCCTGTCTGCGCTGTGCCATTACTACCAGGAGGTTGAGCGCAATTGATTTAATGTAATGATTGAGGGCTTGCTCTGAAAAGAGTTGTGGCTATTCCTTGAGGTGGGATGTCGCCCACTCCAAATATTAATCCTATTTCTTAGTCAGTAACACTGAAAGATTCTGTCATACACACAGAACAATCGCATGCCTTGGGCAGTAGTAATGCAACCTTCCTCACATACATTAACAAGCATTTGCAATGCAATAGGTCTCGCATTTACACGGGTGAGCTATTGGCATTGTAAATGACAATGCCTTTTATTTATGTTTTGGTTTTTAAAACATAAATAAAAGGCATTGTCATTTACAATGCCAATAGCTCAAACTCGCGTAAATGCGAGACCTATTGCATTGCAAATGCTTGTTTTTTGTAGGCACAGGGAGATTGAGGGATTTACCCAGGATCACAGGATGCTGAGCCGACGCCAAGACTCCAGTTCCAAAGTTCCAAAGTCGGCAGCTCGCGCCGCTACACCACCTAGAGGCAGCAGAGCCTAGTGTGCGGAGCGAGTTAGGGATCCGGTGTACAGGCGCAAAGCATAAATTGCACGGGTGGGTACGCAATCCAGACTATGGGTGCAAAACCTAATGTGTGCCGGGGTAAGGGATCCAGACTTTGGGCGCAAAGCCTAGTGTGCGGGTGGGAGGTAAGGCTTTAGGACTGCAGATTGCAGAGGCGAGTATGCACAGTGGATAAGGGTTCAGAACTACATGCAGCAGAGCAATGGAGTGCACAAGCAGGAGAGATGTTAAAACTATTGAGTGCAGAGTGCACAAGCAGGAGTGGTTTAACAGTAAAGATTACAGAGCCGGGAGTGCACAGGCAGGAGAGAGGTTAAGACTGGGGTGCAGAGCAGAGTGTGCACTAGCAGGAGCAGGGTTAAAATTATAGAATTGCAGAGCTGGGTGAGTGGAGGGCAGTAAGAGGGGGGTAGCTCTAAGTGTGGCAGAGCCGGGGGTGCACATGATGGTAAAGGTTAGGACTGTAGGAAGCAGAGCATAGTGTCCCCTAGGTGGCTTCAGACAGCAGAGAGAAGGAATGATTTAGGGCATGCTCAGGAACTGGCAGTTAGGGGTTTAGAACCAAGGATGGCAGAGCCAGGTGTGCGCAGAGCACTAAGGGGGTACAACTAAGGGTGGCAGAGCCGAGTGTGCACAGACTGCAGAGTGGTTAGGATTGTACAAGGAGCTTTGGTCACCGATAAGCCCTCACCTGCTTTCTGTAGCTCTGTCTGCAGCCCCCCCGTTCGGGACCAGCTGGGCTGCCTGTCCAGTCCCACAGAAGATCCCCAGCAGCCTTATCGCATGCTTCCTGGGGCTGCGATAGTGCTGTGACTGCAGAGGGATCTTCCCCAGTCCTGTTGAATTAACCGGACTCCATCAGGCTGTTCTCCCAGAGCTGCTCCTTCACTTGTAGATGTGCAGTGCTGGCAGGTTGAGTTAGGTTAATGGTGGGAACGCCAAAAGTAATTATTTTTTTTTTTTTTTTACTAGGAACAAACTACTACCAATCTTGCCGCAATGCCTGCTCACCAGTTTCGATCCCATTGACACAATCAATTTCAATCTGCTTGCTTCTCCATGTACGGCTTCCTAAAGCGAGGAAGACCAGTCAGACAACATCTTTGTGCTGACGTCACTTAACACCCCCCATAGACAGAAGTCAAGGAGAATAGTAATCAATCACTGAGCAGCTGGCACATGCATTCTCCGAAATTCCTCAGCCAATGAACCTGCTGGTATCCACTCAGCCAATCACGCAACAAGAGTTTCTCAACCAATGCAAGTCCCCATAACTTACCACTATTGGTTGAATATGTCTACACATCATATTGTTTATGTAAGCACTTTCTGGTGTAACAGGACTAAGGAGTTTACTCAGATTCCTTAAAAGGTTGTTCGTCAACAAAAGAACGCTTTAAATGTGTGCAGCCAGGAAAAGTTACGTAAATGCGCGATAAACTAATGAAAATGTAGGACAAAGAAATGTAGCCGTGCGTGCTGCCACGAAAAGAATCCTACAAATGCATCAGCAAAAGTACGAAAACATTAGTTAAAAGGGGCCGGATCCCAGCCTTAACCTAATAAAAGAAGTTACAGTCACAGAATGCCTGAAACGCCGAGAGCAAAAGAGACGGCTGTGCGCGTGCACATCTCCTGTCTGTAGGCGTGCACATCTCCTGTCCCCCTTCCGCCGACAAACCGACGACAATAGATCTCGCCAAGGCGAGCAGCGCATGCGCTGCGTCGCTAGGCGAGACCTAAAAAAGGCCAGGAACAAAGCATACAAAAACAGGTACAGCAGTTGCAACAGCAAGCCAAGCTTCGATGCAAAAACACACACATAGTTGTGATGGCGGAAGAGCTAACATCTAAAATCACTGCAGGACGAGAACCTCTGTGTGATATTGTAACTGGAATGATTACAAGAAAAAATGACAAATTGAAATAAATAAAAAGCATGACAACAGTCGTACAGAGAGGAGATAAAATACAGATCAGGTGTTTTCCATCTAGGAAAAAAAAGCCGCGATGGTGTTTGTCCAGGAAACTTGAATGTGGGAAAAGGTAATGGAATTAGGGAGAAGTGCTCGGTGTGGTGCAGTGGGGCCACAAGAACCTGGACATATTTTTATAAAACGGTCACACTTGCACTTCTGTTTTATGTGGTACTGAATTTTCTTTCCTAATGCCGATACTGACCTCTAAAATGTTTGTACTTTCTTCATTAGAAGTTCTTACTTTAAGAAACAGGTCAACTCCGTTTTCGGACGTGTAGGTGTCAAAAACCTGCGATGGCGCTATATACACATTTCAAAGCAGTGTGCGAACATGAAGACGGACATCCCAGGTAGCCGTCTAGGCCAGGACTTGCATTACAACTCAGGAGGTGGATAATGATGATGAGAAGAAATGGGACACGGGCAGCACTCCAGCTCCTGCCTGTATGTTTCTTAGTTTACATTCACAAAAGCAGTTTATGTACCCACTTTTGTATCTTTTTGGTCAGCGTTTACAATCTGTTCATTTCCTGAAAGATGATTTTTTGTTATCGGAATTCAGAGAAAATCTTTTGTACAGAGGAGGATCAGACCACCATGGTTTCTGCAACATGCTGGGTTGTAACAAGCACTCTATGTGAGCAGACTGCAAACATGATGTTCCTTCTAACTTCCAGCCTCAGGCCCAACGCTTCAATTCTACAGCGACGACGATAAAGGAGAACACATTTTATATATACATTGCAGGCGAGACGAAATGGAGAGCGATTTTTTTTTTACACAAAGGAAAAGAGGCGCCAATGAATCTGTCACCGAAGCAAATGCTCAAAGTCCAAAAATGAAAATAAATGGAAACAAGATTCATTCCCCGAATGTCACGTCGGAACAAGCAAAGGTTAGAGAGCACATCCTTGGACATGGATGGACTAAGAAACCTCATAAAAGCAAAGGAGTCTGGGAGTGGGACATCATAACGCCTCGCCCAGTTAGAAAGGAGTCAAGCCGAGGATCAGTAAGGGAGGGCCCCAGTAAAGAGAGAAAAATAATGGTAAAAGCGATCAGCGGTGATACCCCTTCTTCTCAACGTCTTTGTTAAACAAAACGTATGCCTCATGACACCCATCCTCAACGGGAAGCCTAGTCTCTGGACCCTGTGGCAGTCTCCAAGGTGGAGCTCCCAGGACATCACGTCCTACTGAAGTAGAACTGGATAAACAGGGAGCTGGGGGTGATCTGGGAATATGGGGGACTCTTAGGTTACCATTGTTTTGTCTACAGCCAACCAGTTTATGGAGCAGAAGTGTCGGATAGAATCCAATAACGTAAAGGCAGCCAAGGAATGGCAGCCCTTGGTGGTGGTTTCTCAGTGGCTCAGAAGAAGGGCTGGACAACTATCTGGGTTTGAGCCTCAGTAGATGCTTACCAACAATGCAAACTCTCACCAGCCAAACAGGACCCTGGGTCCCACCCAGATCCATCAAGTTGTTTAAAGGCCAGTTCACAAGTCTTGGTGTACAGTTGAAGGGGCTACGAGGAATCTGGTAGCACTACCACCACCTCAATAAGATTCATGGAAGATCAGTCCTGCAGGTCAACTGATCACAAGTCCATTAAGAGGGTAATACTGGTACTGGAATGGGCTGGCATCTAAAGTATACTCAGAGCTCAAGGGCCAGTATCACAAATAGGTTGTGATCAGGATTTATGGTCTGCGGTGCTCCTATAGTACCGGGGCACCTTATGAGAGTACAGGTTCACCAATTTGGAATAGGGAAGTTGTTAATAGGGTTAGCATATAACCCAGAGGCGGCTCCTCCATGTGGGCAGAGGAGTGTCACCCTACTGCTTTCTCGCAGTATGAGAAGAAGAAACATAAAATGGTATTGTAAATACCATTCTATGTTTCTGCTTCTCGCACTGCGAGAAAGCAGAAGGGTTTGGTCGGGGACGGGCGGGTCTGCTCGAGGGCAGGGGAGGAGTGACTAGCCCAATGCTGCGGGCCCGACTGTTTGGTCGGCCCTCTGAAGCTGACGAAACCAGACATGCACACTCTCCCTTTTCTCCATGTAGGCTGCATGCAGCCTACATGGAGAAAATGGCCTCCCCATAGACCCGTGTGGTTGGCATCCCAACCAATCACAACAGTGCCATTGCAGCGTTGTGATTGGCTTAGGGGAGAGAGGCTGCCTGCTTCCTGTTCCTGCGGAGGCAGGAAAGCAGGAGCAGACCCAGCAGTGAAGACGCGGGACCCGGGAAAGGTAAGTTTTTTTTAAATTTTTTTTTTTATTATTTAAACTCCCCCCCCCCGCGTGACCACTTGCCTGTTTCCCCGCGTGCGCCCCCCCCGCCACCCAGGAGCCATGCCGGCCGCGACTGATATAACCATTATTTCAATTAACTCTAGTACATTAGCCTTATCGGTTAAAGTGAATTTTCAAACTATTCCAAAACAATGGCCACTGGCTGCAGCCAATGAGTAACTACCACAAGCGCTGTGGGTAAAGAGGAAGACCATCTGTGCCCCTTAAATTTTGGAAATGTACAGATGCAGGCTGCTCAAGGGAACGGCTGGTATTGTGCAGATCAGGGGAGAGGCAAGCTCACATCACTCGTCATCCTTGAATGCTTCCCAACAAGTCTGTTCTATGGCCACTCACAGATGTAAGCTGCCTTCAACAACTGAGCTCGAGGTCTTCATGACCTCTAGGTTACCCACTCCTTCAGAACGACCTCGACACAAGGACTCTAAATATGCAAGACAGCACAAATTTTACTGTAGAACTTTATACAGAACACCACATTCATTCCATTGATGCAAGTACAAAGGCCACCTGTGGGGGTCTTGGCCTGGCAAGTGATGGATGCCAGCTTTTCCCTCCTATGTGTGAGGATCCCCGACTTCCCCCACTTCATCTGAGCTCATGCCCATGGGATGAAATTTGGGAACCATCTAATCATTCCAGTTTGAGAGAGATGCCCTCCCCCCCCCAAACTAGCCAATTATTTCCCTGCGCATAGAGTGTGTATGATGCAAGTGCCCACTGCCCAGCTGTTCTGTGCCAGAGAACAAAAGCTGTGGTAAAGCGAGAGCTCCGATACATGAACGAGAGAAAGAGGAGACAATAGATCAAATAAAGCTTTCTGCTGAACTGGAGGCAGCAAGGAGTGCAGACTAACAGCAGTACAGAGTTGGGGTTAGTAAGGGACCAGTGAGGTGACTGCTCCACCAATCACATCTCATCCCCGATGTTTCTGGGCTGGGATTGTCTGTGTAGAGTTCCAGGGACTGGCTGTGCAACTGTAATTTGTGTACAAGTACGCAGTCATATCCTGATCTCCCTTTTCTATGCTCTCTTGCCCAGCATTTAGGACCTAGGAACTTAGAGATCAAAGAAGAGATTGCCCCTCTCAGAAATATTCATCTTCTCTTTTTCGCAGAGCTGCATCAAAACAGACTAGAAGCACTGTACCTCTGATATATTTCTCCCACAGGCGAACCCTTCCCATCATGAGAACCCAGCCACTAAGGTGGAGGTGAAGTCAGGCCTCACGAAAAGCGAATGAGACCTGACAGAGCCCATGAAAGAGGTGCATAGCCAAATAGACACTGATTATATGATGATGCATGCCTTTGCTCCTACAGTGAAACTGGATGAAACTAAAGTGTCTGCAAATAAGCAGAAAACTGCTGCCATCGAGGTGAAGGGCCAGAGTTCAGAAGCAGCAGATGAGTCGCCCACCAGAGCAAGTTTCATGTTTAGAGAACCTGCTGAGATGCCAGAACATAAGGATACTGGGCTAGCCAGCAACCAACAAAGGAGCTACTGCACTGCAAGTCAGATCGTTTAGCAACAGAGAAGTGGTTCCTGATGGGGATGGAACTTGCATTCAATTACAGAGAGGGCCCAACTAGCTACAAAGGCCCAATTAAGGGTTACAAGTATGGATGTGTGCAGATTTCAGGTGTCCGAAACTTACATTTCCGACTAGTATCTCCAAGCCTGTTCATTCCTATTAAGAGTTAAACCACATAGATTGGGGAATAACCATGTGGATCCAATTTTTCCATCTGAAATTTCACACGATTCCCAATTCCATGTGGTTTAATGCACATGGGTTCATACGAGGCACGGTAGAGGGAAGGGAGGACAATGGAAGAAGATGGAGAGGATTTCTGTTTGGAAGTGGGGATCATTATATTCTTCCCCAATGCCTTGGAAAGAGGCCAGGTGAGTGCCAGGCAGCACTGCAAAGTATTTCCAAGCCTATCATTCAGACTGGATTTCCGGCTGATAAAACTGGGCCCATTGTTCAGCCACCTGGAAAATCTAGATCCAAGAATTAAGGCCTAATCATGACAGAGAGGAGAGGAATTCAGATACACACAACTTTTAATTCGGGCCAAAGATTTTGACAGATGTTGGAAAAGGTGCAAGAAGTGGTGCTGAAAGAGGCATCCATCACAAAAGTTTCTTTTTTAATAGGCACAGATAGTTAGTTTCTTGATTTGAGCTCAGCCCTCAATCATGCTCAGGAACAACCCGTTAATTTGCGGATTGCGTTGGAAGGAAGAGTGGGAATATAGAATATCTCTCTATGCAGATGATATCCTGTTGCACGCTGCCGCTCCACAATCCTTCATTTTCAGAATATTAGATATTTCTACCAACTTTGGTAAATAATCTGGGTATACTATTAACTGGTCCAAATCCACAATATATGTCCTCCATGGTAAGGCACCTAGCCTTCCGCCTGACAAGTGGGCAAATGTAGTGCCCGGTGGATTTCGCTATCTTGGGATCTATGTTACCACTGACCATGCGCTGTTTCACTCTAACAACCTTCAAGGTCCCCTGTTACATCTTAAAAGTGACGTCCAACATTGGAGGTCACTCCCTCTCTTCACTGCTCGGGAGAGCGGCCTTGTTCAAAATGATGGCATTGCCACTGGTTCTGTACGTGCTGCAGAATACACTCTTCCCCGTTCCCACGGCCTATTTTAAAACTATAGAGAGCGAAGTTAGAATCTTGTTGCGAGACGGAGGAACCCCTTGTATTGTCCTATCCATATTAACATCCAATTGGCATGATGGGGGAATAGTCTTACCTGATGTACAAAATTATTGGGCGGCGCAACTAGTGGTCATTAATCAGTGGGTTCATCAACCCGCGAATGACCCAGCGTATCGTATGGATCTTCATGTTTTGTGCCTGGGAGGGTACCTACGAGCACTTTACACTAGCCCTAAGCGTCTGACCCTTATGGGACCAACAGCACTCACGGCCCTCAAAGAGATTATGGGCCGGCGACTGCAGAGACTTTTTCTTTACTATCTGCAAGTTCAACACGCACTTTGGGCGGTGACCCCCAAGGTTAAGTCCTGCCTGAGTCATCACCACATGGATGATAGACTGTTAGGCATTCACATGAGCCGCAAAGCGATCTTCCTCACTAACAAAAAGTTGATCAATTCCACAGAAAAGCTCCTACCCTTGCGTGCCCATTGGGATGCCGACTTCGGTGGCCTGGCTGACGAGTGGCCTAAGCATTCGCCTTTCCCAGGGATGTGGCAATTCGGGGACAGTTTTGACTAGTCCAGCTAAAAATACTCCAATGGTCTTAGTTCTCTTGCAGCGCTTTGGTTAAAATGGGCAGAGTGCCTGATCCAACTTGCCGTAGGCAGTGTGGGTAGGAGGGATCCTTTTTCCATATCATGTGGGAGTGTCCCGCAATCCAGGCTTACTGGAAATCGGTTGTGGCATATATAAGTATAGTGTGTGGTGACGATTTAACAACTTCCCCCAAATGGGGTCTTCTTCTTAATGTTTGGGATGCCACGGACCTCAGTTGTATGGAGAAAATCTGGCTAACCCTGGGTCTGGTGATTGCTAAACGTAATTTTGCCCGTCTGTAGGGGGCGGAGTCCCCACTGAGCCTCAAAGACTGGAAGAGAGATATGGACTGGTGTATAGTAGCAGAGATGGTGTTTTGCGAAAAAAGGGGTTGGCCCAAAAAATGGGAGAGGATCTGGGGCAAATGGAGTTTCTATACAGGGAGTCCATGTGCCACCTCCACAATGATGCCCTTGGGGGTCGAGAATGCAAGTCATACGGGCTCTGACTTAGCCCAGGCAGTCTCCATATTCTAACATCGGATGGGAGGCGGTCCAGGGCTGGACTACACTAAGTGCACTCACTGTACTCATGCATAACTCTTGTGGTATATGTGCCTGCTTTGTTTTACTATTGTGCTTAATAAAAAGATGTTACAAAAAAAAAATCATGTTCCAGAACAAATGAAAGACCTACGGAGGGAAAGGATTCAGGGTGGGGTGCAAGCATGCCTGAGGGTATTTATCGGGAACAACGTCTCGGACACTGGTGGATGCAGCGGACGGTTTGTGGAGCACAGAACACAGGGTGAAGAGAAGGCCGAAATGTGATGTTCTGATAAGTGGCTCATTATTACGGTTATCATTGTTTCTGTTCTGTCTGATGGGGTTCATGCCAGAAACATCTGCCTCTGCTTCAGTTGGGTTTAAGTCGACAACAATCTTTTTCTGAAGAGAGAAGAGCATTTTGAGGTTTGAGAAGTTCACACTCTTTCCTAGTTCTCCTTCCATGCATTTCATTTTGGAGGTTTCCATCTCTGCAACACTCAAGCAGTGCTATCACTTTGTGATGTTATCTCATTGATTTTTGACTGGATATTTGTCCACAGTGGAGTTATAACCTGCTTCTGTGCCTAGGACTCGACATTGTGTCATACGCAGACGACACCCAACTCATCCTCTCCCTATCAAACGAACCCAACACCGCCAGACACAATTTCCGAGAAAGCATGGAAGCCGTCGCCAAATGGATGAAAAACAGCTGCCTTCAACTAAACACCAACAAAACGGAAGTACTCATCATGGGCCCACACCCCGACGCCTGGAACGACACCTGGTGGCCCCCCGCCCTCGGAAGTCCGCCCACCCCCACGGACCACGCACGCAATCTGGGAATCATCCTGGACTCCGAACTCAAAATGGATCGCCAGATCAACGCCGTCTCGTCCTCCTGCTTCCACACCCTCCGCCTCCTACGCAAGACCTTCAAATGGATCCCCCTCGAACACAGAAAGACCGTCACTCACGCCCTAGTCACCAGCAGACTCGACTACAGCAACGCACTCTACGCCAGAATAAACAAAAACCTCACACGCAAGCTACAGAACATTCAGAACGCCGCTGGTCCTCAACCTGCCAAGACACTGCCACATCTCCCAGCACCTGCGCACACTCCACTGGCTCCCCATCGAAGCTAGAGTCACCTTCAAGATGCTCACCCACGCTCACAAGGCCCTCCACGACACCGGACCAGCATACCTGAACAGCCGACTCAAATTCCACGCACCCCAAAGGACCCTACGATCAGCCCAGCTCTCCTACGCCGTGGTCCCCCGCACCAGAAAGACAAGATCAGACGGCCGCTCCTTCTCCTTCCTCGCGGCCAGAGCCTGGAACACCCTACCTCTCCACCTCAGACAGACATCTCTCCCCATCTTCACAAGAAACCTCAAAACCTGGCTCTTCGACAGACCCCCTCCTTGATGGACTGGAACCTGCGAACCCGCCCTCCCCCAGCGCCTTGAGAACCTCACGGGTGAGTAGTAGCGCTTAACAAACACATGATTGATTGATTGATAGGTTTGTTACTTCTGCTAACAAAAGCAGAAGGCTAAAAAAACATCAGTCATCTCAGTGGATGCTATGAGGGGGCTCTTGCCCACTTGCCAATTTGTGTAGGGACACTTTCGTGACACCCCTTGGTCCAGCACATCCTTATGTGCCGGCCAATGGCACAGAATCAGGGAACACCTCCAGTGGACTCAGACTGGATAATTCACCGGCGATAACAAGGCAGGCCAAAAACAAGTTGAACAAGACAGCCATAAGAGTGAAAGCTCCTCTAAACGACCATGTGCTTCAACAGGATTCTTCTCAATAAAAACACCAAACTACTTAAGCTTAGGTTTTTATTAGCTAAGAAGTGCACAATTGGTATTCTAAAACCTAGTTAAATATTACCTTTCTGGTCCATATTAAAGAAAATATCGCACTAGTAAATATTTCGAAGCAAAATGGAAAGAGGCATTTGGTAGTGAATAGATGCATGGTAAAACAAAAAAAAAGTCACGAACAAAAAAGTTTTAAAAAGATCAATACAGAACCCCCTTTTCGTGCTCTCTTACCTCTTAAACACGTGCTATCCTCTTGTGCCCCAACATTCTTCCCTTTTCCCCTGCCCCACTCCCATATCCCATGAATTATGAAAATAAATTGAGAGAAGCTAATTTCACACACCTCACGCAGAAACATTAAATTAGTCATTCTGAATGAGAGTCTTTTTAGGTTTCGCTTGAGACAGCGCTTGTGCTGTTACTTAGGATACATTTTGTTTACTTCAGGGGGTCTACAAGCCACCCAATGCTTACCAGCGATTGGCTTCATTGTCACTCATTTGCCTGCTTTTCATAAATGGAGCCTTCGGCATTCACTTCCTCTTCTTGCGTTTGTCCCTACCCTGCAGCATGGCCCAAGTACTTGAGTGCTCCCACTACTCCCTTAGTAGGGCATTCCTTTTTTTTTTTGTCTAATCACTGGACTAGATATAGCGTATTTTGCAGCAGTCTCCCTTGTGTACTTGTCCTCTATTTTGTTTCAAGTTCCCAGCCTCCCTTCATGTTGCTTTTCCCTTTGTGGTACTAATCTGGGTGGTGTGTGTCCTCTTGGGCAGGTTGAGGATCAGTCTGGCTGTTGCGTTGTGGATTTTCTGGAGTCTTTGCATGAGTTCAATGGTGGAGTCTGCATAGAGTGCATTGCTGTAGTCAAGCTGGCTGATGAGGGCCTGCGTCACAGTTTTCCTTGTGCTAATGGGGAGCCATCTGAAGATTTTGCAAAGTATGCGGATCGTGTGGACGCAAGCTGAGGAGATGGCGTTGACCTGATGTTTCATGGAGGGTTTGCTGTCCAGGATGATGCAGAGGTTGCGGGCGTGGTCTTTCGGTATGGAGGTAGGTCTGAGCTCCGCTGGCCACCTGGAGTCGTTTCAAAAGGTGGTGTGTCTGCCGAAGATCAGAACTTCCGTTTTGTCCATGATGAGTTTCAGGCAGTTGTCTTTCATCCATGTCGCGGTGTTCTTCATACAGTTGTGGAAGTTGGTCTTTGCTGAGGCGGGGTCCGTTGAGAGGGAGGGGACAAGCTGTGTGTTGCCGGCGTAGATGATGTTTATGTTGTGTGATCTGAATATGTCTGAGAGTGGTGTCATGTATATGCTGAAGAGGGTTGGGCTGAGGGATGAGCTTTGGGGTACTCAGCAGATGGTGTGCTTGGGTTGCGAGGTGAAGGGAGGGAGGCAAACTCTCTGGGTGCGGTATGTGAAGAAGGATGCCATCTATCTGAGCACGTCATCTGTGATTCCAATCTGGCGTAGTCGATCGATGAGTGTGTTGTGGGAGACTGTATCAAAAGCTGCGGAGAGGTCCAGGAGGATAAGGGCACCTGATTCTCCTTTGTCGAGTAGGGCTCAGATGTCTTCTGTTGCGGCGATCAGGGCTGTCTCGGTGCTGTGGTTGGCTCTGAAACCTGATTGGGACGGGTCCAGCAGTGTGTTTCTTTCCAGATGGTAGGTGAGTTGGCGGTTGAGACTGTAGTTCTGGAGTTCGCTGGGGTCAGCCGAAGGTTTCTTAAGGGGGGCTCTCTCCTTGGCGTGTTTCCATGCTTCGGGAAAGGTGGCTGTAGTAATGGAGGCTTTGAGGATGGTGGCGAACTGGTGGCTGATCTTGTTGCTTCTGAGGTTGAAGAGTTGATGGGAGCATGGGTCGGTGGGTGCTCCCGAGTGGATGGAGTTTATCAGGGGGTGGTTGTTGGTGTGCTTAGTTGTTCCCATGCGTTGAGTGGGTGGTTGTGGTTGATGGGTTGCTGAAGAGGTCGGCGGGTCGGGAATCGAAGGTCCTGTAGATGGTTGCTATCTTGTTGTGGAAGTGGTTGGCGAGGGTGTCACAGAGCTCCTGTGAGGAAGGGATCGAATTTTCTGTGCCTGACGGGCAGGTGAACTTTGACAATGGTGAACAGTTCCTTAGTTTAGTTGGTGATGTACTCAATTCAGTGTGTCAGGGCATCCTTTTTTGTGGCTTTGAGCTGGCTGTGGTAGTCGTTGATGGCTGACTTGTGGGCGGCTCGGTCGGTGTGGTTCCTGCTGGTTCGCCATCTTCTTTCCAGTTGTTTACACCTGCATTTGGATGCACTGAGTTCTGGCATGTACCAGCAGGCTTGTTTTGTTGGTCTTTGTATTTTGGCTGGTTTGGTGGGTGCGACTTGGTTGGCAGCGCTGGTAATCCAGGCGCTGAAATTCTCTGTCTGGTCCAGGTTGGTGGTGATGTTGGGCTGCGTGGTGCTGAGGGCGTCGGTCCATTGCTACTGAGTAACCTTGGTCCAGCTGTGGTAGGAAGCACTATGTTGGTTGGGGGTGGTGTGCGGCGGACAGGTGAGGGTGAAGTGTACGATGGAGTGGTCTGTCCATGTGAGTTCAGAGGTGTGGCTGTATCTGACCCTGTTGCTGGACGTGAAATGGGGTCTAGCATGTGTCCTGATTTGAATGTGGGGTTGGTGACTATTGCTTATGGCATATGTTGTCTAGTCTTTCCAGGAGGTCAGTGGAGTTGGGTGTCGGTGGGGTCATCCAGGTGGAAGTTGAGGTCTCCTAGGAAGATGTAATGTTCGGATTCAATTGTGAGTGGGGTGATGAATTTGGCGATCACGTCGCTGAGGCCGGTTCATGGCCAGCGTTTTAGACACTTCTTCTTTGTCATTAACTATGTCCATCAAAATAGGAGCTTAGATCTAGGTTTGTAAATCCACAAACAACATTCGCATCAGTGGACAAGGAAACGTTATTGGAATCCTATGCTTTGGCAGACATGGATACATACATGATCGAGATTCACCAGTCTAGTGAAGCGTTGGGCCACTATGCGCATTCTGGTTAATAAACAGACTGGGGTGTGAGGCAAAGCCATATTCTCGCTCTTGGGCATGTTCTATCTAGGGGTGTCCAGTAGGCTTGCTGAAGTTACTATGTTAACACAAAAGAAGGGTGAAGACCAAAGCCCTACCAAAGGTCTAGACATTCACAAATTGATGAAACTTCCCCTGACTGATTTTGTAAGTCGATCTATGTACCTCTCTAGAAGTACTTGCAGGGCTTTAAGTGGGGGGGTCTGTGGGGGTCTGAGCACCCCCAGTTTTTTTGGGGGGGCCTCGAAAGGGGTCTCTAGGGGGCTCTATTTTCGGGCCTCAAAGGTAGGGTGACCAGACGTCCCGGTTTTTGTTTGGTGTTTTGGGTGAGCATGCGCGCGCACTGCTTAAGGCGTGACGTCATTGTAGCAGGAAGGGAAATCCTTTGAAGAGAGACACTTTCTCTCGGGATTTCCCTTCTCCGGGTTCGCCGCTCTGAGAAGGAGCCTTGAAAACACCCTGCCGGTATTCACCACCGCCGGCCCGGGATCGTCATTTCCGAGCCGCGCTCGGATTGGTCACAGCAACGAGGGTTTCCCCCAGCAACGCGGAGGTTCGTCAGGCGGAGCTACATTGAGTCTGGAGAGGCGCGAGGCGTCCCCTAGTAACCGGGGTTCCCTTGCGCTCGTCATCGAGAAAAGGAGCTGAACCCGAGGCCGAGGCGCGTCCCACCGGCGAAAGCGGCTTCACCGGAGATCAGCGCGGACCGCAGAGCCCCCTTCACATCCTAAGGTAACCGGCTCCAACACGTGACCGGAGTTTGCACAGGGGGAGATTGTGATCACACGCGCTATCGGCGGGCCGCCGCAGGGGTGATTAAAGCTTGGTGACTTGACTATGGCAATCACGGGGGTGATTTGAGAAAGCGCTATTTTGTGATTTGAGAAAGCGCTATTTTTGTGATTGGGAAAACGCTACTTTTTTTTTAAACTTTATTTTGCATTTTAATAGTAAACAATACGATACATTCGTAGTATAGCAGTCATGTACGCAAATGACGATGTTGTTTTACAGCTTACAGTTAATTGCATTTTCATCGCATTTATGTGAAGGGAAATATACAAAATTTCTTATCGCCTACACATTAGCCAATCTCTAATTACACATTAGTTGCCCCAACTAATCCGTTGTAGTGTAATAAGAAGGTGTTTTACAGTTGTGGTATATGGGGAAACGCTACTTTGGGTGATTCTCTGACTCCACGAGTGCAGCTGGGGCATTTTTGAAAAACATCTCAGTCACATTGAGAGATCCTTTCAGGAGCAGCACAAAATGAAGAGTAACATCTGCCTGCCAAATGGCACTTCAATTAAACATTGTTGATCACTGGAGTAAACTATTCAATTTTTGTTGCAGATAAGAGGCTTAATATTCTCGTTGCGTGACGCAAGGCCTTATCACCTGGAAACCAAAATCAGCAGAGGAAATCAGCAGAGGAAGATTTTTCTTTTCTTTTTCAGATATACCAGTCCAGCCGTCAAGAAGGAAGTTCTAAATTTTACCATGGCTACTAGTGGCTTATCTGCTTCTGCTCTGAAGCGCAAGTCTATGCAGTCTTCAATGATTGACTTCCTACCGTCACTGAAGCGCCAGCGTGTTACAGGGGAGTCTTGTCCAGTGCAACCAACTAGTGATGAGGCTAGTAAAACTCAGCAAGAGTCTGCCAAGGACAGTCCACCTTTACAAAGACTTCAACGTGTGCCAGAGAAAGAAACCGTCAAACTCCCCGACTGCTGGCACACTAAACAGTGGTATTACTTTCAAGAGGAATATAAATGGTTGTATCTTAAGTCAGGCAATATTGGATGTTCTTCCTGCAAACAGGCTAAATCAACAGGTCTTTCAGTGCACAATAACACCCAGGGCTTATACTTAATAAATATACCTTTTTGCCTATTTTATTATCCTTTGCTGGATGAGACTTCATGATTTTCTTAAGCACACAATGCTAGTTCTCTTGATTTAGACCACGCCCCTACTCGGATAGGCCACACCCCTTTAAGAAATTTGCCACTCCCCTTTTAGAGCACCCCCAGGTTTTTTTCCCCACTTAAAGCCCTGAGTACTTGTATGGAGGAACCCAGCTGACTAGCAATGATGCGCCCAACAGAGGGCAGAGCCCATTGATGTCTAGCTATTAAAGTGTTAGTACAAATGTTGAGACTGCTAGTTTCTGGAAGATAAGGGACCTAAAGTGACAAAGTGGAGATGAGATGCAACTGACATACTCGGGTATGTAGGTTAAATAACCAGCACTTTCTGCCAATAAAATAAATTCGCCAACTCTATTCAAAGTGCACCGCCCTCCTACACTTGCTCTTCCTTTCCCATCGCATGTAAAAGTTTAATTTTATGCATACACCTTCTCCACGCACAACTATTGCACAAGATTTTTTAGTATGTCTCCAACAGAATCATTTGACTTTTGTATTGCCCAGACGCTACACACACATTTTTTTAAGTCTGCATATGAAAATAACTTTTTACAGTTCTCTGTGAAACAAACAGGACATATGTAAGCAACTGAACTGATGTTCTATGCAGTGTTCAACTAAAAAAACATACTGCACATACAAAGGCATGTGAATAGTGATGTGTTTTACTTTCAGAAGTAGGCACAGCATGGTGAGTAGCAAAGCAGATTTACCTGCTCTGGAGGTAAGGTATAAGTCATCACTTGTTGCTCACAAATGATGGGTGCATCATGGACGGTGTATGCTTTCTAGCACACAAAACAGATGTCGAACAGGCAGCAGCAGAGCAAGCTTCCATCACACAGAGAAGGTAACAAACGGGAAGCAGAGCAAGCTTCCCCCAGCACAAACCAGATGCAGAATGATCAGCAGCAGAGGCCTGCACTCATCTCAAGTCATATAAGCACAGCACGCCTGTCTAAGTGACTACTAACTGGAGAAAAGGAGGGGTGGCGTAAGAAAACTTTTTGTAACTTTTAAAAAAAGAAATTGCTACAATTTACAGACTTCAGAATCAGGCCAGGCGAATCTGGTTTGTCTGGACTACAGAGGCATGTGAACATCACATATCTGCCCTAATGGTCGGCTTCACTTCAAGGATCAGGTTTGCTTCAGAATTTTTATGTTTTGCCTGCTCTCGCCACAATACTTTTATTGAGTTATTTTCAGTGTCAGAGGCATAAAAGCCTCCCGAGGCATAAAAGCCTCCCGAGTCTAGGTGCCAATTCTGAAGTCCCGATTACAAAGAGATGGCCTGTCAAAAGGAATGGAAAATTACTTTAGCGTGGACCAAGCTACTGGCATATTTAGTCCATTTTACATGATTCCAGAGTTTAACCCCTTCCATGCTGCGCGCATTTTCGCGCTGCGTGCATTTTCGCGCTGTGCGGGCGATTTAAATAGTGGGCGGGATTCAGACAGCCCCCGGCCGTCCTCCGCACACGCCCACCGTGACGTATGACGGCCGGGGGCCGTCCGAAGCATGCAATGGATTAAAGTTAACATAAAACACGTTTTTATTTGATTTCATCATTTTAGCTGTTTCCCTATTCTTCTTTGATCACTGCTATACTTCTGGAGTGTTTTTTGTTATTTGTGCGTATTGTGCTGTGTCCATCGTTTTAATTGAAGTGCCATGATCCTCGATTTTTTCAGGACCTGAAGGTGAACAATATTACATAAACAAACTGAAACGTAGATCTCAGTGGAATAACATAATACGGGACCCTTAGCCAATCCTGGCCTTTTAGCCAACTACACCTTGTTAAATGCAAACCTCCACGTTCCAAAATGTAGTGTGTTGTGGTTAAAGCCAGAATTGGTTAAAGCCAGAATTGGTTGAAAGTTTTACACTCAGTTGGAGTTCACCTGGCAGCTATGGGCCTCGACACATAACAAGCATGGACCTATGCAAGTTCTGTTGGTTTTGTCAATGTTTTTTAGCCATGTTGTACAGTAGTAGTTACAAGAAAGGGTAAACCCAGACAAGCCACTGGGACCTGGGTAAGGTACAGTACAAAATAGGATCGGTCCCAGTCGTGTACTTCAGAAAAAACAAACGTAATTAAGTGCCAGCAGGCATTAATTCAATTACACATCAGAATATTAAGTACAATATTATTTAATCATATTGATCATCAAAAATGATGTAAAAAAACCCAGTAATAAATCTAGAGTAACGTATCAAAACAAGTGCCCCACGAAGTGGGGGAGAAAAAGGGACAAAGGTGGTGTGTACTTGGTGAGGATTAGGAAAGTGAAAAGGAGGGTAGTGACATTAAATGCATCACACCATTCTATACAATTAAAGCCGGCTAGACTCGGCCAAACATTTGCATGACAACAGATAAAAAGCCATTTGTCGGAACTGTACTGTCACAGTGAGAAAGCATTGTTGACCAAACTGGCATAGGGCAATGACGTAGTCGACGTTTCGACCCCAAAAGAAAAGAAGGCTGTTTGGGTCCTTACACCAGGGTCTTCTTCAGGACAGGGAAGGGGGCACCTGGGAATTTAACAAAAGAAGTACTTAGTGCCTAGTGTGGTGGCCATTGTACTGTCAAGCGAAAAGGATAAAAAGTAGAAGTAAATAAATTTACCATGTACCACCCTTGACTGGATGGCGGATATAATGTGGGTGGGCCCATGGGCTCCAAATAGCCAGAGAAACGGATCAATGTCACCTGCAAAACAGGGTGGCATCCATAAAGTAGTATTACAGAGAAATCTACTCGATGGGCTATAGTAAAGTCATAAAAGTGTCCCACTTACTTAGGCAGTGTAAAGGGGAATCCTTCCTATCATACACCTCATAAATCAGGAAAAATATTCCATTAAGCACGGACCAGAGGGTTCCAATATGCTGAAAATACAGAAAGAAACAGGGCCTAAGGTCAAAACACACTCATTATCAGAAAAAAACGTGTGCTACACTCTCTAAGGAACGACATGTGGAAGAAAAATGAAGCCGTGTTTACCTGAAGTGGAAACCCGTAGTCGTTATCTTAATAAATCCTCACGGGTACTTTAAATCTAGAAAAAGAAACAAAAGCGCTGAGTAAACGGCATTGACAGATGCCAGCGCGCTCGTGAAACGTTAATGGAACGATGTAATCGGGGCGGTGGAAGAAAGGTCAGATACCAGCAGGGTTCTGTAAAAAATTACCTTAAGTCACGAGAAAATGCGTCCGCCTCTGGTGAAGGGAAACGGAGCACTGACGGCCCTGACGTTTAAGAGGGGGCTCGTCAATGGCGTGCACGCGCCAGCGAAAGCCTGGGCAGCCGCTCGATGCTGTCAAAACTGACACATCCTCGCCGTGTCGGGAGTGAGAAAAGACTTCAAGGGGCAGACACGTTGTGGCTGATAATGTGTCTGCCCAAGGCCAATGACAAATGCTTCAGAACCCTCACGGAAAAACCATGTAAAATCTAAATTAAATTAAAAAGGATTCTCCACTGAAAGTGTGGGCGGTAATGTGCTGGAGCTATGGGTACAGAACAATTAATGTAAATGACAAAACGGCATCCGCAGAGATTGTATTGGTGCCCGATGTCTAATAAGGTAGCGATAACAAACATCAAGACAAAGCTGCCTATTTCCATTCTACAGAGCGGTTTCGATAAGTACAATTGCGAGAGACCAAAATATTGAGAAAACATAAAATCATAAATATATGCTACGGTATATGTGAGCACAGCAGTGATATTAAGAAAAAAATCTTGAAGCAAAAATGGGCACATATTCATATTATGACAACTCGGGCTCGGTCGGGTCACCATATTGACTGGTGTAAAAATAACGTAACGATGCATTATGCATTATACTATGACCATTCAGGGGGAACAAAAGAAACATATTAATTATTAATCCGTCTCTACTTTTGGAACAGATCGGTGTTGTGCAGCTGGAAGTGACTAGTGTAAACATGACGTAACGAAGCATTCTATGACCATTTCAGGGGGGACAAAAGAGAAATATTGATTGTTAATCGGTCTACACTGTAGGAACAGATAGGTGTTGTGCAGCTGACTTAGTAAGTTAAGATAAAAGTATGAGGACATTGTAAGAAGAGAAACTGGTAGCTGGAATCATTGGTTTGTGTTGATAAGCAAATAGACTCACTCAGGTGCAAGGCAAGCCAGCTGTGCATGGCTTGCATCCAATTCGTTCAAACCATTCTGTATCGAATCTAGAAGGTACATCCACTTGCACTCTCTCACATTCAGGATAGTTTCGATATTTCCGCCTCTCACCCCAAGGGTGGCTTTCTCGAGTACTAGCCATTTGAGATCTTGTGGCAGGTGTTGTGCTTCTTTAAAGTGTTCCAGAAGGGGGGCACCCTGGACTTCGCAGCGTATCCTACTAAAGTGTTGTAGTATGCGCGATTTCACCTTCTGTTGGGTTTGCCCCACATATATCTGGTCGCAAGGGCAGATGATCGCATAAATCACATTGGATGTGTTGCAGTTACTAAACGATTTCAGATCGATCTTATGGTGCTTGTAAGTGAACTGTTTAGTTTGAACAGTCAATTTGCATGCCTTGCAATGTCCACATTTGTAGTGGCCCAGTGTGGGCGGTAGATTCCATAGCGATTGTATGGATGGTTCTTCAGGTGAATTGAGGAGTGAGCATACAACATGGTCCTTCACACTCTTGGCCTTTTTGAAGGAATGCATAGGTAAGTCTTGCATTGCTATAATCATCTGATATAAGGTTCCAATGCTGGTTTATGACCTTCTTGACTGCGTTACTTTGAGTGGAAAAAGTGGTTACACAGATCATCCTCTGTGTGGGGTCGCGTTCTCTTTCTCTGGGAGTTAGTAGTGTCTCTCTGGGGCTGAACCACGCTCTCTTACGTGCTTTCTTCACCAGTCTTTTAGGATAACCTCTCTGTATAAGGCGGTCACTCAACACCTCCGACTCGAACATAAAATCTTCTTTCTTTGAGCAATTCCTGCGGATGCGCAGGAACTGCCCGAAGGGTAAGTTGTTGCGGAGGCCTCGGGGGTGGTGGCTGTTGTACTGGAGCAATGAATTGCGTTCAGTTGGCTTCCGGTATAATGTCGTGTATAGTAGGTTGTTTTCATTTCTGATAGCGATATCAAGAAAATCAATCTTTTCGGAATCATGATGTATGGTGATCTGTATGTCTTCACTTTGATCATTCAACCATGTATGGAAATTACCCAATTCCGTAGTGTTCCCGGTCCAGATCATCAGGACATTGTCTATATAACGTCTCCACAGGGACACTTGGGTGTTAAATGGGTTGGTGGTACCGAATACATGGGAATTTTCGAAATCATCCATGTAAATGATGGCTAAATCAGGTGCACAGGCAGCCCCCATTGCTACGCCTTTGGTTTGTAGGTAGTAGCTGAGCTGGAAGAAAAAGAAATTCTTCATCATTGCAAGCTTCAGTAGTTTAATGATAAATTCTGTTGGTACTTCTACAGGGGCTGTTCTTTGGTTCAGAGCTCTCTCCATTATTGCTAGGGCTGATTCTTGCGGTATACTTGTGTGTAACGACACAATGTCAAGGGTCACCAGAAGTTGTTGGGCTGGGTTGAAGGGTTGTTGGTCTACTAAATTAATGGTCTCCATAGTGTCCCTCAAGTATGCCCTCGTCGTCTCAGCTATTGGTTTGAGGAAAACATCCACATATTTGCAAAGGGGTTCCAGGAGGGATCCACAACCTGAAACGATCGGTCGTCCCACTCAAAGTAACGCAGTCAAGAAGGTCATAAACCAGCATTGGAACCTTATATCGGATGATTTAGCACTGCAAGACTTACCTATGCATTCCTTCAAAAAGGCCAAGAGTGTGAAGGACCATGTTGTATGCTCACTCCTCAATTCACCTGAAGAACCATCCATACAAATCGCTATGGAATCTACCGCCCACACTGGGCCACTACAAATGTGGACATTGCAAGGCTTGCAAATTGACTGTTCAAACTAAACAGTTCACTTACAAGCACCATAAGATCGATCTGAAATCGTTCAGTAACTGCAACACATCCAATGTGATTTATGCGATCATCTGCCCTTGCGATCAGATATATGTAGGGCAAACCCAACAGAAGGTGAAAGCACGCATACTACAACACTGTAGTAGGATACGCTGCGAAGTCCAGGGTGCCCCCCTTGTGGAACACTTTAAAGAAGCACAACACCTGTCACAAGATCTCAAATGGCTAGTACTCGAGAAAGCCACCCTTGGGGTGAGAGGCGGAAATATCGAAACTATCCTGAATGTGAGAGAGTGCAAGTTGATGTACCTTCTAGATTCGATACAGAATGGTTTGAACGAATTGGATGCAAGCCATGCACAGCTGGCTTGCCTTGCACCTGATTGAGTCTATTTGCTTATCAACACAAACCAATGATTCCAGCTACCCGTTTCTCTTCTTACAATGTCCTCATACTTTTATCTTAACGTACTAAGTCTGCTGCACAACACTTATCTGTTCCTACAGTGTAGGCCGATTAACAATCAATAATTCTCTTTTGTCCCCCCTGAAATGGTCATAGAATGCTTCGTTACGTCATGTTTACACTAGTCACTTCTAGCTGCACAACACCGATCTGTTCCAAAAGTAGAGATGGATTAATAATGAATATGTTTCTTTTGTCCCCCCTGAATGGTCATAGCATAATGCATAATGCATCGTTACGTTATTTTTACACCAGTCAATATGGTGACCCGACCGAGCCCGGGTTGTCATAATATGAATATGTGCCCATTTTTGCTTCAAGATTTTTTTCTTAATATCACTGCTGTGCTCCCATATACCGTACCATATATTTATGAGTTTATGTTTTCTCAATATTTTGGTCGCTCGCAATTGTACTTATCGAAACCGCTCTGTAGAATGGAAATAGGCAGCTTTGTCTTGATGTTTGTTATCTCTACCTCATTAGACATCGGGCACCATTGCAATCTCTGCGGATGCAGTTTTGTCATTTACATTAATTGTTCTGTACCCGTAGCTCCAGCACATTACCGCCCACACTTTCAGTGGAGAATCCTTTTTAATTTAATTTAGATTTTACATGGTTTTTCCGTGAGGGTTCTGAAGCATTTGTCATTGGCCTTGGGCAGACACATTATCAGCCACAACGTGTGTCTGCCCCTTGAAGTCTTTTCTCACTCCTGACACGGCGAGGATGTGTCAGTTTTGACAGCATCGAGCGGCTGCCCAGGCTTCCGCTGGCGCGTGCACATGCACGCCATTGACGAGCCCCCTCTTAAACGTCAGGGCCGTCAGTGCTCCGTTTCCCTTTACCAGAGACGGACGCATTTTCTCGTGACTTAAGGTAATTTTTTACAGAACCCTGCTGGTATCTGACCTTTCTTCCACCGCCCCGATTACATTGTTCCATTAACATTTAACGAGCGCGCTGGCATCTGTCAATGCCGTTTACTCAGCGCTTTTGTTTCTTTTTTCTAGATTTAAAGTACCCGTGAGGATTTATTAAGATAACGACTACGTGTTTCCACTTCAGGTAAACACGGCTTCATTTTTCTTCCACATGTCGTTCCTTAGAGAGTGTAGCACACGTTTGTTTCTGGTAATGAGTGTGTTTTGACCTTAGGCCCTGTTTCATTCTGTATTTTCAGCATATTGGAACCCTCGGTCCGTGCTTAATTGAATATTTTTCCTGATTTATGAGGTGTATGATAGGAAGGATTCCCCTTTACACTTCCCAAGTAAGTGGGACACTTTTATGCCTTTACTATAGCCCATCGAGTAGATTTCTCTGTAATACTACTTTATGGATGCCACCCTGTTTTGCAGGTGACATCGATCCGTTTCTCTGGCTATTTGGAGCCTATGGGCCCACCCACATTATATCCGCCATCCAGTCAAGGGTGGTACATGGTAAATTTATTTACTTCTACTTTCTATCCTTTTCTCTTGACCGTACAATGGCCACCACACTAGCCACTAAGTACTTCTTTTGTTAAATTCCCAGGTGCCCCCTTCATTGTCCTTAAGAAAACCCCGGTGTAAGGACCCAAACAGCCTTCTTTTCTTTTGGGGTCGAAACGTCGACTACGTCATTGCCCTATGCCAGTTTGGTCAACAATGCTTTCTCACTGTGACAGTACAGTTCCGACAAATGGCTTTTTATCTGTTGTCATGCAAATGTTTAGCCGAGTCTAGCCGGCTTTAATTGTATAGAATGGTGTGATGCATTTAATGTCACTAGCCTCCTTTTCACTTTCCTAATCCTCACCAAGTACACACCACCTTTTTCTCCCCCACTTCGTGGGGCACTTGTTTTGATACGTTACTCTAGATTTATTACTGGGTTTTGTACATCATTTTTGATGATCAATATGATTAAATAATATTGTACTTAATATCCTGATGTGTAATTGAATTAATGACTGCTGGCACTTAATTACGTTTGATTTTTCTGAAGTACACGACTGGGACCAATCCTATTTTGTAATGTTGTACAGTAGAGCGGATGAAAGTACTAAAAAAAAAAAAAAAGCGCTATGACGCGTTACACAGCTTTTTTTTTGTTTTTTTACTTACAACCATGCTGCACAGCTGCCTGCTGATGTACAACATGGCTTAAAAAACAATGACAAAGCCAACAGACCTCACATATGCAAGACCTACTGGCTTTTCCAATGATTGGTTTTCATGTGGTGGCGGGGAGTTGAGGTATTTATCCTACCATCACAAGAGTTACTGTGCAAAGAGCGCCACTGATTTACTTTAAATAAGCCTGCTTTTTGCTAAAACAGACAGCTTGTGCCTCGTGCTTGAACTCAAGTGTCACAGTGATGCATAGCAGATGCTTGAGACCTTCTAACCACCTTAAGAGGCTTCTCTCTCGTAATTTCTTATTTCAATGCTTACAGTGCTGTGTAGTGGCGAGAAACCTTACTCCACAGAGCTATTTTTAAAAAAAAAATTTTTTAAGAGTTTTATATAGCGCGAACTAGACCCGAGACATGGGGTATCAGAGCGCTTTACATGAGCACCAGTTTTGTTACAAATGGACACATTCATTTTTTTTGTTAGACACAGGGAGATCAAGTGATTTGCCCAGAATCACAGGATGTTGAGCGTCGTTGCCGAGACTCGAACCCGGTTCACAAGCTTCGAGGTCGACCGCTCTAGCCGTAAGGCTACATCCTTATCTCAGTATTTAATGGGGCTGGCAGTATAGGTATAGCTGCCCGGCATCTGTGTTGCAGCAAGAAGGGTAACAAGTAGGTTGGAGTACACTTTGGCGAGTAAGAATGCCACTGAGCATTACTGTTCCTAAAAAGAATCGGGGGTTGCCCTGATACTCGTACTGCATCCGGGCAAGAAATCAAATGTGGAAAAAGACAATGATGTAGAGGAACAAATATTTTTTTCTTTTCAAACACATTACTGTGGTTGGTGTTCTTCTGTCCTGCACCCTAGGCGGCTTGTTCAAGAGAGGTGTTAAACTGTCATGCATATATAAGTTTTTGTTACTAATGTTATACAACAGAGATGGTATTGATTTGTATATATTACTTTGTAGGCAATGTATTCCTTTAGCCCTTGTCCTGATGAGGCCCGAATGAATGGGCCGAAACGCGTCGACCCCACAGCATGGAGTAGTTCGACAGACCATGATTGACATATATAAAAAATTGACTACACACTCTATGAACTAAGTGGAGCGTTGTCGTATCTCCTCGAGTGTGTATTGGACTCTCTCTTTCTTTCTCGGATTGCTTTTTGAATTATGCCTCATGTTTATTACTAGCATCCGTATAAAGTAAGAATGGGTAGGAAGGATTTCTATATGTATATGTATGTCTTTATTTGTGCATATGGTTTGTGTGTTTTTTTGTTATACAAAAGATAAAATATATTTTTGACAACTACTCTTGGAGTTGGTATCTGAGTTATATGAAAAAAGAAAAAAGTGTAGAGATCTAATACTCAGTGATAGGGATTAATTTGTTTTTCCCTTTAGAAATAAAGAGCATTATTGCAGCTCACAGATCACTGAAGATGAATGCGTTCTAATAATATTTACATTTCAGTTGCTACCATCTTGGTTTTAGATTAAAAAATTGTAGCAAATATCTGAAATAATAGAATAAATCCCACTGTTTTATTAACCTTTATATTGTTTAAGTTAATTGAATGAGCAGTAGTTTAATTTGAGTACAGTGTTGAAACTCAGTGATTTTGAATGAGTTACATGCTGGAGTGTTTGGGAGGGACGGGGCAAGCAATGGAAAGCAGGAGGAGGTGGGAGGGACAGGTGCAACCAACAATATAGAACGAGAGAGCCTGCAAACACATGCACTCTATTGGAGTGCTGAAACTGCAATAAAAAAATGTAACTGCGAAAGCACCTGAGCAGTGGAAGCACACAGAGCTCTGAAAGGAAGCAGTACTTGGTCCATGCTCCAGTGAAGGGACAAACACTTAGAGGAAGTGTAGCTGGCATGCACTGACCAATGAGAAGCAAGAAAATTAGAGTGACAAAGCCAACCAATGATAAGTAATAGGTGGGCTCTAATCCCAATTATGCTAAAAAAATGTCTTGCAAGCAAAAGAGCATGCGCGGTCTCAGGTAAGACCTAAAAAGAACCCGGCAAACTGTGCACATCTGTGCTTTGCAGCTCAGAGAAATCTAAAAACTGGTGCAAGCCATCACCAAAGCCATGAGGAAAGCCTTCCACCACAAATCACCGCATACTCATTTTTATGATTGAGGGTGGACTCTAAGCAATTGATTTTGTGTCACAAATAATGTACAGCCTAACGTGCTAGAAATGTATAGCATGGCCACCCTGACTGAGCTAGTCTGGTACGACTGAGTGAAAGCGAGCAACACATGGGAAGCCAGATAGGGAGGCATCTGCATGGCCATCTTGGTTAAGAAAGCCACACTAATTGTAAAGGCATAAATGTATTTGAGAAATAACTCGAGTACTGAGGTAGCCGCTTGGACTGCATTAGGCAACAGTAGTAAACTGTATCAGTACAATGCTCAACAAACAAGGACAATAGCGCACAGCAACAGTGGTGGGTGGATGCTGCTCGACTGAGAATGTGCTCCAGTAAAAAGCAATGCTGCACTTTGGAGAAAACTGTGGATGAAAATCTGTATCCAATAACCCGAAACCTGTTTACCGTGCATTATATGCTCTGCATCATTGAAAGAGCAAACAATAAACAGAGAAATAAACACAGAAAGAGTCACATGGAAGTCGGTCACCGACAGTGCTATATCAGAAGAGCTTCCTGGTTAAAATATTAACTTTCTCTGCCATGGCCCCACACGTGACCGTGTTAAGAACAAAACACAATCATGAACATTCTGCGCCATCTTGTCTGATGAAAGTTCCTACGTGCACATAAACTACAGTCATTCTGATTTACCACAGCCATTTTGTACTCTGTTGGTCACCTTCATTTCACCCTGTCCTCTAGCAGCCTTCTGACTCTCTGACCAAACCTGATATGTGTGCTGGGGGCTATAAACTATTTCCACGACAAACATCAACATCACCTGCTGCCTCAAACTCGTCTTTCCTCTCATCCCTGCACAAACGGGTTACAAATACCAAACAGACTCTTGCAAACATGGTTTATTGCACTACACACAGCAAGACTGGTTTTTTGCCAACAATGGGACCTGTTCTTATCAACAGAACGGACTCTTAGATCTGGCCGGTCTCACTCGCTTTTAGACCCTGAAGCAAGGTCCAGCTGCAATTAAATTGTCTGTTTTTGACCTGGGTGGGAGGAGAGTTAATGTTGGGCTTGTGTAACCATGTTGATAAAAAAATCAAGAAAAATGGCCGCCGAGCAGGAGCTCGGTAAAGAAGCTGCTGGGCATGGGATCCTGTAATTAACAAAATATCCCTGTTTTGCCCCACCATCCGTGCCCTTGCTTTACATCTTTGCAACAAGAATAGCTTTTAGAACATTCTGAATGACTCGACTCTCAGGCCCGACCCGAGGATCCTGAAGGTATCGCTTTACCTATAGCTAAAGGCAAAAACAACGTCGACGTCAAAATACTACAGCAAATTCGTGAACCTGATACACCAACTTGCCTGCCTCAAGACGGATGTCCGACCTCCTCCGGCGACCGACTGCGTGGCTGGCTGAGAGGCTCTCTTCCTTCCAACACCGCAGCCTGCTTAGCTGTGAAGACCGGGATCCCCCCCCCTTGTACTGTCTGGTCTGGTAAGGAGCGCCTCCTCCGATTCCAAGGAGCTCCGTGACCCGGAATGACCGATAGCATCCGTAGTGGCTGACTGAAGTGGCCCCCAATCCTCCCGCTCCGGAGCCGGGGGACCAGAGGCGATCGTGACCCTCCTCGGTCTGCCTGGCTGAGTCTGGAACTCCTCTGATCATCAGGTGAGCTCTGTGGTCGACGAGGGACCGGTAGCCGCTGTGGAGTCTCCTGGGCATCTGCATCTCGTCCCGGCTGGTCTGTCCACGGGCGGCTGAGTGGGACTCACGCCCCGGGAGAGACTAGTAGTCACTGGGGAAACCCGAGGGCGGCTATTGACTCATCGGGGCTGCGCTTCTCTCCCTGACTAGTGCTTCCTAAGGCCGCTGAGCGGGATCCGCGCCGTGGATGCCCGGGAGTAGGTCGACTGATACTGTGTCCTTCGCGCTTTTTTGCTCTTGTTTTTTGGCTCCCTCCGGCTGCCCGCCTCCGACTGACCGGCTGACATCCTCCCCCTCCCGATCTGCAACTATCGGAGATGAGAGAATCGTAATCAGCCGATAATTCGTTGGGGGTTATTTTGAGCGCGCACTTTGGCTGGCTTGATCCATCAACCGCCTTGGCTGACCGGCGGATTACTTGATTAATTGCATCTGATTAGTAAGCTATCGCCTCGTTTCTTTCTTTAAAGGAGCGCCATCCATCTTGGCCGATAAATAGGATGTCCCCCACCCCTCTTCACCAAGTCTCACTACTACAAAATGGCAACTGTGTTCTTGTACCACAAACCAACTTAATCGCCCACAGCAATCATTAACAGCCTGAGCTCCGGTCAAAGGGAAGCAGGACTAGCCCTCCCTATTTTTTGACTCACACAATGATCTAACCCATATTGCACGGCAGGGCCCCCAAGGCCTTTAACCTCTACTTTATCTCTCATCTAGCTTTGATCACAAGATGGCAATCATCTTGTGTTTACTAAAATGGCCGTAAAAAAAAAAAAAAAAAAAATTGTACCGAAGGCTTCTTTATTCAGACTGGCTACAGGACCTTGGAGCCACTTTACATGTTGTTTACTGTCTAGCTTAGAGCTCCCTCCTGTGGACATAATTTGAATCTAAAAGCTACCTTGTGATTCTGACCCCGGATGCAGGAACATTGAACTACTTTGAGCTAACCTGGGGATATATTTGCTGAGACTCCCACCCATCAGGGGCCACTCAGAGCCACGGCAGCGCCCATCATTGTCTGACTCCCCCTAATACTCCAAAGCGGGGTGTAGAAAGGCACAGGAGTCCAGAACATAAGGGGAATTGCCCCCCTTACTCACCTCATAGAAACCTGGGCCACTACAGACAAAGCAACTGACAATAAATAATAAAAAATAAAAAAAAAAAAAAAAAAGCAGAGGCTCACTTGGGAACTGATCTGATTTACTGCCCCAGACATCTTTCCTTTTATAACGTATCATTTATTCTTTTTGTTATTTGCACAATTGTCACTTTTTCCTCATGTAATATAAGCGCTTGCTTTTGTATTATCCTCACTTGTGGTGTTGCTGTTCCTTCTGTGATGCGCTCTGACACCTTCGGGTAAAGTCCGCGCTAACTATAAAACGTATAAAACAAATTAAATAAATAAATAAATTAGTAACAATAGTAAAAAGTGTACATATTCCCTCTGGGAAATATGAAAACTGTTGGTCATAGAAATTTGACTGCACTGTAACGACAACTAGCTCAGTCCCTCTCTAATTTAGACATGCCACGCCCGCGCTAGCTTTGTTGCTGTCTTCTACTGATCCACGCGTACTTGCAGATTGTTTATTTATTTGTTTGCAGGTATACTGATCTGTTTCATTTGTGCCGACTGCTTATATATTAGATCTGCTCCATGCTGTCAATATAATTTTGTTTATCTATTTTATTCTGCTCCTTTTAGTCGATTTATAATTCCTCGCCTGTATACCCTATTCATTGTCTAGCCCCCTTACTTCTACCCCCCACTCTCCCAGTGCCCCCCTAGTTCCCAATCCTCATCTCCTGTTCTACCCCCATTTCCTTAACCTCCCTCTCCCCACTCTCTCTCCCACGTCTATCCAACATGCCCCCTCACAGCATTGACCATCACCCCCAGGACCCTACTCTCTCCAAACATGGCCCCAACTCATGGACCATTCTCTACCCCCCAATCTCTCCAAACATGCCAAGAAAAACTTCAAACATAAACTCCTCATCCGTAACCCTGAAACACTCATTGTTGATAACTACCTCAGCCTCACCTCCCCCATTATAACCAACTACATCTTTTACTCCAAACGTCCTTCCAAATGGAAAAGCATCTTCCTACAACACCTCCCAATCTCTAAATCAATCAAAATACCATATGGATTCAAAATATCCACCACTCCCTCCCCAGCCTTTCTTGGTGATATTGATATCTCCATCTTCAAAACAGGTAACATCCTCATACAAGCCACGGTATCCCACCTTTCCATCTTCGAACACCACTTCAGCATTATGTCTCTCCGCCTTAACCACTCAACGCCTAATACTCCTTCTCCCCTACTGAATAACACCCCTCCAACCGCTCCCTCCCCCTTCCCCCTCACTTCACCTCCAACCACAACCATCCAGCAAACACCATCCTCCAACAATCGCCATCACCATCACCCTCCCTTGACCTCACTACAGCAAATGACATCCCCCAACCAACATTACCTATTTCTCATCCCCCTCTTATTTTCCTCTCTCCACCTAACACCCGGCACTCACACTCCTCGGACCCCTCCACTAAAAACGGTTGCCCCCAATCCCTACCATCTACTTACCATTCCCCTCCCAAAACCCCGCCTCTGCCTGACCCCACAACCTCTCCCCCTACCCAACTTCTCACGTACTCCACTGTCCTTGCCCCTCAATCCCCTAACACAATTACTCACCCCCTCCTCCTACCCATCCCGTACACCCTCTTCTCCTCCCCATCCCCCCTATCCTGCCCCTTCAGGCCCGCCTAACTCTGCCTCCCAATCCTTTATCCCAACCCTGATAAATACACAACCCCCCACCCCTATATATCCACTCTCCACTCACTCTATGCCCTTCTATCCTCTCTGACCACATCTCCTGAAGTTCTTAACCTCATGTCCCTATCTCCCCCTCACACCTCAGTCCACCCTCTGCAACTAACCCTGATCACTCCCTACCCCTAAATCATTCCCTTCCCCCGACCTTTCAATACCTCCCCTTACCCTAATTGCCCCGAACCTACACAACAGTGAACTCGACCTATCTAAATTGATTACTGAACCCCTCCCATCTAACAGCCCCGTCACCCCTCACTCCAATCCCACTACCATATCTCCCCCTCTCACTTCAGTCCACCCTATGCAACTAACCCAGATCTTTCCCTACCCCCCGCCCATACCCCTTCAGTACCCCTCTCCACCCCAATTGACACGAGCCTACATAACACTGAACTTGACCTATCCAATTTGATTACCGAACCCCTCACACCCAACAGCCCTGTCACCCCTCATTCCACACTCACTTCCCTATCTCCACCCTCACACATCAATCCACCCTCCGTAAATAACCCAGACCACCCCCTCGATACCTCCCCTCACTTTAATTGCCCAGAGCCTACATAACATCGAACTTGACCTATCTAATTTGATTACTAAATTCTCTCAATTCAAGAAAGACTTTATCTCCCACAGCTCCAGTACCCTCCCTCACGATAAAATCCCCTCCCAGCCCTGCCCAAAAATCCCCCCAAAAAATTCCCCCCGAAAATCCCTAACACCAAACACAATAATTGGAGATCAACTCCTCTCCGCTGCCGTATACATAGACCTCACCGCACCTCGAACCATCTCTCCCCGTCCGACCTCGCCGACCTATGCAACTCTTACCTTCCTAGCTCACCAACCGCCAATTCTCCACTCCCCTACTCCCACATCCCTATTATCTTAGGGACTAATAGAATCCCCTCCTCCCCCGCTTCCCCCAGACCACCGCCTCAACTCACGTCGATCCACACTTGCACACCCACCAGAAGCAACCCCACACCACTTACATGCATGCTTGTCAACTGTCGCTCCGCAGTCCAACATGCCACGGAAATTTCGGAAACTATCCTGAGTGAATCCATTGACATTGCATTCCTCACAGAAACCTGGCTCAAAGACAACTCAACGAGCATACTTGACCTACTCTCCCCCCGGGATACTCTATTCTGAGAAAAGATAGACCTGACAGAGTTGGGGGTGGCCTAGCCATTATCTTTAAAAATGAACTTCAGCTATCCCGTATCAATAATTCTGGCTCCTCCTCCTGCGAATACCTGGAAGCTGAACTGACAACCCAAAACTCCCACCCAATTCGTCTACACAACATCTATCGCCCTCCAGGCCCCTCCCAGCCCTTCATCGAGGACTTATCTGAGCTCCTGACACAATCCTCATTATCCAACTCAAAAATCTCTTTCTTGGGGATCTCAACCTCCATTGGAACGATACCGATGATCCCACTATCCCCCTCCTCACCAATCTACTTGAGATCAATGAACTCAAACAACTATGCCTGTCCCCGACACACACCAAAGGAGCCATCCTTGACGTCATTCTTTCCAAAGAAGATCTGGTCTCCGTGACCAATATCGTCCCCATTGACTGGTCCGACCATCACCTTATACTGTTCACCATTGCTACCAATGCAAATCCCCCCACCTCCAAAATTAACAGACCTAAGAAACTGACCAGAAATCTAAAACATATCCCCCGGGTGTTCTTGAGTCTAAACTCCAAGCTCAACTTCTGCTCATTCCCCCTCACAAAATGCCAATGAGCTCACCGAACACTTTAACAATACTGTCACTGGAATTCTTGACCAACTAGCCCCGCCCAAACTCAAAAACCAAAGAACCACCCCCTCCAACTCTTGGTTTAATACCGAGCTTAATAACGAAAGACGGTCACTCAGACTGTCGGAAAGAACGTGGAGACTCCATCCCTCTCCCACCCATCTTGCACTCCTCAGACATGCTAGATCCACATACAAAAAACACATCTTCAAGGAAAAGGCCTCCTTCTTCCGCACTCAACTTGATCGTGCCAAAAACAGACCTAGGGAACTCTTCAAAATCATTCGTAACCAAACTTCCCCCGCACCTCCTAATCTGACCGCCTCCTCAGCCAGATGTGAAGAAATTTCCCACTTCTTCTCAGAAAAAATAGCCAAAATTGATCAATCCTTCCGCTCCACACAGCTCCCCTCCAACTCCCAAAACAAACCCATCCTCACCTCCAATGCCTACCCCACATCCCCTCGACCAGCTGACCCTGCTACCTCTCCGGAAACCAACTCCCCTAACACACAATTAAAGAACAATGCCTCCCTGCTCAACTTCCTCCCCGTGACTGAGCTAGAAGTCCTTAAAATAATTGGTAATCTTAAACCATCCTCCCACACAAAAGACCCCTTACCCTCTAACCTTGTCCCTGCCCTTAAGCACATCATTACCCCATACTGGACCACAATCATCAACACCTCTCTCTCCACTGGCTGTGTCCCCACCTCCCTTCAACTTGGACAAATCTCTCCCATAATCAAAAACCCCAATGCTGACCCCAATGACCTAAACAATCTCCGCCCCATCACTAATCTCCCACTTCTCTCAAAGGTCCTTGAAAAATGTGTCCTACTACAACTAGACAAACACATCGAAAACTTCAACCTACTTGATCCCTTTCAATCAGGCTTCAGGAAAGGCTGCAGCACCGAAACGGCAATGCTCAATGTCGTCGATGACATACACCACTCACTTGATAATGGCGAGACATGCCTTCTTATCCTCCTTGATCTCTCCGCAGCGTTCGATACAGTCAACCATTCAGCCCTACTCAATGTGCTTAGGACCCGTTTCGGCCTCAATGATACTGCCTACAAATGGTTCGTCTCCTACCTACAACACCGAACTCAGCAAATCAAAATTCAAAACTGTCTCTCTAACCCCACTCCCGTCTCCCTTGGAGTCCCCCAAGGGTCTATTCTCTCTCCCTCCCTCTTTAACCTCTTTATGGAACCCCTCACCCTCATTCTTAAACAAGCAGGCATCAACTACCACCTCTACGCCGATGACACCCAAATCTATTACAAGATTAAAACTCATGCCGACATCTTACACCTGAACAACACCCTCACCAAAATCCAAACCTGGTTCCACTCCAATCATCTCAAACTTAACCCTAATAAAACTGAAATCATTCTCTTCTCCCCTAAAAACAACCCGCTCCCCGTTCAATCATGGATCTCTGACCTTAACGCACTCAACTGCTCTCTCACCTTGTCCAACTCCGTCAAATCTCTTGGTATTTCTATCGACAACACCCTAACCCTTAACGTCCACATCAAAAACTCAGCTAAAGGAGCCCTCCTCACTCTCCGTCACCTCAAGAAAATTAAACCCTTTATACCCACTGATGATTTTAAACTTGTAGTTCAGTCACTTGTTCTTTCACGTATTGATTATGGTAACGCTATCCTCAACGGAATCCCCAAGATCCACCTTGCTCCAATCAAAGCTGTGCTCAACCTTGCCACCAGGCTCATCACAGACTGCAAACGCTTCGATCACATATCCCCGGCTCTCAAATCTCTTAAATGGCTCCCTATTGAAGGCAGATCTGCCTACAAAACTGCCTGCATCACTCATAAAGTCCTCCACCAAAACACTCCACAGTACCTCTCTAAAAAACTCCTCATTGCGGGCACCACACGACCCCTGAGAAGCACCAACTCACTCCTCCTTATACCACCACTGCATAAAAAGAAAGCTACACAATCACGCTCCTTCTCTGGGAATGCCCCTATCATCTGGAATGCCCTCCCAAAAAACCTGCGCTGCAACCCCTCCTATTTCAGCTTCAAAAAAGACCTCAAAATCCACCTCCTCAATTATTATTGGGGATCCTAACCTATGACATGCACTCGATCTCCAAACTCACCATGTTATATTAGTTCAGTAATATTTGTCCATTTCATGAACATCATCGGCCTAATTAATTGATATGTATAGCTCCTGCTCCTGTTTATATATTTGATATGTATAGCTCCTGCTCCTGCTTATTCTATTTGATTCGTTTATCTAATTGTTTGATTTGTTTATCTATTTGATTTGTATATCTCACATGTTGTCATTATCTTTTATCTACTTATACGCCATATTTGGCTCAATTATCATTGGGGGTCCTAACCTGTGACCTGCACCCGATCTCCAATCACCATGTTACTTTTTGTCCAGTATTTTTCTGTCCCCCCCCAACATCATATACCTAGTTACTTTAAATGTTTAGCTCTTGCACCTGTATAATTATTTTGTTTTTGTATATTTCACACGTTGTTTCTTTATCTTTTTTATCTACTTGTATGCCATGTTTGCGTTATATTATCTTCTCATGTAAAGCGCTCTGATACCTCTGGGTCTAGCCAGCGCTATATAAAACTCTCAAAATAAAAATAAAAAAATAAATAAAATAATGTCAGGCTTGTGTGACAACCTGCCCGGGGCGGAGACTCCAATCTTGTAACCATGATAAAAGAAACAAACACATTGTGTAAAACTGTATAAAAGGAAGAGTCAGAAGCATTGCCAGTAGAACACCTCCCTGAAGACATCCTGGTGTCAGCAGTTGACGTGGTCTCCTCTAAGAGTAATAAACCTTTTTCTTGCCTTCCAGCTTCCAGCGCCTGCCTCGTTATTTTAGATAGTGAATCCAAAGTGGATTAAAGGTGACTTTGCGCCGGGCAGCATTGGGGATCCCAGGAGACTCGCTGCTTTTCACAAATTGGCGACCCAACGGGGGGCCCATCAGAGACACGTGGGTCCAGTAGAGAGGTCCTAACGACGGAGTGAACGACTAAATGATTGGAGTGCACCTGCCTGAAAGAGACCCTCGTCTGGCTGCCAATTGACTGAACTTCACCGGTTCCGAACGGACCTCTCTCGAGTGACCTGCGGTCCTGACTGGGGCCTTACAGGAACGCCGCATTGATTGTTGGAGTAAGAGGACAACCAGGCGCTGGAAGGGGAATACGAAGAACTGTCCATACGGTCCGGGTAAGGTCGTGAGAAAACATGACTTAAATTGATTGATAGAAATACTAGTATTCCTTTTGAGTTATTTGAGACATTCCCTGCTTGCAAACAACGTAGAATAGGAATATTCTCTCTTTGCAGACAGCGAAGGACAGGTAGTGCAGACTTTTGTCTAACATTAATTGAGATATTCATTTTGACCGCTAAATACGTCATGCCTGTTTTCTCTAGATTGTTTGATTGTTTTGGACCGGACCGTTTGTTAGAGGTCAGTCATCCGGCACCGCCGGAAGGCACCCCTAACAAGGACATGTACGTAAAATATGGATTAGCCACCGTAGCTTATAGCAAACTATGGCATAAGTACACTAGGAAGGACCGGGTAAATCAGTGGCCACTGACGGGATCTTTCGATCCCGCTAAAATAGAACGTTAGAATTAGCTCTCCACAAAAAGAGAGCTAGACCAGCCATGTTTGATAGTTTTGGTTTATGGCGAAAAGAAGCAGCTCAACGAAAGAAAAGAGACGAAGCTAGACAAGATAAAGAAACGCGAAAATCAGCTTACCAAGCCTGTAAAAAGTTAGAAGAAGAACTAAAAGAAAAGGAAATCGATAAAAAGGAACAGGAATCAAAAATATCAGGTCAATGCCCTGTTAGAACGCCCTTAACTCTTTACCCCGAGTTACCAGCAAAACAGGGGGTAGATGATGATTTATTGTTAGGTCCCCCAATGATATACATGCCACCCCCTTATGCCCCTACTCATCCCGTAGTACAACGCCAGGACCCCCAAAGTATAGCTGGAGATGGCACGATCGCCTCAGTCTCCACCACCTCTGCTCCCACCGAGCCACCCACACCTAATGCCTCATCAAAGGAGGCAGTAGTAGAGGTAGGAACCAAGGAAATAGGAGCGCCCAGGGTCCCGCGATTAAGTAAAAATGAGCGAGCAGGCATTGATAAAATAGTTAAAACCCTCATAGATAGGAAAGAAACAGAAGAACACGTAACAGACATATGCGACTCCTATGTTGAAAACCGCAAACGATACTTTATTGTACGTCTCTGTTACCACACCCTTACTGCATATGAAGAGAAGTACCAAAACGTAGGGCCCGAGCGATTAGTGGCTCTCTACAGGAAGGTAGACATCGGAGATGAAGGCGACAATGATGTTGCAGAACTATTTTCATCCACACTAGAAGTATTGCGTCACCTCATAGAACAAGGACAGATAGATAGGGACAGGACAACTAAGGTAGCAGGACCCCCAGTGAAAAAAAAACAGATAGCATGATGCCAATAAAAGAAGCTGCCCCTTACTGGGTACCTCCTAGAGGACAAGGGACTAATGACGATATAAACCATCAAGACGCTAGAGGAAGGGTGGTCTACAATTGGGTGCATCAGCCATGGGACAGACAGGACATCCTGACCTTCCATAAATCTTTGCCGGATTTACGAAAGAACCCCACCGCCTTTTACGCCGAGCTAGGTACCGCTCTGGGATCAACAATAATGACACTTGCCGACATAGACTTGTTCTTCGGGTTATGTTTGCCAGCAGATGTGTGGAAACTGGTTAAGAAAGTAAACCATACCGAACTGTTTGGTCATACCTGGGAACAACTCGACACACTAGATAAACAGCGGAACCCTGGTCAAAAACCAGTTAAAGCAATATTAGACCTCCCTGACAAAATAGTGCAGAAAGTGAAAACGCTGATCCCAGAGAAAAGATAGACTGGTCCATAGTAACCGCATGCCGCCAGAAACCACAAGAGGACGTCTCAGAGTACTTCTCCAGATTTGAAACTGTGTTCTCTGATTACAGTGGACAAGACATGTCCACCGCAACCGGACACCACTTATTTGTGCAGAACTACGTCAAAGGATTACTGCCAGATGTATCCCAGAAACTACAAGCCAGCGAAAGTAGTTGGGCAGCATCTAAACCGACGGCCATTCTCCAAATGGCCCAGTATTACGAGCATCAGAGAAACGAAAATGACAGGGCTACAGAAAGGAAAAAGAAGGACTTGAAGGAAAGGGTAATGATAGCACAACTCCAGGGGGTGAATACAGGAGGGGAGCAATATAGGGGAGGAAACCAGCAGAATACCCCTAGAGTACAGCCACCTAGGAACAATCCATCTACATCATATGTAGGACGCCAAGACCTAGGACAGGATCAATGTGCATTTTGCAAAAAAATATGGACACTGGAAATCCCAATGCCCGGCTTTGTTAGGAGCTGCTAGGTGCAGAGGGGCGAGGGAAATAGCAAGTGGACAGAGAGGAAGAGGACGTGGGAGAGGGTACGCGAGTGAAGCAAGCGAGGAAAGGCCAGGAAGAGTGAACGCATTTGACCATCCCAGACAGAATCAGTACCAACAGACAGATTATGACAATACGTACGACTTTGCATAGGACAGCCAGGGGCAAGGGAGGGATCCAGTCGAGCTCTGCGTTGATCAGCAAGGCCCTTATGTTACCGCTGAGGTCCTGGGCACAAGATCGCCATTTTTGGTAGACACAGGAGCAACACGTAGTGCACTATCCAAACGACTGATTCCAAGGGCACCCTTGTCAGGCTCACATGTGACCTCAATAGGATTTGACGGTACGCCCTCCACCAACCCTTTGTCCCGACCCATCCCTTTTAATCTTGACAGCAATGGCGTCGAAACGACATTCCTCCTCTCATCTAACACCCCAGACGCCATTATGGGCCTCGACCTTTGAAACACTTCCATGCGACTATCAGATGCTCACCAGACGGAGTGCGTGTCATCCTGTATGACAACCCCCAACGCCATAGAGAGAACCCTTTTCAGCAGATGTTTTCCATCTCTGAGACGGACACATCCCTACTGGACACTTTGCCATCACACTTATGGGCTAGGGCTGATTCAGACGTAGGACGAATGATGATTGACCCAGTACACGTAACAATACGACAGGACGCAACCCTACCGAAGGTACCGCAGTACAAAATATCGCCAGAGGGTGAGAAAGCACTAACAGAGATCATACACTCTTTGGTAGAGGCAGGGGTGGTAGAGGAAGTAGTGAGCAACATTTGTAACAGTCCCATACTACCGATTGTAAAGAGACAGGGAGAGGGAGATGGGAAAGCCTACCGCTTCATCATTGGCCTGCGGGAGGTAAACAAAATCGTAGTACCACAATACCCAGTAGTTTCCGACATCACGACAATTTTGACTTTAATCCCCTCCACTGCCACCACCTTCACTGTGATCGACCTCAAGAACGCCTTCTTTTCCATACCTATACACGAGGACAGCCGCTATCTTTTTGGATTTACCCTAAATTCCCGTTCGTATAGATTTTGTAGAGCACCTCAGGGGTACACTGAGAGCCCAAGTATCTATAGCCAGGCGCTTAAAAGACAGTTGGACGCCATACAATTGCCAGATGGAGTGGCACTAATACAATATGTAGACGACATCCTTCTAGCAGCAGACACCATACCAATAGCCGTCACAGCCACCATCAAACTACTCCATTTCCTTGCTGAGAATGGTCACAAGGTCTCCCGAAAGAAACTGCAGTTCTGTAAATCACAAGTGACCTATTTGGGTCACCTTTTATCAAAAGAAGGAGAAAACTCACGCCTGACAGGATCCAGACAATTCTAGACACCCCTGTCCCCAAAAATCAGAAGCAAGTCCGCTCTTTGATAGGCCTCACCTCGTTTTGCAGACAGTGGTTACCGAACTTTAGCCTCATTGTCAAACCCCTTCTCTCCCTCCTAGCTAAGGACATCCCCTCACCTCTCCCCTGGACCCCGAATACCAGACAGCCTTTAAAGAACTACGCAATGCCCTTTGCTCAGCACCAGTCCTAGGAACCCCAGATTACTCCAAACCATTCTTCCTCTACACACACGAAAGGGAGGGATGTGCATTGTCTGTCCTAACACAATCAATTGGTCACAAAACGCCCTTGTGCATATTTTTATGCCACCCTCGATCCAGTAGCCAGAGCACTGCCAGCGTGCCTGCGCGCTGTGGCAGCTGCAGCGGTATCAATACGCCAGAGCGAAGGAATAGTGCTCTCCAATCCAGTCACTGTTTTAGTACCCCATGCAGTCGACACACTACTGAACCAGACCAAAACCCAACACTTGACTAGCGCCCGACTGACAGGATATGAGTTGACCCTGCTAGCACCGCACATTACCCTAAAGCGATGCACCACCCTCAATCCAGCCACACTGTTACCCCTACCCGAGAACGATTCTAACGTGGCTCCACTACACGACTGTGTGACACTAACCGATGAACAAACAAAAAGTAGAGTAGACCTCAGAGACACCGCCTTTCTAGAGCCAGATGGAGAACTATGGGTGGATGGTTCGTGCATCAAACTCCCCGACGGCACCACCTCAGCTGCATACGCTGTCACCACAGCCCGAACCATTCTAGAAACAGCCCGTATTGCCCAACGTTCCGCCCAGGCAGCAGAACTCATTGCCCTCACACGAGCATGTATTTTAGCAGCTGGCACGACAGTTAACATATACACCGACAGCCAATACGCCTTCGGGGTGGTTCACCATTTCGGGATTCTATGGAAAGAAAGAGGGTTCCTGACTTCACACGGTACACCCATCCTGCATGGAGATTTAGTCTCCGCCTTGACGGAAGCAGTCCTCCTCCCCAAAAAGCTAGCAGTGATAAAATGCCAAGCACATAGGAAAGTGACAGATCTCATTGGACAGGGAAATGCGCTAGCAGACGTTACTGCCCGAGCCACAGCAGAAGACAGAACCATGACACGAATGTATGTGACCAGGTCACAAGCTGATCAATGGACTGATGCTAGGACCACTGTAAGGGACATACAGACTACAGGCACACAAGACGAATTGACCGAGTGGGAAAAGGTAGGACTAAAAGACGAGGAAAATTGCTGGAGAACTAAAGACGGAAATAAATGGCTGTTACCCAATGCCTACCTCATCCCCTTATTGACCATGGCACATTTACCAGCTCACATAGGCTCCACCCCCATGATTGAACTAATCACAAGAGTATGGCATAATGTCAAGATAACAGAATCTGCAAAGCGCCTAGTACAACAATGTATAGTATGCCTACAACACAACCCAGGGAAAGGGACAGTAGTACCACGGGGAGGGTTTGGAGTCCCTGATCACCCCTTTGAAGTCCTTCAAATGGATTACATCCAACTAGAGAGATGCCATGGTCTAAAATATGTCCTGGTGGTTGTGTGCGCTTTAGCAAATGGGTGGAGGCATATCCCACCCGCGACAATACTGCCATAGCCACTGCAAAAGTATTGTTGAAAGAATTCTTCCCCCGGTACGGCCTTTGCAGAATTTTATGGAGCGACAACGGCCCACACTTCGTAGCCGAAGTGATACAGAACATACTGAAAGGGTTGGGGGTAAAACAAAAATTCCCTGCCGTCTTCCACCCCCAATCAGCGGGCCTGGTAGAGAGACACAATGCAACATTGAAACTAAAGCTAGCCAAAATAGTTGCCACAACCGGGTTGAAATGGCCCGACGCCCTTCCATTGGCATTGCTATCAATGCGCTCCACCCCGACCAAACACAGACTGACCCCGTATGAAGTGGTCTTCGGCAGGCCTATGAACATTTGGGCGGCACCAAGACCCACCTCCATTAACGATGTCCCGAACATATTAATGTCAGACTATCTGCATAAATTGACAAACGAGCTAACAATTATCCACCAACAGGTGCAGCAAGCCTTGCCTGACATATCCAGGGGCCCAGGACATGTGATAAAGCCTGGGGACTTCATCCTAGTTCGCAACTTCCAAAGAACGAAGAATCTGGAGCCCAGGTGGACGGGCCCCTGGCAAGTCTTGATCACCACTCGAACTGCCCTCCGAGTGGAAGGAAAAAAATTGGCTGCACGCCCACCACTGCAAGAAAGTTCCTCCAACGCTGGCAACCTGTGAAGAGGTGGAGGTGCAAGAGGAAGTACTCGCAAAAGACCGACCAGCTCTGAGTTGCTACCCACAAGAAGACACCCTCCAACTGTCTGAATTTCCCGACCCCACGGTGCCATCCAAGGAAGGGTACAACCTAAGATCGACGAAAAGGGGGAGCTCCAACAACCAGGCCACTAACTGAGTCAGAGTCTCAGATCGGTAGCACAGCCAAACGACGCTACCAGGAAAAACACCAGACAAAAGTCTGTGGTCCTAACAGTTGGTGAGCTCCTCGAAGATGATGGAAGAAACGGAACACCTGCAAAGCCACCGCAAAGACATCAAGACTTTTGAACTGCACAGTACAAAGACAATTGCACTTGTAGCTGCATTTCTCACCTGCCTCCTGCTAATGGTCACACTCTGGATCATTGAAGAGAATGCACCTGCATACAGAACATTGTCACCAACCATGCAACCAATCACAAAGAAAGAACACTACCTGGTATCACTACCGCCACATCTCCGAGAACGACGCAAAGAATTCTGGAATAATTCTTTCGTACAGATGCTGCACCAGCACAATCTTGCCACCAATGCCACTAACTGTTGGGTCTGTGGGCTGCTACCACATGCCACTGAACATTCCATCCCTTTCATCCCTTCACCCTTTTCTGTTCATGGATCTTGCCTTGCCTGGATGATGCTCCTACAAGAAAGTTACAAAGACAATGCCACTTCCGATGGGACAATCGCTCAGTTCTACAACGAGTTCTGGCTAAACCAAACAGGAAGAACAGCAGCTCCTTTTGCCCTCACACCTCCAATACGACATTCCCAATGAATGTCCCCTCCAAAGAACGAGTGGAAATACAAGTGTTCAATAATCCTGTCAGAGCCACATTTTCCTACCTGAAGAAAAGAACTGCTGCAACACTGACTGTGGCCCTATCTGTGGTGAACGTCTCTGGCCTTGTATGCATTGAAGGCCGTGGGACTAAGAATGTGGGTCACAGCACTTGTAACATTGTAAGGACTTTGAACACTGCCAATCCTCCAGCATTTGTTGCATCACCCAATATGTACTTTGTCTGTGGAACCAAAGCCTACACCTGGCTCCCAAGAAACTGGGGGGCACGTGCTACATCGCCTTTGTTTTGCCACCGACCTACACAGCCCCTGCAGAGCATCATCGAGAAAAGCGTTCTAAAGACACTGATCAAGCAGACTCTGCCGCATCACAGTTCGTTGACGCAGCAAAAGGGCTCGTCCCGCTATGGGGTCCGATGGCAAACAGCCGAGCCATCAGACATCTGTCTCAAGCGGTAGAAACCGCCCTGAACGTCACAGCTGGCATCCTCACCAACAACACTGCCGAGCTTCAAGCGGTCCGTCTGGTGGCCCTACAAAACCGCATGGTCCTGGACGTGGTACTAGCGGATCGTGGAGGAGCATGTCGCATCATTGGTGCCAGTTGCTGCATATACATCCCTGATAATTCACCCTCTGTCTATGAAGCAATCGAACATCTCCACAGACTGTCTTCAGAAATTCATCAAGGATCAGAGACTTGGACAATTGGAAGTTGGCTTTGGGGCATCTTAAAGGACTGGGGTTGGAAAATATCAATGTTTCTCTTGGTCCCAGTATTGGCAATATGTGGTTGCTGTTTGGGTGTACACTGTATACCACCTTTGTGTTCTCTTTGCATAAGTGCCTTGCGCCCTAAGACTATGGACACTCAGTTAACAAAAATGAGAGTAATGTATGAACAAGAAATACAGGACATTATGGAGATCGAAATAGACTGACAAGATGGCTAGTTATGTTCAAAGGGGCGACTGTTAAGAACAAAACACAATCATGAACATTCTGCGCCATCTTGTCTGATGAAAGTTCCTACGTGCACATAAACTACAGTCATTCTGATTTACCACTGCCATTTTGTACTCTGTTGGTCACCTTCATTTCACCCTGTCCTCTAGCAGCCTTCTGACTCTCTGACCAAACCTGATATGTGTGCTGGGGGCTATAAACTATTTCCACGACAAACATCAACATCACCTGCTGCCTCAAACTCGTCTTTCCTCTCATCCCTGCACAAACGGGTTACAAATACCAAACAGACTCTTGCAAACATGGTTTATTGCACTACACACAGCAAGACTGGTTTTTGCCAACAATGGGACCTGTTCTTATCAACAGAACGGACTCTTAGATCTGGCCGGTCTCACTCGTTTTTAGACCTTGAAGCAAGGTCCAGCTGCAATTAAATTGTCTGTTTTTGACCTGGGTGGGAGGAGAGTTAATGTTGGGCTTGTGTAACCATGTTGATAAAACAATGTCAGGCTTGTGTGACAACCTGCCCGGGGCGGAGACTCCAAGCTTGTAACCATGATAAAAGAAACAAATACATTGTGTAAAACTGTATAAAAGGAAGAGTCAGAAGCATTGCCAGTAGAACTCCTCCCTGAAGACATCCTGGTGTCAGCAGTTGACGTGGTCTCCTCTAAGAGTAATAAACCTTTTTCTTGCCTTCCAGCTTCCAGCGCCTGCCTCGTTATTTTAGATAGTGAATCCAAAGTGGATTAAAGGTGACTTTGCGCCGGGCAGCATTGGGGATCCCAGGAGACTCGCTGCTTTTCACAACCGCTGCTAGAAAGATTAGCACTATTAAACAGTTGTTAGCCTGTGGGATCCACAGCACCAATTCAGAAGGTCCGCAGACCCTTCTGACCTCTTCCCACTAATTTCAGTCAATAATCAGAAGCATTTTCAGCTAAATATCCGACTGCAGAAGTTCCTACTATGAAAATAATAGCTTCATCAAGAAACAATAATACTTGAAATCTACTTTATTGCTTCAGCAGCGTGTTTGATATATGTATTAATAATTGTGAGTATTTTAAAAACATTTTTAGTTGGAAGCTGGTGGAAGTTCAGGATGAACTATCTGGGAAAGTTCGCAGTCACTATTAAAAACAAAACACACTCCATTCTCACCTAATAATCAGAGTCTGACTAAAATACTTTTGAATATTTCATTGTCAGGACCTTTTCAAGTACCTCAGCCCTAAGAAACCCTTCAGGGCCGCCTGCTTTTTTCCCCCCAAGGAAGTCCCAAATCTGAAGATATTTAAAGAAAAATTCATATGTCCTAGATTGAACCTGAGCCGAAAGATAAAAAAAAAAAAAAAAAAAAAGTTTTGAATTGGTTATGATTTTCTAAAAACTCATAAGCTTCTGCTTACTTAGCTGGTGTTCTATGTGCTTTGTGATCTGTGCTTTACTTGGGCAGGCACTTACAGACTCCAACCACTTCTACTTATATTGGAAAAGGGGCATCTTTCCATTTTTCAGCAGAGCCGAAAATCATCCCCAGGCAGAGTACCACTCCCAAGTGATTGCATGAGAGCTAGAAGACCAGGTGCTCATTATGCCAGAGTAAATGCTGTCTTGCTATCACTTTCATTTGTCACCTTTTGACATAAAGACCCTGCATGTCTCCAACTTTGGCGATACCAAACTCATTTGCCGACCTGTGTATGTCCAAGATCCATGTAAAGCCAGTTACTTCTTCTGCTGAGAGCTCCTATTTAACATTATTATTTATACATTTGTGAAACGACCTTGGTCTTACACCGGTGTGTAATCATTCTTACAATACAACATGTAACTGCAGAGGAAAGTAGAAGGGCCGAGGACATTTAGCGTAGAATTGTTTATGTATTTTTCATTTATTATTGTTGAGGCACAAATCGTAGAAATAGCTTGGGGTCCCTGGCTTCCAGGTGCAATTCAATGGGGTCCACGAAAGCCACTGCTCTGGTTCACTCAGCCAGTGGGGGGTTGGTGAAGCAACACCCATCCAAAAGCGAGTATCGGACGTACGATGCAAGGCAAGGGGCTTTATGGAAAGTAATGCCTCCTGTTCCAAGGAACCAGTATGCCATGGTTTCACTGTGGGACACAGCGCTGCAATGCCCAGCAGCGCTCTTTAGCAGGAGGACTTTCAGTGGCAGATGCAGTGATTGAGACTGTGGCATTCACGCATCTCTTATCGAAACAATACTCCACTACTGTGCCCGAGTGGTGTCAACACCCCTTAAATACAACTATGCAGCATATTATTGGACTGGAGCACGTAGTACAACAACAACACAGTCTAGAAATCGTCCACAACTTAACTTCAAAGTTTCACAAATACTTTAATTGTCATAGAAATTAACAAGGAACCATATAAGTCTGTGATGTTACAAAGCACACTGACTTGATGTTAAGAGTCTATTGGAGCAAAAAACTACCTGCAGCAACAGAAATGTGCAAACAAGTCAATATGGAAGGAAAAGGTTAACCGTATCTAGGCAACTCTTTCCTTTCATTCAATACAAAGGGTTTCCAGGCTTTCCCCGTTTCCAGCGTTTCTTTCACTACAATCTGAAAACACACAGATCATTCTCCCATTAAAAAAATAGCCATTTTTGTCCCTTTCCGTCACTGAACCGAAGTATGAAAGAGATACTGGACAAACAGTGTAGCAAGTATGTGTTTAAAGTAACGAGTTTCAGGCAGAACTACAAAACAGGTCTTGACCCGGAACACTGGGATGTGTGTGGTATTGTGTGTGCTCTTGCTTTGTGATCAGTCTTGTGATAATATATATGTACACCGAAGTTAGAGCTCCTCAGGCATCCAACCACTGTACAATATTGCACTTTTATTTTCCACTTTTGCAATAGAACAAACAGATAAATAGGATACAGGGATCCTCGTTTTCTGCGACACCACAAGAAGCATGAATATTTATATTTATGCTTTTTGTTGAATACATCCTAGGCCCGTTCAAGCATCAAAGAGTTGTGAAAACACTAGGGTTTGGTTCAAGTAGACTAAGAAGAAACAGAGAATCAGGATTTACGCGTGCATTTGAACTACTTTTAAACTACAACTTGTTCACGCACAAAAGTCTGAGAAGTCTCAGTAGAACCTATGGCCTCTGAATCTCATACCACACTCTTACTACATCAGAAAATATCAGATATTATTTTCAAGTTTTATGATGGACTCGCTCCTGGATAAATCTTTGGTGTACAGTGAACATAAGTAGAACAATCCATTAGCAAAAGAAAGGAATATCCTATGAAGAAGCTCCTACTAAAAAGATAATAAAGCTACAAACATTGCTAAACGAAACTATTATACAATCGCAAATTGAAGAAATAGGGTCACATTGCGCCGACTCTCAAAGACCTTACTAGCTGCAGGTTCACACAGGATAAAAATATCAGCACAGCCTTTAAAGCAGTCACTCTAAATATTACAGGATTTACAAACTACACACCCAAATATAATCCAACACCAAGGTAAGGCAAACCTGATACTACAGGCAGGCAAGACACAACCACGAATCTCAACAACTGGAGGTCAATCCAAGTGCTAGATGTACAACTCTGCAAAACTTTGCATTGGGCTCATTTATTAATCTATGTGTGAACGAGCCTGAAGAGGAAGATCAAGTTACCTGAAACATGTGAAAGGATATGGGAGAGAAAGAAAGTCTACAAGAAACTAAGAGAAAAGAGATTAAGATAAAGATAAAGTGAATTCTAAAGGGGGAAAAAAAAGGAGAGATTGGTGCCTACAAGAAAGAAAAACACCCTTAAGCCCCACCAGTGTCATCTCCAACTGACAGCCTGCAGCCTACCTATTTGTGAGGGGTGTTTTTGGTCTTTCAATTGTATGCAGCCTCCTTATCGTGATTCTGGAGCTTTGATTACACTGCATCATACTGATCAGCAGTTACAGATCGGAGGGCGTTTAAGTGTTTAACCTGTTTAATTCGAGATGGCAGCGTACAATTGGGATCAACCTGCAGTTTTGAGGATCAACACTTACAGTGAGCTGGCTGCAGCTGCAAGTACTGTTAAGTTGGATGTGACAGCGTGAACCCATGGCAAGTGGATGTTAACCTGCTTAGTTATCTACACTGTTCGATGATCTAACGCCAATAGACTGTTTTAGCCAGCGCCCATGCTTGTCACCTTGAAGTGAGTCTTTGGTAGATTCACGACTGTTAAGCCACTGCATTATTTATTTCATTGTGGCCGCGCAGTGTGCCAGTTCGGTGTGCGTTAATGCGCCATTGGAAATACCCGCATGACTTATGGCGTTACTTCCGTGGTGCGTGCTTAGTGTGGCTGAGGCAGTGCGAAGCACATATCTGCTGCTTCATTTACTTTTATAACACAACGCTCGCGTGCAGATTTGCAGCATTTCCAGAGGCCGTTAAGAAGGCCGTGAGGCATTGTTAAGCACTGACAATTGGGCGGCATCTTTTGAAATGCTGGGCGTGCTCCATTCTTCATTACCTTCTCGCAGAACCGATACTTGAAGATAGCGAGGAATTTACTGGTCGACAAATGTTCAGAGTGCTTGTTATCCAACAGTAACTTGAGGGTACACAAAAGTCCTTTAAATCCTTTGTCATATCCAGATGCTGCATGGGAAAAGGTCTGACTTGACTTATCTGGGTCCTATGTTTTGTTGCCAGACAACCTGAGGTATGTAGTTCTAGTAGTAGAGTACTATTCTAAAAGGATAGATTACTTCACTAAATCACCTGACAGAGAAGCAATGATAATATTCTTGGAACAGGTGTTTAGTTTAGAAGGCGCTCACAGGAGTGTGGTCACCGATAATGGTACTCACTTCACCTCAGCACGCATGTCTAAGTTTTTAGTAAGTATGACACCACTCATTTACAAGTGGCCTTATACTCTACTTCTTCTAATGATCTAGTGGAAAGAGGCAACAAAGTCATTATAGAAGGAGTTTAAACAGCTATTGTTGCTAATTTCGATGTTAAGTCATTTCTTAAACAAAAAATTAGGTGTTACAATACTGCACCACATTGCACTACAGGGGTAACACCGTTTTCGTTGCTGAGAGGCAAGAGAGCTCCTACCACACTGTTTCCTGCCTGGCTAGAGAAACAAGTGGAAGTAAAAGAGTCCAGTGGGGTTGCAGGTAAAGAAAGTCTTCTGCCAGAGTTAAGGGCAACCAGGACAAGATGAAAAATAATTTTGATAATAAACACCACTTGTCACGTTCAGAAATAAGTAAGGTGAATGGGTTCTAAATAAGAGCCCAGTCAAAATAAGGAAGGGTGAATCTATTTACTTTGGCCCAGTCAGAGTGGTACAAGTTAGTAAAGGTGCTGAGTTACTGGAATGAAGGGGTTGGTGGACGCCAACTAGTGAAATTGACTGCTCAACAGGCCAACATCATTTTGTGTAGGCACAGACCAGTATCGCAGTGGGACTAGGCATCTTGGGTACAACCCAATTCAGTGAATACTAAAGCAGTTGGGTGTTCCACAACCTCCACTGAAAGGTCTGCATGTTCATCGAGTTCAGCCATGGCTGAACAAGCTCACGGTAGATCAAGGTCTACACGCGAGATCAAAGTACCTTCCAAGTACAGGGATTTTGTTATGAATTAAATGCATTGTCTTACAGTCTTATTTTCAAGTGGGTCATATGCATCTTCTCATTGTTTTGAGGGAGGTGATTTAATGAAAGTGTATTACGTGCCTGTCGCATGGTGTACCATTTATGTAGCGACAGGCACGTGTTTAGTATTGAGTGCGTCCTCGCTTTGTTGAATTTCAATTGTTGTATATGTTTAATTTACCCTTGTGTCCTGCGAGCGGTGAGCATGGATATTCCATACAGCCTGTTCATTGTCTGTTGAGATTCCTGCTGACTTGTCGCAGAATGATGTGGTCTTCATACGTTGGAATAAACTTACCATGAATCTAAATTGGGTTCTGCCTCCTTACTACAATACCCAAAAGGGACAAGGGGCCGCAAGTCGGCTTTGTCCTTCGCAGAGGCTAGAGGCTCAGTGTACGTCATGTGACCCCCCTAACTACCACATATTCAGCTTCCCTAATGCACAGGCAGGGTTGGGCCATTTTAAGAAATTTAACTCTTCACATGCATCATCGCTGTTGAGTGGCTAACTGTCACAAGGTAGTGCTATGGAAAATAATGAAAGAAAGAAATCAGATATTTTATACCAAAGTGCTCCATTTGTTGTTCAACAGCTGATGTACTTGGGATTATCACGCCTAATTTTCCCATCTAGCCTTGATCACAAATTTACTAACCAATTCTTAGGCTATCAAGAGATAGGATATCTGATTTCAAATCAGGTTCTGAAAATTGCACTGAAGACTGGCTGCATCTTTAGAGTTAAAATTTAGCACAGACTGCCTCAAAGAGTTAAGATTTAGTACAGACCGTCTCAATTAAAAAAAAATAGATTATACTTAGTAATTATTAGATCACTTATGCTAAAGCGTTGTCATCTGTACATTTTTAGAAGTGGTTGTTTGTAATAATACAGACTTTCTGGCAGTGCCTTAAAATGCTAATAACTAGTTATGGATAGACGATTGTATGCAGTTGACAAAAGTGTTTGCATTCATTAAATGCAAATAAAGTGAAAATACGGGGGGAGAAGAGGGTTAAGTAGGTGGTAGATAGAGGGAGACCACCTCTTGCTGCCTGTTCTCTACGTTTGCAGGAGGCAGCATGTACACCAATGCATGTTAGATTTCTGTGTGACGGAATGGTCTAGCCAATGGCAGGGTTGTCAGGAAGACGCGTGTATTATCTGTTTCTTTATCATGGCTCAGGTCGGTGACAACTAGTGCTGTACTTCAACTCATTGCTGTAGGCGTCTGAGAGTTTAGGGATGGTATTTTCATATACGGTATAACCTACTTACCCCCACGCTTTACCTTTTTATCACACAACGTGTATACAAAGTATGGAAACTTAGCTGTGCTTATCAGTAGTGCCCAAAGTCATAAAAATCAAATATCCAAAAAGAAGCATTGCTACATATGATTTCATGGAAGAAAGGGTCAATCAAATGGGCGCTACAAATAACAAAATAATATAAGGTTTCAAGCTCTTTCATTTAGCAAATCCAATCATTGCTCCATCAATATTTTAACAAACATCGAAAACTGTCAGTTGAGTAGGATAAGATAGCATGTAACTTCTCCACGCATGGCACCGAGGAGTAGTGAGGAGTAGTGAGGAATCGTAAGTGATTCAATCTTACATCAAGATTTCCCCATCAGTGCTGCTTTCTTGCAGATCCTGGTGTAGACTGGAACTTTACCTTAAACGGATATGTATGTCCAGAAGAGAGTCAGCTGTGTAATCATTGTGTGTTCTGGATAGAAATAGGGGTACATTATGCCTGGAAGAGAGCCGTTGTCCAGTGGGACTCATCCGAGGAATACCTATTGTCTAACTTTAAGGTATTTAGTTGAATTGTAAAATGATTAGTGTTGCGTTGATATATAATCATACAAACATTAGTCAAGACACTGTACTTCACTCCTTGGTAGAAATTATATTGTTATTTTGATTTTTTTTTTTCGAGGCGGTGGATGGTTTGTTGGGGGTGAGAGTTTCCCTTAGGTAGCTTTTGGCAGGCGGCCTGCCCCTTCTCACATGGTGAAATATAAGTGGGCAAGCCTGGAACAGACATAATCGAACATTTAATATTCTTGACTCTAGTTTAGAGGTGAAGTTAACACAAGTGGTTTTGCCAGGCACATTTTCTGGATTTAAAACCAGAGCAGGACTTTTGACACTTGTGAAGTCTGCCCTGCATGTATCACCTCTCTGGATTCGACTCAACAAGCAGGACAGACCGGTCTGCTTGCATTTCGAATGGCAGAGGAAGCAAGTGAGGCCACAATGTTCCACGGACCTATTCAATAACAGACAGTAATGAAACGTTAAACAAACAGGCCTGTATGAAACACAAACATGGAGCACACTAATGGGGGAGATGTGGTGCCAGGACCCCACAGGGCACTGAGAGCACCACTCTGGGTGTGTTCTTTACAATGACAGGGCTACTTGTCACAGCAGGAGGCAGCCAACAGAGCCAGCCATTGTCACTTTGGAATTTGAAACAAGCTGACATATCATATTGCGGCTCCAAAGATACACTGCTTTTACAGTGGGGGAGGGGAGATTGTCAATGTATAGAGGAAGCCTGTTCAACCATCAGCCCATTCTTTAGGTTGTCAAAGGAGTGAGAATTCAGGCCCTAGCCTTACATCTTGGAAGCAGGATACTAGAAGGTTGTACATTCCAAATGCTCTTTGCATTGACTTGTAATAACAGTTCATTGTGAGAGTCACAGAGGTCCAAGATCGCCGCTGCAGCTGGATAAACTATTCTAAAAGCCTCATATGATGGCCTCCCAGCCTTTGCTTGTCATCAGAAAAAGAAATATGTAAACGTAAAGACAACAAAGCAGCTAGAGATTTACATTTCACATTCAGAGCAACTTCATCAACAAACTTCACAACATAGCTACAATAATTGTGGGGATTTCACAGCCAAATTTGCACACTTGTTGAGTACTAAAGGAAGGTTGCTACAAAGGTGGGCTCTATTCCACAGCCTGTGCTTTGGCAAGGTACAAGTTGCAACACTGACTTTAAATGTCTAGGATGTATCCTGTATTTAGCTTTAAGTACACTACAATGTGGGCACACTGATGTGGCTACATGCACCTCAATAAACATTTGTTAACATGGTTTACTATCAAGCATGTTTGATCATGAGTTCGAGTCCCAGCGTGGCCATAACACTCCTTCATCCTTCTGTGGTCAATAAAATTAGTTGGGTGACAACAGCAGTTAAATGTTTCAAGAAACAATCCAGTTCAAAGTAAGCTCCTTAGAAACGGTCATTATTATTAATAATCATAGAAAATATCAAATCACCTCCAACGCCTCGGCACTACACAGCTCAACTGAATAAAATAGGTTCCATTTAGTATTTAACTGTTAGCAGCCAGTGTCAAAATGAGCAGACAACACATGTTTCTCGGGAGACCCCGCTTCTTCAGAGCCGTCAAAGACAAAAATTAACTCCTTTATTATTGTTCCTTTGGAGACATGTAACAAAAATATATTCCCCTACATCAAAATGGTGTCCTATTCAGTATTATGGGTACCTCCAAATCAGCATACTACAATATGGAAGGGCAATTCACATGTAGAGATTACATCTCTTCATGCACCTCCCAATCACTCCGTTATAATGAATACCACAAATTACTAAACAGATACAATGAAAATTCATAAGTTTATTTCACGTAATGAAGCCCTGTGCTGGTCACCACATCGTCTGCCTTCTCAATCACCAACTGTCACCGAACCATTCAACATGCCATCCTCCACTGTCCACTTCCACATTCCATATTCACCACACTCACAAGACAACAAAGCAAGGCAGAGATGATGGCTAACCAAGGCACATAACTAACAAACCTTAGCACCTACCATAGGATAAAACACCTCCCATTCCCAGGACATAAAAACAACCAAAAAAAAACCTAGGACATCACAAAATCATCAAATGTTCTTGGTTATACACTCTTTCTACCAGACTTGACCGTAATGTCACCATGGAGTTGACCAAAGTCCAAGTTTTGTTGTTCATCACCTTCCTCCACTACGCGAAATCCCCACATTGAATTGGTAGCATTGTTCGCTATTTCTTGATCACCAACACTGTTTGGAGATAGATGCTGGAAAGATTTTTTCTTGTGAATCTGGCGCAAAGTCACAATACTCAGTCTTCCTTTGCTAAAATGTGTGCTTGAGTTGAATCAATGGGAATTACTTTGTTTAAATCCTGCCAACCTTCGCTTTTTTGTGTGTTTTTTTTAAATTTATAAACGGAGATTTTTCCCCACCTTTTCCACACAATGAGGTTTCTGGAATTTAGATAAACCTTCATGTACAAAGTTTGCTTTTTAGGTCTCGCGCCTAGCGTTGCAGTGCGCAGCATTGCTCGCGCAGCGCGAGACCTCTTGTATGGGCTTCAGAAAGCTAACCACACGCTCGTGCGTGTGGTTTTGCTTTCGCAGGCTGGCATTGGCTGTAGCGTGCTTTTTTTTTTTTTTTTAAACGGCACGCAATTGGGCAAAGGCGGGCGCATGTCCCGCCTTTGCTCCGCCCATTCCCGTCCGTGTCTAGGACGCGTATCAGCGCGCGGCACAGACGACAGGCTCCCTCGCCCCCCGCTCCTCTGTGGTGCGCGCGCACCACTGGTTTCGATTCCCGCGTTCGGCTCCTCTGTGGTGCGCGCGCACCGCAGGTTTCGATTCCGTGCTTGTTTTTTTATAATTCTGGAGTGCGATCGAAGCAAGCATTTCAATTAGCGTTAGAACCATCTAAACACTTTACTTGCATGACGCGCTTGTGGAAAATATAGTCAGAAATCCGATTCTGCGGTGAGTGTCTAGTGCCAGGGCCGCTGGTATGAGGCGATCACCCCAATGCTGCTAAACCAGGTCACGCTGTCTGTAACCAGGTAACCAATCACAGCTCAACAGGTCAGAGCGGGACTTCCGAACAAGCTGCGGGTAAACGTGCTGCAGACACAACCGGCTTCACCTGTGTCTGAAAGAGTACACAGAAGTGGTGCACGGAGTTGAATAAAGCGCCTAAAGGCAGGCTGGGGTGAGCGCGCACTTCACGCATCGAGGATTGGCTAGTTCAAGGGAGTGCGACGGGTTACAGGCAGGTGACAGTCACAACCTTTATTTTACATTTCTGAATGCTTGTAATGAACTTTCCAATTATTTCAAAATATATCAGAGCTAGAAAAGTTCAAATGAATGACATCGTTTTGTTTTTTATAATTCTGGAGTGCGATCGAAGCAAAATTTCAATTAGCGTTAGAACCATCCAAACACTTTACTTGCATAACGCGCTTGTGGTAAATATAGTCAGAAATCTGATTTCCACGCGCTTCACCACCACCAGTCCCTCGGCTCGATACTACACTGTGCTTAGCACTTGGATGTTTCAAGACCCCCGTGACGTCACTGAGTCAACATGAATGGCAGCCCCCCCCACCCACCCCCTCCACTCTGAAAAGAGCCCCACCACCACTGGTCCCTCTTTGCCCCCTCCACATCAGTTTCTGCAGACAGGGGCACAGGAAGAAAGGCTAAAGGGAGCGCGAGGCCAAGTGCGGCAGCATTAGGAGGACACCAAAACCAAGCTTCTGTGCACAAAACAACCCCATTTGGTTCCTTCCTATATGATCCATACACTGAGTCCTGCAGCCAGCCGGACGGCACCACAGACCTTCCATGCTTCTCTCCTAGAGACGCCTCAATCTATAGGACGCCTTCTATAACGGCTCCCCATGCCAGCTGACGGCACCCAGGGGCGTAGCTTGGTCAGTGAGATTGGGGGGGGTGTAAGCTTCAAATTTACCAACAGTCACGCTGGGATATCTTATTAGAATACATCATGAAAAGCAGGACACGGGGGGGTGGGGGTTACAAGGCAGTGGGAAGAGAGAGGAGGACTGGGTGTTAGGGGGACCTAAAACACAATCGTTTTCAAACTAAACACGTTTTAAGGAAGAGACAAGTGAGAGAGTGAGAGAGAGAGAGAGAGAGAGTGTCTGTAAAAATCCAGGTGGAATCCGACAGACACCTCACCACACCCGACTGAAAGCACCTGTACCCAACTATTTGCTGCAGAATAATTTTTTAAGGGGGTGTAACACCCCAAACCCCTCTCAAGCTACGCCCCCTGCACTGCACCTGTAAGTTCTACCAGGTGGTGGGCTTACAATTGGGCAACTACAATATGGCATCTATTCGCTGGAATGGAATGCCTTGGAAAAAGATGCTGATCCTCAGGGCTTTAAGTGGGATGAAAAAACTGGAGGGGTCTCTCAAAGGGGCGTGGCCGGTGTAATTAAGGGCGTGGTTTAAAAATCTGTGCTTAGCACAGTGTGCTGCCCGACTGGTGTTTTGCTGTTTCTGTCATTGTATCCAGATATATAATGCAACAAGTAACATTACACCTATTGCAATCCAGGAATATTGGCTTTGCCACTGGTAGTTAGTTGCATAAGGAAACCAGCATTAAAAATGCAATAGGCCTCGCCTTTCATTAAGTTAAAGCCATTTGCTTTGCTATACAATACCATTAGCAAAGCAAATGGCTTTAACTTAATCAAAGGCGAGACCTATTGCATTTTAAATGCTTGTTGTATAAGTACTCAAGCACCCACCTGGACGTTCTTTTCCTTCACCTTGAATTTTTTATCATAATACATTTCCTTTTAGCCTGTGCTTTGTTTACAGTTTCTCTAACATTGGAAACATCCTTCACAGTTGCATATTATGTTCAATCAATCCATCGGGAAATGTTTTTGAAAAACCAAGTCTTTTTACGCTGCAATTCAAACGGCGTTGCACCAGTTGTAGAATGAGGTGTATTGTAATAACAGCAAATTTTACACTGTAAATACTCCTTTACATTCAGACCTGAAGAGATGGGAGTTTGAACCTCTTCTTTAATTATTCTATTGGACCGTTCTACTAAACCATTAGAATGTGGTGAATACAGAGAAACTCTATAGTGGTGGATGCCATTTTCTTTTAGAAAGTTTGTCATTTTTACTGACACCAACTGTCTTCCATTATCAAAGATCAAAAGGTTAGGAACACCCTCCAGCAAAAAAAATGTTTTTAAAAAAACGTGATTGTCACCTCAGTTGTAGTCTCACGTACTGATTTAAAATACATCCATTTGGAAAAATAATCATTAGAATGAGAAAGTACTTTTGATCTACAGAAAGACAATTAAATGCTCCTAGGAAGTCAATTGCTATTTGATTCGAGGGCTGCGAGGCATTTCCACATTAATTAATGGGCTCTTGTTCAAATGCCAACTCTTATCAGATAATAAACACTCTTGACATACACATACATGATTATCCGCCATCTTATCCATACCTGGCCACCAGTAATGATTGCATAAGATTTTCTTTGTAGAAGATAATCCAAGATGACCGTTATGAGCAATGGCGATGTCTTTTTTTAAGACCTTCTGGTGGTACAAATAAACCTCCCCTCAAAATAATTTCAGATTCAACAGTTCATTCTGGCAACCCATGATCGAACTCTTTGATGATACATCAAACATTTCTAGCAATGATGTAATTTCCAACATTGATAACTTTGATGAGTTCCTGATTTTGTGTACCTGCCAAGCATGCAGTATGCCATTCATCTGGTGAGATAAGAGTTACATTTTTCAACAGCATTCAACACTGCAACTACACATTCATCCTGTAAAATTTCCTCATCATCTACACAGTTATCATTCTGTACAAGCAGTCTAGGTAAGCAGTCTGCCCAAACATTCATACTTCGTGGCACATAGTTAATATAATCAAATTCAATATAAAGATGTAATAAACCTGACTAACCTAGAAAACAGCTTTCCTTCACCACTGTCTCCCATAAGGTACACTAATGGTTTATGGTCTATGAAAATACTGAATCTCTGACACCACAAGTACGTTTTGAATTTATTCACAGCCCACGTACAGGCTAGAGCCTCCCTCTTGATAGCGCTGCATCTTGACGCAGCACCTTTCAAAGTGCGGGAAATACATGCAACTGGTCTCTCTTTAACATCTACTCTCTGACACACTACATCACCTATCCAAATGTGCTAGTATCTACCGTAACTTCACATGGATGAACTTGAACAAAAGGTTTCAAAGCATCACACTGCAGAATCAGTTCTTTTACTTCTTCGAAACCTCTAGTCTGTTTCTCCTTCCAGCAAAACTTTTCTTTTTTCTCAATATTTGCTTTAATGTTTCAGATATCACATCAAACCCACACACAAACATAGCATAATACTCACTGAGTCCTAGAAAAGAACGTAAACTGTCCATATCAGTAGGAGCGAGTGCATCTTTGATCGTTGTAAGTAAACCTTCTTTGGGTTCAATGCCTCTCTCAGACACACGATGGCCCAAATATTAAATCTCACTTACTCTGAATTTACACTTATCCTTGCGCACTGTCATTCCACGTTCCTGAAGAATAAACAATACCTTGTACAATATTGCATCATGCTGACCCATGGCATTAGCAAAAATAAGTATGTCATCTTGATAAGTCATGACACCAGACACATCCTTAAACAAAACATTAATGAGTCTCTGAAAAACACTGGCCAGAAACATCCACCCAAATGGCAATCTTCGATATTTAAACACTCCAAAATGTGTAATGAACGTTGTTGAAAGTTATGAACGCTCTGTCAATTTAATCTGATACGCAGCTTTTAGATCTATTGTGCTAAAAAGTCATGTGTCTCCTATCTGTGCCAACATGTCTTATATTTTTGGCAGCGGAAAGCACTCAACAATAATATTTAATGAACGAAGATCAGCACATAACCTGATTTCAAGGTTCTTTTTGCATGAAATGACAATACTTGACACCCATTCTGAACATTCAACAGGTGAGATAATCTTATCATACGATGATGCAGGGGAAATGCTTTGTGGAACAGGGCAAATAGCAGACAGATTCCGACGCTATTATGCGGAATTATACTGTACGAGAGTTCAACCAGATGTGAATGCACTCTCAGATTACCTAGAGCACATTAGAATGCCGAGGCTTGAGTCGGAACACCTGATGGCGCCACTTCTCCCATCCGAGATAAAGGCAGCAATTGCCAGCATGCAAGCTGGAAAAGCACCAGTCATAGATGATCTTACAGTGGCCTTCTACAAGGCTGATCAGGATCTCCTAATCCCACATCTATTTACGCTATTCGAAGAGATGGCCAAGACAGGTATCATGCCCCTTCGCTTAGAGAAGCCCTAATAGTTACACTTTTAAAACCTAATAAAAGCCCAGACGATTGTGCTTTGTATCGACCACGGTCCCTACTAAATGTGGATGCCAAAATATATGCAAAAGTATTAGCTAATAGGCTGGCACCACTACTGCCGAGAGTGATATGCACCAAGCAAGCCGATTTTGTTCCGGTGCGCAGTTTACTACTTAAGGGACAAGGGACAACCCCGGGGTGGCGAGGGAAAAGGTGAAAAAGGAAGTACAACTAGGGCGGGTGGCCGGGCCGTTTACTACCCCCCCGCTGAAAGACATGGTGGTCTCTCCGCTTGGGGTAGTCCCCAAAAAAGAGCCAGGAAAATTCCGGCTGATCCATCACCTCTCCCACCCAGAAGGGGAATCAGTTAACGACTGGCTGGACCACAGCGAGTGCACAGTGGCGTACGCATCGGTGGACGACGCAGTGGACTTAATTAGGCAGGAAGGAAAGGGGGCCCTGATGGCAAAATCGGACATAGAATCAGCCTTCAGGTTACTGCCGGTCCACCCGGACAGCTACCATCTGTTGGGTTTTAAATTGGACGGGCAATATTACCATGACAAATGCCTACCCATGGGGTGCTCAATATCATGCGCACATTTTGAGGCTTTCAGTGGCTTCCTAGAGTGGGAACTGGGTACAAGGGCCCCAAAAGGTGGGCGGGTACACTATCTGGATGACTTCCTGTTCATCGGGAAAGCAGGCACAAAGGAATGCGACACACTCCTAGACAAATTCGTGCAACTGGCGCAGGAACTGGGCATCCCCCTGGCACAAGAAAAAACAGAAGGCCCAACCACAAGACTGTCCTTTCTGGGAATCGAGTTGGACTCGGTGGCCGGCACATGCAGGCTGCCACCAGAAAAAGTGGCCGACTTGCGCGCAGGCATTAAGCTAATGCAACAGCAGAAGAAAGCTACACTGAAGGAGGTGCAGCAGTTACTAGGTAAACTAAATTTCGCCACGCGGGTACGCCGCGGGGCGCACTTTCGCCAGGAGACTAGCCTGGTTAACCAGGGGCATGACGCAAAAACACCACAGGATCCGCATCTCACACGGGGTGAGGGAGGACCTGGCACAGTGGGACAGGTTTCTGGCAGAGTTCAATGGCACCCTGATATGGCGAGAACCCTGGGTGCAGGCACATGAGCTAGAGCTCTACACCGACTCAGGAGGGGGACTCGGGTTCGGGGCAATACTGGGGACCACTTGGACAGCGGGAAAATGGCCAGAGGACTGGCAACGCACAGGGTTGACAAAAAACATAGCGCTGCTGGAACTATTCCCCATAGTGGTGGCCTTCCACATCTGGGCCCAGCGGCTGGCGAACAGGCAAAATACACTGTGGTCAGACAACCACGCGGTAGTACAGGCAATAAACACAGGGGCGGCAAAATGCCCAGCAGTGGGCGCACTGCTTCGTAGACTAGTGGGATACCAGTTGCAGGGCAACATGGCGATTAGGGCACGAAACATCCCAGAAACTGAAAACTCAGTGGCGGATGCCATTTCTCGATTTCAGTGGAAAAAATTCAGGGAACTCGCCCCAGCAGCCGACAGACGGATGACCGAAATGCCAGAGGAAGCATGGGCATGGGTGGAACAGGGTTGGAGACGCTGCTGAGCAACGCATTGGCGCCAAAAACAAGAAACCGCTACAGTAAGTGCTGGGAAACATTCAGGAGCAGGACTGGGTTGGAAGGGAACAAGTGGGCCTCACAAGGGGAGGTTCTCGGGTTCATCGAGTGGGCCTTTATGGCAGGTAGGACAAAATCATGGGCTCAATCGCACCTCAATGCAGTGGCATACTACCCAAAGATGGAGGGACAGGCAGATCCCACCATGTCTTTCAAAAGCAGAATGGCAATGAAGGGATGGGGGCGGTTGCAACAGCCAAACAAAGATAGGAGGCGCCCCATCCATGTCAAAATACTAAGCAGGATGCTGGAGGCAACAGCAGAGGTGTGCTCCTCAAAACAGGAGGGAGAGCTTTTCCGAGCAGCATTCGCAGTAGCATTTTTTGGGGCTTACAGGGTCAGCGAGCTAGTAGCCCCATCAAGAAGCGACCCAGGCACAGAATGCATACACAGAAGGGACGTGGTGATAGAGGAAGGCCACATGGACATAATGCTAAGACGGTCCAAGACGGACCAAGCAGGCAAGGGCAGGAGGTCCAGGATTCTCTGCACAACAGATGCGAACACCTGCGCAGTGTGCTTACTAAAGGAGCACCTAGGAGGGAGGGAGCTGAGCCAGGGGCCGCTTTTCAGACACAGGGACGGGTCCTTCCTCAGCCGCTTTCAATTCATAGCGGTGATGAGAAAAGCACTAGAGAAAATAGGCCTCCCCGCACGCGAATACGGCTCACACTCCTTCAGAATAGGGGCAGCCACGACAGCGGCGGGACTAGGACTGGGGGAAGGGCTGATCAGGGGATAGGGCGCTGGGCATCCAGCGCATTCAGGCGTTACATACGCCCCACGGTTTACTGAGCCCAATCTCTCCCGCCCCATACAGGTCCAAGAGCGGCACGGAAGACGGTGTGGATAATGGGACATTCCTACGTAACGCGGGCGCAACAGTGGGCGGCAACCAGACGCAAATTCGGAGGCGTATGGCTGCGGGACACCACCATCGAGTGGTGGGGACGCGCAGGGATGAAATGGGAGCAACTGCTACCCACGGCGCGGGAAGCACTGGAGCACGGTGGCAGACCGGACGCGGTAGTGATCCACCTGGGCGGGAACGACCTGGCAGCATTGGGAAGACTAGCGCTGCTAGAGAACATGCAGAGCAGTCTCACGGCGCTGGCACGCCTGATCCGCCCAGCGGACCTGATATTTTCTGAAATCATAGCACGGAGGCCTGGCGCGGGGCGGTAAAGCCGGGAGCAGTCAAAAAATCCAGAAGAAAGCTGAATATTACCATGGCCAGAATATGCAAGGCCCAGGGATGGGGGTTCGTGCGGCACGGGTTCATAAACCTAAGGTCCCCCGGGTATCACCTGGAAGACGGGGTACACCTCACGGGGGTGGGAATGGACATGTTCCTACTGAACATCGTGGGGGTACTGGAACAAATGGGTTGCAACTAGGACACGGAGGAAGGGCCGCGGCAATTGGGGGGAGCACCCTCCGATCGGGTAACCGGAGGGAGCGTGGCGGATCAAACACAAGGAAGCTAGTAGGACTCAAGATCACTAGAGGATAGACGGGAGGCTCTCCCAGTGGCCTTGGGATGCCTCACGGCAGGGGTACTGAGGGAGCCAGGGGCGGCGTGCCGCCAGAGAAAGAATAGAGGCGACACTCCCGCAGGACCCTTGGGATGCCTTACGGCAGGGGTACAGAGGGAGAAGATGGTAGGGACTCAGCCTCAGGAAAGAGAGAGTAAACGCTCAGGCAAGGTCCTTGGGATGCCAAACGGCAGGGACCCCCGGGAGAAGGGAGGGCCCACCAAAAGGCCCAGGGCGAGCGGGACGGCACTTGCAGCCCGGGCAGGTCCCAACGGACACCCTCCAAATCGGTAGCAAGTTGAAGCCTAGACCCGCGACGTGAAACCCCGAGAAAGGTGCCCCTCCCTCCTCTCCCAGAAAGTCGAGGAGGCTGGGAGTCCAGATCAAAAAGAAATTGAGGAAAGCTAAACAAGTCTTTCCCTTGGCTTTCGAACTTGCCCTTACTCCCGTACTGACGAAAAGTGTACTCTTTCACACCAACCCCTTCTCTGGCTGCTACCATGCGTTTTGAGAAGCCCTCCATGTCTTGGCAATCCCATTCTATTACTGGCCACACCTGCATCTTTTCCCTAAAGCCCTCGTCGTAGTGTAGCCATGCCACCCCTTGGTATAGCTGCTGCGCCTCATGTATTTTTTGCTCATATAGCCATAGTGCCGCCGCGCTTTGGGGGAATTTTTCAATGGAAACACACGCTAGTGTCCTGAACGCTTTCAGCCAGTTTTCTATTGACCTCTCCACCCTAGGCTTTCGGGGGCTCTTCTGTCCTCGTCCTTTTGTCCTGCGCTGTCAGGTCTATCCCTGCCTGTCGCACCTCGAGCAGTGAGAAAATATCTATGAATTCTTTTCTCCAAATTCTCTCCTTAACGGTGAGAGGGATGAGGTTGGCCAGCCCTAGCATTCTTGTTGTTGTAGGTGGATCGCTCGGGGAGGGTCGTATGTATCCGCTGGCCGGCTTCCCATTGCTATCCTGCCCTTCCGTGAGTCTGGGTTGGTTGGGGCTGTTCCCCCCGCTGGCCCCTGTGCTCCCGTGCGGTGCTGCCCCCGTCTCTGCCGGCGCATTTTGTGATGCTGGCCCCCCCATTGCCCCCCCCTGCGCCCGGGGCCAGGGGGGTCCCTTGTCCCCTTGGTCCCCATGTTGAGTACCTATTAAAAGGGGGGTCCCATCTCTGGCCATTGCCACCAGGGCAGTCCGGATGTTTGCCCCCCTTCTTCCCTGCTCCATGCTTCCCCTTGGGATTCTGGCCTCCCTACGCCTAGCCCTGTTTGCCATGGAGTTTGCATGTGCCATGGAGCTTGCATTGCTACATTGTGTACCCCTAGCTGGGTCCCCATATTCACATTTTGCCCTGGGCTGGCGCGTGCTCCCTGGCCCGCCCCGTGCCCCGGTTCGCTGTTGCGCGTGCCATGCTTATCGGTGCCCCTGCTGCTTGTTTCGCCGTGTCCCTCATGACCCTCTCGCGGGGCCGCCGTGGAGGCTACAGGCCCCTCCTCATCACTGCTGTCCTCGGACTCTGTGCTGCTCACCGCTTCCGGGGTTCTGTCCTTTTTCTTTCTGGCCTGCTGGGGGCCCTTTGCCCTGCCCTCCCTGTGTTTCGCCAGGGGGGGGGGGGGGGGCAGTCTGGCTGCTTGTGGCTTCCCAGCTGCCCTCCTTGGGGCCGCCGTTCTGGCTGCATGCCCCTGCTCCGCTGGCTGTTTTGGGGCCGCCGTTTTGGCTGCAAGCCCTTTGTCTGCTACCTTCCTCGAGGTTGGTCGTGTGGGGGATGTGTTGCGCGGCCTCCTTCCTTTGTCCCGCGCTGCATCCTCGATCTGCTGGTTCATCCAGCTGCTTCCCTTCAGCGCCACCAGGACCCTGGCCTGTTCCAGCATGGCCTGCAGGTCCCCGTCCAGGTCTGGTTCCGTTCCTTCGCTGCGTCGTTTCTGCCCCCTCTGGGGGACTGCTGCCCTCTCCTGGTTCTCCCTGAACCTTGCCGGGAGCCGTGTTGTCCTTCCCGCTGCACCCTTCCTGCTGGGCATCCTGTTTTCTGTGCTGTGCAGTGCTTACCCCTCTCCCCGGTTGGTTTCGGCAATTTTTTGGGTGTTGGCGCCCCCTAGCGCCGTGTCCGTGCTCAGGAGCTTGTGCCACTGAGGCGCGAGGAGCGGGTTCCGCTGCCCCCTGCTGTCCTCGTTATCAGCTGCAGCTGCTGCCAGGCGCGTAGAGCCGATCGGCTCAGCTGTTGTTTTTGGGCGGCGCGTTTTGTGCCACCGAGGCGCGAGGAGCGGGTTTCGCTGCCCCCTGCTGTCCCCTGCTGTCCTAGTTATCCGTTGCAGCTGCTGCCAAGCGCGTAGAGCCGATCGGCTCAGCTGTTGAAGCAAAGGCGGGGGTGGAGGCTCCGTTCGCGCCGGCACAGCCGGACCCCGGCCGGTCGAAGGCGGGCCCTCTGTTATTCCCAGCTGTGGGGGTGGAGGCTCTGGTCACGCCGCTCCCGCCGTGGGGGTGGAGGCTCTGGTCACGCCGCTCCCGCCGCTGCCTCAGGCTGGTAAAGCGATCGCCGAAAACACCCGATCTGGCGGTTTTTGGACGGCGCGAAGACTTCCCGCTGGAATGCTGCTGGTTTGGGAAGGCGGGGGTGGAGGCTCTACTCACGCTGCCCCCGCCGTTGACGATTGCACGTTTGGAAATGGCGGGTTGCTCACGCTGCTCCTGTTGCTCCCGACCCTCAAGGTCCTGCTGACTGCCGCTGGAAGGGGGCGAAGAAAGCCCGGGGCCCAACGACTCGCTGCTCCGGTGACAAAAAGCCGCAGTCGATCTCAGCCGGGTCGTCCAAGGGTCGTCCCGCAGTCCACCGTCGGTCGCTCCGCAGTCGGTAGGCTTTCTTTCCTCCTATCTCCTCGCCAAAGGGGGGGGGGTGAATTGTGGTTCCTTTGGGCCGTTGGCCCCCTTCTTAACCCCCCCTTTGGCTTACCTGCTCGCCCCCTGATTGGGGGGGGAGCCTTCTTTGTTTTTGTGGGCCAATCCTGGCCCCCTCCCCGGCTTAGCCGGGCATTTACATGTGGAGAGGGCGGGGAAAGGGGGGGGGGTCCCCCCGCCGCCGGCCGGCGTGCAACCCGGGCCCCTACTGGGTCCGGCTCTGCCTTCCCGGCCCGGGTCCATAACCTGCGTACTCTCTTTGGCACAATGCAATATATTGATCCGAAAGTGAAAGCAGTTGCAGTATTTCTAGACGCTGGAAAAGCGTTCAATTCAGTAGAGTGTGCCATTTTGAAGTCAGTCCTTCGCAGAATTGGAGTGGGAGAGATATTTTCTATCCTTATAGTAGCGTTTCCCATATACCATAGGTAGCGTCCCCAAGCCGCACTCATGAAAAAACGTAATCTTCCAAAATTATTTTGTTATCAAGTTAAATTTATTATTTCTTTTCATAAATTTTCTTTTCGATTAAATCCATCCAAATTATAGGTTTGTAAATATGTTAATTCATGATCAAAATTGCGCCTAATGCATTTCGGGCAACGCCCTTCATCAGGGGCTTGCCCCTACAAAAATAGAAGAAACTGATTTGTAGAGTACACCTAAGGATAATTATCGAAGTGCTAATAACTAATACATCCAAGTGGAACTGTTGTGGTCATGCTTTCCGTTTTCTGAATGTGCATGTGGATCTATGTATCAGTCCAAAAGTATCATGGTCATGCTCATTTTGAAAGTGCAAGAAACGAAAAGAAAAAGAAGTCCAAAGTAATTAAAGAAGCCAAGAATTCAAAAAAGTGTGTTCATAACAAAATCGGAAAATTAGAAACCGTGCCGGAATTAGTGTGCTAACGCAACTGTACTTTCACGCTCTCACCTTTTAGGCTGAACAACCGACGGATGTAAATATAGTACATTATTTAGTAAGTTATCGGTTTTATGAGCATGTAACAACCACCATCTCACATTCATTGGGCACACTCGATTATTATCTAACGTTTTATCGTCATGGACAGTTGCGTTAGCACACTAATTCCGGCACGGTTTCTAATTTTCCGATTTGTTATGAACACACTTTTTTGAATTATTGGCTTCTTTAATTCCTTACATTTTGTCACAAGCATATATTTTCACCATGAATAATCATGTGAGCACGGCCGTGCAGCGGAATGGCCGCTCTGTGAGTGAGCTCCGTTGGCCGGGAATTAATCCTACCACGATCCTTGCATATGGAGAGTTGCTGATCTGTCCTACAATACCTTCAAGCGGCGGAATATCCGAGGACCCAGACGCTGTTATTCCTGTGGCTTTCCCGTGCTCCGGGGCTGAGTTACACGGCTGCCTGAAGAGTCGCCGGCTGCTCGAGAGTCTCTGGTCTCTGGTCTCTGGTCGCGCTGTGGGCGGGCGGCCCTGAGAATTGAGCCTGCGGCTGCTGGTGGGGCGCAGGCCGCGGACCTGAGGAGGCGTTGCTGAACCCCTGCCTGTAGTGGGCCAGCAGATTGAGGTACGAGCATTGCTTGCGAGGCAGAGAGGAGCCGCTGTACACTCCGTTGCACGCGCCCTGCCTGGTGCTGTGTAGCACGAGAGCGGTGAAGGAAGACGCAGTGCCTTACGGATTGCGACAGACATTTTGGAGCCGCGCTGCATCGTAGCTGGGACCGGGCGCGGCTGGGGAGGTCGGATGCCCTGGCGGACGGCTGTTCTTGGAACCGCTACAGCGTTTGAGACCGTTGCAGTTTCGCCGCAGACGCCTGGGTTGGTGCGGTGCGATTTGGGAGGAAAGCGGTGCCCTATATATCGAGACCGCCATTTTGAGACCGGGTGCGGCTGAGGGGGCCGGCTGCCCTTGCAGAGGGGCATCCCCATCGCTGCTTTGCCCCTCAGTTGTAGCCGCGGGGTATATTGTTACAGACACCTTGCCCGGAGATGAGGACGGGTGGTGCCCTGCACACTGCGACCGCCATTTTATAGCCAAGTTCCATTTGGGCTAAGTTTGGACGCGTCTGGGACTACTGCTGCCCCTACCGAAGGCAGGGGTGTGGAATTTATTAAAATATCTACTTGTCCATGGGACAGGTAGCTTCATAAATCTACTTGTCCTGTACAAAATCCACTTGTCCCTTTGGTGCCATCATGTAGTGCACCGTCAAATAATGGCAGCACTCATTATAGAAGAGCTCGAATAATAGCCTCTCTGGTTATGTCAGGCTCATAGTATAGAAGGATTTGAATACTAGTGATTTCCTTATTTTGCCTCTTTTCTGCAGATCTACCCATTCATCCTTTCATTCACCCACTGATCTCTAGCATTTCAGCTTTACATTGGCTTCCATTCATTCTTTCATCAGCCTTTCACCATTCTGTTTGTCAATCCATCCATCCGCCCATCCATATCCAAATCTACCCATCCATCCCCAAACATACCCATCCATCCATCTCAGCCATCTGTCCATCCTTTCGCTCACCCATTCTTCCGCTCATCCATCAATTTACCCTTTCACTCTTCCATCCTTCTGCTCATCCATCAATTTACCCTTTCACTCATCCATCCTTTCGCTTACTGATCCATCCACCCTGCAACCCATCTATCTTTTCACCCTTTCCTTCAACACATCCATCGTCCATCCACCATCCCTGTCACTCATCCATCCTTTCACTCATTCATCCATCTAGCAAGCCACACTAACACTCATATCTATCCACTCTTTCACCCACACATCCATCCTTTCACTCACTCACCCTTACACGTTAATTATGGGCCTTTGTCTGCTTAGCTGCAGACAGAAGAGGCTCATCAAGAGCTCCACCCCCGCTGTACCTGCTAAAGCGAGTGGTTCACAACGCCCTTGGGGCCAAACCTATCCTTCCAGCTCCAAATCTATCATTCAAACTCATCCATCCCTCCTTCCTTCCACTCATCCATCCATCCACTTTCACCCCCTCCATCCACCCTTTCACTCATATCCATCCACTCTTTCACTCATCCCTCCATCTAGCCATCCTTTTGCTCTTCCATCTTTCACCCCTCCATCCTCCTTTCCACTCATATCCATCCACCCTTTCACTCATCCCTCCATCCACCGTTTCACTCAACTATCCACCCATCAATCTATCCACCCATCCATCCTTCCATCCTTCCATCCTTCCACCCATCCATCCTTCCACCCATCCACCCATCCATCCTTCCACCCACCCACCCACCCACCCATCCACCCACCCACCCATCCACCCATCCACCCATCCACCCACCCATCCACCCATCCATCCACCCATCCATCCATCCACCCATCCATCCACCCATCCACCCACCCATCCACCCATACACCCATCTACCCATCCATCCACCCATCCATCCACCCATCTACCCATCCATCCACCCATCCATCCACCCATCCATCCACCCATCCACCCACCCATCCACCCACCCACCCATCCACCCATCCACCCATCCACCCACCCACCCATCCATCCACCCACCCACCCACCCACCCATCCACCCACCCACCCATCCACCCACCCATCCACCCAGCCATCCACCCATCCACCCAGCCATCCATCCACCCATCCATCCACCCAGCCATCCATCCACCCATCCATCCACCCAGCCATCCTTCCACCCATCCATCCACCCAGCTATCCATCCACCCAGCCATCCTTCCACCCATCCCTTCCACCCAGCCATCCATCCTTCCACCCAGCCAGCCATCCATCCTTCCACCCAGCCAGCCAGCCAGCCATCCATCCTTCCACCCAGCCATCCTTCCATCCATCCATCCATCCATCCATCCATCCATCCATCCATCCATCCATCCATCCATCCTTCCATCCATCCTTCCATCCATCCATCCATCCATCCATCCATCCATCCATCCACCCATCCATCCACCCATCCACCCATCCACCCATCCATCCACCCATCCACCCATCCACCCATCCATCCACCCATCCACCCATCCATCCATCCACCCATCCATCCACCCATCCATCCTTCCACCCAGCCATCCATCCACCCACCCACCCAGCCACCCATCCATCCTTCCACCCAGCCATCCATCCTTCCACCCAGCCATCCATCCTTCCACCCAGCCATCCATCCTTCCACCCAGCCATCCATCCATCCTTCCACCCATCCATCCATCCATCCATCCTTCCACCCAGCCATCCATCCATCCATCCTTCCACCCATCCATCCATCCACCCATCAATCCATCCATCCACCCAGCCATCCATCCACCCAGCCATCCATCCACCCAGCCATCCATCCACCCAGCCTTCCACCCAGCCATCCATCCTTCCACATCCTTTCACCCATTCTTCCACCCAGCCATCCATCCTTCCACCCAGCCATCCATCCTTCCTTCCACCCAGCCATCCATCCTTCCACCCAGCCATCCATCCTTCCACCCAGCCATCCATCCTTCCACCCAGCCATCCATCCAGCCATCCATCCAGCCATCCATCCTTCCACCCAGCCATCCATCCATCCTTCCACCCATCCATCCATCCTTCCACCCAGCCATCCATCCTTCCACCCAGCCACCCATCCATCTACCCAGCCATCCACCCAGCCATCCATCCATCCACCCAGCCATCCATCCATCCATCCATCCACCCAGCCATCCATCCATCCACCCACTCCATCAGCCATTCATCCACCCACTCCATCAGCCATTCATCCACTCTCTCATCCATCAATCCACCCTTTTATTCAACCATCCATCCTTTCACTCATCCATCCACTTTCACCCCATCCATCAATTCATTCACCCTTGCACTCATCCACCCATTCACTCATCCATCCATCCATTCTTTCACTCATCCATCCTTACATCCATCCTTTCACTCATTCATCCATGTATATATCCAGCCACCCTTTCATGTCAATTATGAACCTTTGCCTGGACCTGCAGAAAGAAGAGGCCCATTAAGAACTCCACAGCTGCTGTAGCTGCTACAGCGGCGTGTTCAGATGCCCCTGGTGCATGCACAAAGTGAGACGAGAGGTCCAGTGCAAGGAGAGAAATGAGGGTGCGCCTGAGGATTGCATGAATTCCCCATGGGGAAACTAATGAACTTTAATGTAAGCCCTGGATGAGATAAGATATGAGAGGCCAAGGGGATCGGGTCAGGGCAGTCAGAGGGGGCAGCAGAGGGGTGGGATTAGCAAGTACAGGCACCGGGTGAAACATACGGTGTACAGGCAAAGCAAAGTGCAAAGGAGGGTTGTGCAGGGGCTGCATGAGCAAGGGAAAGCATGGGCTTTACTGTAGGCCCCGGAGGCGAGGGTGAGGAGGGATCTTGGGGCCGATTTGAGGCTCAAGGGTGAAGCACAGAATAAAAGGCAGGGGGTCACAAGGTTAAAGTCAGAGCAGGAGCCAAGAGGCCCTTAAGGCAGCCTCTTACATTCCAGTGATGTGAGTGTTCTGGAGCTGCGTCTCGTGCTCCGTGCTCGAAGAAAATGAAAGGACCAGAGGAGGGCCTGGAAGCCACACACGAGCCTCGGGGAGAAAGCAAAAAGACTCTTACCTGACAGTGCTGTGGATGTTTTATATGTAGCTGCAACTTTGAGCTCGGCTCCATCATGATGTTGTTCTGCTTTGGGGAAATTAAAGTGTAAGCCCCAGCTTTTGCATTGACCCTTTTCACTCCCAATAAACTGCTCAGAGCTCCTTATTAACTGGCTGTGACCAAAAGGGTTGAACAGCTGTGTATCGGATTACCGTAAGACTGTCTACTTGTCCTTTGGGCAAGTTAGAAATTAAAACCTCTTGCCCTTGTAAGAAATCTAGATGTCTCGGGCGTCGGGAGATAGGAATTCCCCACCCCTGATCCATCCTTCCATCCATCCTTCCATCCATCCTTCCATCCTTCCATCCTTCCTTCCATCCATCCTTCCACCCATCCACCCATCCATCCATCCACCCATCCATCCACCCATCCATCCATCCATCCATCCTTCCACCCAGCCATCCATCCACCCACCCAGCCACCCATCCATCCTTCCACCCAGCCATCCATCCTTCCACCCAGCCATCCATCCTTCCACCCAGCCATCCATCCTTCCACCCAGCCATCCATCCATCCTTCCACCCATCCATCCATCCATCCATCCTTCCACCCAGCCATCCATCCATCCTTCCACCCAGCCATCCATCCATCCTTCCACCCATCAATCCATCCATCCACCCAGCCATCCATCCACCCAGCCATCCATCCACCCAGCCATCCATCCACCCAGCCATCCATCCACCCAGCCATCCAGCCTTCCACCCAGCCATCCATCCTTCCACATCCTTTCACCCATTCTTCCACCCAGCCATCCATCCTTCCTTCCACCCAGCCATCCATCCTTCCACCCAGCCATCCATCCTTCCACCCAGCCATCCATCCTTCCACCCAGCCATCCATCCAGCCATCCATCCTTCCACCCAGCCATCCATCCATCCTTCCACCCAGCCATCCAGCCATCCACCCAGCCATCCATCCATCCACCCAGCCATCCATCCATCCATCCACCCAGCCATCCATCCATCCACCCACTCCATCAGCCATTCATCCACCCACTCCATCAGCCATTCATCCACTCTCTCATCCATCAATCCACCCTTTTATTCAACCATCCATCCTTTCACTCATCCATCCACTTTCACCCCATCCATCAATTCATTCACCCTTGCACTCATCCACCCATTCACTCATCCATCCATCCATTCTTTCACTCATCCATCCTTACATCCATCCTTTCACTCATTCATCCATGTATATATCCAGCCACCTCTTTCATGTCAATTATGAACCTTTGCCTGGACCTGCAGAAAGAAGAGGCCCATTAAGAACTCCACAGCTGCTGTAGCTGCTACAGCGGCGTGTTCAGATGCCCCTGGTGCATGCACAAAGTGAGACGAGAGGTCCAGTGCAAGGAGAGAAATGAGGGTGCGCCTGAGGATTGCATGAATTCCCCGTGGGGAAACTAATGAACTTTAATGTAAGCCCTGGATGAGATAAGATATGAGAGGCCAAGGGGATCGGGTCAGGGCAGTCAGAGGGGGCAGCAGAGGGGGTGGGATTAGCAAGTACAGGCACCGGGTGAAACATACGGTGTACAGGCAAAGCAAAGTGCAAAGGAGGGTTGTGCAGGGGCTGCATGAGCAAGGGAAAGCATGGGCTTTACTGTAGGCCCCCGGAGGCGAGGGTGAGGAGGGATCTTGGGGCCGATTTGAGGCTCAAGGGTGAAGCACAGAATAAAAAGGCAGGGGGTCACAAGGTTAAAGTCAGAGCAGGAGCCAAGAGGCCCTTAAGGCAGCCTCTTACATTCCAGTGATGTGAGTGTTCTGGAGCTGCGTCTCGTGCTCCGTGCTCGAAGAAAATGAAAGGACCAGAGGAGGGCCTGGAAGCCACACACGAGCCTCGGGAGAAAGCAAAAGACTCTTACCTGACAGTGCTGTGGATGTTTTATATGTAGCTGCAACTTTGAGCTCGGCTCCATCATGATGTTGTTCTGCTTTGGGGAAATTAAAGTGTAAGCCCCAGCTTTTGCATTGACCCTTTTCACTCCCAATAAACTGCTCAGAGCTCCTTATTAACTGGCTGTGACCAAAAGGGTTGAACAGCTGTGTATCGGATTACCGTAAGACTGTCTACTTGTCCTTTGGGCAAGTTAGAAATTAAAACCTCTTGCCCTTGTAAGAAATCTAGATGTCTCGGGCGTCGGGAGATAGGAATTCCCCACCCCTGCGAAGGTCACACTTGTCGACACGCAAACTCCTGGCTGTAGCCCCTGGGGGCCCTGTACGCATTGTACCCATCACCCTGCCTTGCAGTTCGTGCCGCATTGCCCCTGAAGCCCTGATCTTTGTGGAGTGGCCGTTCTGGGGCAGCGGTCTTCAGAGGTGAGGCGCTGAAAAAGATATTGGTGGCGTGCAGAAGAAATAAGAGGCCACTGGGAGGTCTGTGTGAATTGCCGGGCTGCACGGCCGTGTAGAAGTGAACTGTCTGGTGGCGGAGGGGGCGAGCCCGGCCGTGGTTGTAATAGGCAGCACATAGGGAGAGAAGCATAGGCGCACGCAGCGCTTCCCTCTGGGAGTTGTGTGGCGGCGTGTTGGGCTGGGTTCCATCTGGCCTCCCTTGAACTTCGCACATCTACATTGCCTTTGCAAATATGGGCAAACAGGATGCTAAACAACCGAAACTTACCTTTGAAAACAAGCGAGCCACGCGACATACAGAATTAGACCTGGATGCGCACGTGGAAGGTCAGCATGAACGCAAACGGAAGATCATGACGAAGACCTGCGGACCCTTATGTTGGAGATGCGCTCCAGCCTGCTAAATATCGACACGAAGCTGGATACCCTAACTACACAGCTAGACTTGGTCAAGACCCAAGTGGCGGTGCATGAGATCCGCCTCGACGTCCTGGATAACCGTCACACCGAATTTCACGAATTTCAGGTAGAAACAAAGGAACAGTTGCTGCATATGGACAAGTTGTTGGGAATTATCCGAGCCAAGAATGATGATTTGGAGGCGAGGTCACGCAGAAACAACCTACGCATTACTGGAATCCCGGAAACGACTGCCATATCTAAGATGGAGACCTTCATAACGGACTTACTTCATGAACTCTTTGATCCCCACTTGTCTTCCTTCTTCGTGGTGGAGAGGGCACATAGGTCTCTGGGGCCGAAGCCTCCGATTGGGGCAACACCTAGACCTAGGCGAAGCTCTTGAACTATCAAGATAGGGATCTTATCCTGAGGCTGGCTAGGGAAAAAGGCCAAATTTCGCACAAAGGCAATACCATATCGTTTTATCCTGACTTTACTCCGGCTGTGCAGGCGGCACGGCGTGAATTCCTCCCTGCCAAACGTATCCTTTTGCAAGCTCAGATCCCTTATTCCCTGTTGTACCCAGCCAAGTTGAAGGTCTCATATGACGGCACAGCCCATTTCTTCACAGATGCGAAGTCCGCCTTGAAGTTTGCCAAACATGTTGGGGGAAAGAGGAACAAAGAAACCCGGGGAGCTGAGATGTCTACAGCTGACCATCTTAGCGACAATGACTGACATGGGTATCGTATTGCTCATTAGCCTGGATGTTCGAGATGCCATGATGCAGGCTTGGGGGGGTTCTGTATGTTCTGCTGCTGCTGGACTTGGGTTATACAGTCTAAGTTCTTCTTGTGGGATTTTGTACTGTTGACATGGACTTGCAGCTCACTCCGCAGTACTCCCGGCCACCCTGTGCGAACGGGGGTGTTTGCCGGTGCCACTGCGCCCCCATGGGAAGGTTCCCTGTATTGCTATTGGTTTATTTGTTTTTTGTTTACTTTGGGGTGGGTATTCTACAACCTGATTGGGGGGTTGGAGTGGGTGGTGGGTGGAGGGCAGGGATTGTGTTCTTGTTTATTGCCAGTATGATTGTATCTTGTCGGTTAGACTGCACGGTTTGTAATTGGAAGACGACACGTTGTCATTGCTCACATCTCTTTTTTCAGCGTACAACTCATGCCTTCACGCCAATGCACTAAATGTTCTTACATGGAACATTCGAGGGCTAAATGACAGTAGGAAAGCTAGACTCGTGCATGCTTATTTTCTCCAGACATAATATAGACGTGTGTTTATTGCAGGAGACTCATCTCAATGTCACACCATCCCAGAGGCTCCGGCACAACAGGTGAGGGAACGTGTACTCCTCCATATACTCCAATTACGCCCGGGGTGTGGCTATGTTGATTAGGCGAGGTGTGGACTGGCGGGAGGGTGAAGTTCACGGGGATCCCGAAGGAAGGTACATCCTCATACAAGGTGTCTTGGGAGGCGTTTCCCTGGTCATAGCAGCGGTGTATGGCCCCAATGTAGATTCCCCAGCTTCTTTCAGGACATTTGGACCAGGGTTAGAGCAACTTGTTGCAGTACAATTTTGTGGGGAGGAGATTTTAATGCTATCCTAGATGATGACATGGACAGGAGGGGAAGCGGCTCGTTCCTTACACCCGGCTACTAGTGCTGCCTTGAATGCCATAATCTCTAATGGGGATTTAATCGACATATGGCGTAGGAGACACCCCTTGGTTAGGGAAGGTACATGTATTTCTGATCACCACAGCGCTTGGTCCCGGTTGGACTTCTGGTTGGTCTCACGAGATATAGCTACTTGGACCTCTGATACCTTGCACCTACCACGTTCCCTATCGGACCACGCACCATGTCTGTTGCAACTGAAGCTCCCAGGTTCACTTCCCTGTGCATTCTCCTGGCGTCTCCCGCCACATGCCCTGCTCGATGAGGCTTTTAAGGAGGAAATACGGACGGATATCACCGACTATTTTACTCTCAATATGGGTTCAGTAGATACTGAGGCCTCTCTCTGGGAGGCGTTTAAGGTGGTTATCAGGGGACAGTGCATTGCCCGTCAGGCGGGAGTATTGAAGGCCATTAGGGGTACGCTTACCTCACTGGAAGCTCAAATAAAAGAGCTTGAAGAGAAATTCTATTCCACAAACGAGCCCGACACTATGGCCCTCCTGAAATCCAAATTGTTAGATTTTGCTGAGGAGGCACAGCGTGAAGTTAAGTTCCTGGGAAAATACGCGGAGGCGCTGCGGTATGGGGAGGGCGATAGACCGGGACGCACGCTGGCTGGTATGATCCGACCCCCTAGATCCACTGCGTTTATTCACGAACTGCACACCACACAGGGTACTGCCATCAGAGGTCAGGCAGAAATTCTGGATGCATTCGCCATGTTTCATTCTCACCTTTATACTGCAACCCAGGAAGCTTGCCCCGAGGGAATGCAACCCTTCCTTGACTCGCTAGCACTCGTTTGGTTCAATCAAAATCACAGAGATTATATGGATCTCCAGTTTACTGTGGAAGACGTCGCCCAGGTCATAAAAAGTTTACCGTTAGATAAGGCCCCTGGGCCTGACGGCCTGACCACCTCCTTTTATAAGACGTACGTGGAGGAGTTAGCACCTCGATTGTTGGCATTGTATAAGGAGGCTCTAGAAGACGGTGTCTTACCTCCGTCCATGACGGAAGCGATAATTATTACCCTACTTAAACTCGGAAAGCCAGAAACGGAGATAGATTCCTATAGGCCATTATCAATGATAAATGTGGATGTTAAAATCCTTGGCAAGCTGATTGCCAACAGGTTGCAGCCTTTACTTCCTATTATTGCTCTCCCCGACCAGTCGGGGTTTATCCCCGGGAGGTCGACCTCTCATAATTTGCGGACTGTCTTCTCGGTGCTGCACTATTTACACCCAGATGTGCACGCTGCAGTGGGTTTTTTTAGACGCCACCAAGGCGTTTGATACGCTTGAGTGGCCTTATTTGTTTACTATATTAGGCCGTATGGGGTTTAGCCCGCTCTTCATAAATCGCATTCAGCTGTTATACACTCTACCCACCGCTCGGATCAGGGTGAACGGCTTACTCTCTGATTCCTTCCCAATTTCACGTGGCACCAGGCAGGGGTGTCCCCTCTCTCCTTTGCTTTTTGCGATTGCGATGGAGCCCCTGGCTGCACGCATCAGGCAACATCATACAGCTCGAGGTATAGGGTTCAGTACTTGGAGTCTCCTCATTTCAATTTACGCGGACGATGTAACTCTTTACATTGTTGATCCAGAGGTGAATCTGGACCCCATTTTGAGGGAATGTATCCGCTTTGGAGGCCTGGCTGGTATCTTCATTAACTGGGCCAAGTCGGTGATATTTCCACTGACGGATGGTACGCCTCAGATGACCTCTGAGTTCCCTTTAAAGTGGGAGGCCGAGGCGGTCAAATATTTGGGCGTATGGATAAGCCGGGTCACGCAGGAGGTGTGGAATTTAAATTATGGGCGGGCTGTCACGTGGTTGGAGGAGAAGGTTAAACTATGGTCTAGGCTTCCGCTATCCCTGGCTGGGAAGATTGCTTTGGCTAAAATGGTCATCTTACCAAAGTTTTTGTATCCATTTGTTAACATCCCGATCCCCCTTACGCAGCATTTTTTTTAACTCCCTGAGGTCGCAGCTGGTCTCCCTGGTGTGGGCGGGAGGACAGGCCAGAATCTCCTGGGATTTATTGACGCTCCCGTTGAGGCAGGGAGGTTTGGGGGCTCCGCATATGCAACTATGCGCTTGGCGCTCAGGCCCAATTCCTGCACTATTGGGTCCACCAGACGCCCTTCCAACCCCATGTGGCAGTTGAGACTGACGCGGTGGCACCTGTCCCGCTCAGGGTGGCGCTTTATCAATCGTCACGACGCCCCCTCGGAGATATAGACACTCTTGGACACTGCGTTGGGCGTGGGACGAGTTGCGCAAGAGAGCGGGTATCCCGATATTGTATGCCCCCTCCATCTCACTGGCACAGAACCCCATGCTACCTTGCATTCAAGATGGTGTTGGCAAGACACTGGTACAGAAGATGAAACCTCACACTTTCGCGGACCTTTACCCGGGAGACACGTTCCGGCCCCCCCCCAGATGCAGCTGAGGGACAGGCGGTACCCTTTGCCGAGCTATTCTTATATCACAAGTTGCTCACGGCTTGTCGTGCCCTCTGGGAGGGTTTCCCGATGGCCCCACCGCTTTTGCCCGCATTGGAGAACCTGTTGAGATCCCCATCTCCCCGTAAACTTATTACGCGTCTCTACACACACATGCAAAACACTGCCCCGCTGGTGAAACCTAGAGCCCTCCAGTGGTGGAATAACGAGCTCCCTACTCCGCTGACTGAGGCTCAATGGGGCTTCTGCTGTGGGCAGCTTACTGAACTTTCCCTAACTACAGACTTCGGTTGATTCACTTTAAATATCTACACAGATTCTATAGGACACCTGTTGGTCTGTATCGTATGGGGCTCAGGGAAGATGACAGTTGCTGGCGCTGTGGGTACACCCCAGCCTCGTTTCTCCATATGGCGTGGGATTGCCCGAAGATTGCTGCATTCTGGTCCACAATTTTTTTATCAGTGAACCAAATTATCGGAACGCCATTCGCTCCATCCCCCACATTGGGCTTATTAGGCTATGTCAAAGACACCCCAGTCAAGTTGCGCAAACTACATGCACTTCTCCTGCTGTTTGCTAAACGTCAAGTTGCGGTACACTGGGGAAGGAGGAGGGTGCCCTCAGTTAAGGGGGTGGATTAAAGATATTACCTATGGCCACACACAATTAAATACTTTCTGGGAGCTCATGCCCCCTACTTCAAGACCACGTGACATTTGGGAACCATTCGTAGTTTGGGCTCGGGAACAGCACGAACCTACTGAGGAAGCACAGACAAGCGGAAATCCGACTGGTGTTTCGATGTGATTGCTATTGGTTTTAACCTGTTTTTGCCCTGCTGCCTTTCTTCAATCCCTAGGATCAATGGGTTTGTTCGGATGTGCCTAGAGAATTTTAGACCCTCTATGTGATACTCTGAAGTGCTTATTATTATTAGTCAAGAGATACCTAAAGGGCACAAAGAGATATTTTCTAGGCTTATTGAAGTAATACATAACAGCCCAACAGCTAGTGTTAAAATGGGCAACCAAGTAACGACCCCAATTAAGATCACGAGAGGCACCAGACAGGGGTGCCCCCCATCACCATTACTGTATGCCATAGTGGCAGAACCACTAGCTTGCGCGTTACGAGAATACCACGGATACAGAGGCATACGATTCCCCGGCTATAATCTCATAATATCAGAGTATGCGGAGGACACATTGTTATGTGAAACCAAGAGGAAACTTATCACCAACCCTAAGGGAGGTGATTTGATTTGGACGTCTATCTGACCTCCAGGTCAAATGGGACAAATCTATCATATTCCCGCTTACTCCTGCTACAACAAATATTACACAGGAGTTCCCATTGCGCTGGACGACTGACTCTATTAGGTATTTAGGGAGACAGATACACACAGACCCGGAACAGGTCGTCAGAGACAACTACGGGAGAGCGGTTCAAAAACTAGGTGGTCCAAAGTGAGTATATATACACCCAGTGTCATGGCAGATATATGGCGATGCACTCAATCAAGAGACCGCAAACCAGACTTCTGTGAACCATGCCATTCGTCAGCATCTCAGTGTTCTCAGATCTTGTCTGGTTTGCAGTCTCTTGATTAGGCACGTCACCATGTATCTGGCCAGGAGTGGTACAACAGTGAGCATAACATTACAAATATTGACTGTTTCTATAATTTGCAGTCTCTGGTTTTGCTGGCCATTCTTGATGCAATGTGTTGGTCATTCTTGATATAATTCAATGTCCCTGGTTTATCAGTTATGAAAATACTGGTGATCTACTGGTTCTCAATGTTGATAAATCGACAGGAAAGACAAATCATGACATTATTACGGTCACACACGGACATACTTGAAACTTGTTTAATTTTATCTTTTTGTTTCATAGTCAAATGTCTATTTTCAGTAAGAAGGAAGCTGGTGTTACAGATCAACTACTACATTGCTGAAATGTATTGAAAGTTGACAGCTGAGCAATAATTCATGCCGAGTTCAGCAAGTCAATTGATCATTTGGTACCACTGGGTACTTACTGTTACTTCTGGACTTAGGGGGGTGTTTAATCCTCCATGTTGATAAAGCTTTTTTTTTTAATAATATTACTAATGTGGTCTGATGCAAGATTATGTCAGAATTATTTAATCCGTGGGCTGTCTGACCTTGTGAGATGTATGTAACCGATTATTGGCTCTGCTTTGTGACTCAGTAGGATTTGTCCAGCTCTGGTTCTGTGTGCGAAATTTGCATACATTTGCTACCTTGTCCCTTTCAGTAGATTCTCTCTCACAACATATAACTGAAAATCTACTTGGATTGGAAACATGAATTGGTGGCTTAAGTGCAGCTACCCCAGGGTGGAGTAAGGGCTACCCACACAGACCTCCCCCATATTGGATTAACTTAAATCAATTTCCCATCAACCTCACCATCTGAAAGGGCATCTAGGACTTGTTATTGGAGTGCTTCACTGCCTAGTCAGGAGTATGCAGCACTATGTACATTTTACAACAAGGCAGCAGAACAGCATTACAGAATTTCAATCGTGCCCTTTCAGAACCTCTGGATTTTTAGTAAATGTATGACAAAATGATGCTGTAAAATGCACCACTTCACTTAGACCTCCTTTGTTCTCTTACAACTCTTCCTCCCCCAAACCTCTTAGAAGCAGATGGGCTGTTGCCCTGCCAATTCAAGACAGGTATTTACACCCTAGCACTTTCAAAGTTCTTCAATCACCACTGAAGCAAATCAGGATTAATAAATCACTTCCAAAGGCAAACAGATGTAGGAATAGTTTTGTGCATCAACAACTAAAGTTCATCAACTCATTAAATCTGCTCACGGAAGGTGCTTTTTAATAGACAAACTCCTGCTATGCTGCTTCACATAAACCTAATAGAGCGGAATGGCTAGATACCAACTAAAGACCTATGTGGATCAGCAAAATGTTTTAAGTGGCTTGTAGCCCTGAAATGGCATTTTCCAGTGTCAGAGGTCAACATACCATGTTAGTCTTTCAATGAGTTTCTTCAAGAGGATGAAAAGACTTGATGAATTTATATTCTCTGGAATTTAGTTTCCTCAAATCAAGGGAATGGAGACAGACAGTGAGTGTCATGTGATAATGGTATACTCATTAAGGAGTTTCAAATTCCTTGAACGGTAAGCTTCGTGCTTATGTGGCCCCTACCATTCTTACGGGAAAGGCATGTTTGCGATGCAGCATACTATCACAAGGTCATAGAGCAAGAGCATTGGCATGGTCTAAAAAGTATATTCATGTGTTAATCATCACTGCTCTCTTTGCTTAAATAGAAATTCAGTAGAACAACATATGGGACACCCTGGTATTCCTGGAAACTTTGGTATCACAATTCAAAAGAAAACAATAGTTCCCTTGGATATATATTGAAGAATAGAATAAAGCTTGCAAATTAGTTGATATTAGATTAACAATATTTAATTGCTGATAAAGCAATAAACAATAATCAGATAGTAGCAGGTGCTCCAAAAGTACAGCGTAAAGTGCTTTGTGACCTATGAGAAAAAGGTGCACAGCAGTGACAAGAAAATACAAGTTCTATTCTAGAGAAAACAGTCTATTCTTAGAGTTCATGTTTTCTGTAGGGTATAATCTTTAGCAGCCAACTCTTAGGTGTGTAAACTTTTCGACCCCCATACAACTTTTTCAAACACAGTCTTCACCAGGACAAGGAGCGTTTCTTAATGAACAACTTAATTGTTAATGCAAGGGCCACCAAGGCCCATTCTCCAATGTTTCGCGTATGAAGAATTGATCAAAAGCAAGTTAAATCTATTGTACTGTGGGTATCTAGAATCAAAAGCAAGCAGCAGTTATTGAGCTCTTTCTGAGATGCCACAATGTTTTCTTTTTAAATAAAACTTCAGTCGGGGATCGTTGGTCTTTAACAGCTACTGGAGAGTGCTAGCAGTTCTCCTGGGCAGGTCCGAAGTACTATGTCAGGGCTTCGCAGAATAGTAGCACGGGAGCCAGAGAGGTGGCTGCTTTCATGAGGAGTGTTAACACTCTGAAGCTGCAGACCATTTCATTAGATGGGTTGGTTCTGTAATCCTGCACTGAAAATAGGGTGATCTTGCAGGATCTGTTATCATTGTAGTGTGTGATACGATTTGGGTTTCCTGCAGCTGCTTTCAATATCCTAGAATTTCAACAAATACAAGCCATCATTGACCTACTTGCTGATCTTAGCTTTGTCAGGCTTGGACATGTAGCTTTTGAGAACTGTCTGACCTTCAAAGCCTGGAAATATCACAGACTTCAGTAACAGAAGTAAAAGAGCCCAGTGACACTGCGAACAGAACCCATTCTGGACAGCACCTCAGCCTAGTGCCCACACATGAACCCATTCTGGACAGCACCTCAGCCTAGTGCCCATACATAACAGTGCATTAAGTGACTATAAGCAATGAGACTCGCTCCAACAGTGGTTTTAAAGACTTGCTTTTAACAGATAGTGCAATTGCAAGCCTAAGTATGGTTAAGGTTCAGGGCAATCTGTGTAATATTTCCAGAGCTTGTGTGGTTGAGACTTTGAGTGCCAGGGTCTTCATTCGATGTCAAGGACAGGGTCCTATCCCAGAGACAGATGCGAGTGACCATCTGTCAATGTCAGTAGCAATAACCCTGGGTCTGTTTTAAACAGTACTAAGATGCCCATGCCATTTCCCGGCAGTGTCAATTTTCCAGGAAGCCTGCAGACTAATAATATCACTCTACTTATAGGCTGCTGCTGCTCTCAATATTAGCAGATCTGTGTAGTATACAGGGTCCTGGAGCCGCTTTGCTGGGTTTGCTTTATTAATCCCCCTTGCCAGTGTAAAATCTAGCTTTATCAAATGGGCCATTCAAAAACTATAATCCACAGGAATCTATTTCCACCAAAGTGGACATGGGAATAGCATTTTTCAAAGATAAATCTGCCCCATGGCTCAGAATAGTCTATGAATTTCATCTGAGACAATGGCACAGAGGCTTTGAAAAAGCAGGTGATAAAAGCAAAACTGCAAAAGAGCAAATGAGCATAACAGTCATGAAAGCATTTCAAATGTTCATTTTCTGAATGTGGAGGGCAATTCAAGTTTAGCATTCAAGTGAAATGACAAGTCTGCCTTTAGGATAATGTTTTAGATCCCCTACCCATCTATTGGGCCTGGCCCTCTCTGCAGGGTCACCCCCCAAATGTTTTGCCTTTATCCTCCACCATTTTTGTTTAATTTCTTTTGTTAGGCTTAGGACTCTCTGCACTTTACCACTGGTAACCAGTGCTAAAGTGCTTGTGCTGTCTCCTTAAAACATGGTAGATCTTGCTTATACCCAATAGGCAAATTAAATATACTTGTAGGTCCCCAGTAAATTTGTAGTACATGTAAATTAAATGCTACTAGTGGGCCTGCACCACTTATTTTCCAGCCCACTTACACAGCCCTTTAAACATCTCATGCATGCCACTGCAGTCTGTATGTGCGGTTTTAAACTGCCATTTTGACCTAGGCAAAATAAACCTTTTGCCAGGTTAAATCCTTCCTTTTAATACATGTAAGTCACCCCTAGGGTAAGGCCTAAACAGGGTGCCGTGTATTTAAAAGGTTGGACATGTGTTTTTAAGTTTTACATGTGCAAAACTCTTACATTTATTTTCATTACTGCAAAGATTTCCATACCCATAGGATAACACAGGAGTTACTTTATTACAGTCAATAAACAGTAATTTTCAGATGGGGACAGGTATCCAGTTAATGCTTGGGGTCTTTGGAATTGTAATGAAAAATCCTATCATAATGAAGTCGGATTTTAAATTACAATTTTGAAAATGGTACTTTTAGAAAGTTAGACAAAATAAACAGCCGGTTTGCACTCAGATTGAACAAAAGAAACAACAGACATCATATATCAACAGTAATCAAGGCGGTGTGCACACAGAGAGGAGGTTCAGCCCACCCCCTTTCTAAAAATAGTAAAAAAAACTAGGACAAAAGTCGTAGACTCTATGTGCACTACCAATAAGCACTCAAAAGAGTATTCACCAATGTAACATACAGGTAATCGGTAATCACAAATCAAATAGTCAAAATCAACATATTCACAAGAAGAGGGAATCCATAGAAGAAGTGCTCTGTAGAAACACCAATAGTAATTCAAAAGAGTCTTTTAATAGAAGACAGGCTTGTGAAGGTCCCAAGGGATATTTCTTTCAAATGCATAGAACAGCAAGCACATGGATCCCATGAGTAACAATCAAATCCCAATGCATTTCGGGCATCAAATGCTGCCCTTCATCAGGGGAATCTACAAGCAAAATAACTACAATATCATATGTGCATTCTCATTCAAAAAATATTATTCACCATCGAATGACAATATTAGGTACATCTCCGGGAGGTACAGTGAGTAAATCAACATGCTAAGTGTACCAAACACATGCTTCAACTCCAGCTTGAAAAGAATGTTGCATAGAGGTATGCCACAAAAGAGGAAAAATAACAAAAAATGCAAGAAAGTAATGAACGGTCATGTCAATGAGAAACAAAGCACTTTTTATTGCCCATTATCAGGTGCTGTACACACAGCAAGTTTAGCGTGTATACCGATTACCGGTGAGTGAAAAAGCGAAAAGACGTGCAAGTCCAAAGAGTGTTCCTTAACAAAGACGCGTGCTCTAGAGGTAACATGCTGTTACAAATAGAATGTGAAATGCAATCCAGTCGTGCCCCCAGTGATTAGCGTGTGATAAGTTTGTTACCTAAAGCCTGCAACAAAGCACAACTGGAAGTCATGTAGACCGGTCACTAGTTCAAAGAATAAAGCTGTAAATGAAGCAAGAAAAATGCGAATGTACGTGGAGCCCACTCGATATCAAATGAGTCACCAACAGTGCTCCATAAGGTAACTCACCAACGTAAACCGCAGTTCTAAGCGCCAGACGAGGTTGTTGAAAACTTTATTTACAAGAAGTGAGCCGAACAGGCTGTGGAACCCAATGGGAAATGAAAGACGATGCCACACCTCTGTATAAACATAAGATAAATTACTATGCTAATACGCCAAAGGCAAGAAGTCAATAACGATAAGCACTCAAGTGCCTAACTCACCAGGATCAGACATAAGGCTGTGTCATATGTTGATTCATCCCCACGGGCAGTGTAGGCATGCAGTAAAGAAACGAGGTTCCTACGGTCGTCACGAATATCAAAGCGCCATGAATGGAGCTTACGTGCGCGCTTAAACGTGCTCGCCAGAAATTTAACACAGGCGTGTAGCCGTCCGCTCGTAATTAAAGAAACAGTGTAGCCCGCAATATCTCAAGAGAGAGCGTGTGGAAATGAAAAAAGAACAAATAATGTGCACCCAATTCCAGTGTAGACAATAAGTTTAAAAGATTAAGTCATGCATAGACAAAAAAAACCTGCTAAAATGAACAATAACAACTATGTAGCTGGGACCACTAATACAAGAGTGTGAACGTGTCGCTGCAGAATGAGTCAGGAAGCCGACAACTGAGACAAAATTATATATGTATATAGCAGTTGTAGATTGTCAATACCAGGATCATTAACAAATGCAAACCCAACCCCCCAATGTCACAGGTATACTAACAGAGTATCATGCAAAACTGAACAATGAATAGAAAACAACAATGGCACCATTGCTCCTGTCACTAATTAGGGGACATCATAACAAATGGACAATAGTAACAACTGCACATATGTGAAATATGAACCATCTGAATCATACGGATACCTTTGAACGAAAACAAATTATCTTACACACACTCAATATAAAATACAATAGTCAGGGAACTCATGAACATTTAGAAGCCCCAAACCCAAAAAATGACATGTACTGATTAAAGAATATGGCACTAGCATATGGCAAACAGCGAGCTGAAGTCTAGAGTGTGTTTTTACACCCAAGAATGTAAGAAATGGTAATAACATAAAAGAATAGCATATATCAAAAAACAGCATTATAAGAAACAACATTATAAGAAACAGGAAAATCCGAGCTCGTCATTCAAACCTTTAGGCGTAAGGGTGTCTAAGAAGCGTATCCAATACGTTTCACACTGAGACGGATATTTGGACATGTCCCTATCTACATGTACCCTCACTACTTCTAGAATAGAAAAGCGTAGTTGAGCTATCGTGTGATGGTATTCATGCCAGTGAGCCGCAAGAGGAGAAGTGATGGTTTTGGTTCTTATGCGACTCTTGTGTTCCGTGATGCGTGTGCGTAAAGACCTCTCGGTCTTCCCTACATAGTACATTCCACACGGGCATCGAATCATGTAAATAAAATTACTATTACAATCTGCAGTGAAGTGTAACTTGATACTTTTGCCAGACCAAGGATGAGATATACAGTCACCAACTAGAACATTATTGCAATGGGAGCAGTTGAAACATTTTCGCATACCCTTATGCGTCACTTTTACATCAGATTCCAGCTTTGATAAGAGTTCTCTCAGATTACGTGATCTCCTGTATGCAAAGGTAGGGGGCTCCGAAAAGATACCTCGAAAATCTGGTTCGGACTGTAGTAATTCCCAACGTTTTAAAATCACTTTTTTATGGCAATTGATGAGGTGGAGTAGGTAGATACAAACACTTCTCTGTTGGATGGTTGTTTATTCTGTTTCATCAACAGAGACTGTTTAATTTCTGAGTGCGTTTTTTCAGCCTCATCAACAATCTCAACTGGGTATCCACGAGCCAGAAATGTCTTTCTTGTGTCATTCATTGAAGATTCCAATTTGGTCAGGTCAGAAGTAATACGTTTGACCCGAAGGAACTGCGAGTAGGGAAGGTGTCGTTTAAGTGATGAAGGGTGGAAACTAGTGTAAAGCAATGAATTATTGCTATCAGTTGCTTTCTTAAACATGGAGGTCTTAATGACTGTTCCATCCAATTCAATGTTAACGTCCAAGTAAGCAATGTGATGTCGGTCCATGTTGTAAGTAAACTGTATTCGTGGGTGTCTGGTGTTAAGACGTGTCAAATTCTCTATGAGGTCATGTTGAGCACCTTTCCATATGATAAGTATGTCATCTATATATCTTCTGTACAGGATGAGATGATCGAACCACCTTGCATCAGATAGAATGTGCTGAAGTTCAAACTGCATCATGAAAATATTTGCGTAGCTGGGTGCCCCTGAAAAACCCATTGAGGTCCCATTAGTCTGAAGATAATATTTCTGTTTCCATTGGAATTAACTGTGAAACAGAGAAAATTGCAATAGCTCCAGTAGGAATATTTTATCGGCTTTCATCTCTTCTTGGCGCAAGAGGGCCCCACTCTACCGCTTCAATTCCCTCTGAATGCAGAATGGATGTATATAAGGCTGTAACGTCAACTGTGCATAGCCAAATTTCTGTCTTTGCTGGTAATACAATTTTCTGCAAGAGCTGCAGAAGATGCGCAGTGTCCTGTAGGTAAGTGGCGCCAGCTTGTACAATGGTCTGTAGAAACGTATCGAGATAGTGACCTAAAGGTTCATGTAACGATCCGCAACCTGATACTATAGGTCTCAAAGGCGGGTCTCTCAAACATTTATGTATTTTAGGAAGCATATAGATCGATGGGCGTTGCGGATGCCGTGTAAAAAGGAATTCCAGAGTTCTATCGGAAATCCAAGCCATCTCCTTCGCATGTGTCAAAATCTTCATGAGGGTTTCTTGAAACTCCTCCGTGGGAACATGAGATAAAGGTAAGTAGGTAGCTTCATCCCGAAGCATAGTTTCTACTTTAGATTCATAGAATCTGCGATCCATGACAACCAACGCCCCTCCCTTATCAGCTGGAGAAAAAGTCAATGTAGTATTCTTTTGCAACAGTCTGAGAGCCACTTTTTCAGATTTAGACATGTTCTGATATTTAACAGAAGACGCAGACAGTTGTGACAAATCCTTCTGGTTAGAGATGGGATTTTTGGTAGGCTAGGGCATGTGCCAAAGCCAGGCAGAAACCACCACTCTAGTCCGGATAAGGGAGTTACACTCCTAAAATAACCCCTGCTCACCCCCTTGGTAGCTTGGCACGAGCAGTCAGGCTTATCTTAGAGGCAGTGTGTAAAGCATTTGCACATAACCAACAGTAATACAGTGTAAGCACTACAAAAGGACACCACACCAGTTTAGAAAAATATCCAATATTTTTATATTCTTAAGACAAGACCAAAAACGATAAAAATCCACAATACAGTACTTACAAATCTTCAGTTATCAAAATATGCTTTAAAAACAGTTCCTTGATGTCGATAGCTCCGTCCGGGGCTATCACAGCGTCGTGAGCAAACAAATCCAAACAGTTCTGGCTGACCGCGGCGTCGCGGGCCAGCTACGGTGTCAGGAAGACCCGCAAACAGTACCTTTTAGAAATGCAGGGCGTCGGCGACCTCTCGTTGGGCTTCCAAAAGCACGGCGTCCGCAGGCGTCGGTTCCGGAGGTCGGTGCAGGAGTCGTCGGGGACCTCGAAGTCACACGCGTTGCAGATCGATCTCCTCTCTGTTTAAGTCAGGAGCACTGGCGTCGGCAGGCGTCATGTGCTGCGGTGCAAAGTGCAGCGGTGCGGCGTGCGGTGCCGTCAGGTCCCGGTGCGAGCAGCGGCTCGGTGGCGGCGTCGGATGGAGTCGTCGGTGAGACCAGGGTCGCGGTGCGAGATGAAGGCGGTGCTCGTCACGGTGCTGGCAGGTCACGGTGCTGGCAGCGGCGTCGTCGTTGCTGAAGCGCTGTCGTCGGCTGACAAACTGGAGTCGATGGCGCCGGCGTCGGCAGGCCAAGACTGCAATGCGGGATGAGGGCGGTGCGTCGTGTAACTTTACGAGCGGTGCCCTCGAACCACGGTGCAAGCAGCGGCGTAGATTTTGGCATGGAGTGGCGTCGTCGGGGATACCAAGGCGTCGTCGTGAAGCGAGGCGGTGCGGAGTGCGGTGCGAGCAGCGGATCAGTGGCGGCGTCATCAGGCGTCGTCGGTGAGACCAGGGTCGTGGTGCGGCATTGCGGCGTTGCCCTCTGCGGTGCCAAGGCGTCGTCGTGCAGCGAGGCGGTGCGGAGTGCGGTGCCCAGAGGTCGCGGTGCGAGCAGCGGCTCGGGGGCGGCATCAGCAGGCGTCGTCGGTGAGACCAGGGTCGCGGTGCGGCGTTGCCCTCTGCGGTGCCAAGGCGTCGTCGTGCAGCGAGGCGGTGCGGAGTGCAGTGCCCACAGGTCGCGGTGCGAGCAGCGGCTCGGTGGCAGCGTCAGCAGGCGTCGTCGGTATGACCAGGGTCGCGGTGCGGCGTTGCCCTCTGCGGTGCCTTCAGGACACGGAGTCAGCAGAGGCGTCGTAGACGTCGTCGGATTGCTTTTCTTCTGTTGCAGCACAAAACACAGTCCCCAGTGCTGAGGGCAGAAGAGCTTGAAGTCTTTGCTGTTCCTGAGACTTCTTGAACAGGGGGCAAGCTCTACCTCAAGCCCTTGGAGAAACTCACAAAAGTAGATTGCAGAAAGATCAGTCCAGTCCTTTCACTGCCCAAGACAGAAGCAGCCACTGCAGGCCAACACAGCAAAGCACACAGCAAAGTGGTAGTTCCTCCTCACAGCTTCTCCAGCTCTTCTTCTTGGCAGTCTTCTTGATCCAAAAGAGTTCTAAAGTTCAGGGGTCTGGGCCCCAATATTTATATCCTAAAATCCTTTGATCTCTTAGGCAGAGAGTGTCTGTGCCCAGCCAGAAACAGTTCTGCCTCCTCTGGTGTGACTTCCTGGCAGGATGTGGAGACGGCATTGTCAGAGGCAGACCAGGCCCTTTGAGGTGCAAGGAAATCTCCTCCCCCTTCCCCAATTGCAGCCCAGGTCTATTCAGCCCTTTCCTGACCCACCTAGACTATCTGGAGCCACTCCTGCTCCCCAGCCTTCTGTCATCCAAAACCCAGACAGGCAATCCACATTCCAACAGAGGCACACAGGATGACTGAGCAAGAAAATACCTATTTTCTAAAAGTGGTATTTTCAAACACAGAATGTAAAAATCACCTTCACTAAAAGATGCATCTTTAGATTCTGAGTTCAGGCATACTAAACTTTATTTTCCTACCTAGTTCCCAGGGCCAGTTATGTTTATAAGATGTTATAAACAAACTTCCCATTCTGTCCTAAGGGGAACAGGTAGCCTTGCAATAGTGAAAAACGAAATTGGCAGTAATTCACTATCAGGACATGCCACACACACCAGGGCATGTCCTACCTTCACATACACTGCACCCTGCATACAGGGGTACCTTAGGCCTACCTTAGGGGTGGCTGACATGTAAGAAAAGGGAAGGTTAGAGACTGGCAAGTGTGTGCACTGGCCAAGTTGACATGGCAGTTACAAACTGCGCGCAGACTTTGCAATGGCAGGTCTGAGTTACCTTTTCAGGGCTACTCACGTGGGTGGCACAATCAGTGCTGCAGGCCCACTAGTAGCATTTGATTTACAGGCCCTGGCACACTCAGTGCACTTTACTAGGGACTAACAAGTAAATCAAATATCCAATCATGGAAACACCAATCCATAACACAATTTACACAGAGAGCATATGCACTTTAGCACTGATTAGCAGTGGTAAAGTGCCCAGAGTCCTAAAACCAACACAAACAGGTCAGGAAAAAGTAGGCGGAAATAGCAAAAAGTTTGGGGATAACCCTGCAAAAAGGGCCATTTCTAACAGTTCTTTACCAGAGTTTCAAAAGAATCAATGACCTTGTGAGAGGTTGGAGAGATAAAAGTGCTTTTTGGTTTAAATTCCCGATAGACCGGCGGTTCTCCATCTCCGTAACTACTTTCCAAATTGGAAAAAAAAGTGACGTAAACTTAGTTTTCTAGTGAATTTATAGAGGGCAATCTCAGTCTCTAAAGGTTTGGTGTTGAAAGTAGGGACAAAAGAGGTTCCCTTATCCAGCACAGTTATCTGGGCGTGCGATAGTGTAGTGGAGGAGATGTTAATTACGGTTGTTTCTTTTATCTCCTGCCTGTTCCTTACGCCTTTGGCGTATTAGCATAATAATTTATCTTATGTTTATACAGAGGTGTGGCATCGTCTTTCATTTCCCGTTGGGTTCCACAGCGTCTTCGGCTCACTTTTTGTAAATAAAGTTTTCAATGACCTGGTCTGGCGCTTAGAACGGCGGTTTACGTCGGTGAGTTACCTTATGGAGCACTGTTGGTGACTCATTTGATATTGAGTGGGCTCCACGTACATTCACACTTTTCTTGCTTCATTTACAGCTTTATTCTTTGAACTAGTGACCGGTCTACATGACTTCCAGTTGTGCTTTGTTGCAGGATTTAGGTAACAAACTTATCACACACTAATCACCGGGGGCACGACTGGGTTGCATTTCACGTTCTATTTGTAACCGCATGTTACCTCTCGAGCACGCGTCTTTGTTAAGGAACACTCTTTGGACTTGCACGTCTTTTCGCTGTTTCACTCACCGGTCATCTGTATACACGTTAAACTTGCTGTGTGTACAGCACCTGATAATAAGTGCTTTGTTTCTCATTGACATGACCGTTCATTACTTTCTTGCATTTTTTGTTATTTTTCCTCTTTTGTGGCATACCTCTATGCAACATTCTTTTCGAGCTGGAGTTGAAGCATGTGTTTGGTACACTTAGCATGTTGATTTACTCACTGTACCTCCCGGAGATGTACCTAAAAATGTCATTTGACTGTGAATAATATTTTTTGAATGAGAATGCACATATGATATTGTAGTTATTTTGCTTGTAGATTCCCATGATGAAGGGCAGCATTTTATGCCCGAAATGCATTGGGATTTGATTGTTACTCGTGGGATCCATGTGCTTGCTGTTCAACGCATTTGAAAGAAATATCCCTCGGGACCTTCACAAGCCTGTCTTCTATTAAAAGACTCTTTTGAATTACTATTGGTGTTACTACAGAGCACTTCTTCTATGGATTCCCTCTTCTTCTGAATATGTTGATTTTGACTATTTGATTTGTGATTACCGATTACCTGTATCTTAATTGGTGAATACTCTTTTGGGGAGCTCATCTCACCTGATCTTGCCCTGTTTTTCTGCCGCCACCGCCGCCAGAGTCACTTGGGGGGCACTGCCGGTCTCGTGAGAGGAGGCCGGTTCAGCAGCACTACAATCCCCAGCAGCCTTAGCGGCGCGCACGCCGCCCACGCCAGGAACAAGCGACAGGAGGCGCTCAAAAGGGACACAGGGCTCCCGCAGCGCGGGCCGCGCCCGGGCCAAGGGCGGGCCCATCTGCGCCAGTCAGCGGCCGAAAGAGGCCGGGCTGGGACATCCCCTTGACAATTGGTCATCGCCTCTAGATTACACCACTTAGGCTACAGGTACTGCTGCACATACTTGTATAATTTTTCTATTTGTTTGAGATTAGTATTTGTGTTGCATCGTCATATTGTGTGGAGGATACCGAACTAGTTAAGGCTCCTATTTCCAACATGAGTAAGAGCAAGAGCAAGCGCAAAGGAGTAGCGGGCACTTTAGACGCATTTATTGTGAGGGCAGAATCGCGGTTGTCTCATGAAATCAAAATTACAGAGCGGCGTCTTTCATTAGATCCATCAATCTTACAGAGACGCTCATCATTAGGTATCCCCATCTTGGTGGACTTATCACAACCGCTCCTACCGATTACACCGCAAAGCACGCCCATGACTTCTCCTGTGCCAATTTTGGACATACCTTTAATACCTCCAATAGCTGTGTCAAATGGGTCAAATAGGCCAAGTATAGCTACTAGAACACGGGTCTCTAAGCCACCAGAGGAGATCAAGGGGAGAGAACCGCCAGTCAAACGAAAGCGGGGCGCTGGCCCTCAAAAGACCAAGAGCACAAAAGGAATTCAACTCGCTGACCAAGTAATAGCTCACATAGCTGATCCAGTAGTTCCGTTGACCAACTCTGTCAGCACACAGACAGACGTAGGTCTGTTCTCTTCTTCTTCGTTACTAAGACAAGAGAGTATTGGGGACTCTGCCCTTGCTTCTTTGGTGGAGCCTGCTCTGGGAACTGTGTTAGCCCACATTAAAGAATTAGTTGACAAGAACTTTACTCTGCTAAGGGAAAAGTTAGAACAGTTGAATATTGTTATGGACAATCTAAGTGGCAGTATCGTAAATTCACACTCTGATGTTGCTGAAGGGGAGGGCTCATCAACTTCAGTAGATGCGAAATTAATTGATAATTCATGTAGTACAATTCGTAGAGCAAAAGATCACCTTATACCGAAACCTATACTGAAACCTAGTAACCGGGAGGGAAATACACAGGGAATGGTTCGGGACCCTAACACAAAGCAAAGGGATGCACATAGTATGCGCTCCGAACGATTACTCTCGGAGACTACATCGAGTAACCTAAATAAGATTACTATAGATGGTCCAAAGAAAAACAGTCCAAAACCTAACACTGATGTTCTGAGTTTACCTCCAACCACGTGTCCTTATGTACTAATTTTGGCTGGTGTCCCTGTCCTCAAAGGTGACCAGAAGGAGTCTTGGGCCGACTTACGTAACAAGACGGTGGATTGGTTGACAAAATACAAAAGATTCCGCCCATCGGATATGAAAGAGATCCTTATGGTCCACAGAGTTGGGTGGGTTGGCCAATCCCCTAAGAACATTGATGGCAACTGCGTAGTGATTAATTTTCGTAGGCCACAGATGGTTCGTTGTTTATTAAGTCTAAGTGAGCAAACATTTACCCAAAGCTCCAGTATTTGTGCTCTTCCCCTAGGTTACTTTTATAAACCACCATTTAGGAGTATTGTACATGATTGTGCCCCTACCCCTTTATTAAAAAGGTTTCAGGCCCTATCAGATTTAGATGCCCTGGACTGACTATCATTCCTAGTAGAGCAAGAATTATATTCTCTTGATAACTCTCAGGCTCCCATATTTCCTTCCCCTATTGATATGCCAGATGATCGGTTAGCCTCATTCAAAACTAAGGCAGGCATAGATGCAAGTATTTCGAGTGAGAGCTCAGAAGGTTCTCATTTGAGGAATGGCGACCCGGATCGACTGTGCTTATTAAATAAACAGGGCACAGCCAGACCTCAAGAGTCCTCAAATACACCATCGGTGCCCGGGCCCAGCGAACAAGTGGTCGTATCCGAGTCATATCCGTTGTTACACAAAAATGTAATATCCTCCCCTCGATTTGGTCACTGATCTCCATGTGGTTCATGGAACTCTGACTGAGATGGACACTGTACTGAATCTGGGATTAAGGGAAAAAGAGCAACTGGATACTGTACTGAATCTGGGAGTAAGGGAAAAGAGCAACTGGAAATACGACTTACTTCATGGAATATTGCGGGGCTGAAAAGGAACCTAGGGGATGCAGAATGGCATGAGTATATAGAACAAAGCGATATATGTCTTTTGCAAGAGACCTGGGCTCTATAAACCCCCCATAAGGTTGGGTACAAAATATATAGTGTTAATGCTACCCCCTCAGTTAGAGGTAGGCCCTCGGGTGGCCTTGTTATATGGGTAAAAATCACCCTTGGTATTAATATAACCCAGTAGTACATTTCATCGCAGGATATAGTTGGTGTGAAGATTTGTACTTGGAATAAAACTGAAATATATTTAATAAATATCTATAATAGACCAAGCCCATCTAGCAAGGAATCTTTGGTGATAGATCAGCTTGATCTTTTTTTAGGTTCAATTGACTCGAGGGCAATGGTAATTGTGCGGGGGTGACCTAAATTGCAAATTTGAGCCAGTGGTGGGTCTTGAAAACGTCTTTGAGGAAGAAGACATGGCAAATAATATCCCCCTTTTAGAAAGTGGTCAGTCAGTACCCTGTTCAGTTGCAGTTGCTCAAATTATGAGACTGGTGTCTGGGCATGGACTCAGAGCTTGCAATGGTCGATTACCTTCAGATAGCCCAAATGTCGCCACATTTAACAGGGGTAATTGTAAGAGTAACATAGTCTACATTTTGATATCCATCGGGTTCTGGCCAAATGTACATGATTTAGTAGTTGATGCCAGAACTGATAGTGACCATTACCCCCTACATCTGACATTAGCAGCTCATCCCTTCCAACCAACTTCTTGGAGCAATGGAGATATTGACACTATCCCAGATGAACCCCTAGTAACAACCGTAGAGCTTTAAAATGGCCACTCATAGTGGGGAATAATGAGGCTATGACGCAGATTTATGACACCTTTACAAACGTCATCTCTTCATATATTGATCTACCTGCTGCAGAGTTCCCAATATTGACTGTACACCACGTATTGGTAGAGGCACTAAAACCTATTCTGAGCAGAATCCATAAAGAGCATAGCGGGGGGAAAACCGATACAAGTAATTTAGTTAATCCCTTGTACAATAAGGAGTGCCGTGAGGCTAAAATGGAGCTTATATCGGCAACAAAAAATAACAATGTTACGGCCTTAAGGGAGAAAAGGACTAAATATAAGAGACTACTTGTACAAACAAAGAAAAACTGGGATGATAACATCTGGACGGAATTAATTAGTGCAGCAAAGATCAACGATCACGCCAGTTTTTGCCGATTGATAGCAAAAGGTAACAAAACAGGAAGATGTAGTAAAGACCTTTTTCTAGATGCCAATACCTGGGTTAATCACTTTTCCCGCCTTTATTCTGCATCTATAATTGAAACAGCACATAACCAGCAAGTTTGTGTAATCATCCCTAGTACAGTCTATCTGCACTTTAGTTTGGAAGATACGCTGGCAGCAATTGATGCAGTAAAACCGGGAAAAGCACCAGGTCCTGACAAGATACCAGGAGATTTACTGAGGCTTGACAGAAGTGTTTGGGGCCCTTATATTAATTTTCTTTGTAACTCAATAGCTGCGGGTGCACCAATCCCCGAATCATGGAAAAGGGCGGAGATTACTACTATTTTTAAAAAAGGTAACCGCCAAGACCCTTCAAATTATCGACCGATCAGTTTAATTGATATTTTACAACAAAAAAAAATTCTAGGTAAATTTTAACAAAGCTAAATGACTGGATTGAGGAGAATTGTATTCTCTCAAAATTCCAGGCTGGATTTAGAGCTAGAACCAGCACAATCGATCAGGTTTTTAGATTTCTTTGTATGAGCTGGAAATATACAATCTTAAAAAAAGGCCATCTGTATATTGCCTTTGTCGACCTGAAGGCCGCATTTGACCTTATCCCTCGAAACTTACTATGGAAATCATTAAAAGATCAAGGGGTGCCAGGTGAACTCCTCGTGCAAATAATAAGACTGCACGAGGATAACTATGCAAAAGTCAGATGGGGGCCGAGGGGCGAACTTACTGAGGCAATTCCAGTAAAAAGAGGTGTAAGGCAAGGGTGCGTGTTGGTGCCCACCCTATTTTCTTTGTATGTTAACGATATTCCAGAGTACTTAATGGGTTGTGCATATGATTCACCCAAGTTAGGGGGGGGCCAGTACCAGCCCTTTTATTCGCAGATGATACTATTTTAATATCCCAAACCCCAAAAGGTCTACAATGTTTATTAGACTCTTTTTATGCATACTGCGATATTAAGGGCCTAGAAATAAATTCCAGCAAAACCAAATATATGGCAATTAACCCGCACAGATCCTTTAAAAAGAATCTAATGGTCAAAAAACAAAATCTAGAATGCGTGCAAAATTTTAAATTACTTAGGTATAACTTTGGACACAAAAATGACCTGGAAACCGCAACTGGAGAAAAGTAAGACTGTCTTGCTCCAAAATTCCCTACCGATTGTAAAGAAACAGGGGAGTAGTACTTCTAGGGCTGTGTCTCCTGCCCTCGAGGTATACAAGTATAGGGCACAATCAGCTTCCCTGTATGGGGCAGAATTATGGGGGCCCTCATGTAAGAATACCTTTGCGGTAGGAGAAAACAACTTTTTTAGAAAGCTATTATGCCTTCCAGTGCGTACACCCCTAATCCCCATTGTCATGGACCTAAATATTAAATGTATAGATCACCAAGCCATATTGAGACCATTACTATTTTGGGTGCGACTGTGGTCTACAATAGAACTTGCCCATTACAAAGATGGCCTAGAAGAAATTCTAAGGTTTGATCACAGTATGAGTCTCCAGTGGCTTAAGCATGTTTCTTATTGGTTTGATAAATTAGGGCTAAAGCACTTCTGGGAAGAACCAACCCAATTGACACTGGCTTCTAAGAAAATATTAAAATCTACCTTTTGGGCGTACATCCAAAATAGTGTGTCCCACAACTCTGCCATTGGCACACTAACAACCCAGTTTCTTCTTATGAAGCCAATAGCGAGTTTTGAGCCATTTTTGGATGAAGTGCAGCCACAGTTAGCAAAATCACTATACATGAAATTTCGATATGGTGTTCTGCAAACCAACTCAAACACATTGAAATGGGCCAGTAAACAAGGGGAGAATAATAGCGAGTGCTGTGTATTATGCCAAACTGATACTCAAGAAAATGACATACATATATTATTCTTTTGCCCCGCATATGTTAAACCAAGGAAGAAATGGATCAAACCCATTTGCCGACAAATGGGCATTAGGTCCTGTTTGGAGGCTGAAAGAATATTGAAAACTGACACTTCTCCAAAAATTGTTTTCAGTGTTAGTAGATATCTGTTTAATGTGGGTATAATAAGAGTAAAAGTAGGCCTGAAATTTGAATGATTTATGTACACGCGTATCTGGAATTATGTTTTTAACAAGTTACGCACTTGCACTTTACAAATTAATGATAGACTACAAAGAATGTCCTGTTAGTCATATTATCGCACTTAAAGCATTTGCACTTTTTCGATTAAATTTCTACATGAAAGTTGTACTCAAGGAATGTATAGACAGTCAACCACAGCCTATGGCTATTCAAAAGCATTTGCACTTTTTGAATAGATCCATTCCAGGTAGTTGCACTCAAAGGACGTAAAGATAGTTACTCAAGTGTTTGGCTATTGTAAGGTTAATTGATTCAAGTACTCCTTAAATGCCCTTTATAAATTTAATTATGCCTAGTTTTTTTTAATGTATTTATTATATTTATATATTTTAAACTGTCATATAGATGATCGGTCTTCTCTATGACGAACCTTTTCTCTTTTTGTCGAAAATGGTCTAAAGCGGAACCCTCGGAAGGCTCAAATGTATCAAATGTATTTTTTTTAATATGGAATGTGATCAATTATTGTGTATCTTTTATGGTTTAAACTAAAACCGAAATAAAGAATTGAATTGAAATTGAATACTCTTTTGAGTGCCTATTGGTAGGGCACATAGAGCCTACGACTTTTGTCCTAGTTTTTTACTACTTTTAGAAAGTTTACATTTTTGTGTCTTAGCTATTTAATGTCTGTAGCCTGTCCCAGGGTTTTATGCATTCCTCCTAGATACACACACAACAGAGAGCTTAAGTGTGCCTGGATGGGGCATCACTGGCAGGATGGGAGGGAGGAGCTGGGCACAGCCCTTACACTTGAATAGGTTGTGTCCGGCCTCCACACAAAGGGCTGCCTGCCCCCTGTAGTCAGTCTGGAGCCAGGGCAGGCAGGATGCCTGTGGACTTCAAAGGGAAACCTCTAGAAGCTTCTCCCACATTCCAGAGGAATGGCACCAGGAATAAATACTGGACCTCAGACACCACCTCTTCATTACACTTCTGAATCTGTGGATACTCTGCCAGGAAGGAGGACTGCTGTGCTGCTGAAAGAACTGCCACTCTACTGGACTGCTGCTCTGAAGGAACTGCTGCCCTGCTGTGCTGACCTGCGTCCTGCTGCTCTCTTGCCTGGGTGAGAAGGACTGGACCTGCATCTGTTGAATCCAGGACTCCAAAGTGACTCCAAGGGCTAGTTACTGACCCCATGACTAGATCTTCAGGGACAGAAGGCTCCAACAACGTTGAACCCAGCACCTGGACTTTGCCATCTGTGAGTCCTACCCTGTCAAGTGGTGCCACTCCAGTCCTGGGCCCTTGGAAGCAGGCATGAAGGTACTCTTTCAGCCCAATGGTGGATCCATAAGAACCAAAGTATCTCCTCCGCTTTAACGCGCAAACCAGAGCAGAACCGACGCATCGCCTCTGCTGCAAGGGCTCTCACGACGCAAAGGACTCTGCATCGGCAATGCAGCAGCTTGAAGTGCTCTAGTGCTGAATCTGCCTCCTCTCCGAAGAGACGGGAGTCATCAAAGGCAGTTCATGAGCGATGTCTGGACATCCCCGAAAAGCCAGTGGTTCTCAACCAGGCGTGACGCATAAAGGCCACAGACATTGAAACCGCTCTGCCTAGTAAGTCGGTCATATCCAGCCCACAGCATAGTCCTTCCATCAGCAATAGCTTAGGAGAGTACAGCTCGGGCCTCCTCCGAGATCACAGGTAGCACCTACGCACCAGAGTTCAAGAGAATGGGAGTATCGGCCAAAAAGGCCTGCAGTGTAAACCAATCGTAGTGCCAGGTTGGCAGAAGAAAACATCTTCCTTCTCAAGATATCCAGCCTCTTGGCTTCCCTGTTTAATAGGGAATGCGCCAGGATTTACTCTGGAAGTGGGGGCTTGGACCACCAAGGTCTCTGGGGTATGATCCTTTGCTTAGGATAGGCCCCGAGTAGGATGTCTGTGAGGGCTTCATGCGGAGATGTGGTTCAGAATGAGTGACTCCTGGCTGAAGCACCTCGGTCAAGACATTCATCTTGACAGCCACATAGGGCGGCTGAAGATCTAGGACCTCGCAGCCCTCCTCACCACAATAGCAAAAGAAGGTCCCTCCACTGTGGCCACAGTAGGAGAGACCAAGCTAGTCCCTGGGGAGGTATCCAGTTCACTGGCATATGCCAAATTCTCACACCAGGTCCTCAGTGAGATCTAGGGGCTGGTATTCTTCAGGATCCAGTGTCCTCGCCCATTCATCCCAAGTCCTAGTCCACAGGAATAGGGCATTGGGTCAGGCCTGGATGGAATGGCTCCAATCAGCGTTGAACAACGTCCTTCTGGCTCTGTGCTGGAGTCGGGGATAAGATTGAGGCCAGGGCCGGCGCCGGGGAAGGTCGAGGTGGCTCGACTGGCACCGGTCCAGATCCATCCATGGATCCAAAGGGCTGACTATTGCAGAGTGTGAACGTACTGGCGGAAGACCAGTAGGTGCCCCTACCAAACCTGCAGGGCTCGAAGGTGCTCCAGCAGGGACAGCCTGCCAAAATATGAGGTTTAGGCCTCATAAAACTCTCAGAGTTGGGCGGGGGTCGCTCTGAATCCTGGAAACTCAGGGAGGCGCTAGACAGCCCAGTCGCAGGCTCAACTGCGGAGCAAGGCTTGGCATGCCGATGCTCCATTGTCTCGTCGGATGACTTCAAAGGATGGGGAGAAATCAAAGACCTCTTCGATCGCTTGTTCTTTTAATGCTTTTTGGACTTACCCAAGCGCCTGGATGGCTTGGAGTGCGACAACAAGCGTTTTGAGTGGCTCAGAGACCAATCCAGGGACCTTCCTCTCAACTGGGATCATGACTGTCACGGCGTCGAGCGGCAAGGAGCTCTCCCTCAAGGCCTTGGGGTGCATGGCGCGACAATCGACACAGGTCTTGGCGTCGTGGTTGCTCTCGAAGCACTAGAGGCAGACGATATGTGGGTCTGTCACCGTCATTTGCCTGTGACAAGTGCCACAGGGCTTAAAACCAGCCTTCCTCGCGGACATACCTCCCACACCAGTAGACAATAACTTTTTTTCAACCTTTTGTTGAAGGTTTTTTGAGACAGTCTATAAGTGATTGGGGTAGCTCTTCTCTGGAACTGCACTGCTGGCGCGGGAATAAAAGAACTGATGTCAGCGCGCTGGGGTGGCGCCTATATAGGCGCAGTGCACATCACTTCTGGGGCAGACGATGCCACGTGGAGCCGAATAACGCTCCCTACCGACACGCAGGGGTACTGCTCACAAAAACATTTCTGATGCCTGGGGATAATTCTAAGGTAATGAATGTGCAGCTGAGTCTCTATCAGATCACCTTAACAGTACAAAGTCATAAATACATAAACACAGATGAATAGGTAGGCAGTTACATATATAGCACTTAAGTGAAAGTAGTGAGGCGTACACTCACAAAGTTTACCTAGACGTAGAAGTTCACATTTATACAATGACTTAGTGACCTGGTCATGTTCGTACTACAAACAGGTGAGAGGAAAAAAAAAAAAAGCAGAGAGCAAAATTAGTGGCTTATCATGCATGATGGGCATGGCCATTGCAATTATGTGGCAACCTAGGCCAAAGTTATGAGGCTGTCTTGAAAAAATGATGCAGCTACAAGAGCCAAAATATGCAGCATTTTCTCCAACAGTACTATCTAGCTATTTTATAATTTTAATAAATATAGACACAAAAGTGATTCCAACGCTGTGTAAAATACCAAAGCTCCTTAAGAAAGGTATACATATTCATCTGATCCTTTTGCAAATTGTATTCACTGTGGATAGAACATCATTATAGACAACACCACCCCTGGAAAAGTAAACAATAAAAAAGTTTGTGTAAAACATACAATGTTGTGCACAGCATGAAGCAAAGCTAAATGAAAACACATCTTGTGACAAAAGTGTGCCTCTTTTATTCACTGCATTTCTTAGGTTTAAAAATGGTTTTCAGCAGGGCTCAAGTCCTAAAAAAAAAAAAAAAAAAAAAGTGGGGGGGGGAATCACCAAGTTGAATAGATGTGACATCACAGGAAGTGACATCACCGTTTGCCATCACAGGAAGTGGCATGTGGCATCACAGGAAGTGGCATCACAACCCATAACCTCACAGGAAGTGACATCAGATCTTAAGACCTCACATATGTTTAGCAGGTCTATTATGAGTACATTTGAGAACATTACAATATTTAACAAATTAGCTTTTGCACTGGGGTTGTGCCAAAATATTGACGCAATCCCGATGCAAAATCGGGGCCTCAACTTATACATTTTTTTTTTTTTTTAAACCTTGCCACAAAGAAATTGGAAACAAGGAGAAACATGGCAGGAAATCTATTCTGCTTAATTGGTTGTAATGTCTATATTTTAAAGTATCTTTTGAGGTTAAGGCACCTGCTGCAGATATCTTTGTGCGGCAGCTAAATCTCGGGGAATAATAATGGTAAGATAACTCTGGAGGATAATGTATTTGCAGGAGAAATCTATGTTTTGCCTATTCCTAGTTTTAAATCAAAGTAGCATAGAGGGCTAATAGGTCTTCTGCAAAGCACATTATGTAGCACGCAGATGACAGATTTTTATTTTATGTAAATGGGTAAGTGGTTACTGCTTTTAAGACTGAGATCCTTTTGTTACTTGCAGTTCATAAATTGTAATCCTTCTAATATAACGCAGTGAGGTATGAAGTGGCTACTACACCCTGTAATATAACCCTCACTGTCTTACGCAACGCATCCTTTATATTGATGTACACACATGATTTATTGTCAATGTATAATCTGTACATGTGATGTGAAGCGCTCCGACACCCTGCATTGGGATGAGAACAGCTAAAGTGCTATTGAAGAAATAAAACAAAATAGTGGTATTTAAATTGTTATTAGTGTAAATACTGGGGCGGCCAACACATTTGACATTCTTAGTGTATGCATGTCTCTTATATACAGGGACTGAACAAATTAAAATGCATTTCTCCCTTAAATATCTGTGAAGTGATAAGATACGAGCCTTTTTCCCCTTCATTGCATCTAGGCGTGAGGCTTCCGATAGCTCCAAAGCCGGTATACGCCAACAAAAAAAGGCCAAATGGCCCCTTAACTCCAGCTTTTGTTATTGGCAAAGCTGGAATCTGAAAAGCGCCTTCCCCCCCTGCACGTTGCTGCTCCGAACATAAGCAGACAACATGCAGGCGTTGCTGAAAGTGTCCCGGTGTCAGAAAAATAAACCAGGACAAGTTCAGCATATTTCTGTGAATTCCACGAGAAGTAGAAAGGAACGTGGCGCTTCCTGAAAGTAGCCAGCTTTGCAGCAGGACAGATGGCGTCTACCCTCTGAAAATAGTGGGTAAGCGGCCTCTACCCTCAACTCGAGCCCTGGTCTTCAGCTTTGATTTCACTACGTGTCCGCACACAATGGACCGCTATAAGTGCTCCTTTCCAACAATAAGCTGCCCTGCAGAACAGTATTTTTCATTACATTTTATTTATTTATTGAAGAGTTTTATGTAGCGCTAGCCAGACCAAAAGGTATTGGAGCGCTTCACAGCATGGGTTAAAACACACAGTTTGGCAGTCGTACACACATTGATTCTTGGAGCAATTGAAAGTCTCAGCGCACTGAGCAGCATTACAGGAAAGGAAGACACAGAGAATCACAATATTGAGCACATTGACTGTAGCCGAGCCTCCGTTAGGGGGGGAAGGAGAGGGAGGGGGCAAGGAGGGGGTGAGGTAGAAGTCTTAGTGAGGCAGTGTCTATGTCCTGCAATGTGCAGGCTTAAGCGTTTCGGCAGCGGCTATCCATTCGGGAGAGAACGGTTGAGGAAGAGGTCTTTGAGTTGCTTTTTGAATTGTAAAAAGGAGGGGGTAGTCCTGATATGGACTGGGATGGAGTTCCAGATTTTGGGAGCATTTCCAGAGAAGGATCGAGAAGCGGTTATTTGTTTGCGGAATTTCGGTGGGATGAGGAGTAGAGTGTTGGAACTTCTGAGGCTTCTTGTCTGACCGGTCTTCTTGAGTTTGGCGGCCAGGTAGGCGGGTTTCCCTGTGTGTAGGGCTTTGTGTGTGAGGCAAGCCGTTCTGAAATTGGCACGCATTTCAATTGGGAGCCATTTTAGCTCTCTGAGTGCAGGCGAGATGTGATCATACTTCTTTACTCCGGTAACCATTCTGGCTGCTGCGTTGAGAGTTGATCTGAGGGGGGGCTAAGTGGGATTTTGCTGAACCTGTGAGGGAAGCATTCCCGTAGTTTAGTCTGGACAGCACCAGGTATTATGTAGCTTGTTTAAGGTCGTTGGGCGGGGTGAAGGGCTTAATTTTGTTGAGTAGCTTCAGTTGAAGGAAGGCGCTCTTAGCGGTGTTCTTGATGTGTTTGGTCATGTCAAGTTTGGGATCAAGGGTGATTCCGAGCGATTTTGCAGAATCCGCCAGGGTGAGATTGCGTTAAGAGCATCAATTGCTTTTAGCCATTCTACGATTTGGGGGTTCTCCTCTTTGTTGGAGATGAGGAGGATTTCCGTTTGGTCTTTGTTGAGTTTCAGGTGGTTTAGTGATAGCCAGTGTTGGACTTCTCTTAGAGTGTCGTTGAGTCTATGAATGTCATCAACGGAGGAGGTTTCAAGGTAGATCTGGGTGTCGTCCGCATAGAGGTGGAAGGGGATATTAGACTTTTGGAGTATGGTGGTGAGGGGTTCCATGTAGATGTTGAACAGTTGAGGTGACAGAACTGATCCTTGGGGGACGCCTCTGCTGACGGGGTGTAGGACTGATGAGAAGTTTCTGATCTTTATTCTTTGGGTGCGGTTCTTGAGAAAGGATGAGAACCACTTTAAGACCACCTCTTCAGCCCCTACCCTATCTTGAAGTACCTTGATGAGTAGGTTGTGGTCCACCGTGTCGAAGGCAGCCGATAGGTCCAGGAGTATGAGTAGGGAGCATTGGCCTGCATCGAGTGATTTGTGTAAATCATCGATGACATTGAGGATCGCGGTCTCTGTGCTGCAGCCTTTTCTGAAACCTGATTGGTGGGTGTCTAAGAGGTTGGTGCTGTCTGTGTGTTGAGTCAGTTGGAGGAGAACACACCTTTCCAGGATTTTAGCTAGGAGAGGAAGATTGGAGACGGGTCTGAAGTTATTCAGATCATTAGTGTCTAAGCCCGGTTTTTTCAGTAGTGGCGTGACTTGGCCGACTTTGAGGCAGTCCGGTATGAGTCCGGTTGTAAGGGAGCTGTTAATGATCTTGGTCCAGAGCGGGGCTAGGGAGAGATTGAGCTTTTTGGCCAGCTGGGCCGGTATAGGATCTGAGGCGTGTGAGGAGGGTTTGGAGGTGGAGATCATTTTGGCTATCTCTGCTTCGGAGATGGGGTTGAAGACTTTCCAGTGTTTTGGTGGGAGCTTGTGTGTGGTAGCTACTGTCCAGTATCTCTAATCGGCAATATAAGACCTAAGAGACACAACCTCAAAAAGAGAAGTAAAATGTTAAGTATTTTTCTCTACTCTGAGGGCGGCCTTGAAAAAACTGTTGATTTGAGAAAAGTTTTTGAAAAACAAAGAACCAGTAGAATCGGAAGAGATCGAAAAGTCCATAACCTCCACAATGAGAGAAAAACGCTGTTTTTCTTAAAGACTCCTCACCCACCAGGGTTGCCCCTTGGTGGCATGCTTCATCATTGGGGTTCTTTCCGATCCTGCTGAGGATCGAGGCGGGCTTCGACCAGACGGAATACGTGGGAGCACTTTTTGTTTTTTTTGTTTATGACGAAGTTGTGGGAGGGGAGCGGGGTGTGGGTTCTATACAAAATTAAAATTACCTGGCTAGTGGGTCTTCACTATTTTATTCCTGCCCCTAGTCGGTAAGATTAAAAATCAGGGGAAAGAGAAAGAAGGAAACGGATATCAATTAATCTATTCCTTGCTTATCTGGTCAACATGTTTCGAGCCCTGCCCCTCCTCTTGGCTCTTCATCAGGACCCAAGGAACCTAGTTCCTATCGGTACCACTCCTCACAAAAGGTTCCTCAATGGGAATTGATCAAGTTGCAAGCTATGCCAATCACACAACCTACATACGATTTTATTCACAGGATAACGTCACTGCGTTCCTGTAAAAACGAGAAATAGGGGAGAGTTTAAAAACATCAGCGGAGGACGACACAATTTAATGTCCGAAGCAGTGAATATACGAAACACCCTGGTGTATTGGTGTTTCCAAAATTGCACACAAAACAGTGAATATATGGTAAAAAGTGCAAAATAACCTTTAGCCCAACTGACTAATAACATTTTTAACAAACAAAACGAACACACGAACGTACACTTTAGATGCTGTACTCGTGCGTCATGATCCCACTGGGGAGGAGGGGGCCTGTAGTCAAACCCTGCAAACGGGAGGTAGAAAATGCCATTGAAAACTTTTACCGTGTATTACCACTCAATAGAGGATGGATACATAAAAGCTGTTAAATCTGTAGTACACTATTAGAAAAACAGCTTCGTACCGAAAAAGGCGCAAGGCAACCTATTACACTTACTTCGTCAAGGCTGCCCTCTGCTTAATACACCTGAATCTGTCTCACCCGGGGACCGCATCCTGCCGGTGCGCATCCCGGGTCCAGTGTTATGAGTCGGTTCGTAGCAGAGCACTTCCGCATACGTCTAGATAACTAGACCACTCGTGTTCCTTCAAAATGGCCGTCATGTATGGATCAAAATCAGATCCATGTTGGAAGAAATATGTGTTAATACGTATTCCATGAACAAATGAAGGATTGAGGGACTAATAAAAGTGGGTCCATCTCAGCGGAGGATTCCTGTATTTGTGTCATAAGTGCGGAAGGCTATGCTGCTCGTGGTATTTACAAAGGATCGCCAAACTCGGATCAGGCTCGTAGCGGAGCACTTCCGCATACGTGTCTAATTAATTAGACCGCTCATGTTCATTTAAAAAGAGCAGTAATATTTGGATCAAAATTCGGATCCGATCCATGCAGGAAAAATTTAGGTGTTGATACGCTTTTCATTCTCTCCAAGTCTGCCCAAAACAGTAACCCTATGATCAAATTCAGATCAGTGTATGGAGGATTAAGTGTTCGTACCTATTGTCTGAAAAATACAAAGGACTATAAAGAGACTGTAAAAAACGGGGCCATCCCGAGGTGTATCAAATTAATCTTGCTTAGGTTACAAGTGTCTTCATTACACATCAATAGTAAGAGTGAGAGCTATATATTTAGAGGAATTGGCCCTATGGGATATTATCGTTGAGGCCCCGGGTGTCTGTCTTGAGTTTGAACACTGATCTCTGTTCCTTTTCAAGAAGTCTCCATTCCAGATTGTCGGTGTCTTTTAAACATTCTAGGACTATCCATTTTATTTTATTTTTTTAAATATTTTTATTTTATTTAGGACTATCCATTTTAAATCACTGGGTGTGTGTTTTAGTTCAAGATAATGTGATGACATTTTTGTAGTAGTCTGCTGGCATCGTAGGTTGCTGCAGTGTTCGCAGGGCCCATTTGCAGCGTTCAAGGATCAGGTTCCTCAGTGTATGGTAGCTCCAAACTGCTTCAAATAAAACCTCTTCTATGATAGAGAGTTTCTTGGTGGGGTAGACTAGTTTAGAGGCTCTCTACGTCAAGGCCAAACAAAATGTCTGTATCCGGATTAAAGGATACGTCCTTTGGAAGGCATAGTACTGCCTTGCTATCTTTTAAGTATGTGTCTGTTTTCTGAATGAGAGGCCTGAGGAAGGCATCTGCAAATTTAGATAGGGGCTCAAAGATTGAGCCAATACCCGAAACAATTGGTCGTCCGGGGGGATTAGTCAAGGATTTATGAATTTTTGGAATTGTGTAAAAATAGGGGATGATTGGTTTGGAATTATTCAAAAATTCTCCCTCATTTCGCGTAATCCAGTCACACGGCCTGCCCTGGCTTCCTCCATCATGCTAGTTATCTGTATTCTTAGGCGTTCTGTTGGAACCACCAAAAGACGTTGGTAATTTCGTTCATCACCCAGCAATCTCAAGTATTCATTACGGTAGGCCGCAGCTGTTTGTAAAACAATTGCTCCCCCCTTATCTGCAGGTTTTATGACCAGGTTTTTATCATTTGATAGTCCATAGATTGCCGTCTGATCTTCCCTGGTTGTATTGTGGAAGACCTTGATGGTTCTGGGATCGATTTCTCCAATGTCTTTGAGAACAGTTTTTTCAAAGGCTAGGACTTCTACTGGTAGTCCTGAACTGGTTGGGGGGGGAAGGATTTTGGTCTTAAATTGGTGTCCCCTTGAATGTAGTCTTGAGGTGGTTTATTTGCAAAGAAAACCTTGAACTTTATTTTCCTGATGAATTCATTAATTTTGCAACTCAATTTGAAATTGTCCAGCATAGCTGTTGGTACAAAGCCCAGGCCTTTTTGATAGGATTGTCGTGGTTAGGTTTACCACTAAGCTTGGCGGTTGCTCGTGCCCATATAGTTGGATGAATCCATGCTCCTCGTGGTCATCCTGACTCGTTCTGGCGGTTCGGACCACTGCACTGGTTGTCCCTTCTTTGTTCGAACCCTCTGTTGTCCCCGGCCGTGCTCTAAAAAAAGGCTTTGACGGTTGTGAATATCCTGAATGTTGTGCCTGTGCTGATGCCCAATAATCATGTTGCTGCGGTGGAAAAGACTGGGGACCATAGTAAAATGATATTGGGAAAGGGGGTGGAGGACCGTTGTATGTGGGCTAGCCACCTCCTCGTCCATAATGTTGTCCACCCCTTCTGTTGTAATTCCTCCTGTTTCGCTGATATTCTCTTCTGTTTGTGCTTGAATCTGCTGTATCCGATCCAGAAGCGGAGCCATCTGTATCTGTGTTGTAACCTGGATTTCTTTCTGAGGTGTGGTAATCATCCCTTGTGTATGGGTATACACGTTCATGTGAGAACGTTTTGACGTCCTTTTTGGAATTTGGTTTCCTTCAGAGAGATTTCTAATTCTCCCACTGTTTTGTTCAAAATCTCTCTGAAGGAAACCAAATTCCAGAAATTCCAAAAGGACGTCAAAACATTCTCATGCTGGCACCAGTCCAGGTCCTCCTTCCAATGTTTTATCACTGGAGGCCTGCTTGCTCCCCATAATCTAGTTAAGTTACGCTTTGCTACTGCTGCCGCCACTCCCAGCCAGGTATTAGCGTGTTTGGGACACTTCTCTTCTACTGACACTCCCAGCAGTAGCCACTTAGCTTCCAGCGGCACCTGCTCTTTCATTTTCACCGTTATTCTGGAACAGTAATTTTGTATGACAGGGCAGGTCCGAAGTGTGTAGTAAAATGTACCAAGCCTACCGCACCCCCGGGGGAAACGGCAGGGTCTATCCGACCCATTTTAAACACTCTTGTCCTGGACAGGTAGGATCTGTGCAATATCCTTAGCTGCACTAGTCGGAATCTAGTTCTGATCGCTATCTCTCAAACTTTGAAGCGCTTCGCTCCATTCTTCATCATCTAGTACCCCCAGATCAGCCGACCATGCCTCTCGAAGCGGGACAAGACTGTCCGGCATATTGTTTAAGATTTTTTTTTATATATCAGAGATACTGTTTTAAAGGGCATCGGATCTAGTAGCAGCCTATCTTCTAAGGGAGAATACTCTGGAATCGTTTCCCCCTCTTTCAGATGACTTTTCAGGGCGTGCTGCAACTGCCAGTATCTGAATATTTCTGTCTGTGCCAGGTCGAATTCGATCTTTAGTTTCTCGAAAGCAACCAAGGTGCCAGATTTCCATACATCCCCCAACTTTTCAATCCCCATCATATGCCACTTCGTGTATGCTCTCAACTTCTTAACCTTGCCTAGTTCGTCACTGTCCCATAATGAAGTTTCCGCCGTAAGTTTCCCTTCCCATCCCAGGCATCTATTAGCTGCTTTCCAGGCTCGAAGAACCACCAACATGTGTGGTGGAAGCAGATTCTGCCCTTTCCTGCCATAAAGGAGTGCTGGGTAGTCTGTGCTTCCCATGGCCAGACGATCCACTCTGTAAGCAGGCTCCTGCCGATCTTCAAACACCCACTTGTTCACCACCGCCAGTTGGGCGGCCCAGTAATAGGCTTTAAGGTCTGGGACCGCCAGGCCCCCCTCATAGACTCCTCTCTGTAATTTTATCAGCGAAATTCGGGCAGCCCCGCCATCTCATAGCAGGGACCTCAAGATTCCGTTAATTCTTCGCATAAAGGATTCTGGTATTTTGAATGGCGTATTTTGAAAAATATATAGCATTCACGGGATGGTTATCATTTTGAAGAGGACCGCTCTTCCCATCAGCGAAAGGAGAAGTTTGCGCCAGTGACCCGCATCCATCTGAAAGCGGTTAATCAGGGGGACAATATTAAGTGCCAGGAATAGGTTTTCATCCCTGGTTATTTCAATTCCCAGGTACTTAAATCCATCTGTGACCATTGGGGCCAGACATCTATTTAGTAGAGACAAGGGGCACGGGGTAAGCGGAAAGATCAAGGATTTATCCCAATTGATTTGATATCCGGCATAGCTCCCAAATAAATCGAAAATATGTAGAATTCTCGGAATAGAGGTACGGGGCTTACTTATGTAAAGCAGGATATCATCTGCATATAATTATATTTTTTCCTCCCAGGTATCGTCTATTGCTATTCCTCGAATAAGCGGACCCAAGTTGCCAACGGTTTCAGAGCCAAGGCAAAGATCATGGGGGACAAAGGACATCCCTGTCTCGTACCCCTTTGCAACTCTATCGCCCGGGAGATACAGGCATTCACTCTCACCCTGGCCCTCGGTCCCCCATACAGCAGATGGACCCAGGCACAGAAATTTGGGCCAAAGCCAAATCAAGGCAACAGGGCAAAAAAATTATTCCATTCCATGTCGAAGGCCATTCGGGCGTCAAGGGACAGGACTGCTACATCTTCTGCCCCATATTTCTCAGTCAGGTGCAACGCCCCAAACAATCTTCTCAGGTTTAGACGTGTACTGCGCTTTGGCACAAAGCCAGACTGGTCGGGGTGAATCAGGGATGAGAGTACTCCTGCTAACCGATTTGCCAAAATCTTGGCTAATATTTTGGGTTCTGCATCGAGTAGGGAAATGGGCCGGTACGATGCACACTTCTATTGCGGTTTTCCTTTTTTTTTTTGGTATTACCACTATGTTGGCGGTTCTTTGGTCTTCCGGCAACTGACCCCGATCTCTAGCCTCTAAAAACATTCAGGAGCTGGGGTGCTAGTATCTGGGCTGTTTTCTTAAATAGTTCCAGGGGCAACCCATTGGGGCCCGCGGCCTTACCAGACTGGAGATCCCCCAAAGCCCCGGCTATTTCCTCTGCCGTTATATCACTGTCTAACATCTCTGAATCTTCTTTAGTTAAGGTGTTTAGTGTCATTGTTCCTAATAGCTCCTCACACTCTACGTTGGACCTACTAGTCTTGGAGGTGTATACCTCTTCATAGAAATCTGCAAATACTGCAGCAATTGCCTCATCGCTCGTGTGTCCCACCCCCTCGTGATCTAGGATTTCTTATACCCCGTTTTTCTTCACTATCTCTTTTCTCGAGCCATGCAATAAGTTTCGTAGCCTTATCCCCCACCGCATAGATCCTCCGTTTTATCGACAGTGCATGGGTCCTTGCTGCTCCCTCCGCTACCTCCCCCAGTTCCCGTTGTGCTAGTCTCAGTTGGTGTATTAAGGTTCCATCGTGGTCTAACCTTCCCACCAGCTAGGACTCCATGTTTACTATTCTCAGTTCCAGCTCCTGGTATTTCTGTCTTTCCTCTTTCTTTTTAATGCCCGTTAAGGCCTGGTATTGCCCCCTTATAACCGCCTTGTATGCTTCCCAAAGGACACAACTTGAACCCACTGACCCCTCGTTTTGCTGCAAATAACTCTGTGCCCTCCCTAATCTGCTCTACAAAGTCCTTATCAACCAAGTGCCAGGTTTCCAGCCTGGGCGGCAGGGCGCCCCTTACTGATCGCCCTTTGAGCAGATGACTCCCGGTGAGTGATCCGAAATACTTCTTGCTAAATGCTGCGTGTCTTGGAAGCGTCCCACCTCCTGTCCCAGAGTGAACAAGTAGTCGATCCGTGAGAGACTCCCATGCCTCGCCGATTGGTGTGTGTGTGTACTGGCGCTCCCTACCGTTATGAACTCTCCAAAGGTCTACCCAACCCAGTGCCTCCACAAAGCCTCCCAAGGGAGTACTGGAGTTTGTGGTTGCCCTCCCCGGCCACCTATCTTCCGACAGGGAGATGACATTGTTCATATTGCCCCCAATAACTAGTGTGCCCATTGGCAGCTCCAGCAGTTGCGCCCCTAGAACTGCCCTAGTTTCATTCTGTAGTGTTGGCGGGATGTACACCGAGCACAGGTTCAATGTTCTTCCGTCCCATTTCCCTGACTGGAGTATCATTCTACCTAGTGGGTCGCGCCATGTTCTCTCTGGGACAAATGTTACTGTGGCTTTTAGAAGGATCCCCCACTCCCCGTGATCCAGACGTGTTCCCATGCATGCACTATTAATTTATATCCCCATCTATTCAGCGCTTTGTAATTGTACCCTTGCAGGTGAGTTTCCTGCAGTAGGACCACATCTGGTTTATGTCTTTTAAGGAACTGGAGTACCAGTGTGCGTTTTATTTTGGATCCTAAACCATTTACGTTCCAGGACATAATTTTGAGCTTGCGCTGATCCTGCATCTTTTACTTTAACATGCGTTTCCCTCCGTGCATGGTCCTTCCGGATTTTTTTTAAGGAGTTCCCCCGTGTATATCCTTGGTTGCTTGTTGTGTGTCATTTCCCTAGGCTCTGCATCATGTTCAACTGTGATCGCATTAACAAATAAATCTTTAACACCCCTAACTCCCCCCTCCCTATCACCCTGCATTGCCGGACTTAAACTTCCCACAACCCCAATTTGCAGGTCACCTGTCGCCCAAGACTGCAAATCAACCATTTAAGGGAGGGGGGGCCTGGCTACCCTGTTGCAGCTGCTCCGTGTGCTCGTCCGCCCCACAAATATATCCTGTCTCTTATTGAGGGCATCACCGTGTCACACAATTCACACCCCCCCCCCCAAAAACCCAACATTTAATATCCTATTTGACAGTTAGTCTGAGACCTATACCTCCTTCAAGTGTCTCGGAGTTGTCAAGCTGGTGCAGTTGACCCATTTTCCATTCAGCAACACCGCTCCTCGCTCCTTTTCGTGACTGTACCCACAAAATTCCTGAATTCCCTCTGTAAACTTGCCTGTGTTGGGGTGTGGGATTCCAAACATTAGTCCACACTTCCTTACTGAACTTTCGATTCTAGGATCCAGATGGAGTCCTCTCCTTATTTCGATTGTCGTTCTCGCTTGTCTGAGAGCCTCCTCCGTTCGGAACGTTTGGGTAGGTCCTTCTTGGGTCTCTTTGCTGCTTGGGTCCCTTTACTCGCCACCCCTCCAGCCAATCCCTTGCTTCCTCCGGTGTGGTGAAGAATCAGGATTTCCCATCCGCTATGACTTTTAGCTTGGCTGGAAACAGCATCATGTATTTAGTGTCCCTCTCCCTTAAGATCCTCTTTACTTCCTCAAAGCTCCTCCTTTGCTTCTGGACCGCATAGGTAAAATCGGGAAAGGAGAAATTTGTAGAGTTCTCGTATTTAAGATCTCCCTGCAACCGGGCTGCTTGTAGTATGACATCTCGGTCTCTAAAGTTCAGCATCGGAGGAGGCGTGGCCAAGATGGCGGAGTAGCACCGTTTTCTCGGAGCTCCACTCGCCAGGGCCGACACAGGCATCCATATGGCGCATTTGAGACCCCAAGAGCAGGGAAATCGCAGCCCTGTGATCCCGGATTTAGCAGTTCCAAAAGGAAGGAGCTCTGCCCCCGGGTGGCGCAGTGACTGGCATTAGAGAGGCGGTGGCCACGGATCGGCTCCGAGGCCCGGACCGCAGCACAGCCCCTGCGCCCCTCAGGTGGTGCGTGGCGGGCCGCCGCGCTCGTGGAGATTACCGGCGGCGGCGCTGACAAAGCTCCGGTAGCGCTCTGGAGCTAGCGGCACACAGCCTCTGATCAAGAGAGAGCTAAGAAGCAGTGGCAGGGACGATTTACGAGGCCGCCGAGCCCGCTCAGCGCTACACGGACTTCAACCGGGCTGAACACTGCTGGGCGCCCACCGACAGTGTATTCTCCACAGGGGACTGACACTTACATCAGCCCTCAGCGAAGGTAGAGGCTGAAACGGAGGTCAGTGGGGCGATTGAGGCAGTGAAAGACTTGCGTCGCCCACGCGGCTGGATACCTCTGTGGTTCCCCCGAGTGAGAGGCCTGAGCTGGGCCTGGAGGCCTTACAAGGCATACCATAACAGTGATCCTGTGGCTGTAACACCCAGCCTTCGCCGCCAATACTGAACGGCCCGTCGGACACCTGGATCCTCCAGTCAGGTAGGCCAGGCCTCACAGGGGGCCTGGTAGCGTGCACACAGACGCGGAATTTAGAGCCTATACATCGACCCCACGCTAATCCCTGGAAGCACTGCGGACCTGGGGAAGCATTTGAGCGTACTGTAGCCCTCCCCCCGGGAGAAAAGTGGCGATGCTGAGGATCCGTGAGGCGACACAGGCCCTGGGGTGTGCCTTTGGAGCCCTGCGTGCACTGTAGGCCTTGCGGACATCTTGACTGTCGCAGGTATCTCCTACCCCGGGTGGGTAAACGCGGCTCCTTTGACCGGGGAAGAGGCCCTCGCAGACGGGGAGACGAGTAGGGGAAGGTTGAAGGTCGGAACCTCGATTTTATCCCCACGCCCCACCCCCGGGCACCCAGCAGCCTAGGACAGAGAGGCGAGAGACGGTGGTTGCTGACCCAGGGACTGGCTGGTGGGCGGCCAGCCACGACGTGCCCTTGCCAACCGGGCAGCCCCGGACCACAGAAATGTATACGCAACGATCCAAGAAGGACCCTACAATTAAGGACCTCCTACAGAAACCAGGCACCAAGAAAACAGGAGGACACAGAGTCGACCAGCAAGGGACGCAACCCCACGAGAAGGACATGGATCCTGCCGGGGAACACACAGATGATCCGATCACTCGAGGCTTCCTGGAGAAATTATTCAGCACGCTTAGAGAGCACTTCGCAGGCCTACGGCAGGATGTAGCCTCGGACATCAAGCAGCTGAAGACGGAGATCCAGGAAATCGGGGACAGAGTGGACTCCTTGGAAAGAAATGGCGACCGCAGAGAGGAAGAAATCACAGAACAAGCCAGAGAACTGATAGATCTGCGTGAACGCAACGAGGAGCTCTACCTCAAGTTGGAGGATTTTGAAAACCGCTCAAGGCGATCCAACATTCGCCTTAAAGGTGTGCCACTTCAAGCAAACGGGGGCAAGTTGGAGGATTGGGGGACTCGCTTCTTTCGACACGCTGCTCCAGCACTAGGGACCGAAGAGATCATTCTGGACCGCACCCATCGAACTGGTTGACTGGCCTCCGGACCGGGTCAGCAGCAAGACATCCTTACCTGTCTCCATTCTTTTAGGCAGAAGGAGATCATTATGTCTTCCACTCGAGACAAGGCGACCGTTGCGTTTGAAGGCCTACAGGTGGGCATCTTTCAAGACCTTTCGCCCCTCACTCTCCAGCGCTGCAAAGCCTTGAAGCCAGCCACGTCCTACTTACAGGACCAAGGCGTCCGCTACCGGTGGGGGCATCCACTTCGACTGTCATTTGTCTGGAACGAAGAGCTGCGGGTGGTGCGATCCCTCAGAGAAGCACAGGAAGTCCTGGGGATCGACATGAAAGAAGGAGGCTCAGAGTCGCTAGAGAACGATCCTACATCAAACCGGCCACCCAAAACGAATCGCAGACGGGGCCCCAGAAGGGAGAAAAGTACAAAACCCTCTGAACAGGAAAGCCAGAAGGAGAGGCAAGCTCTGTTGCGACAAAGACAGAGCCGCGAAGGAGTTGGCGACCCCCTGAATGAGTGAAATACGGGACATACTTCACCGAGGCCCACAAGCCGGGAGAACCGACCGGCAGTCCTTGGGGCGAGCGATTTCGGACCTGGCGGGGGGAGCCTACCCCCTTGGATGAGATGACCGAATGCCGGACACATGGACCCATGCACGTTGGTGCGATTCACAGCCAATTGACGGCGGATCTACAGTTTAAGTTGTTTGCTTTCTTCTCTCTCCTTTTTAGGTCTCGCCTAGCATCGCAGCGCATGCGCTGCTCGCTCTGCGAGATCTATTGTCGTCGGGTTTGCCTCGGAAGTGGGGTGGAAGCTCCACCCATGCTTTTGGTTGGCGCGCGTCATAAACGCTCGCTTTTGATTGCAAGGGAGGCTTGTTTGTTCCCTCCCTGTCTCCTGTTTGCCTCGCCCACCCCGAATGAACATTGTGCACTCGCACGGCGTCTCTTTTGCTCGCGGCGTTTCAGGCATTGTATCAGTCCAGTCATGATACAGTTTTAGTTGGTGTAGTACTGTGTGTGAGGCACAACGCGCGCATGGCGCGCTTTCACTTTCCGATTTTTTTAAAATTTTATGTGTGAAGTGCATGCTTTCACTTTCATTTTTCTTTTGCTCACGCACGACGTCTCTGGCGATCTCAGCTGCTGCTTGTTTCTCCACCACCCCTCATGCCGTGTCTTGTCTGCTCTCTATCTGCCTTCTGACCCCTACACAGTGGGATTCCCCCCCCCCCATCTCTGTTATACCCCACTCCGTGTCTTTTCACGTCCCAGCGCTCTTTTTCTCCCCCTTCCTTGACCCAGCTCGCTTTTAGCCTTCCCTTCCTCCTGCTCGTTGTCCCCTCTCCCCCCGTCTCCGGTCGCTTCCTCCCCCCACCTCTCCCCTCTCCGCGCTCCCCTTTCCTCTGACCTCTCTTTACTTCAGCCACTGGAGCAGAAATTCATTAGCAGCCGCCCTGGGAATGCCCAGGCTTCCGAAAATGGGTTAAAGAGCCGTTTGGGTACAGCGAAACAGCCTGAATTTTTCATGTCGGAGCAGGAACATTTGGAGGCGACCAGCCTCCGGTGCCAGCGTCCTCCAGCCCTCGGCTGCCTCTTCTGCCCCCGACCATCGGTAAGGGCGCCCTCCGCCTGAATACCAGGAGCTTGTACTTTTATTGTGCGCGCAAACAAATAAACTATGTATATTGAGGCCGTCCATTCTCTGGGCGATCGGTTGACAAGACGAGCTGTGGGGACCAAGAGAGGGCCCAGGATGGTGAAGCCCAGGTGGGAGAGGGGTGTCAGCATCTCCGACAAACGCCTTATACAGATGTGCCTCGTGGTTCTTACAAGTCACTCGGACCCCTCTTCAGTGAGGGCATCGCTGCAGCAGGCCACGACTAGCCCAAAGATGGGAGTCCTGAACCATTGCAATACCAACACATAAAAAGTGCTCATTTATAAAGCAGTGAGTAAGTGAGACGAGCCAAGAAACAACTAAACAGATCGAAGGGGTTCATTGGAAACAAAGACAATAATAAACGTTATTAACTTGACCACCCAACCCCACCCCTAAATAATTTTGGCTACATCGATGCATGGAAGAGAAGACGTTTGCCTTTATTTATTTTCATTACAACCCTTTTTGAGGCACAGCTCACATACGATTCCTTCTCTCACTTTCTCTCCCTCTGCTTCTGTCTCTTTCTCTCCCTGTCTCTCTTTTCCCGTCTCTCTCCCTCCCCCTTACCCTCCCTTTCTATCCTGTCTCTGTCGCTTTTTCTCTCTGATACACAAACACAGGGACTCGGTGTATCTTTGTTACGTTCTCTCTTAACTATCTTTCTCTCTAACACACACATACACACACACGTCCTCACTCTCACTTTGTCTTTTTCTCTCTGACACATACTGTTTTTTGTTTCTCTCCTTGTTACATGCATTCGATTTTACACGTTCTTGCTTTTTCTCACTGACACACACTCCTGTTCTCTCACTGAAACGCACTCTTTAACAAACATGCTCTCTCGCTCTATTGCCCCCTCACTCTCTCTAATTCTCTCTGCCCCTTTCTCCTTTTCTCCCCTCTATTTTTCTGTCTCGCTCTCTTTCTGTATATACCTGTTGTCCCACTGAGTTGGAAAGCCTTCTGTGTACTCTGCAGCTTTTCAGAAATATGGGGCTGCGGGAGGGAGCAAAATAAAGACACTGCATATTTTTAGATTTTTAGGTTTACATGGGAAGGAACATTAGTGAATGTGCTCACACCCTTGCATATATTTGTTACATATTAACAGCGCATATATTTGTTCATACATTACCAGAACGTACCTCTTTCTGAACGCGCGATTTTAATGCCTAGAGTTGTATGAATTTGACTGTTTCCTGTCTATAACAAGTATTTGCAATGCAATAGGTCTCACATTTTAGAAACTTGGACCTACTGCTAGTGTAAATGGCAATGCCTTTTACTATTGCAGGTTTTTAAAAAAATAAATAAAAGGCACTGTTGTTTCAAATGCCAATAGCTCAAAATCTCGCAACTGCGAGACCTATTGCATTGCAAATGCTTGTTACTTTTCTTGTTCCTCCTTCTATAATTATGACTTGAGAGGTCTCCACTAGTAGAGGCAAGTACGAGCCCCGACCTGTTGGGTTATTCCTACTATGGTGTGGCCTAGGGGATCCTGAACCGCAACGAGCGCGGGCTGGGGGCCTGGTCTATTTCAGCAGGTTCCAAAACCCACAACGGCAAGACCTTAGTCCATAAAGTGGTTCACAGCCAGAATGCACATTCCAATCCGCTTGGTGGTTGGACGGGCGGGCTGGAAGGGGGTCTCTCTCCTGGTTTGCTGTCACCCACTTGAGTCTGGCCATGATTTACGATTACACTTTCCCCTATGTACGTCCTTAAAGTTCTCATCATGAGTTTTAATGTCCGTGGACTTAATTCACCCATTAAACGACGGGCGCTCCTTACCATGCATAGGGAGGCTAAATGCGATATCTGTCTTTTATAAGAGTCCCACCTCCTGCGTACAGATTGGAAGCGCCTAATGTCGAAATGGTTTAATAGACAATATTTCTCCTCTGTGTCCGGGAAAAGGGCCGGGATGGCGATCCTTGTGGCTACCCAGTTCCAGGGGACTGTATTGGGGGTACAGGCAGAAACACCAGGCAGGATGCTGGCTCTGAGGGTGTCGCTGGGTGGCCAAACATACACAATAGCCTCTCTCTATAGCCCAAACGAGCAGCAGGAAACTTTCTTTCGGAATTCACTGAATACCATCCTTGAATCCCCGGACAAGAACCTGGTGATTGGTGGGGACTTCAACCTTGCTCCAGATTCTCAGTTGGACAGATCGGACCTATGGTCGGGTCACTCCGGGTCCCTCTCAGATTCCATGTTGCAGCGTCTGGGGGAAGTTGGGCTGACAGACGCCTGGAGGCACCGCTACCCTACGACCCGGGAATACACCTTTTCCGCATCGCACCAGACCTATGCGCGCATAGATCTGTTTTGGACCTCCTCAAGAGTCACGAAGGCCATAGGGGACGTTGCGATTGGGACGGCAGCCCTTTCGGATCATTCCCCGCTCTCTCTTACGCTGCTTCTGCCAGGGGGTTCTCCCCGCCAGAGAGTATGGCGGCTAATACAAACTCCTCACATACGACTCCTACGTCACTGAGATACAGGCCACTATTCAAGCTTACCTAGCAACCAACGACAACGACTGTCACCGTCTCCCTGGTGTGGGACGCGCTGAAGTCGGTCCAGCGGGCCGCTTCCTAGCTATTACGGCGGGCCTGAATAAAGAGTGGAGGGTCAAAAAGGAACACCTGGAAGCTCAGATCAAGGAACTGGAGGGGGTTCACCGCCGGACGGGGGCGGTCCAAACACGACGGCTACTTAATTCGGCTAGGAAGCAACTGAGAGACCTAGATCTTGACCGAGCCGAATACGCCCTTTTCCGTACTAGGTAGCGCTACTATGAGGGGGGGAATAAGGCCGGGAAACTACTAGCAAACCTGCTTCGAACTCAGACAAACACCCGCGGCGTCGCAGCAATTAGGAATGATCGGGAAGATGTCCTCCGGTCGGACGAGGACATTGCAGCCGAATTTGAGTCTTTCTACAAGGCCCTTTACACGGCGGACCAATTAGATCCCTCGGCGGACGAAGAATACACATGCGGGGCTCCGGTGTCCTCCCTCCCATCCTCGGACACTGCAGGATTGTACGCGGATATCCGACCCACCGAGGTTTTGCGGGCCATACAGACACTCACCCCCGGGAGGGCCCCGGGGGAGGATGGCTTCCCCGCCGACTTCTAGAAGGTATTTGCGTCGGATCTCGCCCCCCTTCTTACCAGTCTGTTCAACACTTTCAGCGATACGGGGAGTTTGGCCCAATCGATGTCGAAGGTCGTTGTGATACCCAAGCAGGGTAAGGACCCCCTGGATTGAGCATCGTATCGGCGAATATCCCTTTTAAATGTAGATTTGAAGATTTTTACCAGTATCCTGGCAGCCCGTCTCGCTCCCCACATGCAAGGGCTGGTGGACCCAGACCAATCTGGTTTTATCACGGAACGCAACTGTAGCGACGGCACCCAGCGTCTATGCCACCTTTTGGATAAGACCCAGCGCACGCAACTACCTGCAGTATTACTGTCGGTCGACGCCGAGAAAGCTATTGACCGGATCCACTGGCCCTACTTGAGACAGGTCCTGCATAGATTCGGCATTGGGGAGCGATACTTGCGCTGGGTGAATTGCATATACAGTGGCCCAGAGGCGCGTATCCGAATAAACGGGGTTGCTTCCCGTCCCTTCCGGATTGGGAGGGGGGACTAGGCAGGGGTGCCCGCTCTCACCCCTTCTCTTTGCGCTCTATATGGAGCCTTTCGCTGAGAGAATTGGGCAGCACCCCACCATAACTGGGATTCGGATGGGAGATAGAGAGCACAAGATTTCGCTTTATGCGGACAATGTGGTGCTTTTTCTCACACAACCGGTGCTCTCCTTACCCCCTTACACACACCCCCCTCTTGAAGGAGATAGAGGCGTTCAGCTTGGTTTCGGGCTTTAAAATTAATTTTTGTAAGACAGGCCCTTAGCCTCACCCTTCCCAAAGCCGATCAACAACAACTGGCGATGCAGTTTCCATTCACATGGGCACCCGCAGGCATTACTATCCTGGGACTACGTATATTCCCCACTGTCGAGAAGATATCCCAGGTGAACTACTCAGATCTCCTAGCTAAAACACAAAGGGAGCTCCTTACCAGGAAAAAGGACACAATGTCGTGGCTGGGCGGGTTGGCGGCGGTCAAAATGGACCTCCTTCCCCGCATCCTCTACATCATGCAGACTCTCCCGCTATATCCTCCGCCTAGACTGGTGACCCAACTCCAGCAACTCATTGAGGGCTTCATATGGGGAGGGAAGAAGGCCCGTATGGCTCGACACCCGACGTATCCGAGACAGGAGGAGGGGGGACTTGGGGTCCCACACTTGGGGCGATACTTCGATGCAGCGCAACTTCGCTGCATGACAGAGTGGTGCAAATTAGAATCGGAAAAGCACTGGTGTTTTATTGATCGTGCCATCGCAGGCATCCATATCTGGAAGGTTCCCTGGCTCCCGAAACGACATCGCCCGGTTGGGGTGTACATCTCCCCGGTGTTGAGGCCCACTCTTCGGGTGTAGGACAGGGTGCAGGAGAGGTGTGGGCTCTCGACCCCTATATCTCCCCTGACCCACTTCATAGGCAATCCAGACTTTCCCCCAGCCAGCAAAGGGAAAGGGTACTTGAAATGGTAAGAGGCGAACTGCAAAAGAATAGGGGACCTTTTCGACGAGCAGGGTGTCATGGACTTCCCTCAATTGGTTTCAGGCTTCGGGATTCCCAAAGACGCATACTGGCAATATCTGGCGCTACGCCACTGGGTTACCCATCCACAGATACATCCTAATGCGGGCCGCCGCCTCACCAAATTTGAGCTCGGGTTCATCAGCCGTACCTCAGACAAGCGTCTACTGTCGGATATTTATACCTTTTTGAATAGGGCTAAAAACGACTCTAAATCTCCGTCGCAACGCCGGTGGGAAGCAGAACTCGAGCGGGAATTCTCCCCAAAGGAATGGAGGGACATTATCCATAGGGCCAGAGTCTCCTCCTGCAGCACGGCCAGCAAGGAAATGTTTTTGAAGATAGCGCTTTATTGGTACTACACCCTGGCCCGAATTGAACGATGGAAGGTAGGGGGAGATGACCTCTGTTGGCAAAGATGTGGACATCCTCTGGCAGTGTCCTAAGATACAGCCCTTCTGGGACTCTGTCCTACCCGACATTGACAGTATATACAGTACAGAAATACCCAGATTTCCCAGTTATATCCTACTGGGATTCCCCAACCCCTTCACGTACCAACTTAAGTCTTGCCGGGGCAGAACTATCACTTTAGCACTAGGGGCCACAAAGAAGTGTTGTTGTCTAGATGGGGAACTGAGGATATCCCTACGAAGTTGGATTGGCTGCACAGGGTCTGGGAGGTTGTGGGTTTGGAGAGAATCACAGCTGGGCTTTCTCACACATTTCCCAGATTCGACAAGACTTGGGGATCCACACTCACATATTTATCCTCCGAATTCGTAGAACTCACGTGCCCAAGATACCAACAGGTCCTCAGATTCCCCACCACGACCCCCACCAGAGAGGAACACAACCACATGGATGCGGGGCTCCCCCTCTGGCTGGAAACTCACACGATCAGGCTACTGACACTACCTAGACCTCTATCACCTTTTCTATCCCTTTAGTTTCCTTTCCTTTCTTTCTATTGAATAGTCTTATCTCATATAGTTCCCCACCGGCCATCGGATGTAGGTGGGGTATTCTGTTTAACTTTGACATAAAATCAATAAAAGATTTAAACCATAAAGTTCAGCATCCGGGCTATGATGGGGTGGGGCCCCCGGTCTTGGGCGTGGGACCGGTGCGCTATGGGCTCGTTCAACTGAGAAGAATTTAGATAGGCACCTGGGCTTCAGATGATTAACAATCAAGTCCTCCACAAAGAGTATCTCCGACCCCACTCAATTCCTCAACACCCAAGCGGTTTTGCCCCTGTTCGTGAGGCAGACCCTCACCGGGACTTCCTGGTCAATCCCCACCGTCTTTTTTTCCCAGGGCCCTTTGCGGAGTTGGGGGGCTCTATATCCTGCTGTTTCTTCCTTAGGCAAAAGTCAGTAGGTCTCAGGCTCTCAGGGCCGGTCTCCAGGATCAGCCAGCTGAACCCCAATGGCTCCCCTGTTTGAAATCAGTCGGCTTCTCTCACCCCGGGGAGCTCTTTTCTAGATCGTTTCCCCCTCTGATGTCATCTCCAGATTCCGCGTTGGTCACCCGCCCGCCGAAGCAGTGGTCTTCTTCCCTCTCTAATTAGTTCCCCGATCACCGAGCTCTTAATCAGGCGGTAACCCAGCAGGTCCAGCCTCCATCAACGAGCCGTTCAGTCTCCATGGCCTCCGAACCAATATAACTGCCTCCTGAATGTTTCGGGCGTGGACGGCCCTTTCGGATTAGCCAAATTTTTTTCCCCGATGTTCGGCCCCGCCCAAGCTCTCCTCCATCGACATCCAGGATTTATTTGTATAGGTCTCTCGGGGGGGGGGGGGAGAGAAATCGGGAGACACCAGACCTCCCGTTCCCCCTTTTGTGGCGTCTTTCCAGCACTCACCAGCCCTTCGTTGCCGTTGTAAGTGGTGACCACTACCGCATCCGGTATGACTCCTCAGGCCGGATTATTCAGTTCCGCCCGGCATCTCCGCCATCTTAATTGACTCGGAGCCGCTCAGTCCTCCCGCGGGCAGCCTGAAGGGTTTTCCCGTCCCGTTGTCTGGTCCCGGTTTTGACGGCCGCCCTCAGACCTGCAGCCGGTATTCCTCCGCCCCGCTCCGTTCTTATTGTCGGTCAGGCCTCGTCAATCTCTTCCGGCCTGGCTGCGTCTTTCCGCTCACTGCCCTCGCTCTTATCAGATTTCGGATCAGCCCGGTTCCCGCGGGACCCGGAAACCAGCTCCGATCGTTCCCCATAGGTACGCACTCAGCGCTTGTCCTTATGTTGTCATGGGGGTCGGATAGGGCTATGGATTTTGGCTTGCGGGCCGGCAGCCCCGTGGAGCTCTTTATCCAAGCGGCCATTTCGATTGGCACCAAGCCACCTTTACTATTGATGTGTAATGAAGACACTTGTAACCCAAGCAAGAATTTTTTGATATACCTCGGGATGGCCCCGTTTTTTACAGTTATTACAGTCTCTTCATAGTCCTTTGTATTTTTCAGACAATAGGTACGAAAACTTAATCCTCCATACACGGATCTAAATTTGATCATAGGGTTACTGTTTTGGGCATACTTGGAGAGAATGAAAAGCGTATCAACACCTACATTTTTCCTGCATGGATCTGATCTGAATTTTGATCCAAATATGACAGCCCTTTTTGAATGAACATGAGCGGTCTAATTAATTAGACACGTATGCGGAAGTGCTCCGCTACAAGCTGGCTCATAACACTGGACCCGGGATACGCACCGGCAGGATGCAGTCCCCGGGTGAGCCAGATTCAGGCGTATTAAGCAGAGGGCAGCCTTGACGAATTAAGTGTAATAGGTTGCCTCGCGCATTTTAGGTACGAAGCTGTTTTTCTAATAGCGCACTACAGAATTAACAGCTTTAATGTATCCATCCTCTATTGAGTGGTAATACACAGTAAAAGTTTTCAATGTCATTTTCTACCTCCCGTTTGCAGGGTTTGACTACAGGCCCCCTCCTCCCCGGTGGGATCATGACGCACGTAAATGGCATCTAAAGTGTACGTTCATGTGTTCGTTTTGTTTGTTAAAAATGTTATTATTCAGTTGGGCTAAAGGTTATTTTGCACTATTTACCATATATCCACTGTTTTGTGTGCAATTTTGGAAACACCAATACACCAGGGTGTTTCGTAGATTCACTGCTTTGGACAATAAATTGTGTCAGCCTCGGCTGATGCTTTTAAACTCTCCCCCATTTTTCGTTTTTACAGCAACGCAGCGACGTTATCCTGTGAATAAAATCGTATGTAGGTTGTGTGATTGGCATAGCTTGCAACTTGATCAATTCCTATTGAGGAAACTTTTGTGAGGAGTGGTACCGATAGGAACTAGGTTCCTTAGGTCCTGATGAAGAGCCAAGAGGGGCAGGGCTCGAAACATGTTGACCAGATAAGCAAGGAATAGATTTATTGATATCCGTTTCCTTCTTTCTTTTTCCCCTGATTTTTTATCTTACCGACTAGGGCAGGAATAAAATAGTGACAACCCACTAGCCAGGTAATTTTAATTTTGTATAGCACCCACACCCCACTCCCCTCCCACAACTTCGTCTTAGACAAAAAAAAAAAAAAAGTGCTCCCACATATTCAGTCTGGTCGAAGCATGCCTCGATCCGCAGCAGGATCGGGAAGAACCCCAATGATGAAGCATGCCACCAAGGGGCAACCTTGTGGGTGAGGAGTCTTTAAGAAAAACTGTGTTTTTCTCTCATTGTGGAGGTTATGTCCTTTGCTATCTCTTCCGATTCGACTGGGTTCTTTGTTTTTCAAAAAATGTACAATTGATGAGGGTGAACCCAGGTACTCCTCTTCCTCCCTCTCTACTTTTGATAGATTTGAGAAAAGTGTCTATAGAGCAACATCCAGCTGCAGATTAAGCATAGTATTTTTATGCCAAACAAAAGTACACATTACCACCGTGATCAAATTCTATCTAAATATGTGAGAATTTTGTTCATGCTAAGGAATAAATCCCTTCCCCAGCCGATTAAATAGGGGATAAGAACACTATATGGGCACAAATTTCACCTCAAAAGTACCAGTTTAATACCAGAGTATTACAAGCAGCAAATGAAAGAAATTGTGTGGCCCTGCCCTCTCTGGTGCACCCAGGATGTAAAACTCCTGAGCTGCACAAGAAAGGCAAATCCATGTGACCCAACGTCTCCCCCACCCATCAGACACAGCTCTTTGAGTACTGGCGGCGGACCATCAGCCTTCAGTTTCCTGTGGCAGGCAGGCTGTGAAGGAGGTATGGTCCCCGCTTCCTCCAGACACAAGCAAGGTGAACGAGTGCGTCACACCATGGTGCTCCTAGGGGTCTGGCCTCCCCACAAGCAGGTTCTAGGAAAGCGGCAGTGCAGTGCTTGCCTTGTTGGTAATTGGACCAGAGGGACAAAAGTTTCTCTCGTGGTTGCATCTGTCCTTGCATTGCTTCCTAGGGAGATGGGTATCCCCTGGGACATCACCCACAAGGGTGGTTGGGAAGCTCTAGCATGCCCCCTATTCGCATCAATTCCCTTGCTCTTTCCCCTGTGGCCCTGTGCACTAACCAGGGAAATAGGGACTAGTAGGGAGTGGAACCCATGCACGTTGCTCCCTTGAGGATCCACAAACCCAATAAGGACAATCCCCAGCCCTGCCAGCAGCACTAACACTAAGAGAGACAACAAAAGCGGTCTTCTCTGGCTCCACTAGACCGTTTTTGATGGTGAAAGTTGTGTTTTACTCCTGGTGGTCACAACTAGCCTCTGGCAGCATGTATTTAAGTCCTCCAGGCCTCTGAAATGTTACCAAATTTTTGGGAGCTGTTTCTTCCACAGCCTCCCTCTGATGGAGGCCTGGGCCTGTCCAGCTGCCCTTCCGTTTCTCACACAGGACCGGTCTCCTGTCTGGGAGACAGGCCCTTTTACTAGGCCTGGGGTGACATCAAAAGGACCCCCAAGGCAGACTGCCATCCTAGCCTGCGCCCCCCAGGTCTCATGGCCTCCTTTGGCCACTTGCAGGGCATGTATGTCAGGGAGAGCCCCCCCCCCCTTTTTTGGAACTCACCCTCCTGTAGGACCACTCAGTAGAAGATTCAGGGGAACCCCCCGGGGGGTGGGGGGTCCAGCCGGTTCAGGGGGCATAAGTCTTAGGTAGGAGTCTTATGTCTTCTGTCCTCCAAGCGGAGCATTCCTCTGGCTTTGCAGCAGGTGCAGACTGTTGTCAAACTCTTTCAATTGTGTGTGGCTTTTTAATTGAGGGTACAAAGTTCCAGAAGGCAGGCACCCTTGTCCAAATCCTAGGATGACACCATCACTCCTTCCGGTCCCAATTTTCCCGCACAGCTGTTTAGGGATTTTCCAAGACTATGCCTGCAAGTGGTCTACTGAAAGAACTACTATGAGAGGCCAAGCCCCACCTCTAACTGCTAGGGCTGCCTGGTCTCTTACTTCAAAAACTTCCCTCAGGAGCCCCTCCGGTGACTGGTTCAGAGATCTGGATACCCTCCTTTGTTTCTGTGGGGTTGAGCCTTCTCAGGCCAGGTGTAATGTGAAAAGTAATTAGCATATGCAGATTCAGTCACCCCTTTTTCCTCTCTCAGGGACAGACACAGTCACTGGTAGATGGTCTTACTGTGTGAAGAGGCCTTTGATTTTCTATCTGGCCAACAATGTGACTAACTTGGTCCACCAGGGTGATTCAAAGCCCAGAATCAATTTAGGAGCGGAGTCAGAGAAAAATTACTAATCTTGAAGTGCTAGAAGGAGTGCAGGTATGTGGAAATTAATGCCAGATCTACATTTGGGATCCAGATTACAATAATACTGGTGCATCAACCTAGTCTCTAGACCAGTCGATAGGGAAACCGTAATTTGGTGCAGTTCTCGCCATTACTGTACAACACAGTGAAGTGCACACACTTTTCAGAAAATCACTACAGATGTACATACTCACACTCACTATGAATGCCAAATCTCATAAGGTCTACCCAGGTCAGCGTCAATCCATGATGGGTCCCCTCTGCAACAGGCTACTGGGCTCAGTTAGACGGTAGTCTCACACGCTCAATATGCACATACGTGTGTGCACCAATTCACATGCAACCAGCCCAGGGACTCCTATACTTGCTGCACAGCAGCAGAGCTTAATTTTAAAGGTAGACACTGGCGGTTACCATGCTTGTAGAGCTTTATCAGTGTGGTCACCCTGGATTTTTCCCCACTGTTGGACCCTATATTTTCGCTGGCTTTCGAATTCTGTAAAATGTAATCCTGTTAACCAACGGTAAAGTGCCTGGGCTCCTCCCTTTAAACATGGACAAATTTGCCCACTTCCAATTGGTATATTTAACTTGCCTATAAGCCCCTAGTATCCTAGTATCCTGGTATATGGTACAAAATGTATCCAGGGCATGGAAGTTAAATGCTGCTAGAGGACTGCATCATCTATTGCATAATCTAATATGGTGGCAATCCATACATGGCTTCAGGCTTACCATTGTAGTATGACTTTAACAGGGCAAAAACATGCACAGCGACCTGTCAAAATAAACCCCTCTGACGATTCAAAAAACGTCCTCTTAAATATTAAGTCACCCAAACACAGGTCTTATAACCAAGAAGGGAGGGCGCATGGCATTTAAAAGTAGGAAATGTTAACATTACATTTCTGCATGTCTTTACAGTTACTAGCACCCAAAATCTATTTTCAATGTAGCGGGCCTAGCTGTCCCGTATATAAAAACCACAGTACAGATTAAAATACTAATACTGTATCTCGGGAATGGGACCAACTAGAACAATAATTAAACAAATTCAATGATTAAGTTGGATTTTCAATAAATATTAAGGAATAGTAACTTTTAGAAAGTTACCTTTTCCCTACTGAAGTTCCTGGGGGCTAATTTGCATAGGCTCTCCAGCCTGTGATGAGCCTTTATTAGGTTTGGAAATGGGAGGCATTTCACACCTTTTTCAAACAGTAGTCTGACCTGATTGGATAGATATGACTCCTCTGAACTCTGCAGACTAAGCAGCGTGAGGGCTGTGGCAATCCTTTTTCACACTAGAGTGTCATATCCTGCTTGCCAGGTTTCCTAGGTCCACATATAACACTTGGGGCACACTTTAAAAGGGGAGAACAGAATGCCAGGGCATTTCTTGTGTATCCACTGTCTGGTTTCTGAAGGACCCTGCTTTTGTCCTACAAGACTTGCGTCTCTGGGTTTGTTGTGGGTACAGTTCCTGGTCCAAACTGGATTTAAGTGTCAGATGCGAGAACACCAGGAACATCACAGTACACTTCACATACTCATCTCCCACCCTCAGAACCCAAGTGTAGTGTTCTGAAACATTGAATTTTGGGCCTCTCTGAAATAAAACAAACAGCAACAACTGCAAAAGTAGGTACATCAGGGCTTGGAAACATTACCCCATTGGTTAGAGAGTGTCTAGGAGTCACCCCCACCCACTTGCTTAGGCAGGGCATAAATGCTATCTCCAGGCACGCGCTCCAGAACACCTTCTGGACCTGCAGAAGATCAGGACGACTGAACCTGCTATCTGTGACCTGAAAGAAACCCTGAAGGTCTAGACCTGCCCCCTCTTGTGCACTGCATGAAGAAGTGGACTTCAAGGGTCAGTTGGCTGATCTCCTGTGTGGCTGCAGGGAGACAAGCTGCAGGAGGCCTTTTCCTGGAAGTACCCAGCGGCAACTGGACCTGGGCAGATATTCCAAGAGTAATCCTTTTAGAAGCTCAATCCAAAGTTTATAAATAGCCAGAAAGTCCTCTCGTCAGTCTACTTGATATTGAATGAGCGTATTCCTGTTGGACGCCATAGTGATTGATTTTCTAGAAGGATTACTCTTGAAATATCTAAGCCCAAACATACTTAACCGGCAGGTCAGATATTGTGCAATCAGTTTGGGCATTTTCAGGTCATGCTCTACATATCCACTCCCTCAGAGGTCCAGTAAGCCCACATATCAGATGGGTTCATAGGCTCTGCTCAACCTATCGTTTCTGGTGGAGAAGGCAGGAAGGGTCTTTAGATGTGACCATCCTGAAGAAGGCAGTGGGGGTTCGCCGAAACGCGCGTAGATTTGCCTACAAAGGCCACGAAAAACACTGGATATACACAGAAATAGTTATGTTAGAATGGTGCTGAAATAAAAGAAATGTTCATGGCAGGTTGATGCGAGATCCTTTACAGGACCTGACAAATATCAATATGAATACTTGACTGGCATATGATGTAGCACAACTTATCATTTGGATGCGGTTGTGAAGACCCATTTTGACTATTATCTTTTAATGTGATGTCCTGTATGAGTATGCATGAAGGAGTATATGTCTGGGGTGACTAATGTGGACATGGTGTGTATGAGTTTTTAAATATTGCTTTATAGCACTCTTCTCTAAAGTATGACCCAATTGTAATTACTGAGAATTACATGCTTTCTATCATTAGAACAATAATTTCTCTGTAAGCTTCACAACATGTCTATAGCAATTTCTTTGTAACATGTGAACAATTTTGCAATGGTGAATAATAAAGTAACGTGAGGAATTTTGCAATGGTGAATAATAAAGTAATCAGGAACATGCAGTACACATTGCGTTGAGTCTTTGTGATTGGTAGGTGGGTTGGTTTCCACCCCTTTCCAAGATGGCTTCCAGATGATGAAGGGTGGCAATGGAGGAACTGTCAAGGGTAGAATAGCTGCATTCAAGGATGCTTGCGGTTGTTTGTGTGTTGACAGCGGTGTCAGGGGTGTACAGGGGCGCTTGATCTGTTTCCAATCGCTGTGGCCAGATGTTAGCTGTGGAAAGAGGGAAGCAGAGCGCTCCCACACCAAATGCCTTCTTAGGTCTCCGTGAATGAAATCAGTGCAATTAATTAGGAGCTCAAACAATTAGAGTTCGTCAATTTCTGTTTATAGCACACACTATGAAGCAGATCACTTAAGGGCTTCCTAAAAACAATTTTTTGTAAGTACTTATCATAAGACACCAAAGAAGAATCAGACAAAGACATTTTCGATGTTTTCCTGAATGCTCAATACGAAGTGACATGTAAACAGTGGTTGGAAGTACATGCTACTCCTGAGGCTCAAGCCCATGTGATAATCTTTATTAACACTGCTACCCTCAATGAGCTATGGAAAAGGAAATTGAGGCAAAGAGTAATGCCTTTGTATTTAAGGCTCCAGGAACATTTAAGGCAAGCATGCCCTAGGACCGTTTTCCTTTAACCTGCTGAGTAATGGCATTGGCTAACTAGCATTGGTCGTACTTCTGGCCCCAGCTCTGGTGTGCACTGGGAGATTTGTAGGGGCAGCCGGTAACCCTACCACTGGCTCCTGCATGCTCTGCTCAGACCCCCCCCTAGTAACTGTGGTACTGCATCAGTAATTGGCAGAGATATGAGGACCTACACACTGTGCGAGTTTATCACTCAGTGATTAAGAAATGCTGCAATTCGAGACATACTACACCTTGGATACAAAAGATACGCTATGCCAGAGTAATTCACAGATGACCAGATCATCTCCAAAAGGACTTTCTGCCCTTTACGAAGTGGTGCCCTACCTAGCACTTGTTGCAGGTCTACAATCTGGGTGACAAATCCCCTACTAAAGTTAGAATCTGGCTTCACTGCTATTTCACAGCGTACAAACTCCTCTTTCACAGTCACCATGATTATCCCCATTTCCTGTATGATAGGGCTTCATCCTGATCCTCAGCCCCATCATAACACCAGGCCATTGGACCCAAAAAAAAACTATTGTGAGAAAGAAGGTTGTCCTTCTCCCACAACTATACACAACTCATATTTCCTTCCAGCAAATCACAGTAGAGCCACAGACAAGGATAAAAAAGTCCACTCGCCACCTTGTGAAAATCTCCAATAGGGACACACTGATACTCATCTTGTTTAGGGGCAGGAGGATCGTTATCATCTCCTGTCCCGATATGGGAATGGACCAGCAGTTTTCTCCCTATGGATATTTTTTAAAGTACTAAATGGCCACACAAAAAGGGGCATATCCTAAACCTTTCATTAAGGACTATACATTGGGACTCAAATCTGTTGCGCAATACCCCTTAACTGGAAATTTTAACTGGACATGGTCCTGAGTGGCTATGGCGCAGGGGAGGAATTGTGGAGGATCCTACTGATTCACTAGGCAACATACTAAACATTTCTTGATGTCCTCCACATCTTTACGCTCAGCCGCAACAGAAAACGCTTATTCAATCTATTTAACAGTCACACAATATTAAGACCGGTGGTGTTCTAGTACTTGTGTACACCATTAAGCATGCACTACTATGTCAAGTGGGGCAGAGGTCACGAGAAGGGCTCGTGGTATTGCGAGAGGAAGCAATAAGGAGCTTCTTTCACTAATATTAACTCCCTTGCAGAGCAAGGGGTTTTCAGAAAACCTGCAATGCTATACATTTCTGAAAAATTTAAACTCTGGAGATATCTGGGAGTAGACGCGTGAAAAGTGGAGTAGGGAAATATTGTTTAAGGATGAAGGGCAAGAAGGGGTCAATGTGGCTATTTTTGGCATCCTATGTATATGAGAGAGGAATAATGGGGTTGAAACCTGGTTCAATGTTATTTTGTTCTTCAAATCAGTAAACATTTTTTAAACAAAAAAAATCCTGGTTCAAAAATAAATATGCTATAATGAGACCACATAACGAAGCGATACAGTAGCCAAACCTTAACTCTGTAAACTTTACCATGGAGCTCACTGGTAACTCGATTGAGGTGGATGAATAAGGGAGAAAGCTGTCCCATGGATACTGCTAAACAAATGGTTTTTTTTCTGGAGAGTCTTCTTTCACATTTATGAACAAACAGCGCAAGTGGCAGCCCTACCAAACTCCAATGAGGTGCTCCAAACCTGAGTTCCCGCTTGCAGACATCGGATTCTCTTCAGTGTCTGTCTTCGCCCTACTTATCCTCTATATATGTATATATGTGTATATAACTGAAAAAGTTGACTTCGGAACAAGCGCTTCATCGATCAGAACATGTCACCCGTCTAGAACCGCAGCTCACGAGGGTCTCCAAAGGTCCGTATAAAAGGCATTAACGTATGTTGTCCATCCGCTTCCTGCCATCCGCAGCCCCCTCTGCCAGCTGCTAATGCAACAGCAGACTATTTATATAAGGCGATCGATCAGTAATGTGGCAGTTACAAGGTGACCTGTACTGGAAAGGAAACAGCTCGGAGCAGCAATAAAACATCCAACCAGGAAGCAGGTTTCAATCAAGTTACATCATCACTTTTTATAGGACCCGGAAGTAGGGCCAGAAACAGCGCCATCCACTGCAGCTGGACTATCGAGAGGTTCGGCGTGCAGGCCGATAGATTACAGGCACCCCTCGTACTTTGGACCACCTGACAAATCTAGGGAAAGGGAATCACTGGCCGCCTCAGACAACATGTCGTTCAAGACTAGCAGCACGCCATACAGCAGAGAATGAGCAGTCTAACTTACAAATACCGTTAGCACAGCCGTTTAACTGAAGACATATTTTCGTTTCTTAAGAGCCCTTTAACCTCTGCCCTTTTTTTGTAGAAACGCAAATGTATTTTCATGTGGCACATTCAAGTTTATGCCACTTAGTAAAATAAATAGAGTGCACTTATCTGCACATGACAGTTTCCTCGCTACAAACAAAATTTGCTTCGAACACTGGCCCAAAATTCCAACAGGAGTAACACACGGTCTGAACAGCAGAAGGGCTATCAGATAGAAAGGTCTAACTTCACATCAGTGGAGTATCTCTAGGAGTGACTTCAGGGAGGAAGGGGTTGGGGGCACACACTGAGCCACAGATAAAAATGGTGGTGCCACCTGCAAAGCACAATTGTAGTGTGTGGATATGCACATGAATGCATGCATGTGTATATATATTCACTGAAAAAGCAAATAAAAGGTTAAAGTGACGTTATAGTTAGGTGAAAATGTCACCTAAAATAAAAAATTTTTAACTAACTAAAACACTGAAATACACCAATTTTAGCGTGTGCCCAAGTACGGTCTCTAACATCATAACAGCAAAAAAATGACCTAAAAGTCTACTGTTGCAGTACACAGTCGCTAACCTTGGAGAATTCAGTTAATACTGCCAATGTTCTAATGGACTCCGGGCACGGGGACTTATCACCAAGTTGCAGCAATCCACGATTAAACTACGCCTGGGCAGAGTTTGCAACTCTGCCGTGCTACACGGAGTTCCGCAAGTGGTGGAATGCGTTAGGTCGCCCCATTCGCGTTCATTTTCAGCGCCTGGTGTTTGTCCCGCACTGGAAAATCAGAGCGTATGGCATCATGCACAGCGCAAGAGGGTGCTGCTTTTTTCTGACACTTTAGTAGATTTTCTACTCGAGCGGCAGCCTCCTCAACGCAAATGGATGGTTTCTCAACGCAAGCGGTTGCGAACATCCGCAACCGCCCAAGTTGAGAAATCCACTGGGAGGTGATCTAGCGCTGGATTTTCCTCGCTCGCCAACTTAACGTTGGCGAGCGAGGAAAAAACTCCGCTTTGCGAGTTTTTCGGAACTCCGTGTGCTCCGCGGTACGCGGAATAATCCACAAACTCCGCGAACGGAGCAGAGTTCACCACCCAGGCCTAGATTAAACTGGGGAAGTTTATGGGAGGAAGAATCTCGTGAGGCAGGGTGCAGCTCGCAACACCACCAAGATAGCCCAGAGATGACAGCTAAAAACAGTCTAGCATGCCCTCGGTTTAATAAGACTGAGCGCGTTGAGGTACTGGGCAGAGTTGCAGCTATAGTCCACACTTCCCCTGCCTCTAAGCCTCCTCCATCAGTCTCTGATATGATTGACTTGTCACTGCTTCAGAGGTCCGTTTAGGTTCTGGACAAAGTGTTGCAGCTATAGCCCACACTTCCCCAGACTCTACGCCTCCTCCTTCAGTCTCTGATATGAGTGACTTGGCACTGCTTCAGAGGTTAGTTCATCTGGGTAACACCTCAGGGTCTTTGGCAAACTCTATATGAACGCAGGAGATCTCGGCCTCATCAGAGGCCCTCAAAAAGGCTAGCCTTAGTTTTCAGTCTGCTTTACAGCTATTTAAGACTATTTTGTTGGAAATTAGGGAATTTTAGTCCTCGCAGAGTCTGACATAGTCACAACTGCAGACCCAGCTGTATGGTATTGATCATAAGCCTACGCTTATTACAGAGAGACTTGATAAACCAGAGTGGAGAGTCTCCAAGGGCCACTTTAGAAAAACTCTGGGTACTTTTTAAAGCACTGAATTCTTTTACAAGATAAACGAGAGCAAATGGAAAACTATTCACGTCGATCTAATCTAAGGTTATCGGGATTCATGAGAACCCTGAAAGCAAGTGTGGAATGATCCCACTCATTGAAAGACATACAAAAATATATAATGCCTAATTTTGCTGCTGACCTGACAATTATGAGAGCTCATCGGATTCTGAGGGAAATCCTCAATCCTCACTCAAAATGCCCTCAGAAAGTTTTGGTTAATTTCTCAGACTGCCAGATCAAAGAGCAGATACTGGCCAAGGAAAGTCAACATAAGTCATCCGGCTCCTCAAAGAATTTTTCTTTTCTCTTTTTTTGGACATAACCATCACAGCACTTAGGAGGAGGAAAGGCTTTAGAAACATGCTGGAACCCTTTGAAGCTGAGGGGGGCAGAGCCTCACTTGTTCAGCAGTCTAAGCTAAAAGTCCTGTATAAGGGTCTCTTTCAGGTCTTTTACTCGACTGAGTTGGCGCAGGACTTTTAAAAATCATTATGTAATTCCTCAACTGGTTAGATCCATCAGTTGCTCTATCACTTCCTGATGAGTGGTCTGTCTTTCTAAGCTGGGGCTGGGGACCTTTAGTCGATTTCTTGGCTGGACTTTCTCCTTTCACCTTATGGTTACTTGCTATTCTTTTTTGGTTTTTGTTAGTTATTGTGATGGGGTTCGCTCCCTACCTATTGGTGTACGTTTTGGTGCAACTCCATGGCACCCAAAGTTGGAGGGAGTGTCTCCTACTCCCTAGGGAGAAGGGCAGGCATTATCCCTGGGGGCAGTTTTAGGGGAAGAGTGGGAGGAGAGCGGGGGGTTGGTGTTGGGTAGCTGGGTAGTACAGAGGGAGCCCCAGTGTGGGGAGAGGTAAGAGCAGAATAAATACAAAAAAATAGAAGAAATCATAGTCTTAAAATGTTCTAGTGAGCAAATCGTTAAGAGATTGGCATCCCTCAATTACTGCTGATCCAGGCACAATATGAACTTTAGGTATTCTAGCACTTTTAAGCACTCTATGTACAATACTTACAAGTAATACTGCTGGGACAGGTACAGCCCAGCTCCAGAACTCAATGTTAGCATTTGAAAGGGCGACAATGTACAGAGGGGTGTATGGTGCTGTAAGGTATTCAAGAAGACAATAAATGGTCTATTTTTTAACATTTTTTATTAGATATGAAAATACATTCCACACTTTTGGAATTTTTGCATTATATAGCTTATGTATTGTTTTGGGGGGGCTTCCTTGCACACGTCCTCAGTAGTAGGGTTTTTTTCATACAGGCTACATGGAGTGATAGTAATACAGATTATGCATGTTCATGTTGGCTGTTTGTATATGTAATTATATAATTATTGATTATATAGGCCGTTTAAGGAAGGTAGATTGTGTGAACATTGAGAAGAATGGGGAGGAATGATCTGAAGATTTTCTCACTCAAGGTCAATGGTCTGAATAACGAGCATAAAAAGAAAGCAGTAGAAAAGTGGATTATACTCCCAATTTAATTTTTATACAAGAGACATATAATGCATGCAAAAAGTGCAGAGTTTCTCAAGTTTCAGAAGTGGACAGGGTTTGAATGCATTTACTCATCTAGTGCAGCCCATAGAGGAGTAATAAGCACCTACAGATGGAGATGTATATCTCCCTGGGGGATAAACAGTGCAGGTGGGCTTGGATAGATGGCTCACGAGTTTCTATAGCTGCAATTTATGCCCCAGAGGAATATCATCCTGAACCACTTAATAAGCTGTTTTTCAGTCTATAATGGCTAACCCAGGAATATTGATTTTAGGAGGGGATTTCCTCCAGCACCCAAGTTTAGACTCCTCTTTGATTAATCGCAGACAGAACAAAAGTAGTATAGCCAAGATATTGTTTGAATATCAGAAGAGCCTAAATGTAGTAGATCGCTGTAGAAATCAGTTTCCAAACCAGCGAGACTATACTTGGGTTTCGGTAAGATTTAACTCCGCAGCGAGGCTGGATTTTTTTTTGTATCAGCAAATCTCGATCTTAAACAATACACGCATCACCAGAATGGTTTTTCAGATAATTCAATGTTAGAAATGCACCACACGGATATTCAGAAACTCCAGGACATTTATGGGCGGGTACTTAATAAGAGAAAAACAGAGCGAGCGAGGAAAAAACAGGGGGTACGTCCTTCTCACTGGATTCTATAGATAAACAACAAAGTGGACGGACCCAATAAGGAATCCAAATACAAGGATGACTCAATGTCATACACAGGAATGGAGAAAAAAACCAGGGGGTTATTAGGAAGAACCCTCACCCACCAACCTAGTTGGCGGCATGCTTCATCATTGGGTTCCCAGCTGGGCTGCCGAATGCAACCCAGCTGTGCTGCGACGCCTGAATTACAGCGGAGTGGGTAAGTTTTTTTGAGTGAGAGGGGTGCTCGAAGTGTGGTTTAGAAATACCTCTGGGATCCTCAAATGGCTATTTTTATTCCCGAGGTCCTAGGGCACAGTTAAAAGCAAAGCGGGGCTATTGCGAAGATAAAATTGGTCTTCATTATCCCCATTAGATGGTCGACATGTTTTAGCCTCAACTGAGGTTATGAGGCTTTCTTCAGGACCAAAGAAAAGTGACGTGTGTCAGGAAAATCGGTGACCACGTAAATTTTCAGCACACTCTCTAAGGTGTGCTGTGAGTGCAGTGGTGTAGCCGTACTTACGGTTCCCACAAAAGCTACGTAAATTAGGTAGCTGATAAAGATCCCGGAGGGGGTGGACTCCCATGCAGGACCATAGTAGGTATCGAAGGCGGATAGACCGCCTTGACGAATGTTGACTACAGGAGTCCGCCCCCTCCGGGATCTTTTTCAGCTACCTAATTTACGTAGCTTTTATTTTAATCCCGACGGTGGGAACCATAAGTACGGCTACACCACTGCACTCACAGCACACCTTAGCGAGTGTGCTGAAAAATTCACGTGGTCACCAATTTTCCTGACACTTCACTTTTCTTTGGTCCTGAAGAAAGCCTCATAACCTCAGTCAAGGGTGATACATGTCGACCATCTAATTTGGATAATGAAGACCAATTTTATGTTCGCAATATCACCGCTTTGCTTTTAACCGTGCCCTAGGACCTCAGGAATAAAAATAGCCATTTGAGGATCCCAGAGGTATTTTTAAACCACATTTCGAGCACCCCTCACTCAAAAAAACCTACCCGCTCCGCTGTAATTCAGGCGTCGCAGCACAGCTGGGAACCCAATGATGAAGCATGCCACCAACTAGGTTGGTGGGTGAGGGTTCTTCCAAAAAACCCACTGGTTTTTTCTCCATTCCCGTGTATGACATCGAGTCATCCTTGTATTTGGATTCCTTATTGGGTCTGTCCACTTTGTTGTTTATCTACGGGTACTTAATAAGCCATATTTAAAGGAGGACCTGTGGGTCGCGAAACAGAAATAACTCAGTTTTATTTGCAGAATGAGCATGCGCCAAGTTTTGAGATGGTGTGGGATGGATTTAAGGCTACCATCAGAGCTATTATAGTGTCCACAAATATGGCATAAAGGAGAAATTCCAGACAGGCAAAGAAGCAATTGGAAGATCAATTAAACAGGCCCACATTAACTATTTGCGACATAACACGAGTACCTACTGCCGGCATCTTGAACAACTGAATCAATAAATGCGGGATTATTATTGTAAGGAGATAAACCTGAATAAGAGAGCACATATGCAAAGGGTATACAAAGAAAGCGAGTACTAGGGTAGATTTTTAGCTGGGCAGGCATGCGAAAGAAAATGTAAAAATGCAATTATATCACTTTTTGATGATGAAACTAACACCCCGATTACAGATATTAAGAACATTCTGGATAGAGTATTTCAGCATTATAAAAATATCTATGACCAGTGACAAGAGCTAGATACCTCCAAGTTACAAGCTTTCTAAAACAAACCTCTCAATTCCATCATTAGCCCGGCATCCAGGGAAAGCCCTAATTAAATCATTTACATTGGAAGTGGAAACAGTAGTTAAGTCTTTGCCAAACGGGAAGGCATTTAAAAGGTTATCAAAGATTTTAAACCAATACATTTTGATATTAGTGAACCACAAACTGAACGGAGGCAAATTACTCCATCTCTTAATATCACAGTAGTGGTAAGCTTTCTTAAATAAATCCACAAAAAAAAAAAAAAAATCCACAAAAATGTCATTCTTATAGGCCAATCAGTCTGTTGAAGTCAAATTATAAAATAATAACTACATTTTTGGCCAACAGAAAAAACCAAGTGGTGAGTCAGCAGATTAAGATCAGAATGCCTTCATAGCTAGAAGGCAATTATCAACCAATACGCACTACCAAGTTGAAGTCCTCAACTTATATATATCTTTTTTTTATATAATGAACGGATCCAGGTTCAAATCTTTTTTTTTTTTTTTTACGCTTAGAAAGCTTTTGCTCTTATTAACTAGTAAAAACTTCCCTCTATTTTAAAAGCTTTCAGGTTTCTTTCTCAGCTTATTAGAGTGCCAATCAATCTTTATGAAGGAGCAAGGGCTCAATTAGATGGGAACTCCATCGATATTGGTGTTTGTAAAGTCAATCGCAGCACTAGACAGTAATGTCCATTATCCCCGATCTTATTTGCATTTTCATTGAGCCTCTAGCCACTACTATAAGAAGACATGCAAATTAAAGCCCTTCATTGAAGAAATGTCCAAACTTAAATTGTACATGGATGAAATCATGCTTTTTAAGACTTGAGACAGATGTACAACAAAGAGTTTTTGATACATTTTTGGATTTTTAAAAGATAGGAGGGTATAAAATAAATACACTGGAAACTGTAATTTTGTTATTTAACAGCACTATAGACACTAATCCCAGATCTGCAACCATTGATCACTTCCAGGCCGAAGCAATACCTGGGAGTACAACTGCCAGTGTTGAGGTTCTATATGAGCTGAACTACAGACCATTAATGGATAAGAATAAGGGCCCGAGTTTGGCAGATGGGATACTCCGTCACAAACATGACAGATATCCTGTTTGCCATATTATAAGTTCCCTTGGTTATAATGGAATTGTAATTTGGCAGACGGTATATCAGTCACGTTTGTGACGGAGTAACCCTGTCCGCCAAACTCGTAATCAGGCCCTATATCTCTATTTACAAAATGGAGCCCCATTCCTCTTTCAATTATAGACAGAACAGCACTAATAAGAATGTCGATCTTAACACTTTTTTTTCCCTCTGCGCTTCCCTGCTTTCTTTGCACATTTTGCAGAAGAAAATAAATAAATAAATTGAGGGGCTAATTTCTGCTATTGTTTGGGCCAATAAAAAACCTAGGCAGGCACTGAATATATTATACAAACCAACAAATAAAGGGGGGGCTGGCATTCCCAGAAACGAAACATTATTATTGTACAAATTATGAACATTTTCCTCCTGCTTCTATGATGTATATTCCTTACCCGATATACGAGGTAATGATTGTATGCATCAGATGTTAGCAGAGTACAATATTTTAGATTTCCTGTGGTTGACTAAATCACTAAAGAAAGTTAGACACAAAACACTGTTTTGGGCCTTAAAAAGGAGGGATCAATTGTTTAGATCTTATTCTATTCCATAACTTAAAGTTTTCACCTGGCTAGAAGATATCATGTTATTAGACCAGTCACTCCTAGAAAGGAATATGTTACAAAGATGGAGAATAAATGGTTACTCTTGCCTGGTAGACTTGTTTAATCAGGACCAATGGAAAACATGGGCTTATATTGATGCCCAGATTAAAGGTTTTAAAACCTCTATTCTTTGGTCCTGTACCCAAATTTTTAAGAGCATTGACCCAAAAACAAAGGCGAAGCTTGGAGTAGGTTGAAGATCTTCTACAGACTACTACAACAAGATCAGTAAGATATTGGAAAATCAGATTTGATTCACCTAAGGAGAGGGACACATTTTCAAGAATGTGAGTTAATTAGTATTTATATAATGTATTAATGATGTGATGACTGATTTGTCCACATAAACGTTGATTCTTTCAGTGAATTTCTAGTTTTTTTAACTTAAAATAAAATATTGCTAATATACCTAACTGTACGTAATAGGCCCTTGACTACATAAGGAGGCTTGAGTAAGTAGACAAAAAGAGAGCCAACACAGAAGCGCAGCCTCGGAGTAGTGGCTCACCCACCTAATTGACACAGTGACCATGGGTTTAAATGAATATGAAGAGATGTCCAGACAGGTGTCCACTCTTAACAATGGTTGAACTTACCTAATTCCTTCACATAAAGTATGGAGGTAACACATTCACATGGGACCCAGATATTCAACAACACCTATATTCGACATGTCTCCTCAGTTATTTTTTGTGCAAATTGTATATATAATCTCATCTCCATATAACGGACAATTGTATACATTATGGGCCCTTACAAACATGTATATATTGTATTATATCACTTAATTGTCAGTATTGTATTTCATTATTGTATATTCCCTTTTAAATGTATCCTGTAATTCTATTTCTTTTCTAAAAGGTTTCATTTTATATGAGCCGGATGGAATGTGTTTTTTCTAAAATGAAAATAGGATCCAGCGAGCACCGCTACATTTCACACGGGCATTCTGCCCGGTTGAGATTTTTCTGAACACTAGCCCACACAGCGGCCATGTTGCAAGTAGGCACACGACTGCATGGGCATGCGAGGTGTCCACCGTGCACATTGCTGCCGTAACAGCCTTTCTTCTTCCCAGCCGCCCAGACACTCGGGCTAACTGGTTGAGAGTTGCGGTTGGCTGAACGAGTAGGTTAGCGCCGAATCTTGATCGGTGTATTTTGTTTTGTCAATCGTGGTACGTCTAGTGATCTTAAATCAGTCAGCGGGAGCCTACGGTTCGTTTATTTATGTTTCATGTAGAATCCTCTTACGATTCATTCGTGTTTTGGAAATCGCATTGAATATCGAGGGTGAGTGAAAGGCTTAAGGGCATGATTTTTATGCGAGCTTTTCTTTGCTCCAAGCTGTTCTAGGCACTAAGATTCCCACTTATTGCTTTGTATGGCTTTTATTCCCAGCCCTGCGGATTTTGACTCCGATACTATCATAATTCTCGCTTGTTCTCTCAGTTGACTCATATGCGCTGGTTGATTGCCTAAAGGTGACGTCTCTCCTTTTTCACCTGAGGTCTTTCCAAGACTTCATGGAGTGCCAATAATAAGCATTTTCACCTATGTCACCAAATCCGTTTGGACTATATTAATAATTGGTACCAGGAGCCTTTGGCCCAGTCACCGGGTTATCCAAGTTGGAGCCCGTTTTCCATTCTACATTACTATAAATGAAGTCATTTTGGTTTTACGTTGCCCTATTAGTTTTTCTTCACTGTCCTGATGAAGACCGGCATGCAAGGATGTATATCACCACATGCAGCAGTCTGGTCAAAAGATCAACATTTTTGTTCAAGCCTGGATTGAATACATTGATCCTCACGAACAGTGCATTAGGATTCAATAACCACCAAATCTTAACGATGGATCATCATTTTTGAATGGATAATTGTGTTTTCAATCAGGCTTATTAGAGTGGGTCAGATGAGACACATTAGCCATTGTTTCAAATTGTAAAATTGAACCACTTGGATGAAAGTGTTTCTTTTCTTTACATCACCCTGCACATGAGCAGCTCTATGATCACTTTTTCTATGCACCTTTCGGAGCAACAGTGAAATGATTTTCTTAAACATATGTATGCATTGAAAATATTTTTCTTATGAAAGAAAAAAAAGAATATTTGAATTTAATTAAAGATTCCTTGTATGATCTTTTTATTTCTCTCGCACAAGGACTACAATACGTCATTCAATATCGTATACTATTTTGTAAATAAATTACAGTGGACCACATTGATCCATGTACCATACGTTACCAAGGTCCTATGGGTTACCCGATTAGTTTATAATGCCCACCTAATGTGCTTAAATTTTTTTTGGGGGGGAGGAAATCGGGTCCGGCTGCAACATTTCTGAAACTGTTGAGGCCATCCAATAGAGCGCAAGCTCCCTTGGTACCATTTAGCTCCCACACAAGCAAGAGGCTGGCGGGGAAAAAATCCCCATCAGGTAAAGATAACACACTATTTGTTGCATTTTTTTGCGGTCTCACTGGAGTCCAGCAGGATCAGCTTAAATTCTTCAAAACTACTGGCCAGATTTACACCAAATCATAAAACACACACTTTTTGGGCATCGATCTAGCCCTTCTGCCAAATTAGGTGTAATTCTGTTCAGTCGTTTTCACTTTAGCGCCATCTGAAATTCCCTATAGAAACTGCATTAGGAAAACGCGTTTTGGGACCCATCTTTTTCTCTGCCGCTGCCTGACAGATCAACCCCGAAGCTTTCCAGGAAGGGCTTTGACCGAACTAGAACTACAGTGTATAGTATATATATGCACATGTTTACTTAAAGTGTTTAACCCTTTCGGTCGTCCTCGCACGGGCACCAGAGGGATTTTCTTTACCCGCCAACAGCCTCGGGAGCTGGGGAAGAGCTTCCCCAGCTCCCGAGGCAGCTCCCCTGGTTTCCCTGAAATGACGATCAGCGGGCACGTCGCGCTGACGTCATTTCAGTGAAACCGAAACTGAAATAAGCCAAGAGGCTCATTTCAGTTTTGCTTTCTACGTGCTCAGCGGGCTATCTCAGCCCCCTGAGCACGTAGAAAGACGGGAGAGATATCATTGGAAAGGGGAGAAACCAGGTGCGCCCCCCCACCCCCCGGGACCCCCCTAGCAAAACCAGGTCATTTTCGGATACATAGGGGGCATCTGCGTTTTTGGTCCTGGGGTCGGCAGCCATCTAGGGAAACCTACCAAACCCACACATTTCTGGAAGCTAGACACCCTGGGGAGTCCAATGAGGTATGGCTTGCGTGGATCTCCCAATGTTTCCCTACCCAGAATCCCCTGCAAACCTCAAATTTAGCTGGAAAAAAAAAATCACCTTTTTCTTACATTTTTGCGTGGGATCACCGTGCCGGCACAAATGTCCTACCCCACAGCGTTCCCCTCAGTCTCCTGAGTAAAATGATACCTCACTTGTGTGGGTGTCCAGTGCAGAATTGGCTAAAAACGTATTTCTAAAATAATGTAGTGCTTAGAATTCTCAGTTCTATATCCTTAATCCCTATGTTTTGGGCTCTTCCCAGCCTTTGGCCCACCCACACAAGTGGGACACTGCTAATGTGCATGTGCTCGGAGCCCTAAATTCTGACGCACCTAGCTAACTTTCAAAAAGGCATATTTAACTTTCCTATAAGGCTATCGTGTAGGGAGCAGAAATATACTCATGGCATGGAAAGTTAAATATCACCTATGGACTACAGCACTTCTTTTGTCATCCACTAGTGTGACAGTGGAAAACATGGCTTCAAGTTAACCACTGTAGCCTGGCCGCTGCAGTTTAAACCTGCATCCTGACCTGCCAAAATAACACTTTAGACAGAGAGAAACCTTCCTTTTAAATATTAAGGAAAGGAGTCACTCCTATATGGGCCTTGTAGTCCACAAGATAGGGTGCATGGAATTTTAAAGTGGAACATGTATAAATGTAATACTACCATGTCCCTGCTGTGAGAGACCACCAAAAGCTATTTTCACTGTGAAAGGCTCTGGCCACACTATGAGGGAAACTAGAGACCAAATTAAGCTATTAATTTTGCTGTCTCTGGTTTAGGACAAACTAGAAGTACAGTTTTTAGAAAGTAAACTTCCTTGCCTAGAAATCCTGGAGGCTAATATGCATTAGCGTGCAAGCAGCTGCCCTATTGGTGCTTGATCTTAATGAGGTGTAAAAACTGCTCCCAGGAAGACAGTGGCTTTGGTCTAGTGACAGGGTAGATTTGATGTGGGGCAGGTGGTCCATATCAGCTCAGGAATGACAGCTGGGGAGGTCCCTGGAACTTCATTAACTTTAAAGGGACAGATGTGAAACCTGACCAGTCATAGCCGTGTGTAAAGGGGAGACCTGAAGAAAGGGAAACCCTTGTTCTATAGGCCTAGGTTAGACAATTGAGCAACAGCCCAGTGGGAGGGGAAGCTGGTCTTCGAACCAGTTTGGTGTAACTTGGGAGGATGGGGCTGTTAATTGCCAATTACACATTTTCTCAAAGTTACGCTTATCTACTTTGCACCACGGCTACCAGGGGGTCGAGTTCAGGTTTAAATGATTGAAACATTGGTCTGGACAGAACAAGTTAGTGTTTTTATTACTTGGGGTGGACTACCAACCACCCCAATTAATTCACTTCCGAACAGCCTAGATTCACATATACACACACACAGTAAGTCAGATTTAAACATTTTAATTAAATATGTAGACTTGTGTATTGCCTCCAACAAACACCTCTTTGCAGTGACCTGTAAATGGACAAATAAAGGTGTGCAACAAGGTGCAGTGTTGCTTTTTTTCTGTGTTGCCTTTTGGCACGTTCAACAGCTTCGGTGGTGGAACACGGGGGGCAGGACAAAGAGTTGAGTCACGGGCCCCACCCGGCCCCCCTCTAGAGCTTCCATTGCTTCACATCGATTGATTATAGTCACCATACATTTTAGCGCTATACAAATCTCTGCTACGTGATCCCAAATGTAAGGCAGAGGAATCACAACATGACCACTTTGGATAAAGTCCAGGTGCATCCCTGCAAATGTTACACTGTTTGAGCAAACCTTAAATTGCACCTACAGCCAGTAGGCCAGCTTATTGGCTTAAGACTTGCAACTAATATCTGCAGAGATCTCAAGGTAGCATGTTTGAATCCCAACAAGGCAGACTTATCATTCCAAGGTTTTTTTTAAAAAGAGTAATGTCAGACGGGAATTGGCAAATTTTACCTGCAGCATTTAGAATCGACACAAGTGTGGTATAAAGCGGCAAGTAAAAACACAGTAGTAGTACTATCTAAGGGGAAATACAACTTCAACTATTCCATAGCTTAATATTGTATCAAATGTTTTACCAATGCTAATTTAATCTACCCCCAACAGCCCCTGATCAGTAGTAAGTGCATTCTGTAAAACAGTCCTTTACAGAATGTAAAGCTCCTCCTCTGCATATTACTATGACACCAGATCACAAATTCTCTTTTGAATTACTTAATTTTATTTCAACACAAACACGATCTTGGGACTGTTATTTGTCTTCATAATCTTAATAACAAATGTTGTACACGAGATGTGATCAGTGTTGGAATTGCAAAAACCTTACTCTGGGAACCCATTATTGGGTGCCAAAGTGCAGCAACAAAAAGGGGGTGGAGTCACGAAAGGCATAGCCATAAAAAGCGATCTGACAGTTGACTGATACATTTTTTTTTACTGCCACAATAAAAATGGCAAAAAGAAGAAATGGGACTGTAAATCTTTCCTGGCTTTATTGGTTGCAAAGATTGCATTTTAAAATATCTTGTGGGGTTAAGGCACCTGCTGCAGTGAGGCTTGTATGGCCTGTAAATCGCAGGGAATAACAATAATAAGATTACTCTGGTTGTTAATGCACTTGCTGGAGAGATCTGCGTTTTGTCTAGACACAGTTTTGACTCAAAGAAGCATAGAGGGTTAACATAGCTCCTGCAAAATCAGATCGTTTTATATTTTATGTAGATAGGTAAATGGGTTACTGCTTTTGACACAGTGATCCTTTTAGGACTTGCAGTTCAAAAACAGCAAACCTTCTAAGATAACACAGTGAGCTATGAACCAGCATCAAGGACCTGTATGCAAACTGCAAGGCTCTGGTTTGTAACCTATAGTTTTTTCTCAATTTGTTGTTATTGTAAGGGTGCTAAAAAACGTTTTGTTGGGTAGTAATGAAGTTTTATTAGTACAGACGACCCCACTTTTGGACCGGGTCCTTTCTGCAGGGTTATCCCCCAAACTTCTTTTGCCTTCCTCCACCTATTTGTTTGACCTTTTTGTTGGTGTTAGGATTGCTAACCAGTGCTTAAGTGCATGTGCTCTCCCCCTAATCACGGTATGATTGGTTTACACCTGTTTGGCATATTTGATGTACTTGTAAGTCCCTTACAAAGTGGTATACCATATATTCAGGGCCTGTAAATTAAATGCTACCAGTGGGCCTGCAGCACTGCCTGTGCCACCCACAGAAGTAGCCTTTCAAACCTGTCTCAAGCCTGTCACTGCAGGGCCTGCATGCGCAGTTTACTGCCACTTTGACTTGGCATTTAAAACTACTTGCCTAGCCTTAAAAAACTCAATTTTTATTACACATAGGTCACCCCTAATGTAGGCTCTACAGGGCTCGAAAAATCATAGAAATATTACTAGACCTACAGGTTTAGGAACTTTAATAATCTACTCGACCTAACTGTATGTACTTGACCCGTGAACTGGTCTCAAATTGTGTGATCCTAGGCAAATATTTGGTCTTATGGAGCCGTCTTTTTTTTTTTTTTTTAATTATCACTTAAGAGAGCACCTTCAAATATGCAAGTTCACTATTTCTGCTGTACAAAAAAACTTTATTTACTAGACTAAATGTTTGCTCCATGTATAACAAGTATAAAGCCCATATATAGAGTACACATGATCCCTGGCTTGCCTCTTAGTTCACTAATAACATTGTCATCTGGGCAGGAGCAGTAATAATTCCCAGTTCATGTTTAATAAAAACTCACTTTTAATAAATATATTACCAAAGCATGATGTGGTAGTGCACTGTCATTTACACATAGCATATTTTCCATTGAAACGGCCACAAAACGTTCCTACTAACATGTAGTTTTACTGATAATAGCGCATAAACAAGGTTTAAGAATTGGTTTCAGCAACAATATTTAAAATTTGCACATCACCAAATAAAGTGTTCTATTTTGTTTTGATCCTATAAAATATTTTTTTCACCAGAATTACACAAATGGGTCTTCATAACTAGTTAACTATATTTGAAATGTTTGAACAGTTCACTTAGCTATTTGAGTGTGGTGTTAGAAAAAAGCCTGACTTCTTACAGCCTTTCATTTCACATGCTTTCCACAGTTCAATTGTCACACAGTTCACTTTACAAAATCCTCTAACTTTAGTCACAGGAAGAAAACTAAATGTAGGAAGACAAACTGACTTTTGACCTCTGTCTCTGAAAGCCAGCAAATGTGACAAGATTTAAAGGCATTTTTATTTGACTGAAGTTGAGGATTTTCAACTGCCATAAAGGGCGAGTAGTCCCTAAAAATAGCTTGTCCTTAATAAATCTTGCTAGACCATGCTAGTGGATTTTTCGAGCCCTGCTCTAGGTAGCCCTATGGGCAGGATGCTGTGTAAGTAAAAAGTAGGACATGTGACTTTATGTGTGGCATATCCTGGTAGTGACAAACAGCCTATTTCGTTTTTTCACTGCTGTGAGGCCTGCTCCTCCCATAGGCTAGCCTTGGGACTTCCCTTATATACTTAGTGGTGATAAATCCTACTTACTGGTGTAGTTGCATTTTACATTACTATTTTAGAAATGCCACTTTTAGAAAGTGGGCATTTCTCTGTGCTTATGACTCTGCGCATTGAAGCCTGACTCCAAACACGTAACCTTGACTCCCAGGGATTCCCTCTGCGATGTCACCCTGAGACCAGTCCCCCCTCTTCCCGCCAGCCGAAGCTACACTCGGGAGGGCGGGGCTAGTCAGGAGCACAATCACGGCCGCAAGGGCCCTATTGATCCGCTCAGGCCACCAGGTCTGTACTTACTTTGACCCACCGGTCCTGCGCATCTATGGCCAGACTATCTTCCAGCGAGGGGAGCTCCCTGCGTTGCCGTTTCTGATTGAGGAGTCAGACATCCCCGCTCCAGAGGCCCACCAAACACTGAGTCTGCCGCAGAAGTACCTGGTTGCCTGTGATGCTTCTACCGTGCCCCAGAAGCAAACTGAGGGTGAGTGGGGCCGGGGAAAACCATGAATCCACCCTGCGCTCCTCTGTTCCTTGGCAGGAGGGGTTCCCTATCCAAGCCGTCTCTTGGGGTCATCAGTGGTGACCCGTGAAGCCCCAAGGAGGCTCCGGGCTCACCAACCCTTGGGGCACTGTATCAGCTCCACATTACGCAGTAGACCTCTGTGGAGGACCACAAGAGGAGCAGGAGACTGCCCTTGAGACGGGAATTAATTCATGCGATTACCTTGTGGGTGATTTCAAGGCCCCGGTTTTCTTTTCCTGGAGTAATTCCAAATGTGCCTCGGTGAGACCGCACAGAAATTACCATATAACACTTAGTAGGTGCACAGGTGCTTCTGGGCCCTGCGTGTTGTATCTGAATGTAATCGATGTAATAGGGCTCACTGAAATAAGCGTACAACCTGTAATAGGCACAGCACACCTGCGAGCCTATGTGTACACTGTAATTTAAGGTGATTTACCCTAGACATTCTGCATTACTTCCAAAGTCTTTCTGATGTATGTTGCTTTTAGCCTTGTAGTGATCAGGGTAACAAGTAATATCTAAATAATTGCACTCTTGATGCGTTTCATGTCATTTTGCTCTTATGTTATATACAATATAGAAAACTACTTTATATAATCCTGTGTGGTATCTCTTTTTTTGGTGTATTCATTGTGTTGCTGTGCGAGTGTGTTGCACAAAAGCTTTACACATTGCCTCTAATGATAAGCCTGCCTGCTCTGTGCCAGGCTACTCAAGGGTGAGCACAGGTTATCTTTGGTGTGTAACTGACTTGCCCTGACTAGAGTGGTGGGTTCTGCCTGGCTTAGGTGCATACCCTAGCCAACCAGAAACCCTATTTCTAACTTTCAAGTACTGTGTTGCATTTTTTTAATCCTGTGTTTCTCCCAGACATGTTCTTCCAACAGACAATTTTCTTCCAACCACGGAGCCTGAAAAACTTGGCCGATGCCCAGTGGAGCTGCCATTGCAGCTATAGGGGAGACTGAATGTGGTTCACACCCGCGGCCGTCACCTACCCAGCCGGACATAGGGCACAGTTCTCCTCGCCTCTCCGCTGTGTCTCCCCCCCCTCCGTCTTACTCATCGTGGACCTGCCGATGGCTGAACCATCTCAGCGTGGTTGTTGGCTGGGGTTCGCCCCTTTTTCTCTCTCGCTACTTTGGCCCTCGAATCCGATTGCCCCCACCACCTTTCCGATGAACTCTGTAATATTCTACGATGGCAGAGTTTCCTGCAACATTACCGATGCCCGGAGGAGCAGCCTTGGTTGCTATTGAGGAGATGGACTGCGGATCCTCCCTCGGACGTCACCTACCCTCTGGACACTGGCACTGTTTCTCCTCTCCCCGCATCGTCTTCTTTCTCCTTCCGATCTGCGCGCCCTCCTGTCCCCGCTCCTTCCTTTCCTCTTTCCTCTTCCGATGCACTTTCCTCCCTGGCCATTCGGCTAGCCCTGTTCCGATTCCTACCCCCTTACTACTCACCCACTCCTCTCTATGCACTACTGGACTTGTTTTCTGATGCTATTTAATGATCTAGCAATGGATGTAACTATGTAATGCTGTTTTTCTCTATACCATGTTTCTTCCTTGTAATCTGATGCTAACTTTGTAAAAATGTTGACCTTATGTCAAGCGCTCTGATACCTCCGGGTCTAGCCAGCGCTATATAAAACTCTTAAAATAAAAATAAAATAAATAAATACTCTTAAAATCTAATCCTTACCAGTAAAGACAATGCATGACTACTACACCTTGAAACTCTCATTGTCTTATGTAACATCCTGTACACTGATTTACACACTTGAATGGTTTATTGTCAATGTATAATGTGTGCGTGTGATGTAAAACACAAAGTCCCTACATTGGTATGAGTGATGCTATAAACAAATTACATTAAAAAAATAGCAACTGCTATTTAAATGGTTATTTGTATAAATACTCGTACAGACGTATACATCGGACATTCTTACAGTGCGTCCATACCTATATACAGGCACTGATAAAGTCAAAAGCTTGCCTCCAAATCGTAGTTTCTCTTAAGTAGTTGTGTGCCTTTGTTTCCCCTCCATTGCATTTGGCATCAAGGCACTAGAATCCAGGTAGCTCCTAGCCAGGGTTACACTCAAACAAAAAGACGAGTGATGGCCCTTTAAATTCGCCCTTTGTTTTGTGCCAAGCTGAAATTTAAAATAAGAAAGCCCCTTCCCTGCTTCCAAGTTGTTGACCCAAAAAGAAAGCCAACAACCTGCGGGGGCTGCCGCTTTGTGTCCTGGTAAATAACACTGGAACAGATCCCTTATCTGGTCCAATAATAGCTGTCAGATAGGAGATCTGGCTTGTTCCCACTTCATTCTAGCTATGGATGAAAATTCATTCACACACTTTGGCAAGCGGTGATTAGAAAAAAGGCAACCACGTAGGAAGTGCTTAAACGGCCTCATCACGTTAGTACAGGTGTGTCAAACCTAGGTCCAAGAATGACTCAATCATTCTAGATTTTCAGGAAATGTATGTAACATGCATGTTAACTTGAAAATCTGAGATGAAAGCAGTCCTCTTGAACACTCCTTGCATTATATTGAGGCACACACGCAGGACTGTTATTTCTAATACTGTCAAAAATGTTATGGCTGTGTGGTGTACCAACATATATAACGCAACGCATATGCTTGAGTGTGATCATCCCTGCTCCCTCCTACCCTTACCATGCCTCCTATATTTACATAGCAGTATATTTTCAACTATGCTGAAATTGTAGGAGCTTTGATCTTTATTACTGTAGTAACAAAGATTGGTCACATGACTACAGGCTTTTTTCAGCACCCCTCACCGCCACTTGTACAACTTTTTAAGGCTTATGTCCTAGATAACTGCTTATAATTAATGTTCTTACTTTGGAACTGCAGTGCCCACTGGGCATTTTTTAGGTGACTGAGATAAAACCCCAACGAAATAAACCTTAAGCACAAGAAGAGGAAAAGCTATTAAAAACAGTGTGCAGTTGCGTTTTTTATGGGGTTGCTTATTTGAATCAGAACTTGCGCCATGATCTGAACAGAATACAACCTTACAGGTTGCACTTGCAATTCTCTGGAGAGCACCATGCATGATGTGATAACGTGACAGCACTAGTTAGAATGTAGAACGTGTAGAATGTAGGAGTAGGTATGCTTATGCTTAGAAATAGCTCTGGCAGATCAGTGAAGGACTGCAACAGAAGAAGACCTATCTGACTTATCTGCATGTATGGCTAAGCTAGAAAATAAGTATTTGTTCCGGACACGTTGATAAGTCTCAATTCAGGAAATGTAGACAAAACAAATGGTTATTCAAATACTAAGGTTCAACAAAACTGATCAAATTAAATGATTGAGTCACAAAATGAGGAGTATGATGGCATGCTTAGAAGATCCACACAAGTTTTTGAGAAACCACGCCGAATTATCAAACAGTGTTATAACACATCATTTGTTGATATTTTAATAAAACAAAGAAAAGCAAAGGTGGGAAGATGTGATAATGTGACATCATTAGTTAGAACGTGCAGAATGTATGAGTAGGAATGTTTATGTTTAGAAACAGCTCTGGCAGATCAGTGAAGGACTCCAACTGAGGAAGACCTATCTAACGTATCTGCATGTATAGCTAAATAATACAATCAGTATTTATTCATCAACGTTTCCGGACAGTGTCTTCATCACACATTTTAAGCACATGGACAATATTTAAAAGGGGCATCCAGTGAAGAGGAAAAAAAGTTTCGCTTTACCTAGTCCTGCATTTTTAGCAATCAACGACATTGGGCATTCCAGAATGTTACTTCATGTGAGGTCAGTTTGGGTTTTGAGATCTATTGTGACAACATTCACCAGATGGCCACCTTCAAACGTGGTTTTGGAGGCAGACCTGATCGATGAATTAACCACTGTATGCAAAAGAGATTGGCGCACAAGCGTGGAAAGATGCTCTACGAGTAATCTGAAAAATCAAGTTGTTAAAAACTGACTTAGTGGATCTGATGTCAATTACTGGATGATCACAGCCTGTTATATCTCAACTACTCGCTCATCCAAACTTGAGATTGATTTTTTTTGTTTAAATCTTTTTATGAACATTTTAACATTCCTCATATTTCATACACACAGTTTGCATTATAGTGGCCTAATTACAGCATAATATCGTAAAATAAATAATTGACACGGACCCAACTAGAGATTGTTTTATACTCCTATTTGGTACCCGTATGATTTTGTGTCACAATGTTCGAGTGGTAAAATAAAGTGTGGACTGGCACTATTATTGATAAAGTACAGTTGAGCGGCTGATTAGCCTGCTCCATTCCTGATGGCAAGAAGCTAAAGAGAATCCAGTGAGTGAATTGCTTTATTATTATTTCCCCATAGTGCTATCAGCTACTTCCCTTTTTGGTTTTTGAATCAGTGATGCAACGGAGACAATCACACAAGTAGTAAGTACAATGCAAGAAGAGATAAGATGCAGAGAGTTTGGACAGGATAAACGTCTGATAAAAAGAATCATTTCATAGTCATCAGACTTGTGGGAAACAAATTGCTATCTAACATGGTGTAAAACATTCTTGTCTCACAACGAGCCCCAATGATTTTTTCTGTCTCCCGTCTGTACAGAGAGCAAATGTTTGATTGTATGTGGAACTGTCGAAAACAAACTTGAAGAAACTGGCCTCACAACCCGTTTTCATCGAACTACTGTCAGCTAATTCTGCACCTTGAATAGCAGTCACCGGGTTTACAAAACCGACAGTAAATACCCTTCTTGGTGAAAATTCCCCACTGTTATTTTCTTCCCTTTCCAGACCCTTATAACTCCTCTATTTTTTGTTCAGGGGTGCGTTCCTCCTTGCATCCCTCTTAAATTACCCTTTATTCGTTTGCTTTTAAACTTTAACCCCCAATGTTCCTCCATGGTTTTTTTATGGCGGTCCCCCTGTATTCACCTTAACTACGCCCCCACTTTTTTTTTTTTTTTTTTTTTTTTAAACTTGAGCATCCCCTCACCCCATCGCACCTAACCACCCCACTCTATAACAGTTGATGGCTTTTTAAACTGCCAGATTCATACCACATTTTCCATTCATCCGCTTTTTTATTTTGTACTTACCTTTGTCATCCTCACCTTTTTTGGCACCATTCTGGGTCACGGTAAACAAAGAGGGTGGGGGGAGAGGGGGAATAGAAGACTACCAGAAAACTTTTTTTTTTTTCCTTGAACTTTTTTACTTTTATTTTGTTTATATAAAGTTCTTAATCTTAAAAGTTCTATCGTACCGGACCTAGGATACAGAGTCTGTATGTTTTTTCCCCAAATATCATTAGTTTTTTGTGGGAAATACATATTGTCATTGTAACAGCTCCACGAAATGGAGTTCTTTCAGCCTGGTTTTGTCAGGCTTGCTTTCTCCATTTTGGGTTATCTTTGTAGTGAGGCAGAACCCAATTTTGCTGTGCTCTCTTTTTTACAGTTGCTTAAATGATGTGAGAATGGGGCAGAGTCGTTTTTGGCTTATTAAAAAAGGGCATAAGTAGCTTCACTACGTTATTATCATTAATTTCATTTCTAGAGTGCACGATTGCCTGAAAAGGCGTCCTGGTACCAATACAGACTATACTATTGGTTACACTTATCCACATTGCATAAGGATTTCAACACCGGTTAGTTCGTGAGTCAAATGCCCTTAACTTCCTGGGGCCACTTCCTTTTACCATTACTAAATGAGATGCATCTACACCTTGACAGTCACTCTAGTTACAATACAACTGTCTTCCTTCCTTGCTTCCTATTTGAGGTTGGGTTAGAAAGATTTTTCACAATTCGATATCTGTTTTAGTCTCTTTCCATTACTTTATTATAAATCAACAGTCAGCAGGTGAGCCTCCTGGCGCTGTGGACAGTAGGGGATGAATTGTCCCCTGAGGTCAAGGAGGTCCAAGGGAATCAGACACCTCCAAGCTGCCAGCGAAAATGACATTTTATTATAAGTATATATTTATGTCATGCCAGTGAAAATAAACGCACCACAATAAAACAAGTTAGTTGGAGCAAGTGTAGTAATAAACACAAATGTACATATTTATTGCAACCAGTTCAAAGGTCAAATCTCAAACTATAACCATAAGTAAACTCTACAGTCTTCACTTTCTTATGATGATCCGGCTCTTGAATTTTCACTTCATACACTATGGACCTATGTAATGAGATTGCGCTCTGGTTAAATAAGTAGTTTTAAAACTAATCCACAAGAAAAAAATAACATGATATATACCATACATGCAGATTCGCAGAGAGAAACATGCTATGTGTTCCTAAAGTTGAGGAAGGGCTGGAGCATCTAGACACCTAAGGTTTCCCTCTAGTAAGGTACAGCACCCACTACACTCATCAACTGTAGGAAATAGTATATAACACTCCAGATAGGTAGGTGTGTGTGTGTGTGTGTGTGTGTGTGTGTGTGTATATATATACGTTTTTGTTTTTTATTTTTTTTAAACAGGTTAAAACTTGACAACAGCGACTCCTTAGCTATAGTTAAGTCAGAGTTTTAAATTAAAAGGCATTTTTGCTTCCTTAATACTATGGTGCCAATCGAGGAATGAAATGTTCCAAAATTAAAAGGGTTCAACATGGCAAATTTCAGTCCTATCCTTTAGTTCTTTGCTCTGCTCAACAAAAACAAGAATTGGAAAAGTCAATAGGTCACCTCTAAGACTACTGGCTTTGCCTATGTTTTTTTAGCCATGATGTATATCATCGCAGCAGCTAAAGAAGACGCAGAAATGCAGACACCACATCATTTTGTAGGTGCATGCATGTGTTCAACGCATATGCACCCACCTAAAGTAGAACAGTGTTTTTTTTGTTTACAGATCAAAGATGGATCAATTAAATAAAAAAATTCAAAATAGGTGGGTTGCAAGCCCATATAGGTTCTTTGTAAACTCATGTGTGTTTCGCAACCACAAAGCGGGCGCTATCTGGCAGGCTCAACCTAAAAATGCCAGAGCAAAATTACACCCAATTTTGCATGAAAGTGTTGTAATACTCAATGAAGTGCCTTTGCTTGGTTCGATGTAAATCTGTTCAGTAGTTTGAAATATTAGTGTTTACAAATGTTTCAGGGTGACTGTCCCTAAAAGGGACAACACCCCCTTTGGTTAAAACCCAGCAAGGGTTATTGGTCCCTTATTAGACCTCCTGCAAGGTCTGCAAATCCACAGAGAGGGGCCCCTTTTTGGACCTCCTTGTCCTGGGTTCGTGGACCCTGTGGGAAGTCCAACAAAGGTCCACGAGGATGTGTGGATTTGCAAACCCAAAGTGGCATCTACAAACCAAAAAAAAAACACAGGAGTGGCGGTGGCCGGGGGACTTGGACCAAGGCACACATAAAATACATGTATGATTTTTATTATGTATTCATAAACACCCCACACACAGTGCTGGATATGGGCAACACATATGGAATTCACCATCCCACAACACCAAGCACCCCCAAGGGATGGATGGGAGAAATCCCCAAGCCATGGATTTTGAGAGATGCAGGAGACCGAAACCACACCATTTCTTGCTTGAATATTATAAAGGTGTGTGATAAAAGCATCTTAATTGAGAAGCAGGAATATGGCACAAACCTATGCAACAGACGACCCATACCCAGCGCACTTAGGGGGTCAAATGATGGAACGCTTGAATTAATCTCAGTCACTGGCAATCGCTCGAGCCGCATACCAATCTATCGTTTTTCACCCACCATGCTACCACAGTCTGGACCTAGTGATGTATACCATGCTTACATGCAGCTCTAAACATGCAGCTCAAAACATATAAAAATAGCAAAATGGAAACTATTTAAAAATAGCTAAGTTAAGCACTCGCTAAACATACATAGGAAGAGGTAATCTGGAAATCTGTGAAAATGTTATGGTTAAATTCATTTTCGTTCCCCTTCACACACCACATATTGACTCACTGTTTACTACAGCTTCAGAAGAAAGGAATGCAGCAAACCAGTCTAAAATATCCTTGCTGTGACTGTGTACGGTCTGGGTAGTGAGAGGACTATATAACTGCACTGTTATCAGCTGAAAACATTGCATGCATACTATGAAAATGCTAAACATTAAAATACGTATGCATGAAAGGTAACTATGATAAAGACTCTCCATTCACATGCAAGTCACCGTTTGTCTTATGAAACAATATACTAAATTCTATGGTAAACCATCTAGGTACAGTAAACGGTGTGTTCTGGTTGGGTTGTCTTGAATCAAACCTTGTGAGCTATGGAACTGCAACACTACCTGTAAAACACTCAATCAGGCAAAGAGTGACCACAGACCTGGCAAACTGCATGGTCTTAATGCCAATAAGGGACAACAATCACACTTATAACGGATTATGAGCTATGGCACTGTAATACCGCAGCAGGACCCCTAGCTTTTCTCAACTGTGGAGGCCCAAAAGCTAAGCCCACATGATGCAAAGAATCGTGCCCAGTATAAGGTACTAAACTTGTATTCGGTACAAGCTATACAACACTTTCAAAACCTGTTGGCCCTGATAAAACACCCAGAGCAATCCAGAACTGCTATCGGGCACGCTGCGCCGCAATGAGTCCTACATCAAAACAGTTTAACTCATCACAGTTCCAAAACAGGAATAATCAGCTTATGACTGAAGAGATCTGTCGTATATCACTGCCACTCTGGAGAATTCTAATGTAGCCACCCTGCAGGTCACAACCACATATTGTCCTACATCAATCTAGACATCGTACAGGCACATAAGGAATGTATTTAATGAAGCCCGTCCTGTCCACTACCAACCCTAGACATCTGAGTCACATAGGGGTGACTGTAAAGTGCCAAATCCCAAAATAACACTCCACTTGAATAGGTAGTGTTCTGCCTACACACAAGATATTGACAACCCCCCACCGAAAGCCTGGCAGACAGGGATGGGTTGAAAGGGATCCTTGTGCACTTCAGAGAACTCCTTTGAAGTCACCCCCTACATCAAAGGCACTTTTGGGTACAAGTATTGGGGCTCTGACCCCATAAAAACAGACACTTTTGGACCTGAAACCAGACGTTGCTGGTGCTACATCTGCACATTGCCAGAAGGACTGCCACTTTGCTAACTGCTTTTTCTGAATCGGCCTGCTGCCCGCTGGGCTGCAGGAAGGACTGCCACTTTGCTACCTACCTGCCTTACTGTGCCGGTCTGCTACCTCTGCATCTGTGAACTAATTGTACTCTCCAATGACATGTTGGCTTGCCCCAGTTCTAAAGTCTCTAGGACATCAAAGACTTTGCCTGCTAGCCCATGCCGTGGGACTTCGCAATCTGTGCATCTGGCAGTGGCCTCTTGATGACAATCCGATCGAGCGCTTTCTGTTTCCCCGCTCATGGTTTACACTGAGCAAGTGCTGCACCGATCAGAATAGATCGAGCGATTTGTGTTTTCCCCCTTTTAAAACTCCTATTCCGGGAAGGAGCTTGCCATTTGAGGTCCCGCTTGCATCGGCGACCGTTCACTGCAGTCCATGCCCACCTGAGCACACTGCTGCGACAACAGACCCCGCAGCACTCAGAGCGGACAACCCAGCACAACCCACATTGCCCTGACAATCTCAGGGCGTGCCTGCTTCCTAGATCGAGCGTGCTTGACAACGTTGTGCCCCGCCTCCAGCCGCGAAGCGAGCCGCACCATGACTTGCTGCACAACCGCTTTTCTTGACAAAGGTACTGTAAACCCCGAGAACCATGAGGTCTTTTCAGCCGCCGAATGCAACATCGCGTGAGGCTGAATTATCTGCATTCCGTTTCGAGGGACTGTGTAGAGGCTTTCTCTATGAGAGTTGGGAGGGAGTACTACCGAGAACGCTCCTGTGCCTTCCTTGCTAGTTGTTTCCAGTCCAGGGAGGACCTGGCTTGGCAGTTCGGGCTGGATTGTTCCCATGAGGCACAGGGTCAAGACTGATTTGCATATGGCTGGGTTCAAACTGGAATGGCATGGTGAGCAAAAAAACGATGGATTTAGGCCCAGATCTCTGTACTGGGGTGAATGTATGACATTGTTCTGCATTCTGTCCATCAACTGTTGTTTTTGCATTTGTCACCCCGAGTGGGACGGGTATGCCCAGACGTGGGTCCCGTGCTCTCCATGCCACTGGAATCAAGCTATCCTGGCTGAAGAGGGGTGAAACCCCGAAACCGGTCCTAGGATGCTTGTTTCCAGTCCAGGGAGGACCTGGCTTGGCAGTTCGGGCTGGACTGTTCCCATGAGGCACAGGGTCAAGACTGATTTGCATATGGCTGGGTTCAAACTGGAATGGCATGGTGAGCAAAAAAACGATGGATTTAGGCCCAGATCTCTGTACTGGGGTGAATGTATGACATTGTTCTGCATTCTGTCCATCAACTGTTGTTTTTCCTTGCTAGTGTTTCCATAACGTAGCTCACAGGAGCGGAACTTATTATTGCACTGTATTTTCCATTTTAAACCTGCATATTTTGAATGAACATATCCTGAACAGTATTGATCGCATGTATATTGTATTTGTTTCCTTGACAATACAAAGAACTATTTCAATAAACCAGTGTGGAGTCTTTTTGTGGTATATTCATTGGATTACTGTGAATGTGTGTGTGTGTGTGTGTGTGTGTGTGTGTTGCACAAATACTTTACACATTGCCTTTGTTGATAAGCCGGGTTGCTGCAGAGGATGAATCCCTCCTTACATGTAGAGAGGGTCTCTTCAGGTCCACTGGAGGTGCCGGTAGTACAGAGTATGGGGGGGGAGGGGGGGTGGCAGGCCATGGATGCTCATGTCTGTCAGGCTAGGAGATTTGTAGAGATGCTCTGAGGCGTGTTCATTTAGTGACCTAGCAGGTGTGTAGAGCGAACCATTAGGTGAGGGACTACAAGCGTCGGTCTCAAGGGAGGCTGTACTTACTTGTGCACTGTAATGCCTATTACTATCACAAGACGTATGCAGGGTGCTGCCCAATGGGTGCACAAGTTCATCAGGCTGAATGACTAATGAAGGTGTTAAATGGCCCATTCAATGTTTATAATCTGAAGCTAGGTGGCAGTACGTGCCTTTGGGGCGCTGGGTAGTGTAGTTCATAAGCAACAAAGTTGAAGCAGAGTGTTGAACTGTGGATTGACTTGGGAAGGGTGGGACCAATTCTAGAAGAGTTGAAGGAGCCACTTATTATGTTGAGGTGCTTACCTCGTAGACATATGATGAATATAATGCATAGGTAGGGGAAAAATAAAGTCAAAAGCTGTCAAACCAGAATGAGCTGCACTGAAGGAAACAACAAACAATGTAGCGGAAAGAGTGAAGTTGGCAAGAATGGGCAAAAGTGTCAATTGTGGAAGACACTTAGAAAGAGGTCCACGTACCCTTATAATTAATGGAAAAGAGACAGCAGCAGAACATTGGTGGATTCTCAGGGAAAAAACAGCTTTTCAGAGAAAAGGTAGAATAACGTAAAAGAGCAGCAAACAAGTAATTTCGAAGTCCTTTATTTCATCTTGGATACTCAATCCTGTGACACGTTTTGAAGTAAAAATCATCTTCGCTGTTGCCAATGAACGGGTTTGGGCATATTTGGGACAGGAATTTCCACTACAGCTCTTACTTTGAAGGTTTTTTTTTTCACAAGGAAATATTTGACTAACAGGGCCACAATTTGATACTCACAGTAATATGTTTATTAATTACCCAATGGCAGTCGCCACTGGTTAGTTATAGTTATGACCACGTTTCCATAGGAAATTGATTTTTTGGTTTGCTAATAACTTTGGTGATGTTTGACATACCTTCAGAAAACTTTCCCAAAACTAAGTAGTCTCATCCACCTCAGCTCCTTCCTGGAAAGTTTTTTAGGTGATCCATCAAGCAGGGACCAAGAAAAAGGATAGTCCTAAAACATGTTTTCCCCATGTAATTTTCCATAGGAAAATTGAACTGCGATTCAGAAAATATTGGCTGAACTAGTCAGTAAGCTATACCCATAAAGTGTGGTTTTGTAATTTGGAGTAAATCCATTCAGTATTTTTTGAGAAATGAAGGTTTAAAATGCACGTATATTTCATGCCGCACAAGATCCTCAAGCAGAATTTAGTGACTCAGTCTCTGCGCTTTAGGTGGATGGAGATACAAACACATGTATATAAGCACATATAGACATATATATACATACACATATAATATAAAATTTGCCCTCCTACATATAGAAGGCATCAGATAACACCATTCACACTATTCGGAGACCAGTGCCACAGTCTGCACTAACACACATGCTCTTTGCACACACCCCGTGCAGTGTGTGCGCACACTGCTGCAGTGTCTTTGCATGAAACAAGATGCACTGCCCCACCACTTGCTACATGCCAGCTTGCAGAATTAACCCCCCCATCCTCGCATCCATAAACACAAAAAGCCTCATTGCTTGGTCATGGGAAGCACACGTCTGGTTGGTGTGTGCCGTCCCACTGAACATGCCAAACTGGGTTCTGCATTAGCACAGGCATCCCTGAAAATTCAAGGATACATTAGAAGCTGAAGCATGGTGCAGTACGGGTGGTGTGCGCAGAGATGGAATATAGCATAAAATGACTTCTACATTGTGTTTAATCACCAGTCTTCCAGACATACATCACAGGCCTGATGTCTGGTTCAGTCTGCGCCTTGAATCCCCAGATTCCAAAAACACAAAAGAATGAGCATTCCGGTGCACTGGGCAGGAATGCCAAACGACTGTGAGCGACGGGATAAAGGAGTGCCTTGCTCTGCCATCCCCAGACATCGGTGGGCAGCTCCCGAGCCCACCAGCAACACAACAAGCAGTGAGGCAAGCAGTGGTTTTTTTCTGTGGGATGTTCTTTGTAGGCCCGCAAGAACTCTGAAGTGAGCGCGAGCTGCGGGGGCAGTCTGTGTTGCGCCCCCCCCCCATAAATAAAAAACGGTACGGTAGGGTGTTCGGTAGCACCAAGCAACAACAAGCGTTACTTCATGTGATGTTTCTTGCTAGTGTTACGAGGCACCATTCAGTCTGAAACGTCGTGCTTTGCCGCTTAAATGCTGCAGCTTCCCTGGGGTCACGGTGAATATTTGCAGGTATTAAAGTGGAAGATAGTGGAAAAAATATTTCTACTCAAATAGCCACGGTTTCCAGACACACATTGCAACTAAATGCAGCCTACTAAAGGAAGTTGTTCTGGCACTGTTTTCTGTTGAATGCAATATCAGAGGCGCAATGCTTTAATGTTTATATGAATGCAAAAAGAACAAGGTCATACATTCACCGCAGTACAGAGATCTGGGCCTAAATCCATCGTTTTTTTGCTCACCATGCCATTCAAGTTTGGACCCAGCCATATGGAAATCAGTCTTGACCCTGCGCCCAATGGGAACAGTCCAGCCCGAACTGCCAGGCCAGGTCCTCCCTGGACTGGAAACAAGCATCCTAGGACCGGTTTCGGGCTTTCAGCCCTCATCAGCCAGGATAGCTTGACTCCAGTGGCATGGAGAGCAAAGGACCCACGTCTGGGCATACCCGTCCCACTCGGGTGACAAATGCAAAAAGAACAATTGATGGACAGAATGCAGAACAATGTCATACATTCACCCCAGTACAGAGATCTGGGCCTAAATCCATCGTTTTTTTGCTCACCATGCCATTCCAGTTTGGACCCAGCCATATGCAAATGAGTCTTGACCCTGCGCCCAATGGGAACAGTCCAGCCCGAACTGCCAGGCCAGGTCCTCACTGGACTGGAAACAAGCATCCTAAGACCAGTTTAGGGCTTTCAGCCCTCATCAGCCAGGATAGCTTGACTCCAGTGGCATGGAGAGCATGTTGTTTTTGCATTTGTCACCCCGAGTGGGACGGGTATGCCCAGACGTGGGTCCCGTGCTCTCCATGCCACTGGAATCAAGCTATCCTGGCTGAAGAGGGGTGAAACCCCGAAACCGGTCCTAGGATGCTTGTTTCCAGTCCAGGGAGGACCTTTCTTGGCAGTTCGGGCTGGACTGATCCCATGAGGCACAGGGTCAAGACTGATTTGCATATGGCTGGGTTCAAACTGGAATGGCATGGTGAGCAAAAAAAACGATGGATTTAGGCCCAGATCTCTGTACTGGGGTGAATGTATGACATTGTTCTGCATTCTATCCATCAACTGTTGTTTTTGCATTTGTCACCCCGAGTGGGACGGGTATGCCCAGACGTGGGTCCCGTGCTCTCCATGCCACTGGAATCAAGCTATCCTGGCTGAAGAGGGGTGAAACCCCGAAACCGGTCCTAGGATGCTTGTTTCCAGTCCAGGGAGGACCTGGCTTGGCAGTTCGAGCTGGACTGTTCCAATGAGGCACAGGGTCAAGACTGATTTGCATATGGCTGGGTTCAAACTGAAATGGCATGGTGAGCAAAAAACGATAGATTTAGGCCCAGATCTCTGTACTGGGGTGAATGTATGACATTGTTCTGCATTCTGTCCATCAACTGTTGTTTTTGCTTGTGTTAATGTTTATATGAAACAGCAGTGTTAACTAAAGTGTTCCCAAACTATATGAACATCTGTTCGCGGCGCCCTCTGCTTTTTATGCTGGAGTGTAGGAGCAGTAAGTAGGGAGGAAGAAGGATTTGGCGCTATGGTCAGAGCAGCCGAGTTTAGAACTAAGGAACAAAGGGTTCGAGTCTCAGCAGCGTTTCACCATCTTGCGATTCTGGGCAGTATCATTTTATCTCCTGACTTTAAAAAACAACCTGTAAATAATAAAAGCAGTCGATGTCTTAACTGCAGCTACCAACGAGATAGCGGCGGCAGTCACGCCGATTATTTTTTTTAAATGTACTCCTTTGCAAATGGAAGCGCGCCGTCTGTGAAGCGGGAGCATTGCTGATTGACAAGCCTGAGGCAGACCCAAAAAAAAAAAAAAGTGCACCAAGGTATGCAAATTACAAAAAGTGTTAGGCCACATGTAGCAGGAGCAGTCTGCTGAGAGGGTCTGAAACACCAAAGGCGGGACTAACTAAGCATGCTGACCAAACAAAAACAGGCATTTATGAAGGGGAGGGACAGGAACTAATGGAAAAGATGGGAGGTGCTTCCAGCCAGTCTAGATTACAGCATGCCTTGCAGAGCAGCACATGCGCTACCCAGGCTCGACCTAAAAAAGACAAGGGGGCAGGGAAAAAATACCCTGACCCCACAGGCCTGGAGGTGCGGTACCATAGGGACCCCGCGCCATGGGCCCAAAAAGTTTTTTTTATTTTTTATTTAACCACCCATTCAAATAGGATCCTCAAATCTGCATTAAAATGTATAAATGTATTTAATTTGGATTATTAATTAAATGGTGGGAGAAGGGCCACTCGTGCCCCCCCCTCCCCAGGCTGATTTCAGCCCTCGGGGACCCCAAGTCCTGGGGCCCAGTAGAATAGAATAGAAGGAGGGAGAGGGCCACATGACCCCCTCACCCAGACTGATTCTGGCCCTGAACTGACACTCCCTGGGCCAAACACAAATAGGGGGGGGGGCACATGACCCTCCCCGGGGTGTTTACGGCCCCAACCCCCGGGGGCCAGCCTCACCATGAAAAGACAAGGGAGGCTGCACAGCCCCCCTCCTGGAGTCATTAATGGTCTTGGGGACCCCATCCCACAGGGTCGAGCTCCTGGGCTGCCCACCCCCGTACATAGTGGTTTCCCTTCCCACACTTGTGAGAGCCGGGAAACCCGTTTGCTCTTACTTGGTGGGAGCAATTTCAAGCTCCCGCCAAACGCGAACAAACAGTAAGTCCGATCCCAGTGGGTGGGAGCAGGAAAAATGCTCCCGCCGGGAGCGGAGTTTTCATCTGTTTCGTGCCCTAAGGTAACTACACCTCGCCATGCACTGCTAATTCCCCAAATATTATGACACTCATGTCCTCTTCTATGACATCATTGATAATATCAACCCAAAATTTGCTGTCAAATTATTAAGAAAACTGTGCATGGCGGGGGTGCGAGTTATAGTTACCTTAGGGCACCTGTAACTAGAACTGCTGAATTTCTATGATTTTGTGCGTGTAAAATGTGAGCCCAACTAAAACATCCCTGTAACCTTTGTTTTTTTAGTGAAATTATATATTATATATATATATATATATATATATATATATATATATATACACACACACATATACACACACACACACACTATAACTATGTCCTTTGATTCAAGTGTAAATGTTACACAAATTTCAAAACAAAATTTAACAAATCTTTCTGACATGAATAATAAGTACATTAAATCACCATGAAAAACATAGTGCTTTTAAAATGCATTCAAATTAAATATCTACAAAGAAACTGTCATACTAATGGAAGTACATGGCATGGTATCCAAAAAAACAATTGATACTTACAATGTTGATAAACTATATGTCAAAGAGCTTCTTAGTTAAGCGTTTTGTTAAGAGCCTAGCGATATGAAACTTTTATGATCCTTCCGAATCAATGAAGAAATTCCAGTTGGCAAGTTACGGATGGTGTTTACTGAATCCAGCAGTAGCATACACAGGTAGACACTGAACTAAGTTAGACACTGAACTAAGTTATAACGAAACAAAGGTAAGTAACTCAGCCAAAAAGACAATGTGAAACCAAAGTACAACTTTAGACATCAATCACCGTTTTCAAGACGCAACCGTCATTTTAGTCCAAAACACATGACAACGACTGAATCCAGTAGACTCATTGGCACCTGGTTAAATGGATTTTCTGATAGTGCTCTTTGCAAGCCTTCGTGTTTTTTTTTTTTAAATATGCAAATCTGATAGTTGGGACGATACGTAATAAACAGGATACGGTGGAGCTCAACAAATCTAGACGGGACAGATACAGGAGGAGCAAGCAGTAATTAGCTCACAGGGAAGGGTGGGGAGAACTAGTTTTCCATGCAGCGTTATGAAGTTCAGACAAGTGACATTAGAGGCAGGTTCCCGAGGGACACAACATGTTTACTGAGTGCTACGACAAATGGTGTGAAAATTGACAGGGTGCACTTGCTGAGCGTGCGGCAGCTAGACGCATTGATAAAGTTAGGATGCTGAATGAAACGACGTTTTCTAAGAGCCAACGCCTGGCTCTTACGCAGCAGTCTTGGCCAGCGTGAACGCAGGGTTTACAAAAAATAATAATAATAAACAACATGCACGTTTTCAATCCGTAATCCACCCCCTGTCCCCCTTCAAAATCCTCTATAGGCGTCCAACACAGCAGGCGCCGGTCACACTCCACCAGGGGAATACAAATATACAAATTAACCGCCCACATCTTGAGGTCAAAACAAGCCCCCTCGCCGAGTGCCCCTCCTGCTCCTGGGGTCAGGCTCCCGTCGGCTGCCCCGATAAGAAGGATAATGTGACAAGGACGGTCCGAGCAGCAGAAGCGAACTGAGGCTAACGCCCAACGCGAAAGTCACTCCAGTAAGAGCTAACTGTGCGCCCCGGGGTAGCCGCAGCGGGACGGGGCGCACCGCCTACGCGAGTCCCCGGCTCGGGCGGGGCACCAGGCCCCTCACTCTCAGCGGTCCCCCAATGGGCACAGGGTCCGAACGATAGGGAAAGGTTACCTGTGTCAGAGAGAGATTGGCAGCCATGCTGTTTCGCGTCCCATGAAGCCCATCATGCACTGTAAAGGAGGAGGGAGGGCCGCGGAGTAACAAAAGTTCAACAACTTCTCCTCCCCGAGGAAGCCGCTTACAAAACCCGGAGCTGGATTTCTACCTTGGTTTCCCGACAGGCTTCTCTGGCAAGGAAGGACTTCAGAACACAACCGATTATCAATCAGCTCTACAAAAGTGCCCTCTCTAGAATTACTATATTACGTCTAATAAAAGCTTTGCTCGAAAAAAACGGTTATTATTTTTATTTTCTGTTCCAAATATTCTATTAAGTTTTTGTGAAATACACCAAAGCAGTGAAAATATATATCATACACATAAATCAGAGGCCCAAACAGACGTAAAAATGCCAAACACAGTAAATGAAGGCGACAACAGTCAATCAAACGTATACATGTGGGGCTGGTCAGAAAGAGCCCTAAGGCCTGTAGTGAGAAATATAACATAAATGTCAAACTCAAACTATCATAACAATCCAAGCGTATGTACCACAATTGCGTTTAGTGATAGAAAATAGTACAAGGGCTTAATGGTGATGGAGCAAGGTTTCATAAATGAAACTTGCTTGTATTCAATCCTCCTCACAGTATTAATTTATTAAACTTGTATTGTTAATACTAACCTTTGCATTCACGATACAAAAGAAAGGGATGCTTGCCTATGTGTTTTACTAATGAATAACGCTTGTTTGTAATTCAAAATAGCCGCTATGCGCGGGAAAGCTCAATGCGCATGTCGCAACCATATCACATGGTGTGACGTCTTTCTTTGCTTGGTGGGAAACTTCTGCTTCTGCGCAGTGTGCATTAAAATGGCTGTTTAATGTTTTCACATGCTTCAGCTTGCTCTCATGTCATTACTAAATTGTCGTTTCCTAACGCTACTAACGCGGGTTAGAATATATAATTAAATGGGAATAGAATAGAAAAAGTGGGTATACAGTGAAACATTTTATTTGTGATTCTAATATTTTCTTCTTGCACTTTTATTAGTTCGTAAACTTGGGCCTGGGTTGGTGTTCTGAAACTCGAGAGGCAACTGGTTCTGCGCATGTGTCCTGTGTGCCTGCCAAATGAAGTCAATCTGGACGTCGTCCAAGGCCGTGACCTGATGGCCGAACATGCTGTATTTTGGCTTTCCTGTTGCATATTGACACATTGTCTATGAAAATTGGTTTACATTTGTCATGAGACGGGTGGGAAATAAAGCAAATGTATTAATTTGAAGGGGTGGGAACGTAAAGACAATAGGCTTTACAATTTAAGCCAAATTGATATGGTGCGAGAATCCACCCCCTGTCCCTGTCCAATCAGAAGTAGTGGTCCCATATTTTAGCAACATTAAAGGGAGGTACATGGGTGTAGAAGGGTATAATAGATATAGAATTTGTTAATTAGTGGGTCGGAAGTCTTGAAGCACAGCAGAGCAAGATTCCATGAGAGCATGCGTTCATGAAGAACAGGCGTCCATGCTGCCAGAGCACGCTTAGCTCTAGACCGCCAAGCTGACCGATTGCAGACCGAGTCCCTGTCCAGAAGAGGTCCTGAGGAGGGGGCGGCAGAGTCCATTAGAAGGAATGCACGGAAGAATCGAGGAGAAGCCGAGTATCAGAGAGGGGAACGACGCAGGCGTCGTTGTAGAGAGGTCACCGGTCCTGTCCTGATCCTGGAGGAGGTCTTTGCTCTTCATCCTTCCTGGGTCCTATTATTCCAACTCCTTGGCTAAGGGGTTTGGTTCTTGCACTTAGGTAAATATAATGCAACCTTTAGTTGAGCTGCTGTCTCTATCTTCTCCTTTTCTTTAAACACCGTCATTGATTAGCAATAATCATTTCTATGCTTAATCTTGGGTATTGCGATTAAGTACCATGTGGCTCTGTATTTTACTCTGCTAAATCTTTAGATAAACATTTTAAAACTTCCTGACTCAGTGGTTATTTCAGGATTATGTACTATAATGAATGTCACTCATTTTAAATTTCCCAATTAGCAAAGGATTCATTGGTAAGTCATTACTCTTCAATCAGAAGGTAATTGGTAGCAGGGATTTTGATAGAGAGTAACAACTGATAAAACCCAGCGTAAGTATTAGCGTAGTATGAATGTATGGGCCCAAGTGAGTATCTGGTGTATGAATGCTGTTTGCTAATATCGCGCTGGATCAGTTTTCTGGTTATCAGAGGATGGTTACTCTTTGTTAATTGGGTAATGAGAATTTTATTTGTATTTTTATGAACTAACATCCGTGTATTCGAAGTTTGTTTTATGTTGTCTAGAATCCCCGGGGAAAAAGGAATAGCGGATGGTAAGTGGAAGCCATACTGCAGTGAGGTTATCTGTCAGGCAGAAATAGTACTGGAAAGTTAAGCAGGACTTTCAGTACTCGTTAGGGACTCTATGCGTGTGAGTAATAGCAAAAATAGTACGCTGGTAAAAATTTGATGTTATATCACCTAGAAAGGGTAACATTGGAGAAGTAACATGTACTTCTGGAGCTTGTGTGAAGAGTAGACGGAAGTGTTTACTCGTAGTGTATGTTTAGTAAACGGAAAGGTTTTACTAAGTATGAGAGAAAACTATCTTTTCTAAAATAGAGAAACTGGCACGATAGCGAATGTTTTATGTTGTTACTGAAATTTAATTAAGAATTATAGAGAAAATAAGTTTGCGTACGAATTTGTAAAGGGAGGGTCAGTTGCCGGAGAGGGAGCTGACGTCACTAAACGCCGCGCTGGGATTGGTTGAATCAGCGGGTGTGGAAAACCCTTGTAAAGGAGGGGTCAGTAGTCAGGAGTAGTACTGACGTCATAGGTGCCGCGCTGGGATTGGTTAAACCAGCAAGGACAGAAAAGAGCAGATTGTAAAGGAGGGGTTGACAGATAAACGTCACCAAAAGGCCGCGCAAGGATTGGTTCAGAAATAAAAGTTAGCAGAGACTTGATTGGTTGATATTTTAGAAGCTAAAATCCTAGTGGATAAAGATTGCATGTTAAAACGCGATCCGACTTTAACAGGAACTCGTCCGGATAGGAGATTCCTAGGTTTTGCAGAATATAATTTTGTACACCGAAGATTAGATAGAATGTACGGAGAGAAGAGAAAAATGTCCTTTCTGCAAAAGATTAAGAACTATTTTAAAAAGGATAAACCACTCAAAACTAGAGAAGGAATTATTATTCCACCAGCTAAAACGCCCGCTTCATTCATGATGATGGAGAGAGGTTATCATACTTGTGTATGGATGGAGAATTGGATAGAATATACCAAAAATGATGGAATACTAGCATTTCCCAAGAATGGCACGTTCAATGGGCGAATTCTTCAGAATTTGAGATTGAGGATGAATGACTTAGAACCCAGACCTAGATTAACTCAGTACGAAGCTCTAGAAGAATGGGAAACCGAGGAATTTGAGCGGGATAGATCTAGAAGTAATAGGAGTTATCCTGGATTTTTTCCCAGATATCTACGTGAGTCTAGGGACGGTCAGATGAAACAATGGAGAAAGGCAATGATTACAGAAGGATTATATCCATTGTTCTCAGCAGAGGAGAAATTAGGAAGTAAGTGCACAGAAAAGACAAAACATTTAATGAGAAATGAGGAGTCTGACGACGAATTTATGGAGGAAATGTTAAGAAATCCCCCACCATATCAGGAAGGGACAAGTGGTTGCACCCCAAGTGCACCACCAAAAACTCCATTAGTGCCACAGGTAATGCATGAATTCACCCCGAGTAGAATACTTCATGACAAAGAAAAGGAAGCCCTAGAAAAGACCAGAGCAGAATTAATACAGAAAATAACCCAGATAAAAGTACATCCTGATTCGTTGACCATACCAGTAACAATTGGTCCAGTAGTTCCATTATATGGTACTCAGGGAAGCTGTCCTCCACCGATACTTACACCTACTGCTGTGAATAATCCCAAACCTGAAGCTCCAGTTATAATTGAGGATCAATTTAGTGACTGTGAATCCACAATATCACTCATGGACTTGCCTATTCGAGGTTCTGTAAATAGCACTCCCAGAAAAGATGTACCTGGATGTTCAAAAGATGTAAGTTTAGTAACTTCATCGGGAGCAAAAAGTGCTACCATAGTAACACCTGAAGATCTAGAAAGATGGGTGCAAGGGTCAGTTAAACAGTGCACACCTCCGAAAATAATGGACATTCATAAATTGAAAGTCGAATTAGAAGAAATAATAGCAGGAAATGTAGGACTAGAACGCTTAAATACCTATGATGAAGAAGAATTATTGTTCTTGTGTAGGAGTATCACCAGAAATGTAAGGATATTCCATGAAAAATTATCCAATTTAGCACTACAGATGGGAATAGAAATAGGGAGATCAAAGGTACTACAGAAACCCTATAGAGCAGAATTTTCAGACAAAGATCTAGAAAATATGAATGCCTCTGGAAGAAGATTACAAATAAGAGAATTAATGTTAGTTTTGCAAAAATGGGGAGACCTAGATAAATGGAAAACTAGGTGGGCCAAGAAAAAGGAAGAAGCACGAACAAGTAGAACAGCATCAGAATATGTGATGAAAGAAACAGGGAAAGCAGACCAGATGTATCCAATGCGAGAAGTTGCGGTAGGAGGATATGTACATGTCCCATGGAGCAGACAGGATATTTTATCTTTTACGAATGATTTTCCAAAATTGAGAGAAAAACCAATTGAATGGTACAAGCAGGTTGAAAGGTTTGTGAAGGTGTCAAAGGTATTGTTGAAGGACTTAGATGGTTTGTTTGATATAGTGGTACCTGCCGATTTATGGACAGATTGCAAAATCACAGTGGATTGGCCAAGTGATGAGTATCCTAGAGATCCGAAAACAGGTGCCCCGTCAAATGATGTGATGAAAAAGTATCAGCAAGTGATAACTTACCTGAAAGGGAAAATACCACCGAAAGAAACAGATTGGGTAAAAATAGATCGAACTACCCAAGAAGCTAATGAATCAGTACATTCCTACTATGACCGTCTATTGCAGGTATTTAAACAGTAAAGTGGATTTGAGGACATTGGAGACAAGAACATGAGTCAGTTTGTGTATCGATTTGTTTACGGTTTGAAGCCAGAAATTTGCCAGATGATTAAACAGCATATGCTGTGTTGGCAGGGAAAGCCCGTTGATGAGATTTTGAAGTATGCAAAATATTGTGGAGACGATATGGAGGATAGACACAAGAAATTGCAGGAAAAAGTAATGTGGGCACAGGTAAAAATGGCTGAGAAACAGGGAATCAATTTGGAAAATCCGAGTGAAAATCAAGGAAAAGATTCCGGAACGAATGGTGATACTGGGAATGGTGGAAAGTTTAGAGGACGAATGAGTAGAGAAGAAGCTAAAAAGAAATTTCCTTGTCATGGATGCGGAAAATTGGGGCATTGGAAGGATGAATGTAAAAAGATACGGAATAATAATGACTCACAGCAAGGTGCAAATCCTCAGAGTCAGTTGCCACCTGCACCTATTCAGGGTAATGTAAGCAGAGCAAAGCATGGTACAGACATCGGATATCAAGGAGGAAGTGGTAAGAATGATTATATGACATCACAATTTCTTTTGCAGGCCGATTTCTGTCAATACAGTCATATGACGGTGCCTAGGAGAGGGGAAGAAGGAGTGCATACTTGGCGCATCCTTACAGGTAGATCAGTCAGGTCCATATGTTGAAGGGAATGTGAAGGGTAATAATATTACTTTCCTTTTGGACACTGGTGCTACCCGGTCTACTGTGAGAACAGCAGACATTCCAGACCTTCCTCTCTCTGGTGAAAATATCCAAGTAGTGGGGGTAGCTAATCAGCGGATTAGAACACCTCTTACTGAACCCATGGAAGTTAAAATCGGAAATTTCAGAGAAATGCATCAATTTGTAGTGTGTGATTCTAGTCCAGTAAACTTATTAGGTAGGGATTTGTTGTGCAAGATGAATTGTACCATTTTCTGCACACCGGATGGTGTGGCAGTTCAGACACCAGATGAAGACCATGTATATAAAATTATGATTGCAAAACAAGGTACAGAAGTGGATGAGATGTTTTCATTAATAACAAAAGATGAGTTGCCAGAAGAATTAAAAGGTACAGTAAACCCCATAGGATGGGATTTCACCGGAAAAGAAGTAGGACTTATGGCTAAAATAGATCCAGTTAAAATTACTGTAAAGAAAGGTGCAATTTTCCCAAATACCAGACAGTACAAAATGAGTGCAGAAGTAAAAGCAGGAGTCATTGAAGAAATAATGGGATTAAAGAAACCTAGTGGAAAATATAGGATTGTTCAGAACCTGAGGAAAATAAATAAGATTGTAGAACCATGTTGTCCCATAGTACCAAATCCTGCAGTAATTCTATACCAGATTCCGTGGAGTGCAGGGTGGTTCACAGTAATTGATTTGTGTCAAGCGTTCTTTTCAATACCATTACATCCAGACAGCCAGTATCTTTTCTCATTTAAATTTGAGAACAAAGTTTATGTGTGGAATCGTGTTCCTCAGGGGTACACAGAAAGTCCTTCTATTTTCAACCAGATACTGAAAAAGTGCCTTGAAAAACTAGTGATGCCAGGAAGCTCAGTCTTAGTCCAATATATCGACGACTTATTGGTGGCATCGAATACCAGAGAGGACTGTGTTGTTGATTCCATAGCACTGTTAAATCTTTTGGCAGAAGAAGGACATAAAGTCTCACCTGAAAAATTGCAATTCTGTACAACAGCTGTTAAATATCTGGGACACCAAATTGAGAGAGGAAAAAGAAGAGTAACAGCTGAAAGAGTAGCTTTAATAAAGAAAATGCAAATGCCTGTAACACAAAGACAAGTGAGAATGTTCCTAGGAATAGTAGGTTACTGTCGACAATGGATACCAAGATTTTCCATGTTGGCTAAGCCCTTAATTAACATGACAAAAAAGAAAGCAAAGGACCCTGTTGAGTGGGAGGACGAAAGTGTAGAAGCCTTTGTAAAATTGAGAAATGCCCTATGTTCAGCACCTGCCTTAGGCATGCCTGATTATAAAAGAGAATTTGCATTGTTCTGTCATGAGAGAGAAAATTGTGCACTTTCTGTCCTAACTCAAAGACATGGACTAGAAAGACGTCCTATAGCATATTTTTCTGCTACATTGGACCCAGTAGCAGCCGCATTGCCAGGATGCTTAAAAGCAGTGGCGGCTACTTGTTTGAGCATTGAGCAAAGTGAGTCAATTGTGATGGGACACCCTGTAAAAGTATATGTTCCACATGCAGTTGTCATTCTGTTGACAAGAACCCGAACTCAGCATCTTACTCCTAGTCGGCTGACTAAATACGAAAGAATCATAATGGGTGCTGAAAATGTGACCATGGTAAGGCGTACTATAATAAATCCAGCAACCTTACTACCAGACCCATATCATGAGAAAATTAAAGATGATGAAGACGATGAACATGATTGTATACAAATTACAGAATTATGCACAAAATCACGCCCATATATAGAGGAACAGCCTCTTAAAAAGCCAGACAGGGAGCTATTTGTTGATGGTTCATGTCAAAGACATGAAGATGGTAAACTAACTGCTGCCTATGCGGTATGTGAATTAACTGGAATAGTTGAAGCATCTTATTTACCAGGAGTCAAATCTGCACAAGTAGCTGAATTGATTGCGTTGATAAAAGCATGCAAAATTGGGAGGAATCAGAGAGTGACCATATTTACAGATAGCCAATATGGTTACGGGGTTGTGCACGATTTTGGCCAACTATGGATGCAGAGGGATTTCATGACTTCTTCAGGATCCCCCATTAAAAATGGACAATTTGTAAGGGAATTGCTAGAAGCAATACAATCACCAAAAGAATTGGCTGTGGTGAAATGTGCCGCACACCAGTCAGGAGATGACTGGATGGTAGTCGGCAACAGATATGCAGATCTGGTGGCTCAACATTGTGCCAAAACCAGAATGTCAGTCAATAAGAGGGTGGAAAGAATGGGAATCAGCTGCCAACTTATGCTGTATATGCCACCTGAAACTTGGAATGAGGTGAAGAAATTGCAAGATGAGGTTGATGAAAGTGAGAAGAATTTGTGGATCAAAGTGGGTTGTTCCCAAAGAGGAGATGATGAAGTGTGGATCAGTGCTGATGGCAGACCAGTCATGCCAGACTGTTTACTCTCACAAATGGCTAGAATGCATCAAGGAGACACACACATAGGGAGAGATGCAATGATTAGGCTGTTCAGACAAAATTGGTACAATCCCAAATTCAGGGCTGTTGCAGAGAGTCTTTGCCAGAGATGACTAACTTGCCAGATGCATAATCCGGGGAGGAAGATAGTAATTGGATTTGGGAAAATTGGAAAGGCAGAGGGTCCATTTATGAGACTTCAGTTTGATTTCATACAGTTACCACCATGTAGAGGGCTGAAATATGTACTAGTCATAGTGTGTCTGTTTTCAAAGTGGGTGGAGGCTTACCCTACTAGGAGAAATGACAGCATTACAGTTGCAAAACTGTTGCTACGAGAGCTCATTCCTAGGTTTGGTTTTCCAGTAACTTTGGAATCAGATAGAGGAAAACATTTTAATAGCGAAGTGATTCAAATAATCTGTGAAGCATTCCAAATCCAACAGAAACTGCACTGTGCATATCGTCCAGAAGCTTCTGGAGTGGTTGAACAATTGAATGGCACTATAAAGTCAAGACTGGGAAAAATGTGTGCATCAACATCATTAGAGTGGCCAGATGCATTACCACTCGTTTTAATGGGACTCAGAAGTATACCTGACAGAACCACAGGATTGAGCCCACACGAAATAATGATGGGAAGAGCAATGAGACAAACACATGTTCCCACAAACAACCTGGTGAATATATCTGATGATATGGTTCTGGACTATTGCAAAGGATTGGCTGACCTAGTGCGTTCTGTCTCTCATCAGGTTGGAGAAGACGCAGTTTCCAGGCAGCCCGAGCAAGAATATGATCTGAATCCTGGTGACTGGGTGGTAGAGAAGAATCACACCAGAGAAACGTGTCTATCACCTAGATGGGGCAGACCGTGTCAAGTCATACTGACAACGAATACAGCAGTGAAGTGTGCCGGATTTCCTAATTGGATTCATGTAAGTCACACCAAGAGAGTACCAGATCCCGAGGAAGAGAATCCTCAGACAACGCCAATCACTGAAGAGGCTGAAGGTTGCCCAGCTGTAGGATCTCAAGTTCGAGATTCCAGAGAAGCTGAAGAAGAACAACCGAGCACAAGTCAGGATTGGATACCAGTGGTAGAAGTTCCTGAAATATACCACAGAACAAGAAGTCAAGCGAAATTGGAAGAAATTGAAGAAGATCAGATAGGTGAAGAAGAAGCAGTTCAGGAACAAAAAGAAAAGACATTAAGAAATCCTGAACAAGGTCAGATAGGGAAAGAAAACTGGACTCAAAACAGTGAAGACCTAATAGACTTTGATCAGGGACAGACAGGTCTAGAAGAATCCGGTCAGGCTGCAGAAGTTCACAGTGCAATAAGCCCTGATCAGAACAAGTCAGATCAAGAAGAATACACAGAAGAAGAAAACCTTGAAAAACATGAACTTGAAGAAATAAATAAAGAACAAGGTCAGTTATTGGAAACTCACAGCGGAGCTGTTACAGAAAAACTAATTAGACCTGAAAAGGAGCAAACAAGAAACACAGTAATTGAAGAACACGAAACAGTGCTAAGCAGTGAAATTAACGAGATCTCTAAAGACGAAAACAAAGAAACAGTGCCAACAAAGAAAACAAGAAAAGGAGATCATTGGCCGAGTGTCATTAAAAGAGTAAAGTACCACATAACAACCAGAAGTGAAGATCCAGATCAAGTACCTGAAGTATCAAGTCAAACCGAACAAGAAAATAAAACTGCGAAAAGAAGAAGCAAAAGACTGAAACTTGTGAATAACAAATTCAAGGGTCCTGAATGGACTTATATCATCCTTGAAGATTTTGAAAGCTCAGAGTCAAGTGACAGTGGTGGTGAAGGAACAAGTGCAGAATTGACGTACGAAGAAAAAACAAGACCACCCTGACTAAGCAAAAGAATAAGCTAAAGAAAAGAAGAAAAGATAAGAAGAGCAATCTTCCTTGTCGAAAAATGCCTGACGATAGAGTTACTGGGTGACCAAAACAGAAATGTTGTAGAAGATGCTGTGCAATATGCATATGTAGTCTAGTAATGGTGCTTATAGTATGGTTAGTCCTGATTGTAGCAGTTCCTTACCTTATGATAATAGATAAAAAGATTAATAATGAAACTAAAGGGAGGACAGCAAACATGAAGGGCAATAGAGTAGAATTAATGGCAGAAGATGAGGCAGAAATTCATCATGAAGTAGCTGATAACGACACTAGTTTAAACGTTTTCACAAAGTTATTGTTTCAATATGTAGACACAATGGAAGTTAGTAATTGTTATGTCTGTATGAAGTTACCTGAATCAGTAGCAGAAGGATTAACATATCACCATTTACCACTGACATATGGCATATCATGTAGTGTTTTGTCTAGTTTATTTTATAGAACAGGGAAACTTCAGTATTATTATTCAAACTAGATGTGATATTTTCTGAGGTTCCGATTCGCAAGAATATGAACCCAGTGCTTAGTAGTCAAGACGCACAGTTTATGGGAGAATTTTTCTTAACAATGAAATCAATAGACATAACACATGCACATAGACACAATCTAACATGTTCTTTACTTGAAGAAGAAAAGATATTTTTGAATTTAGTAGAAGATAAAAGACAAGATTTTCAAAAGAAAGCTTCTGAGCATAAGGCTCATTTACCACCTTGGGCTGAGAAAGAAGGGAGTTACACACCTGGCAAGGCTCAAGCTGCTATGGCTCTGGATTTTGTAAAAACAGGGAAAATTTGTCTTCATAGGTTAAAGACTGATTATAACAATGTTTTCATCGGTACCAGTGAATGTGAACACAATTTTTTAATTCTTGGAGGTTGGGGACTCAAAGGAGGAACAGATTCAGTTTTTCCTGGAATGTATTATGTGTGTGGGAATAAGGCTTACTTTAGGCTTCCTGCACGTTGGTATGGAAGTTGTTATTTTGGAATAGTATTTCCAAAGATATACCACGTAAAAAGAAACACTGAGAGCAATGAAAACAATAACGAATTAATACGTAGTAAAAGAGCTAGTTTTTCAGAAATTGTAGGTGATATATTTGGTGCATTGATACCTTCAGTGGGAATAATTCTGAACTCAAGGAAAATATGTAAATTGTCTACAGTAGTTGATCGTTTATCAACAGATACTGCAGGAGGTTTTCTAATGATTAATGCGGAAATGGTTGCGATTAGATCTATGGTGATGCAAAATCGACTTGCTCTTGATATTATATTGGCAAAAGAGGGCGGAGTCTGTAAATTATTGAAGACGAAACATTGTTGCACTTATATTCCTGATAAGAGTGCAGAAATTGGAACGTACATACAGAATATAACTAAACTTGAGAAAGAACTTAAGCCACTGGAAGTTGATAGTGTATGGGAAAGATTGACAAATAGTATATCGTCAATTGGAACCTGGTTTGCTAATGTAGGAAAAGGACTTATAGGTCAAATATTAGTACCCTTAGCAGGGATAGCAATAATAATTTTGGCAGTAACAATATGGTGCAAATGCTGTAAAAAGAATGGAACATATAAGGTGACAGGAAGAGGAAAGAAACGAAAGGTAGATGAAATCGAACTTGAAGAATGGAGAAGTGAATTATACAAGAAATTAAAAGAAGATTGTAAAAATAGAAAGAATAAAGATGAGAATGAAGTAAATTGCTATAAGTTGGCATCTGATTGAGGGTAATGTTTTTGATGGCTCAGAAACGCCATCAGAGAGGGGATTGATGGAGCAAGGTTTCATAAATGAAACTTGCTTGTATTCAATCCTCCTCACAGTCTTAATTTATTAAACTTGTATTGTTAATACTAACCTTTGCATTCACGTCACAAAAGAAAGGGATGCTTGCCTATGTGTTTTACTAATGAATAATGCTTGTTTGTAATTCAAAATGGCCGCTATGCGCGGGAAAGCTCAATGCGCATGTCGCAACCATATCACATGGTGTGACGTCTTTCTTTGCTTGGTGGGAAACTTCTGCTTCTGCGCAGTGTGCATTAAAATGGCTGTTTAATGTTTTCACATGCTTCAGCTTGCTCTCATGTCATTACTAAATTGTCGTTTCCTAACGCTACTAACGCGGGTTAGAATATATAATTAAATGGGAATAGAATAGAAAAAGTGGGTATACAGTGAAACATTTTATTTGTGATTCTAATATTTTCTTCTTGCACTTTTATTAGTTCGTAAACTTGGGCCTGGGTTGGTGTTCTGAAACTCGAGAGGCAACTGGTTCTGCGCATGTGTCCTGTGTGCCTGCCAAATGAAGTCAATCTGGACGTCGTCCAAGGCCGTGACCCGATGGCCGAAGATGCTGTATTTTGGCTTTCCTGTTGCATATTGACACATTGTCTATGAAAATTGGTTTACATTTGTCATGAGACGGGTGGGAAATAAAGTGAATGTATTAATTTGAAGGGGTGGGAACGTAAAGACAATAGGCTTTACAATTTAAGCCAAATTGATATGGTGCGAGAATCCACCCCCTGTCCCTGTCCAATCAGAAGTAGTGGTCCCATATTTTAGCAACATTAAAGGGAGGTACATGGGTGTAGAAGGGTATAATAGATATAGAATTTGTTAATTAGTGGGTCGGAAGTCTTGAAGCACAGCAGAGCAAGATTCCATGAGAGCATGCGTTCATGAAGAACAGGCGTCCATGCTGCCAGAGCGCGCTTAGCTCTAGACCGCCAAGCTGACTGATTGCAGACCGAGTCCCTGTCCAGAAGAGGTCCTGAGGAGGGGGCGGCAGAGTCCATTAGAAGGAAGGCATGGGAGAATCGAGGAGAAGCCGAGTATCAGAGAGGGGAACGATGCAGGCGTCGTTGTAGAGAGGTCACCGGTCCTGTCCTGATCCTGGAGGAGGTCTTTGCTCTTCATCCTTCCTGGGTCCTATTATTCCAACTCCTGGGCTAAGGGGTTTGGTTCTTGCACTTAGGTAAATATAATGCAACCTTTAGTTGCGCTGCTGTCTCTATCTTCTCCTTTTCTTTAAACACCGTCATTGATTAGCAATAATCATTTCTATGCTTAATCTTGGGTATTGCGATTAAGTACCATGTGGCTCTGTATTTTACTCTGCTAAATCTTTAGATAAACATTTTAAAACTTCCTGACTCAGTGGTTATTTCAGGATTATGTACTATAATGAATGTCACTCATTTTAAATTTCCCAATTAGCACAGGATTCATTGGTAAGTCATTACTCTTCAAATCAGAAGGTAATTGGTAGCAGGGATTTTGATAGAGAGTAACAACTGATAAAACCCAGCGTAAGTATTAGCGTAGTATGAATGTATGGGCCCAAGTGAGTATCTGATGTATGAATGCTGTTTGCTAATATCGCGCTGGATCAATGGCAACAACAGTAGACTCTAAATACAAGGGAAAAGGCCTATCCAAGGGAAATATGAACAGAAGGTTGTTAAAATAGAAAAGCAGAAAGAAAATAAATAAGAAAAAGTCAGTGGGGGAGGGGATGGGTAAGGGAAAAGGGTAAGCGCAGAGGGGTGGAATAGCTATTTTGATGGCAAACAAGCGCGTAATGGATCAGATAGTGGAAGAAGGGTCACTATGTTTTAGACATAAAGTTGTCAAGAGTGTGCCAAATCATCTTTGTTAGAACTGGGGTTCTCTAGTTGGCTAAGGTATGTACCTTGGTCCAAATAGGGACCCTTGCTTCTAGTCAGGGTAAGGAGGGACACACGCTTAGATAACCCCTGCTCACCCCCTGGTAGCTTGGCACGAGCAGCCAGGCTTATCTCCAAGGCAATGTGTAAAGTATTTGCAACCACACTCCCAGTAACACAGTGATAACACCACAAATGGACACCACACTGGTTTTATAAAAATAGCGGTATCTTTATAAAAGGACTACGATGAGACCAAACGATAGAAATCTAACATATGCGTATTCGTAATATTTCGCTTTGCCGGTTATTAGGCCAGCAGTCACTTGTAGGTTCTTGCGGTATTAATGAGCAATTCACGATCTCTAATGCAGTTCTAATGCAATGCTATGCAGTTCGTAATGTAGTAATAAGACAGTCCTTAATGCAAGAATCAGGCAGTTCGTAATGCAAGAATAATGCGGTTCGTAATGCAAGAATCAGGCAGTTCATAATGCAAGAATAATGCGGTTAGCCAATCTGCGCGGTCAACTCGGGCACCACTAGGCCCCAACAACAGAGACAATGGTCGTAAGCTTAAAGGGGCGGCCCCGGTACTCCTGGGCAGGTACGGGCCGCTCGGGGACTCAGCGCGTCTAACGCGGTGCAGCGGGAGAGAGCTCAGAGCACTCCTGTACTCCTCCTGCACGCCTCCCCAGGCCACACACGCTTGCGGCTCCCGACCGGAGTCCAAGCCTTACCTGGGGGGGTGCGCTGCCTCGCTCTCTCTCTCCGTTCGTTTGACGTCCTGCTGGGCGATCCCGATCACGTTGCAGCTCTGTTGCGATGCGACGCTGTAGCCGGACGGGTTATGGCGCTGCCTTCTCCTTCGTTGACGATCTTGGGCAGATTCATTCGACGAACAATGATCACGATCCCTTTCACCTTGTAGCTTCCTTAGCTTCAAGAAATACTTTAGCACGTTGCGGCTCGGGCCGGCGGCGGCAATCTTTACTCACAGCCTCAGTTACGATGACGGCTCGGGCCACAAACAGCAATGCAGCAGCGTGGACGATGTTTCACGCTGCGGGGGCAATGCGGTCACGGGGCACCTCGTAAACAGCACCACGGACCACACGGCAGTCTCAGGCGTGCAAAAAGCACATGCACACAGCGTCGTTGAGACACGGTCCTTAGTTTCAAATAAGCCTTTGAAGTCTTTGTGTTCAGGGGGCTCTGACCCCGGTCCAAATCAGACCTGGGTATCTTCCTGCCAGTGCACACCCTCTTCCTTTGATAGTCAGGGTCTGGGGCCCAGACGCTCAGCAGGAGGTGGAGCCATCCTCTTGGGGCAGCAACACAGCCCTCTTCACATGCAGGGGGCTACTCCTCCCCCCCCCACATCAAACGCAGGCCAGCCTGTTGCTGTCTCACCTACTCCTCCCTGGGGTCAGAACACTTCCCAGACCCTGTCACATCCAAACCCAGACAGGCAATACACAACCAGGCAGAGGCACACAGTATGGTTTAAGACAAGAAACCAGCCACTTCTAAAAGCGTGGTTTCAAAACACACAATTCAAAAACCATCTTCACAAAAAGATGTGTTATTAAATTCTGAGTTCAGGCACACTAAACTCCATCTCTCCATCTTATGCCTATGGGAAGATATGCTGGAAACATGGGACTCAGCATTCCCCATTCTGTCCTATGGGCAAGATGGCCTTGCAACAGTGAAAAACGAATTTGGCAGTATTTCACTGTCAGGACATGGTACACACCTCAGTACATGTCCTAACTTTCACATACACTGCACCCTGCCCAGGGGGGTACCTTGGGCCTACTATAGGGGTGTCTGATGTGCATAAAAGGGGAAGGTAAGGCCTGGCAAGTAGGTGCACTTGCCAGGACAACAAGGCAGTAAACAAACTGCGCGCAGGCACTGCAGTGTCAGGCCTGAGATCTCTTCTTAGGGCTACTTGCGTGGGTGGCACAATTAGTGCTGCAGGCCCACTAGTAGCATTTGCATTACCAGCCCTGGCACACATAGTGCACTTTACTAGGGACTTTACTAGTAAGGCAAACATACCAATTATGGACAACCAATTACCATAACACTTTATACAGGGAGCACTTGCACTTTGACACTGATCAGCAGTGGCAAAGTGCCCAAAGCATCTAAGTCGGCAACATAATGTCAGAAAAAGGTCTAGGAGGAAGGCAAAAAGTTTAAGGAACTTTAGCCAAAAAGAGCCAAGTCCAACAATCTTCTAAATTGTTCCCTGATTTCAGCTTTGTGGATGGGAATTTCAGATTTTTGTGTTTCAGTCCAATTTTTGGGGGGATATTTACATAAATTGTTGTTTAATACATTAAGTGAAACTGTCACTTTATGAGAAACTGATGTTTTCGTTTACATTTTTATTTCCAGACAAAGAACACAGTGAATCGTCTGGCATGCTAGATTTATCATCTTTTTTGGAGCAAGCTATTTTTCTATATTAAATGGGCAGTGAAAAATGGTAATAAAGTGTTGCTCTGCATGAGAACATTGAGGGACCTAATCTGTAGACCTCTTGATATTAAAAATGCAATCCCAGCAATATAAAGGTTAAACACAACTAAATGAGTAGAACAAGAGACCCTCACTGCCTCACCATTACTCTACTGTCTTGCTGCGTGACATGCAGTAGTCAGGGGACCAAAGGTAAAGAGATACTCCCCATTTGACAACATCAAGGTGTACAGAACTTCAAAGTTCTCTAGTTTACTGTATTCACATACACAGTAGAGGCAAGTTGCGGGTCACCCTGGATGGTTGATGACCATAACTAGAACAAACACTGTCACCTGTTACTAACGGAACAACACATTTGGACTAATAAATGGTCCTTGCCCCTCACAGGCATGAACATAAGGAAAGTCAAGGTGGCTATGGTGGCTCTTTGGAGCCATGCAGGACAGTATCCCACCAGGGTGCACTGCCGCTTACGTCCCTTGCCTTATAGGTAGGTCAGGTGCTGCTGCGTCTTTCCTGTGTGCTCTCTTCATGTTAGTGTGGGGACAACATGGTGAAGAGGTGAGGGTGAAGAGGCACCACACAGGAAAGGATGACCCTGCCCATGCTGACCATTCTGCATGATGTCAGGGAGTGAACCATGGGCATTCTGACTTAAGAGGAGGGGTGGTGGGGATCTCAGCAAGTTACTTTGGAGGACCCAAGCTCGGAGTACAAATCACAACACTAGCCCTGACACTACACATACATATCATCAGAAAGGATGTTTATTAGAAGGACGAAACCCAACAAGCTAGTGGACGCCTCAGCATAATTTCACAAAAATCCCGGGGGCGCATCAAGAGATATTTGGAGGTGGGAGAATAACGCCTCATGCCAAAACCTAAGGATTAGAATAAATCTGTTTGATGAAGTACAAGAGGAAGGTGGAAACTCAGGGTAACAATCTAAGTATATAAAGGTCAAACTAGAAGAAAGTGAAATGAGTTTTGACCCTAACAACCACTAACATGAAAGACATACATGTTGATGAGGTGTAATGAAGGCAGTAAGAGGTCGGGATTCTACTACAAGTTCAATTTGATGATATGCTTGGTGGAGATCCAGGGTTGAAAAATGGTAACCCTGTCTAGAAGGGAAATCATTTAATTAATTCTTGTCCAGGGATGTTTGTCCTCGGTAAATCAAGAGTTTAAGGCCCTTAAATCGATGTACAAACATAGCCTACTAGTGCTCATTTTTGCCAGAACAATGGGGGATAGCAGTTCAGAGGACTCTGTTTCTTCCATGATGCAATCTTGTTGCAGGGCCTCAAATAGGCTTTGCAATTCTGTGCAAACACAAATAGGAGCACCCACAGTTTATATCTGACCAGGGTAGTGCTGCACTTGAGTCTTATGTGATGGACAAAACCCTTGAGTTTACCTAAGCCATTGATAAACACTTCAGGAAACAAGTTGTAGATTTGAGCACTCTTATCAAAGTCACTCAGTCACAAGGGTTAACGATAATTTTCAACAACCATTGGTCCTTCCAGCCCAGAACACAATCACCCCCTACAGACCTATAGATTTTAATCTTGGCAGGCACAAGGACTACTTTATAGGTAACAGTACACTCTATAAAATGATTAACATAACATTATATCATAACAGATCTTCCTTTGAACTGCACTTCCGCTGGACAGTACCCAAAAAATCTAGTTGTCTCCTGTCAGGAAGAGCCCGGATGGGGACCAAGTAATGCCTACCCTGGTGCTCGACCCTCGTTCACGGAGGGGATAGGGTCCGGCATCCACAGGGTTAACAAATTCCTCACACCCTCTCCTCTGCAGGATGACGCGGAGATCACCGGGGGAAACGTCCAATCAGGGCTGGGAGAGGCGTGGAAAAGGGACCTCTTGCGAGAGGACGGGGCGAAAGCGGAAGCTGTCGAGGACGGAGACAGTGCATCCGAAGGCGCCGAGGAGGAAAAGCAGGAAGATCCCTGGACGCCGAGGAATCCAGGAGAACTGGAAGCGGAAATCCCGAGGATAGAGCACGCCGCCGCCACCGAAGAGCCAGAGACGTGGAGCGAGGACTGGTGAATACCCCCGGGAGACACGAGTTTGCCGCCGTAACTCAGGAGAGTTACGGCATTGGCGGTGAGTAGAAAGGTACAGGGAGAAACGGGTGGGAGGAGGGATACGGACGCGTGAGCTGGGGCGGACGTCTGCTAGCGGCAGAACAGTCCCGCTTTTATTTTATGTTATAATTTGCGCTTACCTTTGCGACTCTTTTCCCTTAGGGATTTAATTTCCGTAATTTGATTGGGCCTTGTGTTTTCTTTATGCTTTGAGCGTCAGAAAGGCCAAATACCTGATCGTTTTGTTAGCGGTAAACCAAACCAACCCTACACCTGTCCTTATAGACTAAGTAAGAGAACGCGGGTTCTCAGCACCCTCTCCCTCTCACGACCTTCTCCAAACCCTGCACCCCCTCCCTCACGTATCACACCGTCGTCTGCCATTGTACAGCACTATCTGCACCAGGAATGGTGAAGGGTATCGTAGTACTAAGAGTTCTAGAGACCTGAGAACTTACCGCCACTTTGTTTCTTGTCTTCTCTTTGAGTATCCTGGGGAACCACCACCAAGAGGAAGGATTCAAGACCCCGAAGGCAGAGGCTCTCTACTCTTGACCAACCAGTCAACCTCCCCATCCTACTGACGGACTGTATATTGGACCCAAAAAACCCCAACGGTGTATATACTGTTCTCTACCATCAGCCATCCCATACTAACAATAAATTCTTATCACCATTACGCAACCTATACGGCCTCCTAGCTTCCATTTCCGACCCTCCCTCCGACATCTCCCTTCCAAAGATAGTACCTTACCATAAGGTTTCCTCAGTTTATTTACTTTTGAAGAGGGCAAAAGTTCAAACATTTGCTTGGTAATTATGGTATACTGGGGTCCAGAGTCTGCCATAACTAACCATTCGTTACAAAGCACACATAGGACGTTTGTAACCATTTGGCTTGTCAGTACTAATCTATCCAGAACCATATTATTGGCTTCCAACCCATGATCATCCTTTAGGCTATTAGCAATTACATTTTTGAAACTTGTGCTACTGTGGGTTTAGGCCTGCTTTTTCCCTCTTCGCAGACTATAATAAAATGGCCTGTTCTGCCGCAGACACTGCAGTTCTTGTTTAACGCTGGACACCCTCTGTATGATGCCAGGTGTAAAACATTACCACACAGATAGCAAACAGCTTTGTTTTCACCTCTTCTTCCATGTTTTATTCCTCTGTTGTTTGTTACTCACAATGCAGATTTAATTATTCCTTTTTTTATATCTGTCTTCATTTACTTCTCTCACCCAAGACACCGATTGCTCAATAGCCTCCGGTGTCTCCACTACCTCCTCAAAGTGACGACCCATAGTCTTCCTTGTATGAGTCTGTTATTTGTATTAACCATCAGTTGATCCTCTACCGTTTCATCAGCGGCAATGATAAAATTGTAAGGGATGGAGAGGCTTCTCAAAACCGTTGCAAACTCATCAAATGAGTCACTTTTCTGTCTGGGTATAGAAATGATATCTTTCAAGGGTGATACTAATGGTGGGCTTAAACTAATTCTCTTAACTAATCATTGCTTCTTCATATTCATTGGGTTCGTCTTCACCCTCCGGTGGTTCAATTTTCAAAAGTGTTCTGAATATTGATTGTCCTTCAGACCCTAATCAATGGAGGGTGTGCCTTATGCCTTTTATGCATTCAATAAGCATTTTATTAGCTTTAATATTGATAAGATACTTTAGAAATTCGTCTTTTCACCTCTTCCATGGGATGACTGGTTGTTCTTGCACTGTGCAGTTTTGTGGTGGATCAAACTGTATAGTGTAAGAATTTCAATAGTAAAAAAAAAATGAAGTAGTAGGAATATGGTGAACCAGGCAGCAGGTAAAAGGAGCATTTATAATATAATATAATATAATATAATATAATATAATATAATATAATATAATATAATATATGGGATTCTGTAATCCCTATATAAACACCAGAATCTACTTTCTTTATAATTGGAGACTTGTGACGCATCCAGTCACCGATTATGAAGAAAAGACATCAGAACTCAAATATTAAAAGTTAAGACAGCTGAGTTCTGCCAGAGCCAGCAGCCAAGTGAAAGGCAGGTCAGGTCATGGAGCATGATTGAAGCAGCTGTTTAAAGCAACAGAAACAGTACATTGCTTTTCTTTCTTCTGCTCTATTGTTTAGCTTACAATGACAAGCAGAGAGAACATGTTTATTTTTTGTACTCCTTAGATAGTTAGAGAAAAGCTAGAAGCTTTCTGCATGCTTCTACACAATCGAAGCTAGTGCAGATTTTTTTTTAAACTGATTTCTATTAAACTGTTTGTAATATCTGTTTGCAACAAATTACCAACAAGTTTTTGGTGTGTTTAATTTTGCACTAGCAGTTTTATTTTTATTTTTCATGTTTGCAAACATGTTCGTTCTTTCATATGAAAGAGCTAAAGGTTTTAACTGGTTTGTGGGAAAGGTGATGGTGTTACCATGTATGAGATGGAATAAAATACCCCATGGCATACATGATAAGGATGTTGCAAGTCACTGCAGAGTTCCATAACCTTATAAAGGAACTCGGCCTTCTGCCTCGTTCCTCTTTATGGTTATAGAACTTCTTGGTGACTTGCAATATCTTTATAATGTACAGCACAGCATACTTTATCCATAATATAATATAATATCATATCCTATCATATGAAGCAAAAAACTGCAGGAAGAAAAAGGTTAAAACTGAGGAGCAGTGAAGAGTCTCTAAAATGACTGCCAGGAGATCACTCAAAATCGGGAGTGTACACATCCAACCTAGTGCAAGTGCCGCTATAATTATGAATGCTCCCTCATATTTTCTTGTAGGCAAACCCTCCACAGAAAACAAAAACACAATCTCCTATGGAAAAGTGCAGAAAAATAAACTATGCCCATACAAAGGAGTGGTCAATGTACATGCTGTTTATAAATGACAAATGTAAAAAAAAAAAAAAAAAAAGGTGATGGATTGAATGCTTGAATTAATCTTAGCCACTGGCAATCACTTAGGGATGCATCCAAATCCATCATTTTTTGCCCATCATGCCACCTCAGTTTGGACCTAGCTGTATGCAATCAGTCTTGTCCCTGCTCCTCATGGGAACAGTCCAGCCTGAACTGCCAAGTCACTGGAACCAAGCTATACCTGGCTGATGAGCCCTAACTAGGGTGAAACCAGCCCTGGAGCAGGGTCAAAACTGATTTGCATATAGCTGCGTCCAAACTAAGGTGACATGGTGTGCAAAATAATGATGGACTGGGATGAGGCCCTGAGTAATTACCAGTGGGTGAGATTAGTTCAAGCATTCCATCCATCACTTTTTTGTTAGTATGCCGCCCTAAGTGGGAAGGGTATACATAGACGTGGGTCCCATGCACACTGTGTCACTGGAACCAAGTTATCACTGGCTGATAAGCCCTAACTAGGTGAAACCAGTCTTGGGTTGCTGGTGTTCCGGTTCAGGGAGGAACTGGCCTGGCAGATCGAGCTGGACTTTCCCCACTGGAGCAGGATCAAGACTGATATACATATGTCTTGGTCCAAACTGAGGTGACATGGTGTGCAAAATAATGATGGACTGAGATGAAGCAATTACCAGTGGCTGAGAATAATTCAAGCATTCCATTCATCACTTTATTATATACTTTAGTTTATAAATGACAGTCAGTAGTAAACATCGGAAGATAGGGTCAGAATGTACAGTGGAACGCAGGAGTTCCTCTATAATCAATGAATTCATAAAATGACACCTGTTTGAAAACTACTCTGTGGTCTATGAAGGTCTATGAAGGAAATAAACTGTCACACTCAGGAGGAGTGTGCTGCATGGCCCTTCAATGAACAGCGTCCTTCCCAACTGTCCTTGTAACCACTGTGGGGGTAACCCATGGCTCGGCGTGGAGCAAATACCTCATAATCAGCGCAGCAAACGTCGCACTGAGATGTCATCAGGAGCAGGGGGCGGCGCACCATAGATGCGTCATACAACCAGCACCGTGGAGCAGGGAGCAGCTAATGGTAGACTAATGGAGGAAAGACAGACAACAAAAGGCAGCAAAGCGTTGTGCGCGCCTCGGCTCTACAAGATGGCGCACTTCCGCAACTCAGACCAAAGGACCACATGCCGTCAACCGCGGCTCAAATCTACTGCCACATGAACACCCAGGGGCAGTGTACAGCAGGTGTTGATGGTCCCATCCTCATCATCAAAACTTGGTACTACGTTTAACATAAAGCACCCAAAAAGTAAGTAAGAGACTTTAATGAAAATGAGCACGTTGGAGCATCATCCTCTAAATGTTATCCTAACCATCGCCCTTTGAATCCCAGCGCCAACATTCTAAAGGGAGATCCAAAGGAAGCTGAAATGGGGGTGACAATAATGAGAGAGCAATAAATACAACAGGTGTCTTTAAGACACACAACAGAAGACCCAAAATCAAGGTCATGGTAAGAAAAATGGAGGAGGATGTGGAAGAGAAAGATGTGGAAGAATTCCTGTAATTCGTTTTTGACCAGATGCTGGCCCGAAAGAATGGGAGAAGGTGGAAATTGAGAGGGTTCACAGTGTCAGTCCAACAAAGATTGCCAGAGAACAACGTCTGAGAGGTGTAATTGTAAATATGATTTATTTTTAGCAGAAGACACAATGATGAAAGCAGGCTGCAGAGGCATCCTTTCGTACAGCAGCAAAGTAGAATGGTGTCATAGGGTACAGAGAAAGGAGGGATCAAGCAAAGATACATCTATCAGGTTAAAGCTCAGACCTGCACTATTTGCATGTTGAGATGCTACTGGTATATTCAAAACAAAAGATATACATCAGTTGCTTGCGCATATATAAATATGAATAATGAGACAGATGTTTTTATCATTTGACTAACAAGAGAATCAACTATGTAGGGATAATGAGAGTGAGACTCCTAAATAAGCATCTTGATGGTAAGACTGCGGAGCGGTGTGGTGCGTTACCCAGGACCTACAGAGGGGAGGAGTAGCATGAGAAAAAGTTTCATATAGGGAATGTCAGTGTTGCTGTTGTTCTTTAGTTGACTAGGTTGGTTAATTAATTTATTTTAGTGAATTTATAGAATACTTTTATTCAAAGCGCTAATCACGAAAAAGCATAAAACTGTACAAAAACAGGGATATGTGAAGAACATTATGATCAAAAGTCCAGGAGTACAAGAAAGAACAGATCACTGAACCACAAGATAAAGAGAAGATGAGCGACGAACCAGGGGAGGAGGGTCTGCTGGATGTTTTGCCCGTGATGGCCAATGGGGCAGATGTGCACTCATGGATGCACCTGGGAACAGGGTTAATCCAGCAGGAGCACCAGCAGATGGAGCACAAGGAGGAACGCACAGGCAAGCCCTGTAATGCAAAGGACAAACAGAGCACTAAACAGAGGCACGTGAGCAGTCTGACGAGACTCAGACTCCACTACAGTGGAGTGCTCTAAACCAAGAGTATGTTCAGTCCCAACGAGACTTAGCGATCCCTGCAAAAGCAGCCCCACTATTACCCGAGGTAGTTTAAGGAGGACAGCAGATTGACCAGCTAGAAACAGGATTGAAAGAGAGAGGGCGAAGGCCTCTACACACTTTAGCAACACATACGATAAAGACCCCACTGTACCAGATCCTGACACCCTCCTTCTGTTAAGAAATTACCCTGACCCCGGGGGCAGGGTCACCGTCCATGTCCCCCGGACACCTTCTGATTTAATGAGTATTAAGAAGCAGTTAGAGACCTCCCTACCCTGTCCCATGAAGAATTGCAAAGTTGGTTTGAAGTGTACAGACATAACTTGGCTAACATGAGTCAACTGTTGCGTCTGGTGGTACTGAGTGAAGTAAGAGACCGATTGTGTGAGAAATCAGGTTAGCCAAGGCAGCGTTCAGCAATAATGGGTCCCTGAACACAGCAAAGGATGCCTTGTTGAATGTAGTTGCAGATGTGTGACCAGTGGAAACAGACTGAACTAAAGCTTCAAATTGTAAGTAAAATAAAGGTGAATCACCAGCAGATCATCTAGACAGACTTAAAGTGTGTTTGAAAGATATTTAGACGCTGCCCGTCTTGCAGAGCAAGGATCAAGGATGCACTAAAATTGTGCTGACTCAGGAATCAGGACTCAAGCTAGCACTGCAGGTAGTGCTAGAACAACGAACAAGGAATTAGCTACAGCCCAGGAATCAGGAAACAAGGATTAACTATAGCTCAGGAACACTGGAAACAAGGATAGCCAAAGCTCAGAATCAAGGGACAAGGATAGCAAAACAAGGACTAGCAAATACGTCAGGCAATAAAGTGTCGATCTATCAGGAACACTGCTACAATGATCAACGCTGGATTGAAGGGAACTGGGGCTCAAAAGAGTTCACTATAATCACATGCATCAAGTATGAGCAGGCTAGCACCAGCCAGCCACAGGTGTGCTGAATTCCTCCTCCCATCCTATTCCTACAGTGCTGGAGATGAAGCAGAGAACAGGGAATTCTAGGTACTGGAGTTTTTACCATAAGCAGGCTGGCTTCCACAAAACCCAACATAGATCGGAAATGAACTGGAATTTCGGAATAGTGTCCAAGAGCCTGGAAATCAATATATGCGTACAGTGGAAGGTCCAGAAGCTTATTAGAACACTGGGAAGTCCCACAGTTAGGCCCCTGTTGTTGGGCACCGAGCGCAGGGTGTAGATTTTGGCAGATAGAGCCACTCTTGACATCATTGCAAAACTGTTTGTGATAGCCAAAAAGTTGCCATATTACTAGTATAATTTGTTTTCTGCAATGGGGGCTAGACATGTTGTTACCCACTGGAGACAGTAATATTCTCTTTAATGATTCCATACCAGATGGTGCCCAGGAACAGACACTCCCTTCTGTGAATTCAACGTAAGGCGACAGACACTATGTAAACTGGACATGTGGGTGTTTTAGGACCACAACACAGAGATGCTGGGAGGTGGGAGGCTGTGGGTTGGGGGTTTTCAATTTGTTATACAAGATCAGGTTACAGTGTTGGCTAACCGTTTGACGAGATATAAATGTGGGCAACAGTAGGATGACAATGTGAAAGATCAGATGTAAGGTGATGAGAGATTTGATGCATATGCTAAGGAGGCATGATCCAGAAACAGGTTTCCTACAGGAGACTCACCTACAGGGCACCAATTGTTGAATAATGGACAGACGCCCCTGTCCCTCATGGGTGCACTGGAGAGTCATGGGAGACTGGAGAGACTTCTCCTGGGACCGCAGAGACTGCTTCATATGACTGCCACGGGACTGAATTACCAGCAACGAATTTCTGCCTTGAGAAAGCTCACGGCCGTCGGGCCACACGGGCGAAACACGTGTCGGCTGTTCTTTGCTTTATGTGTGAAAATTCACAATAAACACATCGGTTTTGGAAACGATCATTGAATTCTGGAAATTATTCCACTCATGTCCAACAAATCAAGAAGGCACAGTCCTGTATCTACTAGCTAAACTTGTACTTCGTAATGGCTTCTGGGTGTAGCCATTTATGAGGCACGTGCCACTATCAACATTGGGCACTAACCATTGTAGCACTAAAGCCCAGAGTCTACCACCCATTTCAGTAACCTGATTTATATCTTGGCGGTTGAGCCATCCACCATCCACAATGTAGGTTTCAATGCGTCCGCCGAGCTGGCGGGGCTTCTCCTGCCAGATTTATATATTGGACGGGCGAGCCCCCATCCCTCTTGATGAAGGTATTACCGGTTATCCTCCACAATTGTCTGTAAATACTATGTCAGAGTTGTATATATATCTGCCATACTGATGGCCTCACAGCGGTGTACTGACCGAGTCATTATGTTGTGGACCTGTTGTGGATTGCCGTATCCATTCGTCTAAAAGACCAACGTGTACGCCAATGACCCTTCAGAGAGTTGAAAGTCTATCAGGTTTAATAAATATAAAACATAGCAAAGTGACCTGTGAGATATGATGATTGAATTAGTGAACCATTTGCATATGTAATATGGATTAACAAGTGCAATATAAGGTCACTATGACATAAACCTATAAGTGTAAGTGTCTTTATAATGTTTTATGTAGTTTTATTGAGGTTTGTAATTGGATAGTCATTTAAAGGTCAAATCTACACTGGATATTTGGTGTGTGCCTCAGTTATAATGACATAGGCTTACACTACATTTACAATTGACATTAACACATGTATAACGTAAATTTGTATAAGGATATACTAACTTATTTCACATTAAAAGAGTACAGGACAATATTACATACGTATCACACATTACATTTAGTAAATGATGGCAATCTTTTTAGTGCAAGTTTATGAAAAATAAACAGACTACGTGACAATTGTTAATGGGGAAGTTAAATGCAAACATGAAAACGAAAACAAATTAGATAACATAACACAAGGTGGCCTTGCGTGGCTTGGTAAATATCAATCTAGGTTTTGTGTCACCCCTGCGCTAGCTTGTGTGATGCAAGAGTGACGCAAAACTTTGATAAATATACCCCTCAGTTTATATTACTTTTGAATCATATTAAGGTATTGCAAGTGGTAGGGAAACGAATGTATATTGTCAGGCAGACGGTTTCATTTATATTTCAGCACTAGGATGTTACCGAGTTTAAACCAATCAGAAACCGTTGATTATACAGAGATTGTCACAAGGTAGATTATGTCAGAATTCAGACAAGACAGACTTTACTGGAAAACACAGCAAAACCACTTGTATTCACGGAGGGACAGGAACTCACACTTTACAGCCAACAAAACCATTGCACATTTTTGTTAAAACTGGTAAGATCATGGAGACGATGGAGAACTGGGAGGTGGCGCATAGGAGTTAGATTAGACTGCAGAACAGGATCCACAGTTAGAACCCTTCCAGGGCAGTGATGGTCCCTTTCAGGTCGCGAGATGCAGTGCATTTGCAAAGCATCCTATCATCAGTTCATCAGTGCCTGGCAACGCTTCTCAGTTGTAGTGACTTGCACTCACGCTAGTTCATCACTCAGCTCTGTGCCCTCCACTTTGTTATAGTTTCCCTTTTCGGTTCCCACTGGGTTCTCTCTTTTCATTACTGAGCTGCCTGTCTTGGTTGTTGATGTGTTTGTGCTGTGCTCCCCTTCCTGCTTACAGAGAACATTGCATGCTCAGCATTCGTTGAACCAGTCCTGGGGTTCAACAAGTTCGATCTTGCTAATATACACATTTTCCATAATACTGCTCTCCACTAAGGTTTATTAATTGTGTGCTATCTCTAAAGAATGCCCTCGGGGTTTACTCTGTTCAGTAAGGTATACTTGTGATATCCGGTGCTGATGCCCTGACAAGGAACCTGTGTTTCGCCCTTTTACTGCATTTTTCCCATTAGTGCTTTCTAGGGATCCTATGTGCATACTAGTGTTTCCGGAGCTACTTAGAGAGACACTATTCTGGCTATCCTGATACCTTTCCCTAAGCTTGACAGATCATATGTCACATTAGAAGTAGTGAATTGGAATGCAAATAATAAAATACTAGAAGAGTTATTTCTTGTTGTAGACATCATCATTTCTGCAGTGCAGGCTGAGCGCAGATGTAAAAACAGAGTAGAGATATCCAGAGTCACTGTTTCTCTTTACCTTGTCCCATTCTCATTTCCCTGGGTCTATTTCTGACCAACATAAATATCCTCTGCGCGGAGGTCAGTGGGGTCAGGGAAATATGGATATTAGCGTCGATCATGTTGGATTCAGATTACTGGGTTAGCGTAAACCTAATACTCCCATATCCAAATTATAAGTGAAGATGGCTCTTAGACCATGAGACTGACATGTACCACTAGTATCATTGCACAGTGAGCTACGCAGCGTGCTAGCATTGTGTGTCTTACGCGGTGATGTTTGTTGGGACAGAAAAGTCCCTTGTATCGTGACAGACGTGCACCCCTGCTGTGAGTGCCCTAGCTGCAACCATTACTGGATCCCTGGTGCTGGAGTTTGTTGTAATGGGCAAACACAAATCATGTGTATGCACCATGACAAAGGCCTGTCTCACGGATTGCGGTCTTGTTGCACAGGGAGGGGCACTACTGCGCTACTGTCATAAAGGTGAAAGGCTACTGCCTTTGCCAGGAGTTAAGTAGCACAAGTGCTGTGGTGGCAGCATACCGTGTTGTGATCAGAAGACGTGAACAGGCCTTTTTACCTGTGTCACTGGAGTGAGGCCTACAGGCTCACTCTTGTAAAGTTCTGTTGCTGTGTGCTTAACTCACTCTTGGCCTACATCAAGTAAGTATGTAGAGCAGTGTGCATGTGTTGTTGAATGTTTATGTGTGCCTGTGAATGGTAAAATACACAGAAGACTTTGAGTTCAATTTTGGGAAGCCCAAGGCTGCCTGGAGGATCATGAAGAAGTAGAGGAATCCCCCAGACAGATTTGTGTACTGCTGCATTCCTGTGAGCTGGGTGCTCTTTTATTCAGGGAGAGGTCACTGAAATGGGGCCTGGGTACATCTCAGGAAGCAGATGGCAGTGATAAAAGAACCATAAAGAGTAAGGCTGGGACTCTGGGGTAAACCTGTGATGCACATATCACTGGTGCTGGCATCCAGGCATGAACCTCTAGTCTCTACCATTGCCTGTGTTCTGGGGCTATCAGGTTTGGAGTAGCCCCTGCTGTGATGGACTGCTTTCTGGAGGAAGGGCAGGACAGAGGATTGGGCACTTCAAAAGGAAGCAGACCCCCTGACAAAAACCTCAAAGATTCTGACCCTAAATCACATTTGGTGCCTGGAAATTGACTCTACGAAGGGAGCATGAGGCCCCTAAAATTGTCAACTGTCAAGCAGCCATTTGAGCTGTATGTCAAGGAGAAGCTCTGCAGCACCTCTACCTTTGCTTGGCAGCCAAGGCCTCGCAGTCTACCAGCTGGGTGAGGGGACATCACCCAGGGACATCCAAAACCACCTGCCCCTGGAGCCTGGAGCACCAGTGCCTGCCTGCTTGCCAAGACCAGTGTACCCTGTGAGGAAGAGGAGAGCGATTGGAGGGAGCGAGGTCCAGTGGTGGATCCTGGCAAGTGAATCCTGTAGCGCAGTGTGACCAGACTGCTGTTGCACTGATCGGGCCATCGTCTATATGCAGATTCAAGTCGGCGAACCTGTATGCCAGAGAGGACTGCTGTGAAGTTAGCAGTGATTGCACCGATCCGCTCTTTGCCCATGTGCAGAGTGAGGTCAGCAACCCTGTATGCCAAAGGGGGCTGCCATGAAGATTGCATAATGCCGTACTGATCAGGCCATAGTTCATGTACGGAGTGAAGTTGATGACCCTGTATACTAGAGTGGGGCCGCCGTGAAGATTGCATTACTACCGTGCCGATCAGCCCATAGCCCATGTGTTGAGTGAAGTCGGCAACACCGTATGAGAAGAAACTCAGCAAGACTTCTGCCTGTGACCAGGACTGGGACTAAGGCCTGCCAGTCTCCCAGATAGGTGAGGTGACATCACCCAGAAAAATCCAAGACCACCTGCCCCCAGAGCCTGGAGCACTAGTGCCTGCCTGCTTGCCAAGACCAGTGTGCCCTGTGAGGAAGAGGACAGCGCTTGAAGGGAGCGAATTACAATGTAGGGTCCTGGCAACGGGGTCCCTGTAGTGACATGTGAGAAGATGGCTGCTGCACCAATTGAGTCATTACCCGTGTGCAGATTCAAATTGGTGACCCCCTATTCCAGAGGGGGCCTCGGTGAAGTTAGCCGTGGTTGCATATGATCGGGCTTTCGCCCATGTGCAGAGTGAAGTCGTTGACCCTGTATGCCACAGAGGGCTGCTGTGATTGCATTACTGCTGTGCTTATCGGTCCGTAGCCCATGTGTGGAGTGAACTCAGTGACTTCATTTGCCAGAGAGGACTGCTGGGAAGATTGCATTACTGCCATGCTGATCGGACCATTGTCCATGTGCGGAGTGAAGTTGGCAACCCGGTATGCCAAAAGGGGCTGCAGTGAAGGGGAAAATACTGCTGTGCTGATCGGGCAATTGCCCGTGTGCGAGTAAGGTTGGTGAACCCATCTGCCAGAGGGGGCCATCGTGAAGAACAAGGAACATTGCCTGGTTCCGCCATCGTCGAGAGCAGAGGACGCGGTGATGACCTGTGCGTGCCTGAGCCCCAACTGAGGACTGGAACCTAAGCAGTCATCCCCCCACCTGTGAGAAGGATCAGAAGAACTTACCGCCTCTTCGGAGGAAGCGCCGTGCACGCCCAGCTGCTGCCCCTGCAGAGCTGCGAGTGCTACTCACCATCAGCAGCCACTGCTCACCATCAGCAGCCACTGCAGCCCTCTGTGATGTCCAAGAGTGAAATTCCCCCAGGGATTCCAGTAGTGCAACCCCTGCAGGACCGGGTAAGACTGATCACAATGCTGGAAGGCCCGGGGGAACTTGTTCTGTCTCATAGCACTTCATGCGCTGGAACACTTTTGACTTTGGAAGAGGCTCCTGAGACTCGGACTACTAGTGTGCCTTAATCTGAATGTCACCTATAGTGAATGGGGAATAATTACTTCCATTAGAGAGAGGGAAGTGGGACTTAGGGACCTGCCTATCGAACACTAGAGCCTTGGCCTCGGGGGACTATGTGCATTGTTTGTGTATGATGTATTTTCTTGTGTGTTCGTATATAAATACTCCTTTTTTCATAAAAGCAAGTATTTGACTAGACAATCTTTTATTGCTGCTATTGAAAATATTTTTGAGTTGTGAACCTGTGTTCATCCCCTGTATCAACCCCACCCCTCCCCCGAGAAGCCTTGGACTGATCGACACATGCTACTATTGAGAGTCAAGTGTTGAAGGGGTACTTGGACCAGCTGCTCAGGACCCATAGTAGGTCACGCCTCGGGACATCAGGGGTTAAAGGCCTCAAACCCCACAGTTGGGCCCAGTAGACCCTGCTTGCCTAGCGGCTCTCTGAAAGTGATTCTGACAATTGGCAGCAAGCGGTGGGGCATCTAAAGTTTAGGAGCCTTGGATGCATGTGTGGCATTGGCCATTTCAAATTTATGCCCGTAGTACATTATGTCCAGGTTTTACGCAAAAAGTCAGCACACATAGATAACGGGGAACACAGCGTTGGGAATAGGCCTTAGCTCAACGTCCAAAGATCGATGAAGAATTTATGTACAGACAGAGGGGGATGTATGACGTTACAATGCAAACTATCACAACGCATGCTTTTACAACACGGTTTTTACAACGCAAGCTCCATTACAACGCATGCTATTACAACACAAGCCGTTACAACTCATGCACCATTACAACATAATTTACTATTCTAACACCGGCGGGTGCTTACCTCAGGGAAGGTGCTGGTCAGCGTTGTAATGGCATGTGTTGTAATTGCATGCGCTGTAATGGAACTTGCGTTATATTGTCTGCATTGTAAAGGCATTGCGTTGTAATGCCTGCATTGTAATTGATGTTTCCTGACAGAGGGTGGAGGGTTCCCAGGAGTAGTGACAGAGAAGTTCTTACTAATTTTATTAGAGACCAGTTTGAGACACTGGGTGAAAGGGAAGAGGCTGTAGTTGACTCTGGGGAGGGAACCATGGTAGGAACCCAGAAGGAGAGTGCTGTGGATTCCTGCTCTAGGATCCCCTTAGGATAGATCTATCTCTGAAATAGGCAGAGTGTGTCCACTAATTCTTTTTAAAGAGTTTCCCCAAGACACTCACAACCACCACTTGTTTCTAGAATGCCCCAAGTGTGTTCACCACCCTGAATTTCTAGGGTGCCAATGTCACCCCTTCCAGGATTAAACCCCTTGGGTGCGTTGTCTAGCAGACACCCTGAGCTTGCAGTAGGCTCTCCAGTAGGCTAAGTCTGAGCAAGAGGAGAAGGTCAGGAAGTTTGAGAGGGAGAAGTCAAGACTAGCTCATCAGGAACAAGAGGACAGGAGTCAGGAGATACAGGAGGAATGAGCCCTGAAGGAGAAATTGCGAGAAAGGGAGGAGAAAGAGAGAGGAAGGGAGAAGAAACTGAGAGTGGGAGATGAAGCAGAAGGAAAAGGAAATAGAGCTGGAAAGAGAAATGATAGCCCTTGAGAGAGAGAGAGAGAAGTTTAAGATGGCAGCTAGCACAACTCCATCTGGGATAAGTGACTCTAAATCCAGTTCAGGGCAGGTTGTGGCCACGGTTCCAAGAGATCTTGTGCAGGTGTATGTGGAAGGTTAGGCCATCTTGGAATGGTTTGCGAGCTTTGAGGTCGCTTGTATGGTGCAGGCCTTAAATGAGGTGTCTAAGGCAGCTGCCTTAATTGACCACATGCCATTGTAAAGGCCAGCCATCATTGAAAGGATGCCTGTAGCAGACAGGATAGTCTACGAGTGAATGAAGGAGGCTCTGATTAGGGCTGAAGCTAGCTCAGTACTTTCAGAAGTTCGTGGACTGCAAGGTAGTGGATGGTGTTCCGTTTCAAACCTGGATTTATGGAGTATTGCATGATTGGAATGAGTGGCTGAGAGGGTTGGAGGCCACGGACTCTCAGTCCTTTAACCAGTTGATGGAGACAGAACACCTCAAGGAGGAGTGCCCTATCCAACATAGGCAATACCAGTCCGATCTGACAGAGAAGGATCCAGAGAAGCTTGCAGTGGTGGCTGACAAGTGGTTAGCTAACAGGGTTCACAAGGGGATTGGACAGCACAGTTCTAAGCCAAAGGGAGAGAGGAACTCTCAACAGACTGGTTCCAAACCAAAGGGTAAGGACCAGGATAATTCCCATGGGACATGAGGAAGGCCTAGGCCAAATTGGAATGGTAATAGTGTGTCTGGGAAGGAGCATCATGAGAAGGGAGTACAGGGAAATTCTTCCAAGTCCAAGGTGGTGACTTGCTGCAATTGTCATCCGTTGAGACACTTCAAGAGAGATTGCCAGGTGAAAGATGCTGACCAAGCAGCTCCCGTGATAGCAAACATGTTACATGTTGGTGATATGATATGATAAGAGATTTATAAAGAGCTTGGACACTCAAATGAGTGTCCCGGTGCTGGCTTCAAGGCAATCTGCATAGGCAAAACAGTGACACTATTCCTGTTGAAACATTCAAGTTTAAAAAAAATTCTTAAAAATTGATGCCTCAACTGTTGTGCATAGCTCCAAAGGAATTTATTCCAGGCAACCGACCTAAGATAAGAGAAGAACCTACCTCCAATTCTTGCTCGATAAATCTTTGGAATCCTAGCCAACCGACCGGTAGAAAATTGGAGACTTCTAGAAAGAACATAGTCCTTAATCCTTTCCCTAAGATAGCTTGCCCCGGTGGCCTGCAGTGCTTTGTGAGCAAGGACAAGTGTTTTATAAAGAACCTTTTTTATTGGGAGCCAATGAAGAGCCTTCAAGCAAGAGGAAATATGAGATCTTGGGGGGAGATTCAAAAGAATTAGAGCTGACGAATTCTGAACAACCTGAAGTTTATTAGGAAGAAGCATTTCCATAGTCCAGTCTGAACGTTATCATAACCTGAATGACTTAGCAGGAAAGGAGAGCAAAGGAAGGAACTTTTTCAGAATGCGTACTAACCCGAAACAGGTTCCTACCACCGATTGAATTTGTGGTTGAAAAGACAGGGCCCTATCGAATTTGATGCCTACATTCTTAACTTTTTAGGCCAGTTGAAAGGACGCGAGAGGGGCCAAATGCGCTCAACCTATTAGCTATAGAGATCTGGGAGAGCGACGCAGATGCTGTGAAGCACCTTCAACCTAAAACAATGGAATTTGTGCAGGAATTTAGTATAAATGGGAGGAAAGTGCCTGCCATGAGAGATACTGGAGCCTTCCGCACTATGGTTGGGAGGAAGTACACATTAAGCCTGAGGAGCTAATCCCTGGTATCAAGGATACAGTTTTGGTAGCCAGTGGAGAGGGCATGGAGTATCCGCTTGCTAGGGTTGAGATAGAGCTCAATCGCAAGGCTGCCATGGTTGATGTTGGGGTAAGGGAAAAGCAAGGTGATGGATGTCTCTTGGGCAATGACTTGGTTGCCTCTGGCTTGGTGCCAGGACCGGAAGCCTTTATTGCCTGGATCACATCAGGAGTGTTGACCAGAGCACAGGCTGCACGTCAGTCTCAGGAGGAGATTGGGACCATTCCTGATTTGCAGGGACCAGGACAGGGTAGTATACAGGAAAGGGCAGACTCCGAGAAGGCAGAAGCTGTGGAGGTCATTGCTCCTGCTTCAAAGAGAGAGGAGGATGAGGCCCCTTAAGCAGATCAGGTGCTGGAGTCTGGATCACTTCCAGAGCTGCTAGGTGTGCTAGATGCTTGAGGGCCTACCCGGGAAGATTTCCGCAAGGTATAGGAACAGTGCCCTACACTTGAAGGACTTTAGACAGAATGCCAGGAACCGGTCAGCAAAGGAGTGGTTGGAAAATACTATGTTGACTTGAAGTATGGCCTACTTTATGGTGAGCCGGTGAATACTGAGCCAGGAACTAGCAGGAGGCTAGTGGTTCCATTAGTGCACAGAGATTTCCTGTTTTCACTGGCCCATGTAGAGTCCTTGGCAGGACATTAGAGCATTAGAAAACCCAGGATAGGTTGGATCCTATGTTATGCTGGCCAGGGATGCCAGAGACACAGAAAAGTTCTGAAAACGTGACCTACTTGGCAGAAGAGTGGTAAGTCAGAAGGGAGGACAAAGGAACAGCTAGTGCCTCTACCATTTATAGGTGTTACATTTGAGCTGGTGGGAATAGACATAGTTGGTCCACTTAATCCCCCATAATAGTTAGGCAACAAGTATATCTTGGTTGTGGTTGATCATGCCCCCAGGTACCCAGAGGTTATACCTCTCAAGAGCATGACTACATGGGTGGTAGTAAGAGCTTTCCTGGGGATCTTTAATAGGGTTGGATTTCTGAGAACGGTAATTCCTGACCGGGGAACTAATTTAATTTACTCTGACATGAGAGAGATGTAGGAGCATGCTGGTGTAAGATACCACTTCTCCACTGCTTACCATCCACAAACCAATGGTTTGGGGGAGTGGTTTAACAAAACACCGAAGAGCATGATAGGCACTATAATAGAGACTCTCAGGAGGAAGTGGGATCTTCTCCTGCCATGTCGCTTAATAACAGATTTCACAGAAGGGAGTAGAATTCAGTCCCTTTGAACTTCTATATGAACAGCTGGTTTGGGTCCACTCACCTTAGTCAGAGAAGGGTGGAAAGGAGCCTCAGAGTTTACACAGAAGGATGTGGTGGACTATGTGACTGGCCTCAAGACGTCAATGGTGCAATAAATGAATCAGGTAGAGGAAAACTTTCAGGCTAGCCAAGCACTGATGAAGAAGTGGTACGACCAGAATGCTTCTGACTGGATATCACGATGATCAGGAAGTGTTGGTGTCAAAGCCTATTTGTCTCAGGGCTTTGGAGTACAAATGGTGTTGGTCATACTATGTAGTTCAGACGGGATGGCACTGTGAATGAGGTTCAGCTAGCCCCTGAGTTAGCGCCTAAGCAGCAAAGAGAGTGTAGAAAGGTGTTGGGATGGTTTGCCAACTGCTTCTCACTGGCTCAAGGGTTGACATCTGTCTGTGTGCATGAAATAAATACCATGATACAGTCTGCCGCTGAAGGGCAAGATGTACAGAATGTCTGGCTGGGTTCAGGGATGCATTAAAGCGGAAGTTGCCAAAATGTTAGACCTGAGGGTCATTAAGAGAACTTGTAGTACGTGGTAAATTACTGAGGTGCTTGTGCCAAAACAAGGATCTACTGACTTGCGCTTCTCTGTGGCTACTGAGCCCTCAATGAGGAAAACCAAAACAGCCCATCCAATCCCAAGAGAGCATGAGCTTGTGCATAGGTTAGGTGTTGCAAAGTACTTGAGCACCTTGGATCTGACCAGTGGGTACTAGCAGATTGTCTTAGCACCAGATGCCAAGGAGAAGGCCTCATTGTCTGCAACAGAGGGGCTATATCAGTTTAAGGTGATGCCCTTTGGGTTGAAGAATGTTCCTGCCACTTTTCAGCGCCTCGTGAGCCATGCTCTCGCAGGGCTGGAGGAGTTCTCTGTGGTCTACGTGGGTGACATTGCAGTGCTCAGCAGTTCTTGGCAGGACCACCTGAGTCACTTATAACAGATGTTGACTAGGATAAAAGAGGTGAAACTAATAATCAAGGCAACGAAATGTCAGGTGAGGCAGTCCTCTATAGTCTACCTTGGGCATGAGGTCTGAAAATGGAAAATGTACATATTGGATGCCAAGATTCAGTCAGTGATGGAATGGTAGGTGCCTTTTAGGACTCACCGGGTATTATAGGAACTTTGTGGCAAACTATGGAAATATAGTTGCCCCATTGCCTGCTTTGACCTCTAAGAAGCAGCCCAGGAAGGTAATATGAACTGAGGAGTGTCAAAATAATTTGAAGAACCGAAGAAGGCACTATGCACTGCGCCAGTACTGAAAGTACATGGCTACAGTCAATCTTTCATTGTACAGATGGATGCCTCTCATTGGGCAGCTACTGAGAAAGAGTGTTTTCCCATAGTGTGGACCTTGCATAAGTTCTTCTCTTATTTGTTTGGCACTAAGTTTGTGGTGCAAACGGACCATAAGCCATTGAAATGATTGATGGCTATAAAGGGAGAGAATCCCAAGTTGTTTAGATGGTATATTTCTCTGCAATCAATCAGTCAATTGATTTATAGAGCTCACTACTCACCCGTGAGGGTCTCAAGGCGCTGGGCGGGGGGGGCGGTACGGGCAGCTCCATGGTCAACCGAAGAGCCAGGTCTTGAGGTCCTTTCTGAATAGGCGCAGTGTCGGGCTTCGTCTGATGCTGAGGAGGAGTTCGTTCCAGGTCCTGGCCACGATGTAGGGGAAGGATCTGCTACCCGTTCTGGTCCTGTGGATGCAGGGGACCATGGCTAGGGCTAGGTTGGCGGAGCGAAGGTTTCTCTTGGGGGCATGGAATGAGATTCTTTCGTTGAGGTGTTGGGCTCCGGTGTTATGGAGGGCTTTGTAGGCGTGCGCAAGTAGTTTGAAGGTTTTTCTTTTTTTGGCAGGGAGCCAGTGGAGGTCACAGAGGTGCTGGGTGATGTGGTCGTGGGATGCTGAGGACGAGTCCGGTTGCGGCGTTCTAGACGGTCTGGAGTTTGCGAAGGAGTGTTTTGTTGACTCCAGCGTAGAGCCCGTTTCCGTAATCCAGTCTGCTGGTGACGAGTGCGTAGGTGACAGTCTTCCTGGAGTCGGGGTGATCTATTTGAAGGTCTTGCAGAGTATGCAGAGGGTGTTGAAGCATGTGGAGGACACAGCATTGATCTGGTAGTTCATGGTGAGTGAGGAGTCGAGTATGATGCCGGGGTTGCAGGCGTGGTCCGTAGGGGTCGGTGGGTTTCCGAGGGCAGGGGGCCACCAGGTGTTGTTCCAATGCGGAGGGGGTGGACCCGAGTATGAGGATTTCTGTTTTCTCTGAGTTGAGCTTCAGGCAGCTGCTACTCATCCAGGATGCGACATCCTTCATTCCTTCTTGGAAACTGTGCCTGGTGAGGTCGGGTTCCTTGGTGAGGGAGAGGATGAGCTGGGTGTCGTCGGCGTATGACATTATGTTGAGTCCGTGTTTTCTGATGATGGTTGCGATGGGGGCCATGTAGACATTGAAGAGCGTGGGGCTGAGGGAGGATCCTTGGGGTACTCAGCATCTGATCTCTGTGGGTTCGGAAAGGAAGGTCGGGAGTCTTATTCTTTGTGTTCTGCCTGAGAGAAAAGATCGAATCCAGTCTAAGGCAGTTCCCTGGATACCAGCGTCATGGAGTCTGGTGGCTAGTGTGTGGTGGGAGACGGTGTCGAAGGCTGCTGAGATGTCTAGTAGTATGAGGGCTGCTGTGTGGCCTTGATCGAGGAGGGTGCGGATGTCGTCAGTGGTGGCTATGAGGGCGGTCTCATGCTGTGGTTGCTGTGGAATCCGGATTGAGAGGAGTCAAGGATGTTGTTGGTTTCTATGAAGTGCGTTAGCTGGTTGTTGATGACTTTCTCGATGACTTTGGCGGCAAAGGGGAGAAGAGAGATGGGCCTGTAGTTCTTGAGGTCAGTCGATCTGCGGAGGGCTTCTTGAGGAGGGGTTTGACGTCGGCGTGTTTCCAGTCGTCGGGGAATGTGGTTGTTTCGAGGGCACAGTTGATTTTCCATCGTAGTTCTGGTGTGATGGCGGTGGCAGCCCTGTGGAAGATGTGCGGTGGGTCGGGGTCAGTGGGTGCTCCGGAGTCGATGCTTTTCATAGTCCTTGCGGTGTCTTCCCTGGCGACAGGGGTCCAGGTGAGGAGGGTCGGCTGGGGGGGCATCGCTGGTGGAGGGTCTGTGCCGTGGTCTTGGTCGTCGAAGTTGTCGTAGAGCGTCCCGTCTTGTAGTGGAAGAAGGAGCTGAGTTTGATGCGGAGGTCATGGGAGGGAGGGATGTTAGTAGTTTCGCTGTGGGGTCTGATGAATTCTTGTATGATGGCGAAGAGTTCCTTGGAGTTGTGGGAGTTGGAGAGGAGTCTGTCCTGGATGAAGGGTTAGATTTTGTAGTGGAGCCATATTGAGCCATGGGAATGGACGTTCAAACCAGTTTTGCTGATCTGACCACCCAACCCCTCCAGATTAGGAGTTGATTCAGGATAGTCTGATCTGGGCGGGGTGTCAATTGTCAGGACCCCTTTCAGAGTGCCACTGCGCAAGCAGGGGCTACTGGGCCCAATTGTCGGGATTGAGGCCTTTAACACCTGATGTCCAAGGGCCCAACCTACTATGGGGCCTGAACAACTGGGCTAAGTACCTCTGCAACACTTGACTCTCAGTAGTAGTGTGGGTTGAGCAGTCCAAGGCTTTTCGGGAGAGAGGTAGATGCCGGGGGTGGGTTGAACAAGGGCTCACAACTCAAGATAAGTTCAATAGCAGCAATAGATGATTGTCTAGTCAAATACTTGCTTTTATGAAGAAAAGGAGTATTTATATTTGAACACAAAGTAAAATATGGCATACACAAACAATATACATAGTCCCTTGATGTCAGGGCTCTAGCATTCGATAGGCTGGTCTCTGAGCCCCACTAGTAGTCTGATTAATTAAAAGAGTTCCAGCATCTGAAGCTCTATGTGGCAGAACAAGTTCCCCCAGTCCCCTGGGGCATTCTGGCCTTATGATCAGTCTTACCCACTTCTGCAGTGGTTGTGCTGCTGGAGTCCCTGGGAATGTTTCACTCTCGGACGTTGCAAATAACTGGAGAGGCTGCTGGCAATGAGTAACACTTGTGGCTCTTCAGGAGCAGAGGCTGGGCGTCCACAGTGCTCCCCCCTCTGCACACGGGTGACGGCCAAATCGGTGCAACCATGGAAACTTCACAACGGCCCCATCTGGCATACGGGGTCACCAACTTGAATCTACATACCGGGGACAACCCGATCGGCGCAGCAGCCGTTTCCTCACACCTTGCTACAGGGATCCACTCACCAGGATCCCCCACTGGGTCTCGCTCCCTCCAAGTGATCTCCTTTTCCTCGCACGGCACGCTGTCTTGGCAAGCAGGCAGGCATTGGTGCTCCAAGCTCCAGGAGCATATCGGTACAGCAATAATTTCCTCTTTACGTCAGCCCGCTTTGGTATACGTGGTTGCAAACTTCACTCCGCATACGGGCTATGGCCCGATTAGGACAGTCAGTCTTCACGAGGGCCCCCCTGGCACACAGGTCTGCAGATGAGCTACGGCCTGATTGGCACAGCAGTAATGCAATCTTCACGACTGCTCCCTGTGGCCAACTTGAATCTGCACATGGGCGATGCCCCAATCGGTGCAAAAGTATAAAATGTAAAAGCGTCATTATGCTTGAAATTAGTAGTAGTAGTAGTAGTAAATCCTACAATAATTGCAAAATCGTTGCATCAATATCTGGCGTATCGGCCTCTAGTGTTTGCGTTACTTGTCATGGAGTTACTCTCGACTAGAGACGGACGTGGCAGATATTGATGCAACGATTTCACAATTATTGTAGGATGTAATACCACTAATTTCATGCATAACAACGCTTTTAAATTTTCTACTTTTGAAGTGGAAGTAACACATGAGTTTTAGCCCTGAAGAAATCAGTGGTGATTGTAACCATGAGACGAAACAAGTGTTGGCTACTTTTTTGAACACTCATATGTATTAGAAGTTTGGATTCATATGCTTCTCAAAGAATGTAATAAAGGACATTGCATGCTAAGGGTCTCCAGAGAATGGACTATTCTTGAGTGATGGTGCTCAGGTTTCTTGTATCCAAATAGGATAGCTCCATAATGCAGGCCATGGGAGTGACAAGAGGTTCACACCTGAATGTCAGCCTCAGTGATATCTGCATCAAAAGTTTACCCCAGAGCCCCAGCCGTACTCTTTACGATTCTGTTATCAGCCTCATCTCCATCCTGAGATGTGCCCAGGCCCCTTTCCAGTGACCCCTCCCTGAATCAAAGAGCGCTATTTGAAGTGTACTGAAGAGCCTGGGGTTCTTTCCTTCAGTGTGTGTCCCACCCAGCTCACAGGAATGTAGCAATCCATAAATATGTCTGGGGTGTTCCTCTACCTGCTCATGATCCTCCAGTCAGCCCTGGGTCTCCTACAATTGGAACCCAGTCTTCCATGTATTGTGCCATTCACAGGAACACATACACACAGCACATGCTTGCACCAACACGCGTGCGCTGCACAACACTACATACTTATTTCATGACGGTCAAGAATGAGTTAAGCACACAGCAGCAGAACTTTACATGAGTGAGCTTATAGGCCTTGCTTCAGTGGCATAGGTAAAAAGGCCTGTTAACTTCTACTGATCACTACATGGTCTGCTGCCACCCCCGTGATCATGCTACTTAACTCCTGGCAAAGGCAGTAGCTTTTCATCACTATGAGGGTAGCGCTTTCCAGTGGTCCTCCCGGTCCAAAAAGACACATGATCCGTGACCACCCATGAAAAAAAAAATCAGCACCAGGGAGCCAGACATTGATGCAGCTGGGGCAATCAGGGTAGGGATGCACATCTGTCACCATGTGAGAGACATTTCCATCCCAACATTGTTGAATGCTCAGTAGTCGCCTTTCCACTCCTAAAGTTGTTTTGACTTTGTTAGTTCATGTAGTCATGTGATGGTCACTAGGTTTTCAATGAATCTGCCCGAGTCTTTAACACGGTCCAACAGCCTTCTCATTTTGGTAATTGGCTTGGGCACAGTGACATTCTATATATCAGACTCTTTGGATGGTTCTGTGAAGATGCCACCTGAGGTAAATGTATATCATTGCTTACATCAAGTACTTCCTCCAGCCCAAAAAGCACCTCTCAGTTAGTGTTTTGTAAGCCTTCTGCAACCAAAGACACTCCAAAACTCACAGCTTACTTAGTGCACGGCAGGCAGTACTCCTTTCCTCCAGGTCAGCGGAGGGATCTACTCTGCTGACCTTGCAGAGTACAGCCAGCCATATTTAATGATCACTGCTAGGTAGGCTGAGATCTCTGTGCCTTCAGCATAGCCGCTTGGATTTTGTGTAAGTTCTGAAACTGAAACTTTGGTTTGTAGACGCTATGTTTAATGTACCCACATAGCTAATTTATTTGCGGTGTGTCACTTTACGTCAATTTTGCAGTCAGTAAATCAGAAAGGTAGGTATAATAGGGTAGAAACTTATTATAGTTATATCTCTATATATCTATCTATATATACATATATCTATGCCACCAAACTAATGCAAAATTAAAATACAAGAGAGATAAAAAGAAATGTAAGTATTATAGAAACTTGAAAGCTAACCACTAGCTTACCGCAAGAGTAATACATCACAATCCTTCTTTTCCTTTAGTAATAGGTACAAAAAAGTTGAAAACAATAACATTAGACAGACAACCATAACTAAAACATTTATTTTTCTCAACAGTAAATTAAAAAAAAAACAATGAAAAGAAGATAAACAACATCCTTCACAATAACATAGAACCAATCTACCAGAAAAAAAGAAAAGGAAATACCAAAAAGGTAAGTACATATTGTAAAACATGTTGTAAAAATGTAGCACTCATTTTTAATAGCATACATTAACATATATTTGAAAAATTCTGTAGTCCACAGATATAATGTCGGAAACTGCTACATACATCCAATCACAAAAGAAGAAACTACTATTAAGCTATAGGGGATATACCTACAGCAAAGAAAACACTTCTAGTGAAATCACACCTTGGAAATGCACTAAATATTATTCTGGTGCCTGCTACAGAAAATAAGATATTGTAGAAAGTGTAAGGGAACACAATCACCCTCCAAACTACACAAGAATTCAAGTTAAGAATATCCTACAGGACTTAAAAGAAGCTGGCACAAAATCACAAGAGCCCACAGGACCACTGGAACTATATATGTTATTTATTTTTGTAAAGCGCTCGTGTACCTGAGGGTATCTTGGCGCTGCCTGTAGCCAGTTAGAGTTAGGTTTGAATGCTGATGAAAAACAAAACAGCAACTCTCTGCCATAGAAAACCTAAAATTACCCCAAGAACACCCAGTATATATGATGAAATAGAAATCTCTCAACATTTAAAACTAACACATACTGACCAAGAATTCTTAAAGCATCACAATTAAAATAGTGACCAAGGAATCATTGTCTATGCAACTAACAATAATTTACTAATACTAACACAGCACAACACATGGATGATGGATGACACTTTTAAATCGTGTCCACCACCATTTAGAAAAATGTACACTATCTATGTACAATACCATAATGCAAACGTCCCTCTAATTCATACACTGTTGCTAAACAGAGTACAATCAATATCAAACTCTCAATACTAATCAAACAAAAAAATTATTATAATCTTCCAAAGAACTCCTTCTAAATTTTAATAAGGTATGATTTCAAATGTCCTGAAGGTTTACCCACACACAGCCATACAAGGGTGCCACACCACTTCAACCAAAGTATATGGAAGCACCTACAAAAATCTAGATTTAGCATAGAAAACGCCCCAAATGCAGAACTGACTTACAAAATCAAACATTCATAGCATCAGTCCATGTCCCAGTGACAAAACTAACAAAACACTACAACATGCTAATTGAATCCTCATACTACCAAAAAAATGAAAACAAACTGTCTCCCTAAAGGACAATGTAAAAACACTTGGGTTGGTCTCCTGCACCGATCAGGATGCAGGCGCCAACCCAAATTTCACATCTCACGATGGAATGTCTATGACAGCATAATTTCTCAAGAAGCAAAGAATAACAATGCAGAAGAAGGGTAGCAAAATTCCTTCCAAAGAACCCTTGGAAGAAGGCACCCAACACTCTACCAATTTCTAGACATATGTGAAAAAGAACAAAGCTTCCAAGAACTAAGGGGCTGATTACGAGTTTAACCATGCAACAGAAGGTCCCCCTACTATGCTTTGAGGTCTCAGAGGAGGGGGAAGAACCAGAACCAATTATAGATAATACCTCTGTACTGACCTATTTACTTTCATATGACCTAAACAGGTTCTAATGACGCCTATACCCCACAAGTACCCACACAGGAATACAGCAAGAAAAGATTTTTATTTAGTATGTTTATTAATCAATAGTATTCATTTTAAAATTCATTTTTTTGTTAGTTTTTATCTTATTACACGTAAATAGTGAAAAGCTTAATACAAAAAACATTTACAAATAGATTGCCTGTGTTTCTTAATCACATACAGTACTTCAAAATTAATCCAATGATTACTAACAAACACAAAGCAAATTATTTATCCTAACAAACAACCCAGCCATCTAAAACTCATCATTTATCCTACCATTTTCTCTCATTCACTCCACATGTAATCATATTTCACACATAAAAAATCTTTGAAATTCGACCCAATGAGGGGCCCTAGCCAAATAACAAAAGGGCAATTGCGATGCTTCACCAGAAGCAGGAAAGTTTGAAAAAATTCTCAAATAGACCACTCAATGATGACGGTGAAAGGTCTGGTTGCAGGCGCCAACCCAAATTTCACATCTCACGATGGAATGTCTATGACAGCATAATTTCTCAAGAAGCAAAGAATAACAATGCAGAAGAAGGGTAGCAAAATTCCTTCCAAAGAACCCTTGGAAGAAGGCACCCAACACTCTACCAATTTCTAGACATATGTGAAAAAGAACAAAGCTTCCAAGAACTAAGGGGCTGATTACGAGTTTGGCACAGTTGCGCCGGTTATCCGCTGGCACAGCTGTGCCAAACCCGCTCAACGACCGCCCGCCGTATTACGAGTTGAACTCGTGTACGGCTGCCGGTCCTTCGACTTTCCCATGGCAGTGCCTGAAAAACAGGCACCGCATTGGGAACGGTAAAAAAGTTACAGCACGGCATGGATGGTGACGTCCATGCCATGCTGGAACTTTGAGGGAATACAGACAGGGGGCACATGTTGTGCCCCCTGAATGTGTCCCCATGGTGGGGGGCCATGGGGGCCCTATAGGGCCTCCTTTGTTCCTCCACTGCCAGTCATGGCGGGGTTCTCTGAAATCGCTGGCGGAACTTGTAATATGCTCAGCGGGACTGCGCTACTACTTTCAAAGTCGTAATGCGGTGGACCGCCACCGTGAGTCTGGCGGTCGGAAGACTGCCAGACTCGAAATCAGGTCCTTAGACTAGATCATTCCCTAACAGAACTAAAACCAACAAATTCAACATATATTAAATAAAGGCACCAAATGCTAGCAAGCAAATTTCAGCCATTTACTATCAACAAAGGTCTACCCTATCTGGAAACAATAGCCAGAATACTATTTAAAAAAATAGCCATTAAATAAAACAAACTAAAACCCGACTTAAATGAATTACACAAGATATGGAGGTGTTTCTTGAGCCCCTGCAGTTGCGCCACATCACAGCTGAGCAACGTGCTGAACTGAATGAGCCACTCACGCTATTAGAAATACAGGCTTCCATCTCCTCCCTTGCTACAGGCAAAGCACCTGGGCCGGATGGCTATCCAGCCGAATATTATAAAGCTTTTCAGCAAACCCTAGCACCGCGACTCCTTGCAGTGTATCAAAGTGCGCAGGAGGCTGGCAGGTTACCGGACACGCTATGTGAATCCTTATTAGTATCCATCCGTAAACCTCATAGAGATGCAGAACTGATTGGTTCTTATCGACCGCTAGCACTCATCAATTCGGACTACAAGGTATTGGCGAAAGTACTAGCGAACAGACTTGCTCCGTTGGTGCCTCAGTTAGTTCATGTGGATCAAAATGGGTTTGTGCCAGCTCGGAATACATCGTTGAATCTACGACGATGTTTTAGAGTGGCACATTATTCGAGCGTCAACTGGCCACGTGCTGGATGTTTGGTCTTGGACCTAGAGAAGGCCTTTGACACCCTAGAATGGGGTTTTCTGTTGGAAGTGTTGCAAAGGTACGATCTTGGCGCTGTATTTTTGGGCTTCGTTAAGCTGTTATACACGAACCCTACGGCCAAAGTTAGGACAGGACGCTATGTATCGAACCAAATCCCCATAGGACGTGGCACGCGGCAGGGTTGTCCGCTCTCTCCCTTACTGTTTGCGCTGGCGGTCGAACCATTGGCGGAAGCGCTCCGCATCACACAAGCTGAATGGGGGATTCCTTTGGGTGATGGCATACATGCGGTATCACTGTATGCGGATGACCTACTCATTTACCTTAGAGACGTCGGGCAGCCCTGCGTGCCAGTTGAGCGTACACTGGAACACTTTGCCTTGGTGTCCGGACTAAAAGTGAATTGGGACAAATCATGCCTCTATTCTTTCGTGGATTCTATACCGGACCCACGTTTACTTATCAGTGGTAGGCCAGTGCATTGGCAAATGACAGCGTTCCGATATCTCGGAGTCCATATATACCGCGAACAGCGGGATCTCCTGGAGGGCAATCTGACACGTGCCATCACAGCAGTGCGGGCGCAAATGTCCTTCTGGAAAACCCTGCCGCTAGCAGTTATGGGCCGGATTGCTTTAATAAAAATGGTGGTCTTGCCGCGTTTGCTCTATCACTTCACTAACTTACCACTTTACCTTCGACCTCCTTTATTCAGGGATTTAGAGTCAGACATACGGCAATTTATCTGGCATGATTCACGCAGCAGGGTTGCGATGGTAAAAATGTACCCGTCGAACACACAAGGAGGCCTATCACTACCCAATATGGAACACTACTACTTAGCAGCACAACTTCAATGGGTGGCACGCTGGCTCAGTGCCCGCAACCTTGGTGATACGGCGATGCAGGCGCCCGGACACACCCAGCCTCAAATAGTGACGCTCTTTCACCCTAACAGGAGAGGTAGCCCACCTATGCAGTTGTTGTTGAAGGTAGCTTATCAATGCTATCGCCGCTGCCTTCGCCTTACACACCAGCTCGTACCATATGCCTACTCTTTGCCTATACTAGGCACCCCCAGAAGGCATCGAGCGGTATACAGTGCGGAACTCACACAGTGGGAGGAGGTGGGCATACTAACAGTGGGAGACTTATATAATGATGGGCAGCTTATCCCCTTTGAAGAATGGCGGAAAGTTCTGGCCTGCCACACGGGCAGTTCCTTCTCCATGCCGCAGTGACCCATACACTGAACACACAGTGGAGAACCACAATACAGGAACCTGACACGCATCTTACCATACAATATTTGCACGAGCTTGGAACTGGTCGCCACCTCACCAAATGGTTCGCGGAGTCACTCAGAGCTCACACAGCGCCGCCACTGCTCTCTCTGCATGCCCATTGGGATGCGGACCTCCAACGGCCAGTCACAGATCGTGAATGGGGCAGCATACTTGAGAGCCCCATGCGAATCCCCCGTAACATGCGATTTAGGCTCATCCAGTACTACATACTCCACAGAGCTTATCTCACGCCCGCCAAAATCAATAAAATCTTTAATCGTACAGATGCCAAATGTGCCAGATGTAACGAATTGGGGGCTGACCTTCTACATATGCTGTGGTCCTGCACTGTTATACAGCCATACTGGGCCAAAGTCATAAGGAGACTGGCATCGTGCACAGAGCAGACGCTAGACTGGACATGGGAGGTGTGCATCCTGGGTCTTTATCGTAGATCTAAAAAACATAAGGCGACATCCAGATACATTGATCTAGGCCTCATAGTAGCTAAGCGATTGCTCACACGCCGTTAGAAATCACCTGAACCCCCAGTGGCCAAGGCCTGGTATCACTCCCTCTTGTGTTGGGCACAGGCGGAGAGTGTTGCACTCCGTCGCGAAGATGCGATTGGGCTACGTAGGCAACCACTGGCACCAGCATAGGATGCAATATTGTTGGACTTTCGCACAGCGGAACAAGATCAGGACATAACACCCGATATAGCAGTACATGTTGCTGAACGCACCACACCACAAATAGTGCCCACCCAGACCCATTCGTACATAAGTCCAACACATCTGGCTACTGATAATCCCTGACGTTTAACCTTACTCAACAGCCACGCAGACAGAAGTGTTTATATCTGCTCTAACATCTGCCACTAGGCTAGCAGTTCTTTGATAGATTGGATCTATACTTTTTTAACTCATGTAATTCAGACAAATGGAGTGTATTACTATCCAGCATAATTGCATATGTAAGCACCGGTTTAGATTCTCTACCTATTTTATCCTTTTGTCCTTCCTCCCCCGCCCCATTTATTCTCACATTTTCTTTCTATATATTTTGGACAGTACATCACTTTAAACTATGGTGGAGTTGCAACCTCTTGTTCAGCATACAACTGTAAATTGTCCACAGCCGTGCTGTAAACTGTAATGGACACTTGCATCGGATGATATATAATATGTATACAGGCTATTTTAAATTGTTTTGTTTTTCAGAGTTCTATAAAATTATAAAAAACAATAAAAACAAATTTAAAAAAAATGAATTACACACGAGACACCTACACAATATAAAGAATTAACATTTTTTATCAATCTGAATAAAAATAAAAAACAATGAAACATACATAAAAAAAGACATTAGTTGTTACTTAAAGAAATACCTCTAACTAAAATAAGAAACATACAATTAAATAAAAACACACACAAATAAAAACTCTGCATAGTTTAACACAATTACATTACACATAATTACGGAATATTAAAATATTAGCAAACATAATACAATATGAAAATTCCACTCAACAAGTTAATAAATTGAATTACTCCTGATTTTGTAGCTGAAGTCCTCTGTAGACAAAATAACATCCATAAGAAAATTGAATACATCCAAAATATATAAAAAAAATGTAGTTTAAAAAATGCAAAAAACCCAAAAAACAATAGTATTCATCCAATACGGCCAAGTGATATCCAAGGAAGTCATCCAAAACCCAAAAAACATAAAAAAATACTGACAACGCTTCAGGAAAAACACATAAAAACAAAGAAAAATAAAAGAAACAGTGGGGTAAAAATCCCAGGTCATGCCTGCTATCGTCCCTGCTATTTGCTCTGGCAATGGAACCCCTGGCTACATTGATTAGATGTGATTCGCAGATATGGGGGTTTCAATGAGAGGATGACATAGAGGAATGCATTGCCTTGTACGTGGACAATGTGTTGTTAATCCTCACTCTCCCGGACGTCACAGAGCTGAGGCTCCTCTAAATGATAGACCAGTACAGGCGGGCCTCTGGTTTACAAGTAAACTAGTCCAAATCTCTCTTGCCACCCCTTTGCATGGGCAAGTGAGGCTGCAGATTGACAGGCCCATATACCTGTCCGTAGACCCAGTTTTCAATATTTGGCCATTTTTATGTCCTTGCTCCCAGCTCTTGCAGGAGCCTCAATCTTTTGCCCGTAGTATCCATAGTATCCAAAATGCATGAGTACCTTACCAAATAGTCCAAGTTACCACTCAATATTCTTGGTCAGGCGGCAGTCTTTGATAAAAAGGTCCTGGGAATGTTCTTGAACGTTCTCCAGAATTTCCTGTTCGTAATCCCACAACAGTAGTTCTCCATCTTACAGGCCAGAATATGGTCATTTCTCTAGGCCAGCCAATCAGCACACATTGCCTTTGGTTAATGTGTGCAGTCCACTTTTGACGGGGATGTCTGTTATGGATGTACAAGTGTATTATTGTGCCTCCCAGATGATGGTCATAAATGACTGGATCGGGGGTGGGCAGATCTGGCTTTCCAGGTAGAGGTCTCCTTCATGAGATATGATGCTCCCTCCCTCCCAGAGCTCTCCACTGTGTTTTTTCTGGCGTGGAGCCATGCCCTAAGTTAGATGGGATGGGATTGTAGACTCACCTTTGAGACTCCCCTCTGGAGAGGACGTTGGCTGGTACAAGTGGCCGACGGGATGGTTTTGGTAAATGGGATCCCTTCAGCATCTCAAGGCTGGGGGATATATGGCAGGTGTCTCAGAGAAGGTCATTCCAAGAGCTCCAGGAGGATTCCAAGCTTCACCACTCTCAGATCTATAGATTCCTACAGCTCCATCAAGCCCTGATATCCCATGGTGACTCCCTTGACAATGTTCCTGAGTGTAACCCCTTAAAAACCCAAATCCTTATGGGGCCTATCGGGAAAGAGGGTATAATCCACCTTTATAAATCCCTAGTCATTAACTCTCCAGATCTCTTTGTTCTTCTGAAAGCCAGCTGGGAGGTAGTGATTGAAGAGATGTCAAGATGGTATCACAGGTGTTGGCGACCACTTCGAGACTCCTGATCATCCAAATAAAGTACCTGCATTTCCCCTACCTGATGCCGCTACGGTTGTGGTGGGCGCAGAAGTAGGCTTCGTTTCAGAAGCTCCCAGGGGTGCACCATCTTTATCCATGTAGTTTAGAAGTGCCCTATGATCATGAAGTACTGGGCTGCCATTTTTACCAACCTTATCAAGTGTTTTGGAGAGTCCTATTGACCCCTCACCTCGCATCGTACTATTGGGTCTTTTGGATCACATGGGAGGGTATAGGAGAGAACGGTCTCTGGTATGGCTGGGCACCTTAATAGAGAAACAAGATATTGCCTGTGCATGGAACTCCACTGCTCCTCCCTCTCTGGCCTCCTGGTGGGCTGCCAAGGATTGGTGCGTGAAACTGGAGAAGCCTTTATAAGTGGCGCCCAGCTGTCCCCAAAAGCACAGGACAATTTAGGACAATTGCTGGGAATACTATGGATTGGAATCATTTTTATGATGCTTTATATTGTATGCCTCTTCTTTAAAAGTATTTTATGGCTTGCACTGTACTGTTTCTTTCTGTGTACAGCAAAATCAATGAAAATTGTTTACAAAATAATCCTAGCTATTTTTCCTTGTAAAAATAATAAAATAAAATCACATCCACCATCCAAAAACATAAAAGACATAAAAACCCACCCTCAAAACAAATATACCCCTTGTACAGCACCGCCATAGCTGCTCAAAGACCGCCCGCCTGATTACGAGTTCAATTAGTGCAGGCAGACGGTCCTTTTGCCTTTCCAACGGCGGTGCCCTGAAAAAGGGCCCCGCAATGGGAACCGCAAAAATGTTCCGGCACGGCATGGACTGTGAAGTTCATGCTGTGCTGGAACTGGGGGTGCAAGCAGTTGTGCCCCCCTGAATGCATCCCCATGGTGGGGGAGAATGGGGGCCCTATAGGGCCTCCTTAGTTTCCCCACCACCAGCCTTCTCGTGGCGGGCTCACCGACTTGAAAAGGCTGGAAGTGGAGGAATGCAAAATATGCTTGGTGGGACTGCGCTAGTCCCGCTCAGCATATTGCATTGTCCCACCGACGCACCACCAGCAGGGAATGGCGGTTCCCTGACGCAGCCGGTGGTGCACTGGCAGAATGACTCAGAGAGTTGTAATCCGGCGGTCGGACGACTGCCACCGTGAGTCTGACGGTACATAGACTGCCAGACTCGTAATCAGGCCCTTAGAAACAAATCTAAACATCTAAAAATAGTTAACATATAGCAATAAAATGCAGACACATCCAATCAGATTTAGGCTTAGTGGATGCACCTCAAACAACTAAGGGGGTGATTACGATGGCGTAACGTTCGCCACCGCCGGGCCGGCGATGGCGACTGTTACGCCATCGTAACGTGATTTACCCACCGCCATATTACGATGGCGGTGGGTATCGCGGCGGACGGAAAGTCCGTCTGCCGCTTTTCCGCCGGTCGGCAATCGTTACGATTGCCAGCCGGGCAGAGCTGGGGCACAACATGGTGGCGGTGCCTAGCAGGCACCGCCATCCATATTATGATGTGAGCTTTTCAATGCCTTTCCATGGCGGCGATGCCGCCATGGAAAGGCTGGCGGGGATTTGCTTTGGGGGCCCGTTGTGGGCCCCTGGGGGTGTGGGGGGGTGGGGGTGCACTTGGGGGGTACCCATGGTACCCCCTGCATGTCCATGCACAAGGTGGCAGGCACCGCACAGTGCCTGCCACGTTGTGCATGGACATGCACATCATGGCATTTTTCTATTGCAGCGGGTGCTGCAGCCAGCAGCCACCGCCGCAATGTTACAATGCCAGATACGACCGCCGCGGTGGCGGTCGCATCATGATTTGGGTGGCGGGACCGCCGCATGGCAGGCGGGCGGTCCCATTACCACTAGGATGGCGGGCGGACTGAAGTCCGTCCGCCATCCTAATCACCCCCTTAGTGTCAGCTCGTACTAGTATAACCTAAAAAGCATATACACATACAAATATTAACTAACAATATACTACCTCCTCAAGTCCTATTAAATATAGAAAATAGACTAAAATGAAAATTACATTTACCATTGAACAACATTGAAGAACCTCTACCCTGCTTAGCGAAAAGCATCCGAAAATGACAAAAACAGAGTAAAAAATAAAGCAAGTTATACAAAATGGCGGAATAATGGAAAAGTGAAATGACTTTCTTGCCATGCAACCCAATGGACTAAATAAACAAAAGTAGTGAATTAAAAAAAAATATATATATACAATACAAAATATATGAAAAATGTTATTACTTGTATAAAATGTATATATAATGTTCTTATAAACATGTAAATATATATTAAAAAATGCTAGAAAAAAGAAATATAATTTAATTGCAGTATTTTTAAAAGAAAAATAGAAAAAATAAAACATAAATGGAAAAATGGAAAACCTTTGTGGTAAAAATTTTTTAACAACAATATGCATGTAAACATCTATGTCTACAACAAAAATGAATATGCAAAAATATGTCAATATGTCAATCAGCACTTTATAAAACCATGACACACGTATCTTTCCTTCTCCTCCCCCAGTAACACCTCCATAGTGATAGACATCACTGGTACCTACAGGAAAGTAGTCGAAACTTCCCTGGCAGTGTGTGCCAGTTTGGCGAACTGCAGGAATTGCCCAGCACCAGTCCAAAGGCCTCTTGGGCCTCCTCAAAGGTTATGAACTCATAGCGTGAGACACCCACCCTCTAGCCATGGCATTAGTGTAATTGATTCCCATTCACAGCGAAATGGCTGCAGCCACTCAAACCTATTCCCACTTGAAATTCAACAACATTGGCAAAAGTGTTAGACTTTGGGGGGAGGTGGACATTTCAGATTTATAATTCCCACTGGAGAAAGTTTTGGATTTCAGAAGGGTTAGATAAACTGTTCCCATTCCAAAAGTGTTGGACTTTGGGGGAGATTTTCAATTCCCACTCCAAACTTAACCACATTTGGGAAAGTCTTGGACTTTGGGATTGTCAGATTTACTATTACCACTCCAAACTTTACAATATTGTGGAAAGTGTTGGACTTCGAGAATTAGATTAACATTACCACTCCAAACTTACCCACACTAGGGAAAATGTAAGGGGTTCCATTAAACAGTTAAATGAAAATCTTCCCCACATTATACATAAAAAACTAGCAAATTTTAAAAACAAAATCTAAAAGCAAACCTAATTTATTAAAATTAAAAACCTAAAAAGTACCCATATCTACAAACACTGCACAAAATAGAAAATATTAGAAAACAAAAAAATGTATATAAATGTATTTTAAAGTATTTCTTTCTTTTAAAAATAATTTATATATTTGAATAAATAAATAAAAACCAATAAAAAAATTACAAACTCTAAACCTGTCATTAAAAATCAATTTGAAAATTAATAATTTTTGTAAAAATATATATATTAATAATTTTAAAAACAAAAAACGTAAACCAAAGTTTTATTATAACATTTTATATTAATTTAAAATAAAAACATTAAATAAAACAAAAATGTTTTTAAAAAACACTTCCTTTCCAAATCCCCTGCTAACTCTGCAGCCTGCTCCTAGAACAATTAAAATCTAAATAATATACACTATGAAAACATTTATATTAAAAACTTACACAATAAATAACTTACAAAAACATTAAATAAATGCTATTACATCCAACAACATGTAAAACCTGCAAAATTAAATACCAAAATATATGATGTCACGGTTTTACTGCAACTATATTAATGACTGACAAAATTTCAACTAAGGCTCTATTGATGAAAAACTGAAAGGCCACGGGTGAGTTACAGAGTTCAAAGGGCATTACAGTATATTCAAATTGCCCACATTTTATACGAAATGTTTTCCACTCATCTCTTTGCCTTACTCTGACCAAATGGTAGGAGCTGTGGAAATCCAACTTGGCAAAAATATTAGGTACTGTTCTATAGACAATACAAGTTCTCAATTCTTCCCCCCCCTTTTTGAGATGAGGAAGAGAGAGGCTGCCGCTAGAGATTGAGAAGGACGAATAAAACATTTATCTAAATATTCATCTAGATCAGTGTTTCCCCAACTGTGGGTCTCGACCAACTAGTGGGTCGCAAGCTGATTTTTGCTGGGTCGCGAAAGTCTGAGCAATAAATAAAGATGCGTATAAATTCTGTGTTTAACTTGTCACATTTGCTGGTGATTCAAAGACAGTGGTCAAATGTAAGTCTGCTTTATTCTTTTAACATAAGATTGGTGTTAACTTTTCTTTCCCTGACTGCGAAGTGACAGGAGTTTTTAAAGTGAATTGTGTTACACAACAAAATATTAGATATGTAGGATGTTACACAACAAAAAGTTTAACATTTGTAAATGAACTATATACATCCAGCAGTTAGGAAAGCAAAAATAAAGCACTTATATCTGTAATTCTGAAGTGTGCTGGAAACAGAGATTTTAATAGGATCAAAACAAATCAAGACACTTACTTGGTGATGCACAAGTAATACATTCCAAAATTTTGTGGGTTTGTTACGCGATCTGCACATCCATTCACAGTGATTTTTCTAGATTGTTCAATATAAACATTTCTTGAGGGTGCTTATATGGTGTCACACTACCCACCCACCAGGGTATGCTTACACTAGGACTGCAGGGCCTAGAACAATATTTAACCAAATTACACCAAAGCACACCAGATCATTATAACTATTATCCAAAGGACAATGAATAAATCCGAGAGAAAAAATTGAGTTTTTATCACAATATATATATCCGTTTGCCACAGATCAATGTCCTTTAAATTTGGAAATTGCAAAGAGTCTTCATTCAGGTCCTTCTATTTGCTTTATTACACTTCTTAAAACATGGAGAACAACAGCAGCCGACGTACGTTTCGCCCCCCTGGGCTTTCTCAAGGCTCAAGTTAGAAAATGTATTCGTTTCCAGTATCGTGTCCCTGATATTATTTAGATGAACTCCGTTATGATTTTTTCCGAACAAGTATGTAGGGCGAAGTACCAACCCAATGGCAGTAGAAATTCTTGGAAGATCTATCTCCTTTCCAAGAGATGCCTCACAAACAAACCGCTTAGTTCTTTGTTTCGGACCTTGATACGTCCTCTCTTTGTCCTTTCGTCTTAACCGTTCCTCATGACCGGCAGTAACGCGTTACTTCGCCCTACATACTTGTTCGGAAAAAATCATAACGGAGTTCATCTAAATAATATCAGGGACACGATACTGGAAACGAATACATTTTCTAACTTTAATAAAGCAAATAGAAGGACCTGATTGAAGACTCTTTACAATTTCCAAATTTAAAGGACATTGATCTGTGGCAAACGGATATATATATTGTGATAAAAACGCCATTTTTTCTCTCGGATTTATTCATTGTCCTTTGGATAATAGTTATAATGATCTGGTGTGCTTTGGTGTAATTTGGTTAAACACAAGTAATACATATTCACAGAAACATGATTTCCACACATTATTATTTGTATGCTATATAGTTTTATCAGTAAAACTGTATGTCTGTGCAAATTTAATGGCAATTTCAACGGAAAATGTGCTGTCTGGAAATGATAATGTGCTACCACATGATTCTTTAGTTACACTCAAAAATTGCCCCACCTCATGTCCATTAAAGGTAGGTGGGTCACAAACGTTTGTTGTTTTAAAAAGTGGGTTGTGGTTCTAAAACATTTAGGAACCACTGGTCTAGATATTGACACAAAGAAACAGGTTCTTTACCACTTAAGGGGTAACATTTGCTACTGTGCCACATGCACATGGAGGTGGTACTCAATATCAGCTTGTGCTAGGTTCCTTTCAGCAAAAGAAAGGCTGGTGGGCATCACGGAGTGCCAGCACTGTGAGGACTGAGATGCGTGTGTGAAGGATGCACTGTGAGGCAGCATGCTGTCAATGAACTATGATTCCCAATGGGCCATGAACTCTCGCGTATTCTAAACAATCTTGAATTATCAGTTCTAGCTTCCCTTTTGTACTTTGCTAGGCAATCATGCTAATATCTCCATGCTGCCATAATGCTGGATTTTCTCCCTGAGGCCTGTTGCTTCCTAAAGGGTTGTTTTGAAGTTTTTGATGGAAACAAACTTTGAACTATACTCTTGAATATTTACCTGAACTGTTAAGACTGGGATTCTGTATTCTACTGTTTCCCTGTGAAGTGCCTGGAAAACTTCTTAAGGGGATTATTGTAAAAGTATTATATATGAATGTCAAGCACAAAGTAAGAGGGGCCGATTCCGATTCCGGCCGGAAATCTCTCCGACCGAGCCGGACCCGGAGAGAATTCCGACCGAATCGGACCCTAGCAGTCCGACCGAACGAGTACGATGCGCATGCATGCTATCGGACTCGAGTCGGTCGGACTCCCATTGAAGTCAATGGGAGCCGGTCGTACAACGCGTACGCGGGCTCCCATTGACTCAATGGGTGCGAGGCGGACAAGGGCGCCCCCTACAGCGTGTACGCGTCCATGCGCATCGCGGCGTACATGCACAGGTAGGGGGGACCCATGGGTCCCCCCTGTGTGCGACTCGCGCGCCTACGCGTACAAGGGGGTCCGACAGCTTTTTCGAGCCGGACGGCGCGAGTCGGTCGGACTGCTCGCGGCACGCATCATACTTACCCGGCCGGGAAACGTCTCCATAGCGCGGTGCGAGTCGTGTCCATGCGAGTCGGTCGGAGCGTGTTGAAGCCGCGTTCGAGTCGGTCGGCGATTTGGCGGGTGCTTGCATCGTACTCGCTCGGCCGGACCCGCGTACGATTCGGTCGGGAATCAGGGCTCCGAATCGGATCCGGTGAATCCGAATCCGATTCGGAGCACTACCGGCCGAGATCGGAATCGGCCCCTTAGAGTTCTAGTAAGCATATACATTTACCTAGATTAGGGAGCAACAGAATGTTAATAGCATGGATTATTTTTCAGTTCTATAGAAGTCAAGTAGAGACTACAACTTGTCTTTCACAAGAGACTGTGTAGTGACAAAGCATCAGGTAGATCTTCAAAACACAGGCAGACGTACTAATGCACATGTATATTTTGAGATACTAATAACTCGTATGTTTAGTTTCCAGGATTTTCCAGTTTCATATTGAAGCACAGATCGTTGTATTCAGGTATTTCCATTCACATTCTTCATTACGCTTAGCACTCTTAATGACAAGCTGCTTAAAATATATCATTGTCTTGTAGAGATCCACTAGATTCAGCAGACCTCATTGTCCAGCTAATGTTATGGGGCACAGAAATACACTCCTCTGTCTCTGTTTCCCTGTTATCCCATTCCCCTTCCCCCTCTTCTACAATTGCCCCTATTATATCTGTGTAGGTGGTCAATGGTGGCCCAACTGTCTCACTTCAGTTTACTAACAGGTCCAAAGAGACAAATGTCAGATAAATATGAATAGCATGTAAGTTGCATGGCAAACCAATTTTCTTATGCAGCACTTATGCCACTAATATAGATAGTAGTTAATTCTTTGAAGCGCTGTTCACTGTGCTAACTCTACATATAAATCATCTTATTATATGGATGGGAGATTTTTACTGTATATTGGACGAGTTCGTGAATAGCTCCAGGGCAGTCTTGAGAGCACTCATGTTATGAGAGGTAATGTACAGATTAAACTATAGTGCGCAATAGATGGCTGCATCAGTGGGTATCCTTTTTATTCACATCACATAAATTGTAGATTTTTCACTGATATAAGCTACACAAGTTCATAAATACAAGCTGGCAGAATAGTTAGATAGATCATTGTCAGATGCCCCACTGAAAACGATTTGGCAACCTAAGGCCAACTAGAGCCTTACTGGACACACCATATAGAGAGAAGATCTGGAAGGCAATGTAAGGCTATTTCCTGTACAAGAAAGGATCGTGGTATTGGTATGCTCACTGTGGGAAGCCTTTAAAATTACTATAAGGGGGGACGTAAATGGGGATATCATATTGGGTCATGTGAGAATTGGCGAATACAACCACTATATGTGAAAATACAGGAAAGGGATAGCCTGGGGTGCCAAGATTAAAGACAGTAAGTAGAGAAAAGACATCATTATGGAGATCACGCAGGTAAGTTACACACCTCACTAGTTAGCAGCAAGAGGGGATCCACAGCTATAACTAATATTAAGTATAAAGAATGTGTAGTGTTAACTAACCAGAAATACATTAATCATAGGTGTGGGGAATACTAAACAGAGCTGTACACTCTCTGAACTAGGAAACTGATGAGAGGAAAATAGAGGATATATTGAATGAGGGAGCCTTATCCAATGAATGAAGAGGTAAGGAATGCCCTGAATAAGTCATCGGAAGCAGAGGACATTACATCGTCTATCTGCCATCTAAACACAGGGAAAACAATGGGAGTGAATGGTCTACCTGTGAAAGTTTGTAAGGAATATAAAAAAGCTGTTTGTGCAGTGTAGGAAGCTGGCTCTTTATATGATATATCAAAATGAGATATATTATGTAAAGAGTCCAGGGGTTCCCTTATAAGTGGACAAGGGTTTGCTCAAGCAATCCCAAGGTGCTCTTCTAGGGGGTAATGTGGTCAAGCAGCCATAGGCTTATCAGAGAGGAGTGTTAGGTATTCGCAAATACATACAATAGTCAATAAATGATGCACACAACTCAATAAGGAGAACCACAGCAATTTACAAAAATAACACAACTCTTTATATGTATTTAGGCACCAGAAGCAATTTGTTCAGGTAAGTACGTTTTTCAAAAGAAATACTTTTGTATTTCAAAAGTCGACAGTATAATTCTGAGAAGCTGCAATGTTACCCAATGGGAGGAAGAACAAGTACGGCATTCAGGTACAGTACAGCGACTTACAGGACCAACCTCCAGAAGTTAAGGTGAGTGGTGGGCAAGGTCCAAGGCAGTACCAGCAAGACACCACCAGCGGCACTAGGGCGGCCGGGTGCCGGGGTTAAAAAACAGTGTCAGGTGCCCAATGGAAGTCTAAGGAGATCTGTCATCATGTAGAGAGGCTGCAGGCTCGGGCCGGGAGGCCAGTCGGGCTGAACCAATAGGGGGGCTCAAGCTTCACAATGCTCGGGGACTCAGGGACACCTTTGTTCCTCTTCTCTACAGCCCAGAGGCAACGGGTGCAGAGGTGTCTTTAGGTGTCGGGTTTTCCTTACCGGGAGCAGTTGCGGTAGAGGGGGCCTGCGAACAGAGACTGCAGGCATCATTAGGAAGTCCACGAGAGGTGAGACCGCAGTGGACTCTGTCTGGGGAAGACTGGGGGACCACACTGGCACTGTTAGTCCACATCAATTCGGGCTTGGAGCGACGGGTGCAGTGGTGCCCTTCGGCTTTGGGTTTTCATGGTCTTTGAATCCTCTCAGGTCTCTTTGGGTGCCTGCAGGTTGCAGGGAAGCAGCTTTGTTGCTCCACAGGAGTTCTTGGTTCCTGGGTGAAGTGCTGGCAGGTCTCCTAGGCTTTGGAGACACTGCAGCTGCAGGACAAGTCATCTTTTCGAGCAATGGTCGAAGTCAGCAGGCAGGCCGGCACGGTTGGTGCCAAGTCAGCTGGTGAGTCATCAGTTCTTGCTCTTTGCGACTCTACACGTTCATCTTCTTTCAGGTTGTCAGGATCTGAGCTTCTGGTGCCAGGGGTTCCCCTAAATACTTAATTTCCCTAAGTTTGATATCACAAAGATGGCCAACTCTGAAAAGTTGTGTCCACTTCAGTTAGCCCACCTTAGTGGTGGTACTAGCTTGGGGGTGGGCACACCTTCCCGACTGTTTAATTTTCCCACCTACCCAGTTGCCAAAGGGATCTGGACAAAGGAGGTCAGCTTCCTCTCCTGTGAGGGGAGCCAGATTTGCATTTCAAAAGCGGTGGCTTCCTTGACTCTCCTCTGCCTTGGAAAGCTAATAAGCAGGTCATCCTGAGGGAGGAAGGTGTGAACACCCTCTTCCCAGGCAGGCTTTATTTCTGATCTCCTGAGTGGAAAGATCCACACCCTGGGAGGTCAGAAACCTGTCTCGGGTGGCAGGCTGGCTGAGACCAGTCAGCCAACACACCAGTGGCTGGTAGGTTTCCAGGGGAGCACTCTACGTTGTCCTCTCGGTGCATGTATTCATAAATCCACCACTGGAATCAGGGTGGGTTTATTAATACAAGATGTTTGATACCAAACATCCCTATCTTCAGTGAAGCCATCATGTCTCTTCTCTTAAAATGAAAAGAGAATGATGCATTGTGAGGAGGACAGAAATACACACTTACCTGAAGGGACCACTCCACACATGCGGTGTCCCTAGAAAAAACAAGCATTGGTGAAAGTCAATAGGTCTCACCTATGCAAGAGTTTTGGCTTTGCCAATATGTTTCAGCCATGTTATACACCAGCGTGGCTGCTGTTCAGCATGGCTAAAAGGTTGTGGGGTAAAGGAGAGTGAAGTGGAGTGTCATAAAATGGAGTACAGGGGAGTGTTTTGGAGTGACGTAGAGAGTCGTGAAGTGGTGTCGAGTAGAGTTGAGTGGAATGGAGTGAAGTGAAGTGGAGTATCATGGAGTGGTGTAGAGTGTTGTGGAGTGTCGTGGATGGAATAGTGTGTCAGAGTGGACGGTCATCGAGTGGAAGGGCATAGAGTAGAGCTGAGTAGCGTAGAGTGGAGTAGAATGTTGCAGGGGGAGTGGCACAGAGTGTCGTGGAGTGGTGTAGAGCAGAGTGGAGTGGCATAGAGGGTGTTGCGTTGAGTGGAGTAGAGTTTGGTGGACTAGAGTGACATAGAGCAGAGTAGATTGCTGTAGACTGGAGTATCATAGAGTGGAGTAATGTAGGAGAGAGGAATGGCATAGAGTGGAGTAGAGTGTTGTAAAGTTGAGTGGCTTAGATAGAGTGGAGTGGCATAGAGTGTCAGAGTGGATGGCATAGAGTGGAGGGGAGTGGAGGGGAGTGGAGTGAAATAGAGTAGTGAAGGTTAGTAGAGTGGAGTAGTGTGGAGTAGTGTGTTGCACGACAGAATGGAGTATAGTGGCATGGAGTGGCATAGAGGAAAGTTGCGTATAGCATCGTAGAGTGGAGTACTGTCGTAGAATGGCATAGAGTGGATTAGAGTGTTGTAGAGTTGAGTGGCGTAGAGTTTAATGGAGCAGAGCGTCACAGAGTGGAGTATAGTGGAGTGGAGTTTCACAGAGAGTCGTAGAGGGGACTATAAAGAAGTGGCTGAAAGTGAGGGCCACTGGAATTATACAGCAGGAGAGGGCCAAATTATGCAGCAGGGTTGAGTAAATAATGCGGCAGAAAAAAGCAAATTATGCAGCATAATGCGGCACATTTTGTAATAGTATTACTTAATTATTTCATCATGTTCAAACTTGATAACACTGTCTGGGCATTGGTCACACCTCATTAGTACCAGTTTAACACCCTAATATAGCAATAAGCAACAGAAAGGTGACCAGTCCAGTTTTGCCATGGGCCTTCCACCATGCAGCCACCCGAGTTGGTGCATGTTTAGTAACTTGTGAACTGTCTGAGCTAGAAACAAATTTGTCTTTGTTAAAAACTGCAGATTATGCAGCAGATGGTGAATTATGTGGCCAATGCGGCATATCTATAATTATGCAAAAATCGGCACAGCCACTTAATCACATAATTCCAGTGGCCCTGCGTAAAGTACAGTGGTGCAGAGTAGATTGGCATAGAGTGCACTGCCTTTGAATAAAGTAGTGAAAAGCTCATTGGCATAGAGTGCAGCAACATAGAGTAGAGTCGTGCAGAGTAGATTGCAATGGCATAGAGTGCAATGGCATAGAGTAGATTGTTTCACAGTAGAGTGAAGTGGCATAGAGTGGAATGGTGCAGGGTAGAGTGCAGAGGTGTAGAGTAGAGTGGCGTAGAGTGCAGTGGCATAGAGTAGAGTGCAGTGGCATGAATGCATTGGTGCAGAATAGACTAGAGGGGCATAGAGTGGAGTGATGCAGAGTAGAGTGGCGTAGAGTGCAGTGTCGTAGAGTGAAATAGAGTGGAGTAGAGTTGAGTGGTGCAGCGTAGAGTGCAGTGGCATAGAGTAGAGTGGCAGACAGTGCAGTCTTGCAGAGTAGAGTGGCATATAGTGCAATGGCATAGAGTGCAGTGACATATAGTGCATTGTTGTAGAGTTTATTGGCATAGAGCGCATTATTGTAGAATGGTGCAGAGTGCAGTGGTGCAGTGGTAGATAGTAGAGTGAGGTAGAATGCACTGTCATAGAGTAGAGTGGTATACAGTAGAGTAGAGAGGCATAGAGCGAAGTAGCGTAGACTGCAGTATCATTGAGTGCAGTAGTGCACAGTAGATTTGAGTGGTGCAGAGTGGATTGGCGTACAATAGAGTGGCGTACAGTATAGTGGCGTAGAGGGCACTGGCGTAAAGTGCATTGGCATAGAGTGGCATAGAGTGCAGTAGCATAGAGTGCAGTGGCACAGAGTAGAGTCGTGCAGAATAGAGTGGCGCAGTGTGCAACGGTGTAGAGTTGTACAGAGTAAAGTGACACAGTGCAATGGTGTAGAGTGGAGTGGCGTAGAGTGTTGCAGAGTAGAGTACAGTGGTGTGCAGTAATGCAGAATAGATATGTGTAAAATGCAGTGACATAGAGTGTGTTGGTTTTGAGTAAAGTGGTGTAGAGTGCATTAGCATAGAGTGCAGTGGCGATGAGTAGGGTGGCAGAGAGTATAGTGGAGCAGAGTGCAATGGTGTAGAGTTGTGCAGATTAAAGTGACATAGAGTGCAATGGTGTAGAGTAGAGTGGATGGAGTAGAGTTTTTCAGAGTAGAGTCTAGTGGCGTGCAGTGGTGCAGAATAGATTGCCGTAGAGTGCAGTGGCGTAGAGTGTATTGGTTTTGAGTAAAGTGGTGTAGAGTGCATTGGTGTAGAGCGGCGTAGAGTGCAATGGTGTAGAATAGAGTTAGGTAGAGTGCAAAGGGTAGAGTAGAGTGGCGTAGAGTGCAAAGGGTAGAGTGGAGTGGCGTAATGTGGAGTGGCGTAGAGTGGAGTGGCATAAAGTAGAGTAGCACAGAGTGGAATAGAGTGGCGTAGAGTAAATTGTTCCATAGTAGAATGAAGTGGCATAGAGTAGAGTGTTGTAGAGTGCAGTCTCGTAGAGTGCAGTTGTGCATAGTAGATTAGAATGGCATAGAGTGCATAGTAGAGTAGTGTGGGGTAGAGTGCATTGGCCTAGAGTAGTGTGGTGTAAAGTAGAGAGGCGTTGAGTGGAGTGGTGCAGAGTACAGTGCAGTGATGCAGTGTAGAGTAGAGTGGCATAGTGTGGAGTGGTGCAGTGTAGAGTGTCATGGAGTGGAGTGGCGTAGTGTGGAGTGGTGAACAATAGAATGCAGTGTCATGGAGGGGAAACATCGTTTACAACGCACGCGTTACAATGCGTGTCATTACAACAAATGTTTTACAACGCAAAATCCATTACAACGCATGTCATTACATCGCATAATCCATTACAACGCATTCCCCAAAGTAACGCCCCGGCGGAGTTAGAATAGTAATTGCGTTGTAATGGATTATGCGTTGTAACGACATGCGTTGTAATGGATTTTGCGATGTAAAACATTTGTTGTAATGACACGCGTTGTAACGCGTGCGTTGTAAAGTGTCATATTCGTTGTGGAGTGGTGCAGAATATAGTGTAGTGAGGTAAAGTGGAGTATGCATGGTGTGGTAATGCGCTGCCATTACAAACAACACATCTCAAATTAAATGACCATTACATTTGCACAGACATACAGTTTTACTGATAAACGCATACAGCGCACAAACGATAATGTGTGTAAATGTCATCACCCAGTGTATTGTTTTGATCGTATTACAATATTTGTATCCACCACACTGCAGAATTACCAAAAAATTTGCTTCATTTGAGCTTTCCATGTTCTGAAATATCTGAACAGTTCATTTACAGACAGTTACATTTTGTCAGCTAGAAAAAATAACACCCAACAGTCTTTCTATCTCACATGGGTACCCAGCAGGATTGTTACATAAATAGTCTCACTTTGACGTCAGAGAAAGAAAAGTAATCACCAAGCTCCCTGGATGACAGACCCTGACATTTGACCTCTGTCTCTGAATGCGCAGCAAATGTGATAAGATAAGAACAAGACTTAAAGTCTGTTTACAGAAAAATACTGGTGGAAGTTTACAGTAAATAGAGAAGAGACGAACTCAAGCTGGACAGCCTAAAACAAATAAAGCCCACAAATAGAATGCAAGCAAATGTGAGTTACAAACCACAAAGCCAATGGTAAGCAATGGGTGGAATGCATTCCAAGGGAAGCTTTCCGAACGGCCCCAATATGTCGTTAGAAAACCAGACAGCTGTGCTGTCTGGTAAGCTTTGACCTATACAGGACAACATCAAGAGGGGGAAACAGAAACAACAGGGGATGCACTGAGAGGGAAGGAGGCAGAGAAAGAATGGATGGAATCACGGGCACGGAGATTGAAAAAGGACTTGATCCTGTCATGGGGGGAGGAGAAAAGGCAATTGAGAAAGAAAAGGATGGAGACAGGCTCGCTGGAGGTGGCAGAGAACCCAACCACAGAACAAAGCGTATTAATTTCGGTGCTGCATAAAGGAGGGGGGCGAGACGAAACAGACGAGGATGAGGATACCTGGTACAAAGATTGGTGGACACCGCCGATGGACACCCCATTCTTCACCATAGTCCTGGAGGGCTGTGGCATCCTGCGAGGGCCCGAAGCTGCTAATAGCGGAAGGAGAAGTAGGGGAAGTTACCGCCATAGACCCGATTCAGGCAAGAGACTCCCAATTCTTTAAGCCAAAGATTGCTTTAATTTGGTTGTCTGACGCCTGAAATTGCCTCTGCTTCTATAGAAGTCAATGGGGGAAATACATTCTCCCAATTATTTTTTACAATTTCTTACTTTCCTTTTCCAGAAAGTTGGTATGTATGTACCAGGTAAAAGTATCTGGCTTTACACTGGGGTTGTCAGAGGATTTCCCCGCTCCTACCCTAAAATCTATTTTATGAACAGGAAAAAGAAGGTTGTGACAAAGAGGTTCTTAAGTAGGTCAGGGCTACTAGTCATTTTAAAGATACAGACGTTATAAAGAGTTATAGGGCCATATGTAGGTAATTACTATTTACCGATTCCTAAATACCGAATTTTACCGATTCGGTATTTAAGAATCGGTAAATAGAATGTAGGTAAACATTCGGTAAATTTTACCGATTCGGTAATATTCGTTATTACTAGGGCTCCCGGTTTTATGGTATTTATTTTTTTAACATTTCCGTCTGTATTTATCCATATTTATTTTTTTGTCATTTTATCTGTATATATCCGCATTTATTTTTGGCGCAAGCAAGATAAGACTCTGGAGCTAGTATTTTTCCACATTTATTTAAATAGACAGTGCACACGGTTGTTATAGGTTTAGCTATATTTATATATACGCCAAATTAAGTGAATATAATACATTTGTGAGCTGCTGCTGTGTTACAATATTGAAAACACTATGGGGCCGATTCCGATCTCGGTCAGAGGCGCACCCAACACCATTCGGTCGGGAAAAAAGCCATGCGAAAGCCTGTTTCCCGACCGATCCGTACAGCACACCGAACGAGTAAGTACGATGCGCACAACAGCAAAGAATCCGGCCGAGCCGTACTCACCCAAACCAGGTCCTGTTCCCCGACCGAGGCGAATCCGGAAACGCTGAATCGAGTTGCACGGAAGGGAAAATGCAGCTCCGTCCGGCCGAATGAGTACGATGCGCTTTCCGTACGCGCCGAACCCGTCGCTACGCACGGCACGTCAAAGCATCCGGGAGAGGTGCACATAAGCTCCGATTCGCGCCACAACATGATCCACGGCTCCGAGACGAACACGGCAGCAACGAGGACGACGCGAAGCGACGAGGACGAGGCGAAGCGACGAGGACGACGCGAAGCAACGAGAAGGACGAACGACACGAACCAACCATGAATCCCTTCGTCCCGATCATACCAATATTCTACATTTACTACCGGAACAGGCACGGACGCGTACGGCGCAGAAGGTAAGCCAGACACCAACCACAAAACACATACAACACGTACACGACACATCACACACACACAGAGGGATGCAGACTATACTTACACCAGCAACAGCAGCACCATAGGGGCGGGATGCCCATCACCAATGCCACATATGCACACAGGGGCCTGAATGCGCACCACCACCCCTACCCAGGGGGGCTGGGTGCCTACCACTACTACCACCCTCACCCAGGGGGCTGGATGCCTACCACCACCCTTAGCCGGGGGGCTGGATGCCTACCACCACTACCACCCTCACCCAGGGGGCAGGATGCCTACCACTACTACCACCCTGAGCCAGGGGGCTGGATGCCTACCACTACTACCACCCTCACCCAGGGTGGGCAGGATGCCTACCACTACTACCACCCTTACCCAGGGGGCAGGATGCCTACCACTACTACCACCCTTAGCCAGGGGGGCTGGATGCCTACCACCACTACCACCCTCACCCAGGGGGCAGGATGCCTACCACTACTACCACCCTTAGCCAGGGGGGCTGGATGCCTACCACTACTACCACCCTCACCCAGGGGGGCTGGATGCCTACCACTACTACCACCCTTAGCCAGGGGGGGCAGGATGCCTACCACTACTACCACCCTCACCCAGGGGGGGCTGGATGCCTACCACTACTACCACCCTTAGCCAGGGTGGGCTGGATGCCTACCACCACTACCACCCTCACCCAGGGGGGGCAGGATGCCTACCACTACTACCACCCTCACCCAGGGTGGGTAGGATGCCTACCACTACTACCACCCTTACCCAGGGGGGGCAGGATGCCTACCACTACTACCACCCTTAGCCAGGGGGGGCAGGATGCCTACCACTACTACCACCCTCACCCAGGGTGGGCAGGATGCCTACCACTACTACCACCCTTACCCAGGGGGGCAGGATGCCTACCACTACTACCACCCTCACCCAGGGGGGCAGGATGCCTACCACTACTACCACCCTCACCCAGGGGGGCTGGATGCCTACCACCACCCTTAGCCAGGGGGGCTGGATGCCTACCACCACTACCATCCTCACCCAGGGGGGCAGGATGCCTACCACTACTACCACCCTTACCCAGGGGGGCAGGATGCCTACCACTACTACCACCCTCACCCAGGGGGGCAGGATGCCTACCACTACTACCACCCTTACCCAGGGGGGCAGGATGCCTACCACTACTACCACCCTTACCCAGGGGGGCAGGATGCCTACCACTACTACCACCCTCACCCAGGGGGGCAGGATGCCTACCACTACTACCACCCTTACCCAGGGGGGCAGGATGCCTACCACTACTACCACCCTCACCCAGGGGGGCAGGATGCCTACCACTACTACCACCCTCACCCAGGGGGGGCAGGATGCCTACCACTACTACCACCCTTACCCAGGGGGGACAGGATGCCTACCACTACTACCACCCTTAGCCAGGGGGGCAGGATGCCTACCACTACTACCACCCTCACCCAGGGGGGCTGGATGCCTACCACCACCCTTAGCCAGGGGGGCAGGATGCCTACCACTACTACCACCCTTACCCAGGGGGGCAGGATGCCTACCACTACTACCACCCTTAGCCAGGGGGCAGGATGCCTACCACTACTACCACCCTCACCCAGGGGGGCTGGATGCCTACCACCACCCTTAGCCAGGGGGGCTGGATGCCTACCACTACTACCACCCTCACCCAGGGGGCTGGATGCCTACCACTACTACCACCCCCACTCATAGGATGGACAATGCATGACACAACCAGCACACCACAACCTAGGGAATGCAAGAAGAAGACATCCCCCAACACCATGACAAGCGTGTGTAGACTGTGTCAAATGCCTACAACACCGAACATGACTTTGAACATACAATGTGACCCCCTAGCACATGTGCCACACATATATGTGTGTGGCACCCACAATGCAAGCAGGCCATGACCATTGTGGCAATGGGGTCCAAACCCCCATCATCACAGTGACCAAAATGTAAGTGTGGGGTCCATAGCTGAAGCACACTTTGAACAATGTGGCAATGGGGTCCAAACCCCCATCATCACAGTGACCAAAAGGTAAGTGTGGGGTCCATAGCTGAAGCACATTTTGAACATTGTGGCAATGGGGTCCAAACCCCCATCATCACAGTGACCAAAATGTAAGTGTGGGGTCCATAGCTGAAGCACATTTCGAACATTGTGGCAATGGGGTCCAAACCCCCATCATCACAGTGACCAAAATGTAAGTGTGGGGTCCATAGCTGAAGCACACTTTGAACAATGTGGCAATGGGGTCCAAACCCCCATCATCACAGTGACCAAAAGGTAAGTGTGGGGTCCATAGCTGAAGCACATTTTGAACATTGTGGCAATGGGGTCCAAACCCCCATCATCACAGTGACCAAAATGTAAGTGTGGGGTCCATAGCTGAAGCACATTTCGAACATTGTGGCAATGGGGTCCAAACCCCCATCATCACAGTGACCAAAATGTAAGTGTGGGGTCCATAGCTGAAGCACATTTCGAACATTGTGGCAATGGGGTCCAAACCCCCATCATCACAGTGACCAAAAGGTAAGTGTTGACAAAGAAAGAGGTGCAACTGCCAAACTGCATGGATGATTCCTGGTCACAGAACAACAAACACATCAGTGGCAAAGTAGTGTATGTGTCCCATTGCAACATAAATTGGGGGAGCCAAATCCTGCAGTGCAAATAAGACATACCTTTGGCCATGTGCAGACAAACAACACCCATGGGGGCTGACACCGTCAACAATCATCAATGACACAATGACAGAAGTGACCATCAGAATGCAGACCCACATATTTGCACCAATGGGCACACACATGCAGATACCCTGTGGAGACTGCAGATGTGAGGTGAACAGATACCATACCATGGCAGCAATGGGACACACAAACCATGATCATTGTGCTGACCGATGACCTAGGAGTCCCAGGGACAGCAGGGGAAACCCACCAAACTACATACAGCCAATGGCACACCCAAGATATGCCAATGCAGTGGTGCAGATGCACAAACACAAACAGGCAGACCCACACTGCACATCATACACAACAGGTGAGGGGGGTGCCAGTGTCCCCAGGCAACCACACAACACATGAGGAGACCTGAATACCAATCATACAGATGTGCATACAGTGCCACACAAAGGTAACTCATGGATCCAAATCCCCTATGTGGGCAAGCAGGCATTGTCAGATGAGAGGGAGCACAAATCACACATGTCACACAGGCACGTAGGGACAGCAACTGACACAGCAAGACACAGACACACCACAGCACCACCCCAGGGCCCCCACAATGTGGTGACCCTGGGCTGCATTACAATCCCACTGTGATGACAAAGCTAAATGTCGTTCACACTGTGAACCACAGTCATGTGTACTGAGCAACTAACTACCATCACACCTACACAAGCACAAATCAAACAGCATGGCCAGTAAGCCAAGGCCAACATGGAGGCAGGGGCCTAGCCGGGCAACAACTCTCATCTGCACACACTCAACACCACACCCCTCGACCTCCAATAATGTGCAGCAGTGAAGCACACATGCACTGGTGACATTGCACATGCACCCATGACTATTCGAGGGTGGTGGGTGGGAACCAAGGTGCAGAAACACATCACACATGGACACTCAACAAGACTCCTGAATGTCTGACACACTGCACACTACGCTGTACATGGACATGACGGCAATACCACACCAACCAATGGGATCCCAGCCACAGTCACACACCAATGAAGAAGCCAAGGTCACCCACAAAGAACACACATAGACAACAACCAACATTGCAGCCCGGACCCTGAGGAGTGCCAGCAGTCACACACACGTGTCACAATCACTGAAAGATAACACAAACTGGAAATCACATGACAGGGGCAAACAACAAGTGCCAAGGGGAAACCTGACTGTGACCCATCTGCGTCTGCACACAAACTCAGCCCTGACAGCAAGCACACCTATGGGTGACACCCTGATGACCAGTAATGTGCCATGCACCCACATCACAGAGAACCCAGGGAGAAGACTTTGGGGAACATAGCTCAACTCAGCTAGCATCACAAACAGGTACAACACTAGGGCTCACAGCATGCACAGCTAAACGGAAGTGAACACACAGACATACACATACAACACACACCTTGGGCGCAGGCAATGTCACAGGAGTACACACTGCCATGAGGGGACTCCACTCCTGTGTGAGGAAAGCTGTGCCATTTGTTGCCTGAGTAGGGCCCCATCATGTCAGCTGAGCACTTGGTCACACAATCAACAATTAGCACCAAATGAGGGCTCCCGTCACATCAGCCTGGTCATGGAAGTGCCAACGGAATCATCAGCACAGATCCAACACACTTGTATAGCAATGTTGCACTGACAACACAGATGAGTCCTTCCCCATTGATGCCCAAACCTGCATGTCCACTGGAGATGGCCACACGGTCAGGGAAGTAGACGAATTGAACAATGGCAGGCACAACAGATGTGCAGGGGTGGAAGCCACAGATGTGAAATAGGCAATCTAAGTAGGAAATCCCATTGCCAAATACTGAACACATGACACCCTCAGATGCTGCTATGGATGACATGGATACACCACAGGATAGGACACATTCCCCTGGACCACATGGGTTCTTGCACAGTAACACTTCATTATCATGAGACCAAATATAACCATCACTGCAGCAAGGGCATGGTTAGCATCATCAACATCATGTACATCAGAAGCAAAAGCACTAGAGAACAGAAAGTTGCTTTATTCAGCATATGTGGCATTAAAAGTAGAAGTCCGGTAGAACATAAACAAAGGCCAATGGCCAGTCCATCAACAAAGTCACAAGTGGGTGACAGTGGCAGATGCCACCCTACACATGCCTGCACAAAACCAGGGACAATCCACTAGGAGGGGCAACCGGGGGGGTAGGCCAGGCACCGCAGGGACAGGATCAGGGCTCACCAGGAGGAAGCAGGGAAGGGGTGGTGGGTGGTGGGTGCTGGAGAGCCACTGACAACTGCAGTGGAGGTGTCTGACATGGTGTGTGCCGGCACAACTGGGGGGCATGGCTCAGATGTTGTGGGTGCCGGCACGACTGCAGTGGACCCTGCAGATGGAGTGGACAGGTCCGCCACTGCAGTGCCCAAGTCAGACAGGGTGGTAGTGGACTCCACTGCAGTGCCTACCACCAGGGGAGGAGAATGGGGAACAGGCAAGGTGGGCTGGACAGAGGGGGAGGACACCCTCACCACATCAGTGGCACAGACAAGCGCAGCGGGGGTGTGGTGCCGGGAGAGCAAGTGGCAGGGGGAGAAGGCCGGAGCCTCTTGGGGATGGTATATCTGTGGGTGGGGGAACCTGGGGCAGGGTGTGGTGGGGGCACCTGTGGAGTGGGGGCCTGAGGGATGGAGGAAGGAGACCTGGTGCTTGAGCTGCAGGGCGGCGGCGGGGTCTTGCTCTTAGCACTCCGGGGGACTTGCGGGTGGGGGCCTCAGTCTGTCTGCGCCTGGGGGAGGGTGTCCGGGGGCGAGGGGCACTCTGCTCCATGTGGGGGCTTCCTCTTCACCCTGGATGCTGGAGCAGCTGGATCGGAGGGGAAGAGGCCGAGGTCACTGAGGAAGAGGCGCTGGGTCTTTGGGGTTGCAGGTGAGGCAAGGGAGGGTGCTTTGGAGGGAGAGGCAACTGAGGACTGCGCAGTGCCCGTGGATGCGTGTGTGTGTACCAGGGCCCCATCCCCTGTGAGTCTGGTTTCAGTCCCCTGACTGGGCGTGCGTGTGCGTTTTGTTTGTGGCGTGTGTGTCTGTGTGCTGGACGTGTGTGTGCTGGTGTGTGCCTGTGCCGGTGTGTGTGTGCTTGGGACGGGTAAGGTGCTGGGGAGTGTGGATGGAGCAGAGGCAGGAGGGGTGAGGGACTGTCTGAGGAGGGACACTGCTGCCGTCAGGGAGGAGTCCATGGACCTATTGCCCCTCTGTAGGTCAGACATGCCCGATGAGATGCCCTCCATGAACGACACCAGCTGAGTCAACAGTGCGGTGTGCGCATGGAGGACACTCAGCATGGCTGTCTGCCCTACATGGAGCTGGCGAAGGAGGTACACAGACTCCTCACTCAGGGCAGCAGGGGACACAGGGGCAGGGGGTGCGGTGCCTGGCCCAAAGGAGACACGCTCCCGAACATGGGAGCCTCCACGGACCTGGGGAATGGGAGCCGATGGGAGGGCGGTGGTGGTGCTGGTGGTGGCGGGGACAGCAACACTAGCTGGGGTGTGGTGGCTGCTGACACCCGCCTCCACAAGGGAGTCATCCTCCGAGTTGCTCTGGTCCTCAGCTGAGGTGGATGGTGCTGAGGACTCCTCGGTGTGGCTCCCCTCGCCCTCCGTGCCACTGGGTCCCTCCGACCACTCCTCGGCTGCTGACCCAGTCTGGCTCTCTGGCTCCTCCTGGTCCGTGGAGCTGTCCCCTTCCGTGGCCGTGGATGTATCAGCAAACAATGGGGAAACAGACAGACATCAGTCACCTGCACCAAATGCACACACCACTGTGAGCACAGCACATTACAGAGCAAGCCCTGGCATCATTAGTTGTACATTGCTAAAAGTGCCCTAACTGAACAGGAGAAGCCAATTGTCAGTCTGATGCCAAGCATGGCACTCACATCCCACATGGCCTTGCACCCATCTGTCTGGTGTCTGTTGGATTGCAACACCCCAGTGTGGACACATGCACCAAGTACACAGTAGTTGGACAGTGCAGAGGACACGGTGTGGCATGTGGACATGCACACATCACAGCTCTTGCCACTGAGTCAGTACAGGTTTCCGGATGAAAGGGATGCCCAGAGTCAAATAGGAAATGCATGTGATGCATACCAGCGACAGACACCATGATGCACCCATGTCCTGATAGCCATCGCCACAATGGTGTGCATGTAGCACATGTCACTCCCCTGCAGGACCACCAATAAGTTGACACATGCCATGGCAGAGGCATGACTGCTAAGTCATACATCACTGTCTCAGTGATGTATGACTTGGCAGCCAGACAACAACACTATGCACTGTGTCACAATAGTAGGTCATGGGGAATGCAAGTCCTGGAGCTGCACAAGTGCACATGTACATCCCCCACACAACACATCATCTTAACCCTCATCTGTCCAGGTCATACCTATTGGACATATGGGAGACCTGTGACACTACCCTCTGAAGCTGAGCCCCTCACAATTTGCTGTGAATGGGGAACAGCTGCCTGAACTTCACATTCGCATACCCCAGTCTGGACGGGCGGCTGATCAAACACCTATGTGACACACAAGTATCGTCTCCTATGGTCACATCTCCAGGGGCATGCTGAGCCCCTACCAAGAAACACCCCAGCAGTCCTGGCAACTAATCCACAGCACACTGACACAGAGGCAGACACCTGAGGGGTCAAATCACTGTGCACAATGTGTCAGCTGATACACGGGAGTGGGAGTACAGAGTGCATTGCATGGCCTGGAGTAGGCATGACTGTCCTGCTCCACATGAATGAGGGATGTGCCCTGGACAGTGGTTAGCTGGCTATGTATGTGTGACACACGTAATCTGCACACTCCTGGGGCCCAAACATTGTTCCCACCCGCTGCATGGGCGTGTGCCACATACCCCAGGCACATGTGGTGGCTCAGCTCAGCAAGTGGACCGCATATCAAAGCAACACGCAGATCACATGTCCAAACACAGGCGTTGTGTGAACAATGGACCCACCCATGATGCCCACAACAGAGTTAGGGAAACAGATGCTGTCCCCCACCTTTAGTGAAGCAAACTGCAAGGACACAGTCCCAAGTGACACAATTCCCTGAATGTAAGGGCCACACCTGGGTATCAGATGAGCAGTGGGCAGTGCACAATAGAGGGACATGGCTCCTGGACAACATGACTGCTGCACTGTGGCAGTTGAACCAGGCCAGAGGAGGGCACAAAGCATGTAATACAGAGTTCACAGTGCAGTCTTTGACTCACCCCCTCCTTGCTGCTGTCTGGCCTTCAGCTGCCCATCCAGGTCTGGAAACACCACCGCCAGGATCTGGAGCATGTGGGGGTCAGGGTCCGTGTTCCGCCCCTCCTGCGAGGAGGCGACAGCTTCAGCTGGACCCGTGCAATCCTCCGGGTCCAGCCCCGAAGGTCCTGCCACCTCTTCTGGCAGTTGCGGATCCGGCGCTTGTAGACCCCCACGGACCGGACGGCCCGGACGATGTCCTTCCAGATCTCCTGCTTCCGATGGGCATTAACCTGTCAGGATGACAAAGTGAAAAGGCCATTACCACACATGCAACATATCCGTGCATGACACAGTTGTATATACATGTCTCAATCACAGGGGCACATGATGTACACCGGCAGTGCAAAGCTGCCCATGGACAGTTTGCCAGACGTCACTACATGGTATCATTGCATGGGAAGTAAAACCTTGTTCAAATGCACTGTCACTGCACCATACCTGTCCAGTGCATGTCACTACACACTATGGGGGTGACAACTACTCAGTGAGCCTGCTAGCCAGTGGCGTGCAGACTTTCAGCCTTGCTAGTCAGACAAAATGCACATTCAGAAAGGCAGTGCACAGAACACTCACCTGCTCCCCTGGTGTCCCATACAGCTTGCTGTACTGTGGAAGTAGGCTGTCCAGCAGGGCCTGGTTCTCTTCAAGGCTGAAGGCTGGGGCTCTCTCCACAGTACGTGCCATTGCAGGGTCCAGAGGGGCAGAGACAGCAGCAGTGCAGTGGCAGATGTCGTCCTGGAGCATGTAGTGCAGGCAAGTGAGCTCTCAGGGGAACAGCCAGCAATATATATGTGCTGGAGAGGCAGATACTGTCCCTTGTGTCCAAAGTGATAGGTCCAAGTCGTTTGCATCTTCTGAATCTGGCCAATCCATGGAATAGCAGCACCAAAACACGCCCACAGCATCCTTCAAATCTTCAACTTCATGACATACATGATTTTGCAACATTGTTGTGGGTGACCAACTGATTTTCCAGCAACCGACTCGTTCGAAATTCGAAAACGCGTCCGTTGCCAGGCAAGCCCATTGTCAATGGGGGCGCACCGATCGGTCCATTGCGGTACAACGCGTACAGGGGTACAACGCGTACCCGCACACATTGAATGCAATGGGCCGGCCGGAGGCACCGATCGGTCCATTGCAGTTCAACGCGTACAGGGGTACAACGCGTACCCGCACACATTGAATGCAATGGGCCGGCCGGAGGCACCGATCGGTTCATTGCAGTTCAACGCGTACAGGGGTACAACGCGTACCCACACACATTGAATGCAATGGGACGGCCGGGGGCACCGATCGGTCCATTGCAGTTCAACGCGTACAGGGGTACAACGCGTACCCGCACACATTGAATGCAATGGGCCGGCCGGGGGCACCGATCGGTCCATTGCAGTACAACGCATCACTGTACATGTGACTGGCATATGTCAGCATGCCTGTCTCAGATGGACATATGCCAGCCACAGATAGCTCCCAGGGAGTGAGGGGCACACCTACATCACGACAGCCTGTCCAAACTTTATCATAAGGCACGTAAGGCTGCATTTCCTATTGTGTGTATGTTAGTGTACATGTTGTCCTGTGGGTGTCACCTGTGGGCAGCCACCCCCAGGCTGTGCACGTGTTCATGGGGACAGGATCCTGGGTGTTACGTGTACATGACCACTGTGATGTGCAACTGTTCATATCTGTGCATGTGCCATGGTCACATTTCACGGTGGTGTATGTGTATGTCATGTCACATACCCCGTGAGTCCCATGTGGGACGGTATGTTTGAGCCAGGGTGTCCCAGTGGCACAATAGTGATGGTCCTCCACAGTCTTTGTGCATGTAGTGTTTACAATGTCTCTGATTTCATGTGCACAATGGGAGACAGTCTCCACATCCACGTTGTGTGTGCATGGACTTTGATGTTGTGCGTGTGTGTGTCACAGACGTCCATGTCTGTCCTGCCGTGGCAAGTGGGGCCACTACCTGTGGGGGTCATGGTTGTTTTGCTGTGGTGTATACATGATACTCCATGTAATGCCAGTGTCCATGTGGCAATACAGGGTCCCTGGGAATGTACCTGTCGTTGAGCTGTGGTGCCTGGGGCACATCTGTCCTCACATGTCACTGTGGGGGGTTATTGTGACACGGCAGCAGGAGATGGGAACTGTGACACGGCCTCATGATATCCAATGGGCCAACCTGGGACTAATTGATGCCACCTGTTGGACCGTGTTGACAGATGTTGGCCATGTATGTACCATACATGTCCTTCCGGAACTGCACACTTCATGTAGTTGTGCCTCATAATGATGTATGTTGGGATCTTGAGTGTGTTCAATGCCGCATATGTGGGGTGACTGACAATCTTGCTTACTTCTCCTCTGCACTGCAGGGCTCCTGCTGTCCATCGACCATTCCCAGACCTGGCAACGATGGTGGAACGGGACAGCATCCGACGGTACCGCTTCACCAGGCAGCTGATTGAGGAGTTGGCAGTGCAGTTGTCCCCACATTTGCAGCTTGGCCGGCCGTATCCTACAGCGCTGACCCCCAAGGTGAAGGTGATGGCAGCCCTACACTTCTTTGCCACCGGTACCTTCCAACATACTGTGGCGACTGCTGGTGGGATGTCACAGACCACGTTGAGCCGTGTACTCCGCGATGTTTTGGCGGCAATGTTGCTATTCCTGAACCGGTACATCTATTTCCTAAGACTGCGACGACTCACTGACGTGAAGAGTGACTTTTATGCCCTGGGGAGGATGCCGCATGTCATTGGCTCCATTGATGGGACACATGTGGCTTTGGTACCACCACAGGCCCAGGAGCAGGCCTACAGGAACCGCAAGCACTACCACTCGGTCAATGCACTGGTGGTGTGTCTTGCAGACATGACCATCACACACGTGTGTGCCCGTTTCCCTGGTTCAGCACACGATGCCTTTGTGATGAGGAGTAGTCGCATCCCCAGGATGATGGCACAGATGCAGAACCAGCGTGCCTGGCTTGTCGGTGTGTACTGACTTTGTGCCATTGTGTGTGATCTGATCTGTAGTATTCCGCCCACTTTTCCAAGTCAGCTAATGTGCACTTGTCTGTCCGTAGGTGACTCGGGATACCCCAACATGCCGTGGTTGCTGACACCCCTCAGGAACCCTGTGACACCAGCCCAGATGCGCTACAATGAGGCACATGGTCGGACCAGGAGAGTGATTGAGCGGACATTTGGTCTCCTGAAGAGCCGCTGCCGCTGCCTGGACAAGACCGGAGGGTCCCTCCCATATGCCCCTGCGAAAGTGTGCAAGATTATCATCGTCTGCTGCATGCTCCACAACCTGGCAGTGCGGAAGGAGTTGCCTCTCATCCAGGATGACAATGACCAACATCCGCCACCTGTGGAGGATCCTGGCCTGGACCACGATGCCAGTGACGATGATGATGATGATGGTGATGTCCGCACACAGCTCATCACCAACTTCTTTAGCTGAATGTGAGTATCCTGAGGTGTCATGTCAATGATGTGAGTTGGCATGATGTGTGGGTGGTGCTCTGGTGCTGTTGGAGTGTGTCCATGGGCTACTTGACTGGATGTGTGTTGCGATGTGTGCTAACAGGTGGGCTGTACTCCCCAACAGTGTTGACATGCTAACTTGGTTCTGGGTGGGTATCTTGTAACATGTATTGTGCATGAGTTTTGCTGTTCTGTCCTGTACTCCATTGCTTTTGACTGTGTGTCATTTCTGTCCTTCACAGGGTACTTTCAGATTCGTTTGGTCAACTGTGTCCACCGACGACGTGATTGCACATCCAGGGTGGTAGCTGTTGTGTCCCTACAGGTGATGTGCGCCACACCCATGGACTTCCTTCCGTCTACAGTTGTTGACTGTGTGCCCGCTGCCAGGTGGGATTACCTTGCATCTGTAGTGGTTACGACATGTTGCAACTGTGTAATAAACCTGTGCTTCACTTTGTGATGTGCGTTGTCTGTGGTCACACATTTGACTGCCATTTGCTTACTGCACCTGTGGGCTACTTGACTACAACTGGGAATGGGTGTGGTGTTTGTGCATTGCACCGTCTTCCCTGGCAACATCAGTGTAGGCAATGAGTCAGATGGCCTAGGTGTGTATGTGTTGTGTAGCCCTGGTGGTGTGTCTCCCTCATATGTGTCACGTTGCCTTTACTCACATGCCTGTGTTGTCCTTGCTGTTGCAGTTCGCATACACAGTGTAATTTTGCAGTTCATCATCCCCATAACAGCACCCACGTTGGAATCACGACAGAGGCAAGTATGGTGTATTAGTGTGTTTATTGTGATACATTTGTGTTAATAGTGCATAGGATGGGTAGTGCTGTACATAAATCTTGCAATCCGAAGTTCCTAGGTGAATTGAAAGTCCTGGTAGACAGGATCCCCAGTATCGGGGCCACAGTTGTCTGACACATTGGTCCAACTTGTACTCCCCATGCAATGTGTGGGAGTAGTGTTGCCGTCAACAGGGTGAACAGTCTGTGCACAAAGGCGAACATCCAGAACAGGTTCAGGCTTCCTGGGAGTTGCGCTTGGCCATCGGCCTCTCACTTTTCCCTCCTCGGACGACCCCTCTTCTGGGGGGCCCCTCAAGTACAGGCTGCTGCGGTGCAGGGGACTCTCCGCCAGAGTCCTCCTCCCTCCCTGTGGCAGTTGCAGTTTGTTCGGCACCAGATGTTGTTGGCACACAGGGAGGTGTGGACTGGTTGCTGTTCATCTGGCGGAGGCATTGTAAAATGTCCCTGTGCACCGCCGTCATCTCATGCAGTGCATCCCACTTGGACTCCATGCGGGACATGTGTGAGTCCACGCGGGACATGTGTGACTCCACGTGGGACATGTGGGAGTCCAAGCGGGCATGATGGGCAGCCTGCTGCTGTTTCATGTCTCTGAGGAGCCCCACTACCTGGCTGAGGTCTCCGGTGCTGGACTGGTACGCATCAGCTATGCGTACCAGTTGTAGGTCATCATGCACACCAGCAACGTCTGCAAGCAGCGACCTCTGTCTCCCACCCCTCCCACCACCCCTGCTGACATGTGCAGTGTGTGCAGTGGCACGCACAGATAACCCTGGTCCACCTTGGGGGTTGGTGGTGGTGGTGGTGTCCATGGCCCCAGGTTGGTCCAGGGTCCCTGTGCTGGTGTTGCTCCTTGTTCTGTCCATGTCGGCAGGGATGGTATTTGTGGTGACAGTCGTTGGAGGGGTGGGTGCAGGGGTGCAGCTGGTGGTCCTGCTGGTGCTGCAGCTGGTGGTCCTGCTGGTGCTGCATGTTGACTTGCACCGGATGTGCCAGGTTGGTCTTCATCGTCCGAGGAGGACAGAGGCTGTACGACGCCAGTGAGCTCCACATCCTCTTGAGCCTGGGACTGGGACTCCTCAGCGTCTGCTGCTGTGTCCCCATCATCACCTGTTTTTGGGAGACACAAACAATGTATGTTATGTTTCTGCAGGCATCAATGGTTGACACACATGACAGTTGTGACTGTGCCTCTGGGTGCGGGCCTGTACATTGCATTGTCCTAAGTCGTCACAGTCAGGGGTTGATATTGGTGTGGCACATTGTCCTGCATTATTTGGGCATTTCTATGTATTTTCTGGGTTGTGAACATGGTCTGCATTGGTTGTGTTTGGTTGACAGCCGGACCTCCTTCCCACCCACCCAGCCAGTCAGTTATCCCACCATGGAACGTGCTTGCGTTGCAGGGAGTGGAAGTTGTCTCTCAGGATGTCAGTCAGTGGTGTCCTGCTGTTTGTTGGTGCACAGTTGCCAGCAGGGCCTTGTGCTCCCCACAGCAGTAGCCAGTGTCAGCCATCTTGTGAGTCCTTCTCCACTCCCTGTGATGTGAGTATGGTTCAGGGTGGTGTTGATGGGACAGTTGTGGGGGTGAGCTATGTCTGTGACTACGACTCCCATCATGCTATTGCCTCCACCCCACTTCCCAGCATTCCCATACTTACTTGCTTTTGTGGGGAGTTCAGTGTGTGTGGGTGTGAGAGCAATGGCAAGATGGCTGACAGTGGTGTCCTGCTGTTGGTTGGTGTGCAGTACCCAGCATGCCCTTGTGCTCCCCACGACACAGCAACAGTGTCAGACATCTTTGATGGGCCTTTCCACTCTCTGTGGGATGTGCATGCGTTAGTGTGAGCTTGCTGGGCCATGTGGTGGGGGATGTAGAGCTGTGACTACGACTCCCATCATGCTATTGCCTCCTCCCCCCTTCCCAGCATGCCCATGCTTCCTTCCTTTTGACTCTGCTTCCCTGTGGGGTGGTCTGGCTGTGCTGACAGGATGGCTGGGAGTGTTGTCCTGGCAGTTGTTTGGCTAGAAGTCCCAAGAGTGTCCCTGTGCTTCACACAACATAACCCAGGGTGGTGGTTCTTTGTGGGATCTTGTGTTAGGATGGGGGCATTGCATTCTACCAGGTGGGTTCTGTGGAGTTTGTGTTGGGGTGTGTGTGAGGGGAGGTGCTTGTGACTATGGTCAGTGCTGCAAGTCCTCCTTCCCACCCAGCTAGCCAGATATCCCACCATGGAACGTGCTTGCATTGCAGGGAGTGGAAGTTGTCTCTCAGGATGTCAGTCAGTGATGTCCTGCTGTTTGTTGGTGCACAGTTGCCAGCAGGGCCTTGTGCTCCCCACAGCAGTAGCCAGTGTCAGCCATCTTGTGAGTCCTTCTCCACTTCCTGTGATGTGAGCATGGTTCAGGGTGGTGTTGATGGGACAGTTGTGGGGGTGACCAATATCAGTGACTACGACTCCCATCATGCTATTGCCTCCACCCCCTTCCCAGCATGCCCATGCTTCCTTCCTTTTGACTCTGCTTCCCTGTGGGGTGGGCTGGCTGTGCTGACAGGATGGCTGGGAGTGTTGTCCTGGCAGTTGTTTAGCTAGAAGTCCCAAGAGTGTCCCTGTGCTTCACACAACATAACCCAGGGTGGTGGTTCTTTGTGGGATCTTGTGTTAGGATGGGGGCATTGCATTCTACCAGGTGGGTTCTGTGGAGTTTGTGTTGGGGTGTGTGTGAGGGGAGGTGCTTGTGACTATGGTCAGTGCTGCAAGTCCTCCTTCCCACCCAGCTAGCCAGTTATCCCACCATGGAACGTGCTTGCATTGCAGGGATTGTAAGTTGTCTCTCAGGATGTCAGTCAGTGGTGTCCTGCTGTTTGTTGGTGCACAGTTGCCAGCAGGGCCTTGTGCTCCCCACAGCAGTAGCCAGTGTCAGCCATCTTGTGAGTCCTTCTCCACTTCCTGTGATGTGAGCATGGTTCAGGGTGGTGTTGATGGGACAGTTGTGGGGGTGACCAATATCAGTGACTACGACTCCCATCATGCTATTGCCTCCACCCCCTTCCCAGCATGCCCATGCTTCCTTCCTTTTGACTCTGCTTCCCTGTGGGGTGGGCTGGCTGTGCTGACAGGATGGCTGGGAGTGTTGTCCTGGCAGTTGTTTGGCTAAAAGTCCCAAGAGTGTCCCTGTGCTTCACACAACATAACCCAGGGTGGTGGTTCTTTGTGGGATCTTGTGTTAGGATGGGGGGCATTGCATTCTACCAGGTGGGTTCTGTGGAGTTTGTGTTGGGGTGTGTGTGAGGGGAGGTGCTTGTGACTATGGTCAGTGCTGCAAGTCCTCCTTCCCACCCAGCTAGCCAGATATCCCACCATGGAACGTGCTTGCATTGCAGGGAGTGTAAGTTGTCTCTCAGGATGTCAGTCAGTGGTGTCCTGCTGTTTGTTGGTGCACAGTTGGCAGCAGGGCCTTGTGCTCCCCACAGCAGTAGCCAGTGTCAGCCATCTTGTGAGTCCTTCTCCACTCCCTGTGATGTGAGCATGGTTCAGGGTGGTGTTGATGGGACAGTTGTGGGGGGGGCAATATGTGTGACTGCAACTCCCATGATGCTATTGGCTACATTGACTTGGCCAGCATACACAGGATTCCTTCCTTTGAGTGGTCTTCACTGTGTGTTGGTGTTGTTGTGGTGGCTACATGTCTGGATGTGTTTGTTAGTTCTATTTGTGCCACTGCCTAGCTGTAGTTGTAGTTGTGTTTGTACATGTGTTGGCACAGTTGGATGTGACTTTTTTGATGGCATGTGTTGTGTTTATCTGACTGACATACACATTTTGGGATGATTCTGTTCTGGTTGCTGTGTAATTGCTATGAGTGCATGGTTTGACTCTCCCCTTGTAACCACAATTCTGAAGAGAGAGGGACAAGGAGCTAGTTGGAAATAGGTCCTGTACCGGTGCTCCTAAAAGGTAATACAATTTCTAAGAATGGTACCAGTTCCTAAGAGGAAGAAGGAAAAAGACTAGCAGCCTATTATGGTTGCAATTCAGGGTAGGTTGTCTCCAAAGAAAGGAATGAGTGTGTCTGAGTGGAGAGTGATGGAGATCTTTTAGGAGTTGCCGCAGTTGTGTGTGTGGGTGTGCGGACTGGGCAGGCTGTTAGGTCTCCAGGATTCGGTTGGAGGGCGCTGACTCTTCCTCCCTCTCCAAGACCGCTATCCGCTGATGAAGCCCTATTCCATATTAGGAAGGGTTTGAACTAGAGTATACGGATAATACGTTACTCTTACGTACTTCATTTTTCCTCAACAGAAGATATGGTAGGAATATAGGGTGTCTCTTTCCCTGATTCCTCCCTTTTGCTACCAGTATCTATGGTCCTGATGAAGCGCTCCGGGATCCATTAGGGACCAAATAGTAGCGTGAAACATGTCGACCTTTCACTTTTTAATATCACCACACTGTCACACGGGTTGAGAGTAGTGGGATCGTACCTTTTTCCTCCTACTTTGCACTAAGAGCATCTCCACTCCCGTCCAGATTTTAGCCTAACCCTGAGGACCCTTGAATAAATCCATTAGGGTACCACCGGGTTATTTTATTTTCACTTACACCGCCCACACACCCACACACACAACTGCGGCAACTCCTAAAAGATCTCCATCAGAGTGCCCTCTTTGAGGGCCCGTGAGGGACTGCAGCGCCACCCCCACGAGGAGCAGTGCCCAATGATGATGCTTTACACTCGCAAGGGTGTGTGAGGGCACACAATATATACAGGAGTATCACTCTCCACTCAGACACACTCATTCCTTTCTTTGGAGACAACCTACCCTGAATTGCAACCATAATAGGCTGCTAGTCTTTTTCCTTCTTCCTCTTAGGAACTGGTACCATTCTTAGAAATTGACTCTCCCCTTGACAGTGATGTGTGTGTTTTGTGGCAGTATATTGTGTACATTTGTTGTGTACTCACCAGGCTCTGGGATGTCCTCTAGTCCATATACGCTCACTGGCGGAAGGATGGCCCGCACCTTCTCCTCCCAGGGCCTGAGGTATATTGGCTTGGCAGGAGGGCCACTGCCGGTGTATTGGCTGTTGATGTAGTCTTTCTTCAGCAGGTCCCGTACCCTCCTGCGCACGTCATACCACCTGTTCTGGATGTCGCTCTTTGTGCGCTGACATGGTGATTGTGCGTTCACCCTGTTGATGATCCTCTCCCACATCTTGGTTTTCTGGGAGATGGGGGTCTGTTGGACCAGTGTGCCAAACAGCTGTGGCTCTACCCTGAGGATCTCGTCTACCATGACTTCCAATTCACAATCTAGGAACTTGGGATTCTTCTTGGGGGCATGGTGATGGGTGGTGATGGTGAGTGATGTGTGTGTTGGTGTGCAGGTGAGGGTGTGTGAGTGTGTGTTTTGCTGGGTGTATGTGAGGTAGGTATTTGTTGGTGTGCTGATGGTGTGTGGCTTGTGTGAGGGATGAGCTGTGGGTGTGTGGTTGCTTTCTCTTGGGTGCTGGCAGTGGAATGGCATTTGCAAAGGCTCATGGTTGTGATTTGTGTCCTTTATATAGGTGGAGTTGTGGGTGTGTCTTTGTTCTCTGTCCCCACCCCCCAGTATTTATTGGCTTGGTAATTGCTTGTTTGGCCTTTTTTTGGGTGATTTTTCCTTTGTGCTGTTTGTGTATGTTGGAAACGTTCTTGTGACCGAGTCGGATCCTGCATTTGTCTCGTACGGTCTTCTCCGTTTCGTTCACGCTGTGTTTGTGCAGTTTTCTATGCTGCGTACGCGTCGGTCGCGGTGTTTTGTGTTGCTTCGGCTCGGTTTTGTATGCGTGTCGGTCGTGCGGCTTGGCCTCCGTCCGACTCGCTCGTGGTTTTCGCGCCTTGCATCGTACTTTGCGGTTTGGAGTTCGCGTGTACGTTTCGGGTCGGATTTGTTCCGGGTGCGTGTCGGTCGGTTGGATTCGCGTGTTTTTCCGGCCGGATTGCTGTTTTCCTTGCGGCTCGGTCGGTCGACTTGGTTTCGGTACGTGTCGGTCGGATTTTTCACGCCTTGCATCGTACTTGGCGTGTCGGGCGCCACAGGTACGTGTCGGTCGGTATTATTTCCGGATCCGAGTCGGTCGGTGCTTTTTCCGGCCCGAATCGGAATCGACCCCAAAGTCACTAGCCATGATTATTAGATGTAAACACATTTAGAATTTAGACGAGTGCACCTGTGCACTGTCAGTGAACTGGCCAAAGAGGGCATGAAATTCGTTTTATTTATTTCTTTTGTTTACTTACCTCAGTGCGGCCGAAATCCGTAGTTTACTACCCCCTACCCTGCCCCTCCCCCGCCCTGCCTCACCGCCCGGCAGCACTCCCACCACGGGCCGCTACTGAGCTATATCACACAGTTTAACTGCGGCCACTGTGGACAAAACACGATTTAACTTTGAAAAGAGTTTACAGATATGCCCTGGCTGTCTCTGGCAAGATGCACCTCACAGGAATGTTTACATTCTGCTATTGTTTTCTTGCTGTGTTTCTTCATGCCAACCAAAGTCAGGATGGAAAGTTTCGTTTTATGGGCTGCAAGGATCCGAATGTTAATCCGACCGAATTTCCCTACTGTGTTATATATGCTGCCGGTCTTTTAGCGCTTTTCGAGTCACATTCAAAAGATTTATTTTTGTTTCTCAAAGTGACTCAGGGCCACTGGTTAGGAATTTGCCTGTAGCACTTCCCAGTCTTCCATAGGAGCGCCGAGAGGTAATCGAAAATTGCGTCGGAAGGCGTCTTTGGAATGGCACGTTGTGGCTGACCGACCAGAAGCTGAAAGGAGATTGGTGGTGCTTGCATACCTAGCACAGTACGTCATGGCGATCGCCTGGATGTGGCCAGTGTTAAAACTCTTATGCCTTTTCAGTTTCATTTTAGCGCCCGTTGCAGCCACAGAGTCCTTTAAGTGCGAGGAGCTCAGGCTTGGACAATATATTTGCGAAGATCCGGAAATAAGTTACACAACACAAGAACCAGTTAAATACACGAATTATACAGCATATGCTCCATGTTATCCAGCTCCTAATATCACTTGTAAGGATCCAAATGGCAATGAGACACGTTTTACTGGGAAAGAAATTGGATTTTACAGGCCCATACCGTGCCGTAACGTAAATGGTTACTACGGAGCAAGACTTAATCAACTGACTATTACCAACGAAACATTTAGAAAAACACAGATGTATCCGTGAAAATCCAAACATGTCTAAGGATAAAAGGGTCGCAAAACCACACGAGCAGCTTCGACAGGAAAATGGAAGTTCTTATGGTTGTTAATTTGCCAGAAGCACTCGGTGTGCAGAAAGTATTTTTTGTCCTTTTAAGGAGCAGCCATTGAAAAAACTTTACTGAGGGGTATTGGTAGAATATGTAATTCATTTTCAAAATGACAGTTTCAGAATCTTTAAGAACTAATGCCATGCCAAATAATTGTATGTTTTGTTCGCAGGCTTCCACTCTGTCAACTTGAACAAATCCTTACGTATCAGTTTCTTCATTGTATGGGCTCAAGCATAAACATTGTTTATTTTAGGGTTTGGGAAGCCAGGGACTTACAGAACAATGCTATGAATATGAACATAATTTAATTTACAATCTTTTTGTGTAAATATTGTTTATAGGTGTTAACTGCTATATTGTGTATTGCTTTTAATAAATAAGATTTCGAGACTCAGTGACCATTTGGTTAATTACTTATTATTGCCACACTTCCAATAAGCAGTTTAAAAAAAAAAGAAAATAACTGAAGCCACAGGTAAGAGAAAGGATTGAATGAGTTTTTGAATGCTTTGTCACCCTGCCGATCCTCACAATCTATCCTGCAATCAACTCATTTCTACTGGTCTTGCATTAGCTACTTAGCGCGTCCCCAGCCTCCATAAAGAGCAAACAGTGAAACAAAAGGGCTATGGAGGGCAGGCCAGAGGTCAATACAAGACCCTCATAGGAACGAATTTCCCGCGCATAACCAAAGATTAATGGCCCAGCAGGTGTTAATGTGGGCAGGCACACACTGAAATCAGGAAGAGCGGCGGGGCGAGGCAACCACTTGGCTGGAGCACGGATGGCCAAACAATTCTCTGATTCCGGTTTGGTCGTATTTTTCCATTTCTATTTATAAATACAGACGGAAGAAAAATATTTTTCCGTCTGTATTTATGTGTAAAAATCCGTTTAAACGGAAAACCGGGAGCCTTAGTTATTACCTATTCGGTATTTACCGAATCGGTAATAAGGAATACCTTCCCATTCATTCCTATGGGCCTGGAGGCCCATAGGAATGAATGGGAAGCCATTCACTATTACCGATTCGGTAAATACCGAATCGGTAATAGGAGAGCATATTCAAGGGTGGCAGGGTGTCAAATTGACACCCTGTTGCACCCTGAATCGTGCATGTGTGCACATGTGGCGCACATACATGCCCTAAGGGCATGTATGTCTGCCACATGGCACTTTTAAAAAGCACAAAATTGCTTTTTAAAAGGTATTCGGTATTTACCACCAACTTGTAGTTGGTGGTAAATAACGAATCCTTAAACCAAAAATGCACTCACTTGAGTGCTCCCTACATAGGATTTAAGGAATCAGTAATTTACCAATTCCTTAAAATAACGAATCGGTAAATTACCGACTCCTTAAATCCGGCCTCCTACATCGCAAAGGGCTAAATACCGGTCGGTAACGGGAAATTTACCGATTTTCGGCCGTTACCGACCGGTATTAGCCCACCTACATATGGCCCATAGTCTCTGGGAGGTATTCGTAGGATGGCAAAAATATCCCAAAGTAATAGGAGGTTAATTCTAGATGGAAGGGTGAGTCACCTCCATATAAACCAATCTTGACACCCAGAGAAGTTGAGAAGAGATTTACATTTTAAACCTAAATGAAAGAAGAAGACAAAGTAATAGTCGAAGGAGATATAAAAAGCCATCAGCTTCCAAACGTTTTCATGGACATTAAAGAAACTATGATTATACAGTTATTATGAACTAACAACATTCAAATAAATCACCATTGCAAAACGCCTACATAAAAAATTCCTAGACCTTATTTCCGACCTAGTCTCCCACATACACACCACATAAATAGGATACAAACTTTTGCAAAAGGTTGTCAACATTTAATTACTCTTCCGTGGGGATGCACAGGACTCTGGTGCTTGAGGGCAGTACAACATCTCCCAAGAGCCCTCTGCGCACTTGGAGGAGGAGAAGGGACTAATGGGTTCTTCAAATAGTCTTGAGGACTCCCACAGCATGGGGCACATTCAGACTCTGGTGTATGGGGGCAGTACTACATCTTCCAGTAACCTTCAGCACACCAGGAGGAGGAGAGGCTACTCCACTCTTCAAAGAGCCTTGCGGACACCCGCAGTGCGGGATAAGCCCGGATGCGTACCTTGGCGGAGAACGGGTCAAGAGCAGGCCCGTCTACGCCCATCCACACTCAAACGAGGCTGGGCAGGCAACGTCCCTTTCACCTGGTTTACGCTCCACCGTTCACATGGGTAAGCAAAACATTTCCCTATCTAACTCCAATACCACCCTGAAGGGAGCGCATCAGGGCCCTCGATAATCTCTTATTTGAATTCTTCTGTAGGAGTGCTATCAGGGGAGATATCGTCAGTAGAGCAAGAACTAGGTTTCGGGCTGAGGAGGGATGGGAGGGCCTCAGGATGCCAGCTTGGTAAATCTGCAGACCTTTCTGAGACTCTTGCCACACCCTCTATCTTGGACTTGGCAAGCACCAGAAGTAACTCAGGTGGATCTGGCCCCCTACTACAGTAGATGTTCATCATTCCAGTGGGAAGCTGACCATGACCTGCCAGCCCATAAAATGAAAAAAGAGACCCTAAATTTGGAAAAAGTCTGTAGTCTACCTGTGGGGAGCCCAGCCATGGCCCTCACGAGCATCGCAAGGAACCCAACATGGCGGCGGTTATGGACCAACCCGAAAGGGAGGGACGCGGTCTAGACGTCCAAATGCATCGTGGGAGCGTCACGGATCAAGACGGAGGAAGACGGACGAGGCGGCGCGCATTGTCATCAGCAAATGAAGGAGTGGAGGAGCGTCGCAAGAGGACTGGACCGGAGAAGAATGCGAGAACCGGAGCTGCTGAGGAATCCGGAGAAGAGCCCCCGGAGGTCAAGGACATCCTACGAGAGGATATAGAGGACCCAAGTGTCGAGACACACTCGCAGAGCACTGCTGTAGAGACCAGTGCTCCCAGGAGGGACAAGGAGGCTGGATCTCCCATCACCACGGCCCAGGAGGGTCGTGGGCTCAGGCAAGTGTCGTCTGCACGTTCTTTTTTGTTAAAGGGTTGGTGGGCAGGGTTGAGGGCCACGTCGCCGTGAGCACCATTAATCCCCACACCTAGGCACTTCATGGGTAGGGCACTGGTGGAGGAGCACAAATCCCCAAACCCCCGTAAATCAGGGAAGCAACAGCCTGAACATTTTTTTGTTTGTTTGTTTGTTTTGGGTTTCTGCATCCCTCCTGAGGACCACAGTCCGACGAGGACAAGGACCAAAGGAACAAGAGGCCCGAGACGAGGACATTTGGCCCTATAAATTGGAACTAACCATACTCCCTAAAAAGGATACTAGGAGTACTGGTCAGTCCCTGTGACAAGAGCAGTGGCGTCACTAGGGGGGTGCGGGGGTGCGTACCGCACCGGGTGACACCATCACATGGGGTGACACCTTTCCCAAATGAGACTATTTACTAAATAGTCTCATTTGGGAAAGGTGTCACCCCATGTGATGGTGTCATGGGGTAAGTTGTGAGGGGGTGACACCATGAGTTACCGCGCTGGGTGACACCAACCCTAGTGACGTCGCTGGACAAGAGTATACGAAATAAAGACAAATACACCTAAAAAGGGCTGTATGCTTCTAATCTGAGGGTGGGTTTGGGGTGCGCGAACGGACAACCCTAGCACACTACTACAGTTGGGCACTCGCATAGGAGCCGTAGGGGGGGGGGTCTCCAAAGGGCTGTTAGCGAATTCTGGAGGGTACTGGGGACCTCAATTGCCTTTGATAGTAATATGCTCGACTTATTTGTGAGTCGGATCACTGACATAATATTGATGCATATAATATCGAAACACAAAAATATTGTAAAATAAATACCGTTAACAAAAATATTGCCGTCCTATATTAACTAATAAAACCACAAATATAGAGACCACAAATATCATTGTTAAAAACATAAATTTTTACATACATCGAAAACACAAATATCGGAAACAAAAATATTGTCACCTTCAAATAATCATATAGGAGCCTATTATGATGTTAGTTGGACGAGCATCCGACCGACACCATAGCGACACCATAGCGGGCTTGTGCGGCGGACGGAAAAGGGCCGCAGCACAAGCTGCAATAGAAAAATTGATGTTTTCAAACATCCACGCGCATTGTGCCAGGCACCATGCAGTGCCTGCCAAACGGTGCATGAATGATTGGGGGGGCACCACAGGTGTCCCCCAGGCCTCATTGCGGAGGCCGTGGGGGGGACGGGGCCCTGCTAGGGGCCCCCAAAGGCTGTTTCCAGCAGCCTTTCTATGGCGACCGGACCGCCATAGAAAGGCTGTAGGAGACGTGCATCATAATCCCCACGGCGGTGCCTGTGCAGGCATTGCCTCCATTTTGGGGATTACAATCCGCTCTCCTTCCCGACGGGCTCCTTGAGCCAGTTGGAAGCCGAGCAGAATTCCCCAGCGGGTTTCCGTCTGACCGCCATATCGTAATACGGCGGTCAGACGGAAACCTCTGATGTCGGACGGAAATCCTCCTGTCGGATGGCTTTCCGCCTGACATCATAATGAGGCTCATAATATTTAAAAAATACCAATTCACACAATATCGACTACAATAATATTGCCCAAAAAATTACGTTATCATTAATAAATACAAAAAAAACTATTTTTTACTTGAAAAAATTATTTATAATAAACATAAAACATTTTATACACATATTTAAATTAAAAATAAATATATCACCGCACTAAAATATTTACAATTCACCCCAATAAAATATATAACTAAATTCATAACAATCTAATAAAAAAATCTACATTAACTACAGAAATTTAAACATCAAATTAAATATTAATATAAATATATATAAATAAAATTATGTTTAAAAGTATCAAACTATGTATCAAACATTATAAACAAAGCCTAAATTAGTATTTACGATAGAAGGACAAAACTGATAAAAAAATTCAAACTAAAACTAAACTAATCAATCAAACTATAAATAACCTAAACCAATACAATCATACAAACAATAACCAATAAAATTAAACTATAAACAACCTTAACCAATACATTCATACAAACAATTACATCAACACTATAAAAGGCACACTCATTTTATCAACGAAACACTTCAAAAACGACAAACACTGCATGACAAGGAATCTCTACCGGATTCTCTGACCAGACCCTTAAAGAAGTAATATATACATTTCGACAACTACCTAACCAAGTAAGTAAAACTTATATTTAAACTAAAACTTAATTGAAAATAAACTTAAAAAAGCAAAAGAGCAAATGATTAACAAAACACCCTCCAACTTCTATCTCTTTTATATATACTTCCTAAAAGAAAAAGAGTATGACTTTCAAAAGCGACAAGCTCCTAGTAAAATAACCTATCACAAACTAGCAAAAAGATATAACAAAGTAAGTATACATAAATTATTAAAAATATAAACTCATCCCAATAGTGAGTAAAAATAAACCTAATGACCTCAACCGTTTCAAACTACCAACAAATAAACATTTAGAATGAAACATTAGTAAAACAGGGTAAACATCGTTTACAACGATATTTACATATCGCATGCCATTACAACGCGGTCATTACAACGACCGTATTGTTACATCGCATGCCATTACAACGCAAGCCATTACAACGACTTGCTGTAGGGGGCAGACTGGAGTTGGAGTAGTAAATTATACTATTCCAACATCCAGCGCCTCCCCTACAGCAAGTTGTTGTAATGACTTGCGTTGTAATAGTCTGCGATGTAACAACGCGGTCGTTGTTATGACCGCGCTGTAATGGCATGCATTCTAAAGGCATGCGGTGTAACGTGGCCTATTCGTAAAACAGTGTACGAAAATCCTAAACAACAAACTACTGAAAAGCACTCTGTGGGAGGGCAGGCCGGATATACAGACGCGGAGGCTGTATGTAGTGCGCCAGTGGGCGAGCTTTATTAACAGAGTCAATAACAGGGGATGGCAATGTCTCTGTGGGACGTTTGGTCTTCTCCTTAATGGTTCTTCTCTCCTTGGCTCCCTCTCCTTCCTTGTTGGTGTTCTCCTCCTGGCTCTTGTCCTCCGATCCAGGAACTCTCCCACGGAGGTGCATAGAGGGAAGGACAAAAAGGAGCCGTCAGTTACCCTGGCCAACACACTTCACTGGCTTCTATTGTACCCGTCACCACACCCGGTGGATCTACTTGTGAATGATTATACGTGAGGTAATACTGTGCCAGTGAGAGGAGGGGATTCGTGAAGGGGACGGTGGTAGGCACGAATAATCAGTAAGACGCGAGGGCAATCCCTGCCTTTGGCTATAATAGCCGTACGTTCACTGCAGACAAATGGTAACAACCAAACAAAGAAGGGGAAGGGAAGGAAGAATAGGTGCTCAATACCACTGCAAACGGTGTGTCTCCCTCGTGACCCTTCCCGACCCTTCTTTCACCCGCCTCCCCGCTCCCTCTCCCTCCCTTGTTCGTGACTCACCGGCTCTGCCGCAACTCTCCTGAGTCGCGGCCGCTCTCCAGCCTCCTCCTAGGGGTTCCACCACTCCTCGCTCCACGTCTCGTCTTCTTCGCCGTAGTCTGCTTCTTCTCTCCTCGCGTCTCCGTACTCCTGTTCCTCCTCTTCCTCGCTCCGCAACTCCTTTCCTCCTCCGGCTTCTTCGCAACTCCTTGATCCGGTCGCGCTCCCTTTCAGCTCCGGTCGGGAAGCACTTCCGGGGTCAGTCCCTCCCCGTCCGTCGCGTCATCAGGTCCGGACGCCTCCTGTGTGGATAGAGCACAGGGGGTGGGGTTATCCCTGCGGACTTCCTTCCAGGGCCCGGGTGTTGTGCCGAGTTCCCCGCAGGTAAGCTGTCGTCGCTTTTAGGGGCAGTCCGGCCTCGCAAGGTGCGCGATCCGAGCCGTGCCTCCTCACATCCCCTTTCCCTTGCTGTCCTTCTAGTAGGGGTGGTATCTTGTGGGTAACGGGATAAAAAGTCCACATTTCCCTGCTCGGTCCCTTTTCGGTGCTTGGTTTGGAACCTGTAGGGCTGGAGGGACAAAAACCAACGCAATACCCTCTCATTGTTCCCTCTATTACGTGCCATCCATTCTAGGGGGGCATGATCCGTGAAGAGGGTGAACTCTCGCCCCTCCAGGTAGTATTTTAAGGAGTCAATGGCCCATTTAATAGCCAACGCTTCTTTCTCGATGACAGCGTAGTTCTTCTCACGGGGATACAGTTTCCTACTCAAAAAGAGTACAGGCTTTTCCTCCCCCTGTCGATTTCTTTGGGATAGAACTGCCCCCAATCCCTGCTCTGAGGCGTCTGTCTGTAGGATGAAGGGTAGGTCATAATCGGGGCTGGCTAGTACGGTATCGGACGTTAGTGCTGTTTTCAGGGTTTCAAATGCTTGGGTTACTTCGCGGGTTGGGTCCCTTAACCTGATCTCGGTTTTCACTGATTTCTGCAATAAGTCTGTGAGAGGGGCTGCTATTCGTGAAAACTGGGGTATAAACCGTCTATAGTACCCCAACAACCCCAAAAAGGCACGAAGGTCTCTCGCAGTCCTTGGGAAGGGTATCTGGGATATGGCCAGGAGTTTGGTTTTTGGGGTCTTATAACTCCCTCCCTAATAGGTAACCCAGGTATTTCACGGTTTGGGCGGCCAGATGGCTCTTGGCCGGGTTTATTTTCAGCCCCTGTTTCCCTAAAGCCTGTATGACGTGGTACAAGTGAGTAAGATGTTGTTCCCAGGTCTCGCTATAAACGATGATGTCATCGATATATGCCCCTGCATATTTCTCATGGGGCCGTAGGATACGATTCATGGCTCGCTGAAAGGTAGCGGGTGCCCCGTGCAATCCAAAGGGTAACACGGTGAAGTGGTAGAGGCCGTCGGGAGTAGAAAACGCTGTTTTCTCTCGGTCTTCGCTTTCAGGGGATTTGCCAATACCCTTTGCATAAATCGAGGGTGCTGATATATTTCGCTCTTCCTATGCGTTCGATCATTTCATCTACTCTCGGGAGGGGTAGGTGTCGAATTCGGATATCTTATTCACTTCCCGAAAGTCGATGCAAAACGCACCGAGCCATCTGGCTTCGGAACGAGGACTATGGGCGAGCTCCACTCGCTCATTGATGGTTCTATGACACCCATCTGTAACATCTGATGTACCTCTTTTCGGATGGTGTTCCTACGAGCCTCTGGTATCCGATAAGGGCGAAGCCGTACTGTCTTCCCTGGAAGGGTCTTAATAGAGTGTTCAATCAAAGTGGTCCTCCCTGGTGTGACAGAGAAGATGTCTCTTAAGGGCCGTAAGGTGTTATCTAGTTCGGTTCTACGAACGGGACTTAACCCCTCGTCAATACATTGGATGTACAGAGGAATACGACCTATCGAGCCTATCAGTGCTGGAAGGGGTCCTTCCCATTTCTTTAGGAGATTCACATGATAGATTTGGGAGGTACCCCGAGTCCTGTCGAGCTCCAACCTATAGGTGACAGGGGTTACTCTGTCTAGCACGATATACGGGCCTTGCCATTGACCCAACAGTTTATGGTCAGAGGACGCCATCATGAGTAACACCGCGTCCCCCACAGCAAAGACTCTTTCCTTGGCCTTTTTATTATAATGGGCTTGTTGGGCTTCCTGAGCTCTCTCCATGTTACTCCGCACGATCGTTCGGATCTGTTCTAGGTGTGTTTTCAGATGGGCTACATATTCCACCAGCGGTTTATTGTTATTTGGCTCTGCCTCCCAGTTTTCTCGAACCATGTCCATTAAGGATCGTGGCTGGTGGCCATATAGCAGCTCAAACGGAGAGTACCCAGTACTCTTTTGGACTTTGCATCGGATGGCATACAAGGCCAGGGGCAACATTTCTTCCCACCGCTTGGCTTCGAGGGCAAGGAGTTTTTTAGAGTGGTCTTAATGGTAGCGTTATAACGCTCTACCAAGCCATCCGTTTGGGGGTGATATGCCGCCGTCCTTATCTGTTTGACGCCTAATAGGGTACAAACTTGTTTCAGGAGTTTAGATATGAATGGGGTTCCCTGGTCAGTCAGTATCTCTTTCGAAATCCCACCCGTGTAAAGACCGATACCATTGCTCTAGCGATGTTAGGGGCGTTGGGTTGTCTTAATGCGATCGCCTCGGGGAACCGGGTGGCGTAGTCCACTAAAACTAGCACGTAACGGCACCCACTCCGGGAGGGCAGCAAAGGTCCAACGATATCCATTCCCACCCTGCTAAACGGTTCGTCTATAATGGGTAGGGGATGTAAAGGGGCTCTCGGGGTCTATATCGGCTATTTTTTTGACATATGGGGCATTGTCTGCAGTAGGACTTCACCTGCCTGTATATGCCCGGCCAATAGAATTTCTCCATTATCAGTCTTTCAGTCTTTTCCTCCCGAAATGTCCCCCCAGAAGATGACTGTGAGCCATATACAGCACCTTATCCCGAACGGAGTGGGGACTAGTAACTGAGGGGTACTAGTGGGTTGCCCCTTCCTGTACAACAGCCCATTCCTCACAAAAAAATAGGGACATACATGTAACGGGTCTTCGTCGTTTAGGGCTCTGTTCCAGGCCTCCTGCAGAACAGGGTCCTCTCTCTGCGCTGCGTGGAAGTTCCTATCGTTATCCCAAGGGCTCTCTTCCACCTGAGCGGGTAAAACAGGGACGGGCTTCTTTTTGTCTTTTCGTTTTTCCCTTCTCGTTCTCCGGGGTTTGGATAGCGGCCATTCTGGATCGACCTCTTGTGAGAAGGGGGCATCGGCCCACCAGTTCTTTTCCTCTGGGTTGGTTTCTGTGAGTAGAGCAGAGAGGAGGGGATAATCGTTACCCAGTATTGCCTGTTCCGGTAACCGGGAATGAGACCGACCTTTAATTCTGAGCCCGGATCTGCAGCATGTTGTACGTGGACGTGAGTGGTGGGGTATCGTTTGGTGTCCCCATGAACACATTGAATGTCTACGGTCCCCTCAACCGGTCCCAGCTTGCCTTCGAGATCCTGGGGTCTTACCACGCTCTGGCGACACCCTGTATCGGCGAGAGCGGTCATGGCTCTCCCATTCATTGTTATGCTACACCGATAAGGATAGGTATCGACAGGGTGCGACAGACAGCAGTAGTTTCTCCTTGCTACGCCTATCTCCATAGGTTCCTCCTTTTGTGGGCAAAAGCGAGCTATGTGGCCCATCCCACCACAGTTAAAACATTGTGGACCAGGAACGGGTGGTCTATAGGTCGGGGGTCCTGGAGCTCGAGACATAGGGGGACCAGGGACAATGGTAACCGGCTCGGGCCTCCGTGGAAGTAGTGGACGAGGGGGGCGATGTACTCCACTCACACCCGCCCTCCAAGGGGCTTCCTCTCTTCCCTTTTGGGTATCTTGTGCTCTGTTGTAGGCATTGGCGATCTCTACCGCTGTCTCGAGGGTGAGATGAGCATGCTGTCTAACCCATTTCTGGATGGGGGGGTGAAGGGACGACAAATATTGCTCTAAATATATTTTGGCCATGATGTCTTCTTTGGTAGCAGTCGCTGGTTGTAACCATCGGTCGGCCATGTCTCGCACTCGGAAATACAAGGCTCTGGGGGTTTCTTGGGGGCCCTCTCTGATCTGCCGGAGTCTTAACCTATACGTCTCATCGTCGACCCCCAGTCTCTCCATGATACACTGCTTGATTTCCGCATACGGGGTAACCCCTAGGATGTTGGCCGCCTGATACGAAGCTTGTAGTTCCCCAGAAAGGAGGGGCCCCAAATACTGTCCCCATTTGTCTGCTGGCCAGGCCGCAGCCAAAGCCATCCTCTCAAAGTTGTTAAAGAAGTATTCGGGATCTTCTCCGCTTACGTACTTCTGCAGGATGACAGAGGGTAGGGCACTTGGGGCCCTCTGTTGCCCGATGGCGTCCGCGATTTTCCCATGGCGGTATCATGAGACTGTCCTTGATCCGTGATGACCTGCTGCAGCCGCCCCGGTCATCTTCGACCACCGAGAGGAACTTCTCCATAGCTTTCCCAAGACTCTCCTGGCTTTCCGCCATTCTAGCGATGACAGCCTCCATGCCTCCAGATGATCCCACTTCTGACACCACTTGTGGGAGGGCAGGCCGGATATACAGACGCGGAGGCTGTATGTAGTGCGCCAATGGGCGAGCTTTATTAACAGAGTCAATAACAGGGGATGGCAATGTCTCTGTGGGACGTTTGGTCTTCTCCTTAATGGTTCTTCTCTCCTTGGCTCCCTCTCCTTCCTTGTTGGTGTTCTCCTCCTGGTTCTTGTCCTCCGATCCAGCAACTCTCCCACGGAGGTGCATAGAGGGAAGGACAAAAAGGAGCCGTCAGTTACCCTGGCCAACACACTTCACTGGCTTCTATTGTACCCGTCACCACACCCGGTGGATCTACTTGTGAATGATTATACGTGAGGTAATACTGTGCCAGTGAGAGGAGGGGATTCGTGAAGGGGACGGTGGTAGGCACGAATAATCAGTAAGACGCGAGGGCAATCCCTGCCTTTGGCTATAATAGCCGTACGTTCACTGCAGACAAATGGTAACAACCAAACAAAGAAGGGGAAGGGAAGGAAGAATAGGTGCTCAATACCACTGCAAACGGTGTGTCTCCCTCGTGACCCTTCCCGACCCTTCTTTCACCCGCCTCCCCGCTCCCTCTCTTGTTCGTGACTCACCGGCTCTGCCGCAACTCTCCTGAGTCGCGGCCGCTCTCCAGCCTCCTCCTAGGGGTTCCACCACTCCTCGCTCCATGTCTCGTCTTCTTCGCCGTAGTCTGCTTCTTCTCTCCTCGCGTCTCCGTACTCCTGTTCCTCCTCTTCCTCGCTCCGCAACTCCTTTCCTCCTCCGGCTTCTTCGCAACTCCTTGATCCGGTCGCGCTCCCTTTCAGCTCCGGTCGGGAAGCACTTCCGGGGTCAGTCCCTCCCCCGTCCGTCGCGTCATCAGGTCCGGACGCCTCCTGTGTGGATAGAGCACAGGGGGGTGGGGTTATCCCTGCGGACTTCCTTCCATGGCCCGGGTGTTGTGCCGAGTTCCCCGCAGGTAAGCTGTCGTCGCTTTTAGGGGCAGTCCGGCCTCGCAAGGTGCGCGATCCGAGCCGTGCCTCCTCACACACTCCTAATAATACAACCAAATGTTCAAAAGCTCACAAACAACACTATGAGTAACCTCTAGACCTCCGCACTACATCTATTATCCTTACATAAAAAATTTAAAAAGGACTTACCTGTTCTGATGAACAGCAGCACCTTACTGGGACCTGGATTCTGGAAACTGACTAAAAATGACACAAATAGACTACAAAATAGAAGGTACCAGTAAAAAAATGGCTACTAAATGAAACTATAAAAAAGACCATCTCCCCATAGAATTGAATGGGAAACATTTTTAAAATGTTGAATAAATGTTTTAAAAAATGTTAAAAAAATATTAAACATGTAAAACATGTCAGAACACGTTGTAAAAAAGGTTAAACAAATGTAAAGAATACATTATATAAGAGTATAAAATATATACAATTATTTAATATATACTGAAAAAGCGTATGTTAAAATAATGTAAAAAATAAGAAATGCTAAACAATGTTAAACAATGGAAAAAAGTGGAAAATGTACAACATAAAATACTATTTAAATATGATTTACATTTAATATGTAATACTAAACGTATAATAAAAATGTTACATTTATTTACCTATTTATCTATATATACATTTTTATTATTGAGTTGAAATATATGTTTAAAAATGTAAACATATATGTCACGGGACCTTCCTGAGCAGGGTTCTTGTGAAGGCAAAGGACACTAAAGAGATGCGTTTATTCTGTACTGTAACTCCTTTTATTGTTATTTGTAACAGCCAGTTGAGATAACCGAAGAGTCTTGGTTAGAGGAGCAGTCCCGTAGTCACCAAGGTTCTTCACGAGGTATCCCGAGCTCACTAGTTTTCAGCGGTTTCTCACGATGAAATGAAAGAAAACAAGAAGAAAAAAAAAACAACAAACAAAACCGGGGTCAGTCGGAGGGATTATAACCCTTCTTTTACAGGGTATGGGACGTGAGGGGCTTTCACCAAGTTCCCAGCACCAGGTGTGACGCTGTTATGAGATTACGGTGCCCTCCCGTTACAGAGTTCCCTACTCTGCCCAGTGCCCTGAGAGGCCCCGTAGCCTGGACTGTACCTTGTATAGCCACCCTCCTCCTGGAGAGTGGCGGGGCGATGCGCGGTCTCGTTGGCCTCCTGGCGTTTCACTTTCCTCTAGGACGGGGTTCTCGACTTCGTCTTCCTTGGACTTCCGAAGCACTCTGTCACCGTCCGGCGGGGGCGTCTCCCATTCCTCTTTCTTTCTCTCTGCCTCTCCTTCCTGGTTCTTCAATCCGCCCGACGTGCTTCGCCAGACGCAGGTCTCCTCCGATAGGCCTGACGTCACTGGGTACGCCCCGCGGGAGTTTCCGTCGTGGTTGCCGTGATAACTTTTAAAGGGCTCCTCCACAGCCTGCGTGTGAAGTGACAGTACGTCAGTTACGGTATCTATCGGAGAGCAAGGTCAATCGGCTGTGCATCCTCAGTTTCGTGACAATATACATTAAGGGCCTCATTACGATGTGACTGGGAGAGTGAAACCGGCCGGTTATTCCAGCTGGATTCTGATGGGCTCAAGGAGCCAGTCGGCCAGTCAGAGGCCTCACCGTAATCCCTATGGATGGCGTTTCCGCCGTTGGGATTACGGTGTCGGTTTCCGACAGGCTTTCCATTTCGGCCTTTCCGACATAACTTCAAGAGTGCCTCAGAGATGAGTTATCTGGTTCCATTTCGCTGCTTCTTGTGGGGACTTAAATTTGCATATGTGAAAATGACCAAGTTGTATGATGGCAGCAGGGAGGGATAATGAGGAGTTAAGTAATGTGCATGTGGCACATACTATACAAGATGACTTCCTGAATTTGCTTTTATGCGAGTATAACTTGGCCTTTTGTTGGCCAGATCTAGACTTAGGTAAACTTAGGTAAGTAATTCGACATTTATTGGGAGAAGGGTGTCTACTGTGATAGATTATATTTTTGTTTCTGCCCTACTCTCTTTGTTAGTTAATTCCTTTAAGGTTATTTCTCTAGGACATAGTGACCATAACCAGGTTAATCTTTTGCTTTGTTGGGACATGCCTAAAGGACGTCTGCTGAGAATGACGATTCTCCAGTTAATATGCAGAGAAAATTTTGATTTCATTAAAGACAAAAGGAGGCTAACATTATGCAAAGACTTTTTTTTGCTGCCCAAACATGCAGCCCTTTAAAGAATGTCAATACATCATAAAACATAAGAATGTTTATAACCCTATAAATAGACAGAGCACGCTCTTAGGCTGCGATGACACCAAGGATTAGACACATTGTGGCATCCCGTTTGCTCCTAAGCATTGTTATCTAAAGGGTGAAGGAAAAAAACTGCATAGTAAAGACGTATAGTAAAGATATACTGAAGCAGTAAAACACAAAAGCAATAAACAACTTCAGTGAGCATTACATTAATTTAAGAAAATAGTAATAATATCTAGTCCATACTCCTCAGGGTGAGGAGGGTGGGATAACGTTAGCCTCCTTTTGTCTTTAATGAAATCAAGATTCTCTCTGCATAGTAATTGGAGAATCGTCATTTCATTACAAGACCGGAGGCTACCATTATGCATATTCAAAGCCATGTAAGGCTACTCTGCTAACATGCTCTACTGGTCTCAAGTAAAATTTTGAGAAGGTGCCTGCATTGGACCAATCAACTGCTTTAAGTATTTCAGGCAGGGATCCTCCTGCCCAGAATACTTTACTAGCCATTGCACCCCTAGAAGAGTGTGCCCCAAACCTAGAGAGATCCACGCCTGCTTCATGCATAATCAGACATACCTATCTGGCTAAGGTAGCTGTAGAAACAGGTCTATATGGTCTAACATATGATAAGAGAAGTTGGTCAGTGTCGTGAGATCTGAATGTTGCAATTTTACTCTCATATGTCTTCATACAATTAACTACACATAATTTTTCACACTCATGGAAAAAGGGATAGAATATAGACTCTGACATGGCTTTGGTTCTTTTCCAAATATCGAAATGGACACCTTCAGAAGAATAGAATCTATTGGAAAGTTCTAATGCTTTAATGTCTGAGACTCTTCTAAAGGCGATTAGACAGAGTAAGGTCGCCAGTTTCATGGAAATTTGCTTAAGGGAGACTAAAGGGTTATTAGGCCACGCCATGAAGAGTTTAAAAATTAAGTTGACATCCCATAAGGATTCGTAACGTGCTTTAGGGGGTCTTCTCAGTCTAACTCCTTTCATGACTCTTTTGATTAGGGGGTTACTACCTATTGCGAGATTATTAATCAAGGCATGACCTGATGAGATTGCAGATCTATAACAATTGATAGTTCTGTAAGAGAGGCCTGAATCAAAAAGATGTGCTAGATACTTGGCTATCTGTTGTAAAGAGCTCTCCACAGGATCCAGATCCCTTTCCACGCACCAACTACACCATTTCCTCCAAACGCCCCTATATCTCTTTCTAGTTCCTGGTGCCCATGAATCTTCCAGTAGGCTTTTAGCCTCTCCCGAAAGGTCTAAATATCTATCTGATCCCCTGAAATATTCTAAACAAGAAGGTTCATTTTCCCTTCTAAGACCATTGGATGCTCTTCTCCGTCCGGACCTTGAAGAAGACCTAATGATGATGGGATCAGGCGTGGAAAATCCACTGCCAGTTCCATTACCCCGGGAAACCAAACTTGGGATCTCCAGAAGGGGTTACTAGAATGATGGAGCATGACTCTAGTCTCACCTTCCAAAATAGTCTCTGTATCATGGAGAATGGGGGGAATGCATAACCCTTGATTTTCCCCCAGGATTGAAGGAAGGCATATACAGCTGTTGCGTTGGGATCTGGTCTCCAACTGAAATACGCTTGGACTTGGTAAGTTAGTCTGCTTGCAAAAACGACTATCTGAACTGGACCCCATAACTTTTGAATTAGTGCAAAGGCCTCTGGATTCAATTTCCAATCGCTGGAATTGTGGAGAAAATGAGAATTCCAGTCTGCCCTGATATTTTGAGATACCGGTAAAAATTCCGCTCTGAGAGTGATCTTTTGATCCCAACAAAAATATCATATCTGCTTTGCTATATCTGAAAGAGTTTTGGATTTTGCACCCCCCCAGACGGTTTATATATGAGACGGCAGAGAAACTGTCCAAGCGGATCAAGGTGTTGGAGTTCTTTAGTAACTTTTTGAAACTCATAAGGGCATTTAGACCTGCTAACATCTCTAGGCAGTTTATGTGTAGGGACTGTTCCTTCAATGACCACCTCCCCCCGATTTCTAGATTGTTTAGGCGGCCTCCCTATCCGCGGTTGCTCGCATCTGACTCTAGGGTAAAATCTGGAAGGTTTCCGAAAATGGCTTTCCCGTTCCAGGCTTGATGGTTCTTTAGCCACCAGAGTAGATCCTTTCATGCATCCTCCGATAGGGGTATTGAGTCCTAGTACCATAAACCCTTTCTCAAACCCAGTGCTTTTAGTCTCTGAAGGCCCCTGTAGTGGAGGGGACCGGGGGAAATTGCTTGGATAGAAGATGACAATAGACCTAGAACCCCGGCTAGATCTTTCCAGCGTATTGAGTCTTTTGATAGGACAGAGGATACTTGTTTCTTTATTTTGGTTACTTTTTTGTGAGGAAGAATCAGATTGGATAGAATAGTATTTACCTGGAATCCAAGGAATTCTATCTCCTGTGTCGGTATGATGATAGACTTCTCTATATTTATTATGAATAACCTAGATTCAGTAGGAGTTCTACTGCCAATGACAAGTGTTTTTGACCTCTGTTTTGTCTTGAGAAATAATAAGCATGTCATCTAAATTAATAATTAGCTGAACTCCTCTCTCCCTGAGGTAGCTTACTACTGGACAAAGGACCTTGGTAAAACACCAAGGGGCTGAGGACAGGAAGAAGGGTAGACAAAGGAACTGATAAAGAGTTCCTTTCCAAGTAAAACGAAGGTACTTCTAGCTGTCCTTGTCCATGGGTATTGTAAAATAGGCATCTTTGAGATCTAATTTTACCAGCCAGTCCCTGGTTTGTAAAATGTCTCTCAGAAGATGGATCCCTTCCATCTTGAAATGTCTGTAAGTTAAGAACTTGTTTAGATACTTTAGGTTTATGACAGGACGCCAACCCTTGTCCTTCTTTTTGACTAGAAAAATTGTACTTAGCAACCCTTTTGAAATCTCTGTTAAAGGTACCATTACGAGGGCTCCCTTGTCTAACATCTGGGAAATCTCTAGATCTATTAGTTTTGAATTCTCTGTATCTAGAATCATTTCTCTGGGTCTCTTGAGTTGAAGTGGATGTTTCCAAAATTCTATTTTGAAGCCTACAATAGTTTGTAGAACCCGAGGGTCTTGTGTAATCTTTGACCAATTGTGTGTGAAGTGTTTCAACCTCCCTCCCACCTTTGTATGGGAATAGGAAGTCTGGCTTACCTTGATAGCTTTGGTTTGAAGATCTGGGTCTGCCGCCACGGAACCTTGAGTTCCTCCCTCTCTGGGGATAGAAATTGGAGTTTGGGCAAAAGCCTCTGTTGAAATGAGAGGGGCCTCTCTGGTCTTGGGGGAAGAATTGGGACCTGTAGGCACCGTGACTAACAACCAGTCCCCTCCTGTCGGCCCTTCCAAAAAGTGGGCATCCAACAAAAACTGTGCATGTTAGACTGTGCTTTGCTAAAAGCGGTAAAGGTGGAGACATACTTCCCAGTGATTTCACAAAGTTGTCTCAGAAGAGGAGTCCTTTGGTATCGCCCATGTCCTCCCTAGAGGACAAATCAGTTAGTTTAGGGTTCATTCTCAAAAGAACCGCTTTCCGACGCTCAGTTATTAGGTTAGCGTTGGCATTGCCTAAAAAACAAATGGCCCGTTGGGACCAGCCCCTCAGGAGATCAATATTGACTGGTATGTTATTGGCCCTTGCCTCTTCAATCATATCCAGAATTCGAGTTTATGGCCCGAGGATATCAAGGAGCTTGTCCTGACACTGTTTCAGGCATTTCTCTATCCCTTTCCTAGGGTCCTTCCTCAGTGGAAGGTCTTAGGCACTCATTGTGCAGAAGGTTGCGAGTCTCTCTGTCCAGAGACTTTCTTCCCACTGAGTTAAATATCTATTAACGTGGTCCATGGGCCACCATTCTGAGCTGCGAGGGTGCCTAATGGACGTGGGGTTCAACATTTCCCCGCCAAGGGGGTCCTAAACAGATGAAGAAATGGAAGGTTGCTCCTGGTCTTGGTCTAGATTCTCTAGGATATCATAGGTATCTTGAGGATCGAAAATAAATTTGTCCATGTCCATCTCATCAAACTCTAGGGACTCAGTTTGTGAGTTAAAAGTGTCTCCAATATCATTTGTACCATGAAGGTTACTTCTTTCTCTCATGCCGCTACGGGCAACTTTTCTCAGTGCCCCAATATGTTGGGCTTTATCTTTTGTGCTGCAATGAGCACCATTATTTATTGTAGCACTGGGGCTACCAAAATCATTTGCACGGGTGGATGCTTCCTCCAAGTGTTTCCTCTTATGGGAAACCTTCCCCCTCTTAAGGGGTCCTGAGGTAGTACGGGACTCTCCGTCAGAGAGAGAAAAGTAAATCTCCTCAACGGGGAACACCCTCTTCCTCTTGGCTAGTGCGGCGTCCACTGCCTCCTTAACGGAAGACCTAAGGTCTTCCTCAAGGTACCTCTTTAGGGTCTCCCCCATAAGCACTTCCTTAGAAGGCTTTTGTGGGTTATTAACATCCATTAATTCAAAGGGGAGGCTGGGGTGGATAAGGTTGAATTAATAAAATAGCCCTTATAAGGCTTACTCAGAGTTATTAGCTTGTAGAGGGGATATTATTCCCCAAACTTCGTTAAAGGGACTTTGTAATGAATACGCGTTCAATGTAAATAGTATTCCTTAAAGCTTTATTGGCAACCTCGGGACAGCACAGGCATGTAGGTGTTAGCACGTCCACAGCTACACCGCATCTGCCGGTAATCATTCTACATTACACATTTGGAATACAGAATCAACATGAACATTCCTAATTCTAAGATCTATTAAAGACATATCACTACACATCCCTCCTCTTTATTTCAACAACACTCTTATCCTCTCCTTCTATATAGAAAACAAAACAATGAGGAAAAAAAACAATAAAAAAAAAATCAAATATAAGTGGTACAAACATAATCTTCAAGTTTTTTTGGTTTACTAATTTTCCTGCCTAAACCGCTAACTTTGTCATGGCAAGAAGAAGAACTTTGGTTTGCTGGTAAGTTGGAAATTGTACTTTCCTCACATGAATCCAATGTATGATTGGATTCAATGTCTGAGGATACAGGTACTTCTTCATAAGGGACAGGTACATTAACAGTGTTCGCGTGGTCAATGGTAATCCACCAGTACTTGTCAATTTGAGAGTCAGCCTTAGTACCCTGAGTTTTTTCCTTAACATCACAAGTTTTTACTATGGCTAATTTGCTCATATGGTAAATAGATCCATCCTCTAGTTGCACAGTGTTTTTATTTACTTTGACAAATTTTTTTGGTTTGCTATATCTATTTCCTCCCTTCACAACTTTTCTACTGGATTTCACTTTTACCCACAGTCCTATCTGAATCTTGACGTCCTTGACTCCATATTTACTGTCAAAATATATTTTGTTCTTCTGTTGGGATTTAATCATGCATTCTTTAACGTCACTGACGTACCAATCAATTTTACAACCTTTGTTCATCCAACCTGGATTTACTTTGGAATGGGGAACCCTGCCTCTCATAATGGCAAAAGGACTATTACCAATAGAATCATGTACAGTGACTCTATGACTCCACACCATTTTCATTAATTCCACTTTTAGATCTTTCTTATTCCTCATGGCTAGTTGTAAAATCCCTTTAATAACTCTGTTTATCCTCTCAACAACAGCATTTCCCCTAGGATGGTATAGTGCAGTGAACCTTTGCTCAATACCCGCATATTCCATAAACATTCTCATTTCTAAAGATTTAAACTGAACACCATTGTCCGTAAGTAAGGATTTTGGAAAACCTTCTCTCAAGAAAATATTTTCAAGGAATTTGATAACTGAACAAGTGTCTACTTTAGTAACTATTTCAAGTTCAAGCCATTTTGAAAACAGATCCATTAAAACGATGATATATCTTTGAGATCCATCAGTCCATAAAACAGGCCCCATTATATCTAAAGCTACATCTTCCCACAGTAAATCGGGACAAGCTAAAGAACTTAATGGAGGATTCAAGGTTTTCTGAGACTTATCAGCTGACATACACTCCACACAAGATCTAACAAAACGTTCTGTTTCAATGTCAACTTTGGGCCACCAATATAGTGACTTAATACTCCTTTTGGTACGGGCAATACCTGGATGACCTTCATGACAAAGAGTAATTATTTTGTTTCTTAAAGCAGAAGGTGGAATGATTTTTTTCTCCTCTTGTTAAAAATATACCTTCAATGCCTAGCTCATTTCTTACTTCCCAAAATGCTTTGAGTTCGCCAACAAGGTCAGGTTTGTTACATCTTTCCCAACCATGTTCTACACAATCCATTACTTTTTCTAAATTAGTGTCTTTCGCTTGAGCCTCAATCCATTCTTTTTCTTGCAATCCCTGACACTTTTCATCCACAAAAATACCAGCTACGCATACATCATTCCAAGGACTGGAATCAATTTCAGTAAGGGGTAATGACATTCTACTTAGAAAATCAGCAGTGACATTCATTCTGCCAGGAACGTACTGCACAATGTAAATAAAATCTTGTAATCGCATGGAAAGTCTGGCGATTCTGGCTGAGGCTCTTGATAATCCTTCTGTTGTTAATACTTTGGTCAACGGTTTATGACCCGTTCTCAAAGTGAATTCTCTTCCCCAAATGAACTTCCTAAAGTGCTCAAGAGCCCACACACACGCTAAGGTCTCCCTTTCTATAACCGAGTATTTCTCCTCAGTGGGAGATAAAGATCTAGAAGCAAAGGCTATGACAAACTCACTCCCCTTCTCATTGCTTTGGGTAAGAACTGCACCCAAACCCTTCCCACTGGCATCTGTAGTTATGAAAGTAGAAGCAGAAGGGTTAAATCCTTTTAGTGTGGGAGCTTTAACAATAGCAGATTTAATACTTAGAAAAGAAGACTGACATTCGTCTGACCACTCAAATTTACTCTTATTCTTAAGTAGAGAACGCATATCATGTGTTTTGTCCGCAAACTTTTCCACAAACTTTGAATAATATTCCGCTAAACCTAAAAATGAGCGAAGTTCATCTTTATTACATGGTGGGGGAGCTTTGGATATTGCCTCAATGAGTTTGACTTTAGGTTTAATGCCATCTCGACATATCACGTGACCCAAATAAGTTACACTGGATTCTGCAAATTTGCATTTGTTAATCTCGCCCGTTAGACCCTTTTTGTCAAGCACTTGTAGAACTTTCCTTAAAATCTCATCATGGTGTTTTTTGATTTACCCATGATTAATATATCATCCTGAAAAATACTACATCTTGGATGTTACCAAATAACTGTGTCATGAGTCTTTGGAACACAGCTGCCGCTGATGCCAATCCAAACGGCATTCTGCGGAATTGAAAACAACCAAAAGGAGTATAAAAAGCTGTCAAGTGTTTGCAATCAGGATCTAACATGATTTGGTGATACGCCGATGACAAATCTAATGTGGAAAACCACTTTGCATCCCTGGTTAAAGATAACATTTCATCAATGCGAGGTAACGGGAATTGATCAACAATAATACTGTTGTTCAACCCTCTTAAGTCCACACATAATCGAACTTTGCCGTTGGCACGTCTCGCGACGACCAACGGAGATATCCATTCGGATGATTCTATAGGTTCAATGATATGTGAACCTAAAAGTTTATCCAATTCATGCTTTACTTCGTCTCGCACAATAAATGGAATATTCCGTGTTTTGTGAATTTTGGGGATAGCACTTTGTTTCAATTTAATATAATGGGAAAAACCTTTTAACGTTCCCACTTTGCCGTTGAAAACATTAGGAAATTCTTCCAACACCCATTTCTTAGTGTCTTCAGATTCACAGGCTACTAAGACTTGTTCAGGACTATTGGGATTCAAAATAATATTCAATTTGCGTTGATCTTTCCATCCAAGTACGGATGGTCCATCCTTGGCTACATATAATTTGCACAAGGCAGATCTGCCTTTGAATCTGAAAACCAATTGTCTGAAACCAATGATGTCAATTTTCTCACCAGTGTAGCTTTCCGGATTGATATCCGGTGATTCCAAATGGTTTCCAATGGTGGAACAAAAATGGTGTGCCCACACATTCTCGGCAATGATTGTATAAGGCGAGCCAGAATCTGCTGCGACCTGTAAGGACACACCCCCAAAGGAAACCCAACACAAAGGTTTACTGTCGCCCATCTCACCTGAGATTTTCAGGACAACTTTCTTTTTTTTTCACACTTTACTTTGACATTATTGTTGCTATCATCTGAGGAAGATTCCTCACTATCACTCTCTCTCACACATGCAACTTTTTTATTATTCTTGTATGTTTTACGCCTGCAGGCTTTGGCAAAATGACCAATCAATCCGCATTCTAAACATTTGGCAGAACGTGCTGGGCACTTGTAATACTGCGCAGAATGTGAAGTGCTACTACAGCGGTAACAAGAAAAATGCTGCTGCTTATTTTTAAAAGAATTATCATTTTTTTCATATCATTCTTATCAACCTTTTTTTTGTATGTCTGAGAAGGTTTGTTATAACCTTCTGAAATCTTGTTAACAGAGTCGCTACTTTCTTTTTTTCAGATGATAATGTAACTTTTGCGCAACGCTCTGATAACTCCGCTTTTTTAACAATAGTAATAATTTCTTTTAAGCTTGAATCACCCTCTACCCACAATCTATCTTGGATGGCCTTATTCTTTGCATACATAACTATTTGGTCTCTTATGAGTTCCTCATTAAAATTACCAAATTTACATGTGATAGAAAGTTTACGTAGGGCAGATACATAATCCTCAACGGATTCATGTTTTTCCTGTTTTCTTTGGAAGAAAGCGTGGCGCATGACAGCAACGCACACTGTGGGTGAATAATGTTCATCTAAATCCAATAAGGCAGATTTAAACACGTCAATATCACCGGATCTTTCTTTTTGCTGCAACTGTCCAAAAACACGAAGACCTTCTGGACCCAGACAGTACATTAAGAGTCTTTTTTTCTTTCAGGTGAATAAATCCCGCTACAATCTTCAAGATTGGCAATGTAGTTTAAAAATATTCCTTCCATTCATTCCACTGAATGATAGGTTCACCTGGAGATGAAAGAAATTCCTTGGGGGTAGTAAGATGTAAAGCAGATTCAGTGCGTGAAACTATTTCTCCATGAGAAGGTGCTGCTGGGGTGGTCATTCTAAATATTGTTTTTTTTAAAAAGATTTACTAAATATAAAGCGTACTCACAGACCGGTTGAGAGATTTGTAAAAGAAAACGTTTCCGATGCACTCCTCTTGTAGATGCGAGAGATGCTTACTTTTCCGGCAAGGTTCCATGAATACAGAAGCTGAAATTGAGTTGAGGTAAATTTCAAAGATGGCGTCACATCGGGGTCATGACCTGCGCGGTGACGTCAGGGCGCTAGACCACGTACCCTAGTGATGCTCGAAGCAGAATTCCGGTGAGAAAACAGCAGTTCGCAGAGGAAGCAGCTCGAGGCTCCGCAACGCCGTCTTTGAAGGTAAACAGCGCGCGCGAGAGCACTCAACCGTCAGCAGTAGAGCGTTTGATGATGGGTTGGATTTCCGCACATAATCCTTTCACGAAAGTAAAGGCTTTCCATCCCACGGTCGTCCGCTTACCCTGAAGGAAGTAGGACGTCTTCAGTGAAACGTAGCTTCAAATTTTCCAAACAGCCAGGCTGACCTTGACTTCTTGAAGGCGAATAACTCAAAGTTAAAATTTAGCGTGAGTTCTTCGAGGTTGCCAAGCCAATCATCGTCGCCAGATTTGTAATGAATACGCGTTCAATGTAAATAGTATTCCTTAAAGCTTTATTGGCAACCTCGGGACAGCACAGGCATGTAGGTGTTAGCACGTCCACAGCTACACCGCATCTGCCGGTAATCATTCTACATTACACATTTGGAATACAGAATCAACATGAACATTCCTAACTCTAAGATCTATTAAAGACATATCACTACAGACTTCTTTCCCTTTCACCTTTTTAATTAAAGGGTCTTCTTTTCCCTTTCTCCTCTTTAAGTAAAAATGTAATTACGATTTTTTTAAATAAGCTGAGCCCAATTATGGGTGAGGCTACTGGGTGGCGTCGCGTTAAAAGAAATATGCCAGAAAAATCAGGGAAACTCACTTTCCTAGGTGAGGAGGCGTCCGACTCGCAGCAGGCACCGTTACGAGCTCGAGCAGTGAGCTGTTACCATGGTAACGTGCCTGCCGAGACGGAGACCCCCTCCACCGTTGCTAGGCCTCGCGTCACTTAGGACGCGTGCTCAGGCAGGAAGGAGTCTCCCTCGCGTCTCCTAGGAGGTTGCTAGGAGACGCGGCCTCCTTGAATCACGCTAGCGTGATTTCGTCGGTTTCCTTTTTTTTTTTAATCCAATTCAAGCCTTATTGAGAATTAAACAAATAGCGCCTGAGTCACCGGGGACCCGGACGAAATTAAAACAGCCAGTACGAGTAGCCACGTGGCATGGGCATGACCTCGGTCATAACCTCGGTAAGCGGCGCGCAAGCAATACGCCGTTTTTTTTAAATCGAGATAAAGGACATAAATGGGAAACCTTTGACAATAGAACTAAAGGGAAAAACTTAACCAGGCACTTACCTGGCCCCGCCATAAATTGGACAGGGTTAGAACCTGTTATGAGAAAAATGTTAATGCAGTATGAAACTTAAGGAGTATCAATAAATCGAGTAAGACACTCTATATTTACTAAAAAATACAACGATAATAAACAGTTAGTAATAATGCCACGATGAAAAGAGATACTTAGCTGTGTCTGAGCAGCGAATAAAAGAGGAAGATGGGAGCATGCTCTGTCTATTTATAGTGTTATGAACATTCTTATGTTTTATGATGTATTGACATTCTTTAAAGGGCTGCATGTTTGGGCAGCAAATAAAAGTATTTGCATAATGGTAGCCTCCGGTCTTGTAATGAAATCCCCCAGCATCTGTCAGAAAGTTACCCCAAATGATAAAGGTTGTAGGCTCAAATGGGGATAAAGTAATTCCTAAAGTTTTCCTCTCCAAACTGCTCACTAGCACAAATCAAGATTTTGAGGTCACGAATGTGCAGTAGTGGCCTCTTTCAATAACGTTTGAAAAAAAATCAAGGTAGAGCTAAAGAGACCATGGAACCACAAGAGAAATTACCCACAATTTTTTTCAAAATAGATTAGGAATATGAATTATTGAGGGTATAGAATGCAGCGTGGTAATGATTACCCTTCTGTTTATCCCCTTCATCTGTATGTTTATGGTATAATTTGTATTACTATTGTTGCACAAGGAGAGAATAGAATAAATAGAATTCCGCAATGAAAGTGGGGAGATTAAACCTAGTGCTGTTTAAGGGGAGGAGGCATAGCCCCCTATATATTTTCTCCCGTGGTAAATCAGAGAAATAGATGAAGAGAATCGTGATCGTACCTTAGCACATGTCGAATAACCAGGCAGTGTTGTTTTAACTTTTTCAGGGACTTATTGATTGGAAATAATGTGACAATAATGGTTTGAATATATAATTACATGGGTGGGTGTCCTTGATGTATTATTATTGTGAAGGTTTGCCATTCAGTGTTAAACGTGGGGATAACAAAAATAAAGAATGAAATCATTAGCAAAATGTATTTAATGACACCCTATCTTTATTTAGCAGTTTGAATAGCCATTGTATATTGGTATGATGAGTGATGAATCATGAAATGCAATGAAAAATGATTACGTTTCTCTGTCTCTTATAGTAATTGTTTTAAATGATATGTCCTGGTGAAAGTGGTGTGAACCATATCTAAACCCACTGAAACACCGCATCAACAGATTTTTTTAGAGAAATGATGTGCAATATTAATATGTAATGAGTTGTGTATTGGAAATGTCACATGGATGTAAAAAATCGTTTTATTGTGACATATTTTTAATATATAATATGATGTTTTTAGTTGTGATCAATAAATAGCTTTTTATTTACTATAATGAGACAGAGGGTGATTTTACATTGGTTTGAATGTCAAAACTGTATTAGCGGAAGGAGTTTTTATTTCTCAAGAAATGGTCTAAGGTAAAAAATATGCACAAGAGGGAAAAATATTTTTGTTTTACGTTAAAATTAATCTGTTACATGTTCTTTTGACATTTCCAAAAGTGTGGAATCAGCTCAAAACTCTGGGACCATGTGAATTTGGCATTATTTTTGGACCAAGATGCGTTGCACTTTACCTTGTGATTTCTATGCTGTTCTTTGTGTCAAGTTCATTTTACCTTTGTTAAAAGATATGAATTTTACACAGGCCGGACCTGACCTTTTTACAAATTTTATCTTTTGAGCAAAGCTGTTATTGCATTGCCCGCTGTCTATCTGGCATCATGGGAATAAGGTCTTTAATGGATGTTTACTCGTTTTATCTGAACATGCCTTTATGGTCTTTGATTGGACCAAAATAAAGTTATTTGACTACTCTTCCATGATTCTCCAACAAGATTTCTTTAACCTAGCAGAACACTTTACTATGTCAGCTATCGAGGCAAGATTTGGCTCTTATACACTGTGGCAGTCCGTGCGAGTTTTCATATGATACATATAATTAAATCATAACTGACCCAACATATATTTTTTGAAAGATAGCCCATTTCTGGGTGTAGAACATGTGGATACTCTACTATAATTCTAGCATCTTCTACCCTGTGTTATCATACTTTTTGTATTCACTTTGACCACCTTGATGGGCTTACGGAAACAGGAGCCACATTTGTGAGAGAGACCAGGGAGGATAGCCTTAACCCAACATCATAACTGATTCTGGACTGACATTCTTTGAAGAACGCTCTACTGCTAATCTCAGTACTCTTTTCACTGGAGACACCTGGTGTGATCGGAAGCTGTTTGATTAGCCATCATGGATACAACTGGAGTTAGAAAAGACAAACATCAGTAATGGAGTGAGAGAAAGTCTTATAGGAGCACAATCTGTTCCTAATACTTTCCATGGTAAATGTATACAGCTTGCCATGCCAAGGGTTCCTGTCAAATAGTCATTGTATCATTCTACTAGGCCATTACATTGTCATTCAATGCGTATTATCGGAGGTCAACTGAACTCTGTCTGTAACCAAAGTTTCGGGGAAACCCTCCTTACAGAAAATGTCAGGCACTAGCAGCCCTAATATGAATTTAACTTCAGGCACTTGGAATAGTACTTGATAAGGAGAAGTGCATAAAGGAAGGCCTGCGAATAGGCCAGGGATATCACAAGCCAATTTCTGGCAAGCAAATTCTGACCAGGGAACAAGACTCTAGAGTTCTGAGGTAGATCTGAGGCACTTATCAGTGGATGCACATACCTCCCACAATCTCGCCTACTGATCCGCTTGCCAATCTATCCATGGTCATGTCAGATCTCCGAGAATAGTAAAGTAAAGTAATATTACTATTTGTTTAGGTGTATATATATAGACACAGTGGGACTCACTCAAAATAGTATCCAAGATTGCTTATCCCTCGATAAGGCGCTTCACGTTCCCTGGTTGCGTTATGTAAAGGTTACACTGTTGAAGCTGGGCTTAGAGACCCTATACACAGATCCCCTTACATGTATGTGTACGTCAAAGGTGGAAATTAAATCATGTGCTAAAGAGTATAGGGAGTAAGAAAGATATGCTTCAAACTGTAACAAAACCATGGTGGCATTATATTTGTGCCTTCCGCCTGTCCCTGGGGAAGCAAACTCATATCTGACATCCGTGACAAATGCTCGACATAGATTTGTACTCCTGAGATTTAGACTAAATCTTATTCCGTGCATGCTGGCCTTCCCATCAGGGACATGCTCAATTAATGAACTCTCAGTTTGTCCCTGTGTTGGCACATCTACCCAATCTAATATACATTTTATATTTTTCTGTAAATTTTATTCTTGTCCACGGAAAATGTATATTCGCCCATTGTTCTTAAAATACAAATTTGCACAATGTCGCCCAGTCTTGTTTTTTCTCCAAATGCTCCCAAACCCATATGTAAAGTTCTGTGTTGCATCATATCTATGTATGGTTTTATCAAAAAGAAGATTAATGAGATGATAGATTGTATTTTATTAGTACGTGGCACTGTTTAACACTTTATACGGCACCCTGTTTGCTGATCGTTGTTCGCAAATGAGTCTGTCCCAGTATTGCACTAAGCACTTTATGAGTTACTGAATGATTTTCCATGTTTTAATCAATGTTTTAGATAATGTTTTTATATGGTTCCCATCTGTTTTTCATTTTGAATTTTACTGAAATTTGATGGTGATGTATCATAATTTTAACATGTGAACAATGTATTTTCTTTGCACTTTTATGATCTTAATGTTTAAGATCGAATAAAGTCATATTGATTGATTAATATAATTAATTTGATATATCTTTTTAATGTTTTACAGTTGATTTGTTATTTTATATATATATATATATATATATCAATTATCAAAACTTCGTGTAGACGCGCTCTCAGAGAGGACAGACACTGTGTTACTGCATCACCGCTGTTTATTCACAACGCGTTTCGCCTGACAACAGGCTTGATCACGTGAAAACGGAAACCATGTCGGCACATTAAATGGACAGAGCAATGAACATAGAAGAGACACACTGGTGTTAGAACGCGGCAGACATCTTGTGTTAGTAAAGAGGCCGCAAGGTACAGTAAAATGAACAGAATAAAGAACATAAAAGAGGCACACTGGTGTCAAAATGCGGCAGACATCTTGTGTTAATACAGAGGCCGCAAGGTAAAATAATTCATGAATACAAGCACGTAAGCTTGTGAACATACCTACTCAAAAGTATAGCAATCAATCAAAGCTCATAATAGCTGAACATTACAGTTAATGTTGATGTAGTGCCCTCTTAATGTTGGTGCCAATTATGTCAAACCGCACTCGTAGTGATGTTGCACATTGACTATTGTTATGTTGTTCGTCATCATAACAACAGGTATGATCATCAATTATACAATATATTAAACATATTAAACAAATCACCTCCGCATGTAAGACAATAAAATAGTCAGTCACACTACAAATGGCCCGAAGCCAGTACTGGCAAGTGCCTATTAATCAATACCATGTGGGTCACAGGGTAAAGAGGGCGAACTGGAGGAAAACACCATAGAAAAATACTCAATGTTCAAAATCCCAATGAAAATAGGTTCAGATACTCTCACCACAAATGCCGACAGGAATCAAAGTGCTTCAGTGCCATAAAGAAGGGAGAAAGGGTAGGTGGCCCGTGCAAGTGAATATTGGTGAATGAGCCCCTTCCTTTCCTCCTAAAAAATAAAAAGAAACAAATGGTTAAAATCAGTACACATCATATCGAATGCTGATGGCACAACAAAGTTCACAATCATGGGACAACATGACGAGGAATTAAAAATGCATTATAAAAATATATATCTCTCAATAGCAGCACATGTGTGTGATCAACTAGTGCACATGAATGCCTTCAAAGCTAAATATCAGCACCAGGAGAAATATAACAGGGAGAAATATAACAAGAAGAAACAAGAAGAAACAAGAAGAAACACGAAGAAACACGAAACAAGAGGAAACAAGAGGAAACAGGAGGAGAACAAGACAGACATACCACTACATATAGCAACAAAAGACTGCATACTGATATATACACGACATGATGATATCATTCTTTAAGATGTACTGCCATTTCTTCTTCCTGATTCAGCCCTCCCGGAAACTTGGTTTGGAAATCTATGATATACCTGGATTCCCTTTGTCTCAGATGTAAAACTCTATTGCCACCCCTAGGGTTACGATCAACCCGTTCTAGAATGATGTAACTCAGATCCCTTATGTTGGAAAAATGTTTGTCTATAAAGTGACGTGCCACTGGATATTTGGGGTCAAAGTTGGTAATAGCTCTACAGTGTTCAAGAATGCTTTTCTTCGCCATACAGGTCGTGCTGCCTATATACCACAGTTTGCATGTGCATTCTATGATATATATCACGCATGTCGAACTGCATGTGAGAAACTGATTCAATTCTCTACTGACTCCATTGTAACTCACTTGCTTGTGAAATCTGCTGTTGTTACAAGCTTTGCAATGACCGCAAGGGTAAAAACCCTTGAGGCCTTGCAAGTTGTTACTGGGGTATTTTGTAATATCACTGTGTGTCAGCATATCCCTGATATTCCTGCCCCTACGATACGTAATGCTGGGTCTGTCAGGGATACTACTGCCCACAATGCTGTCAGTTTTAAGGATGCCCCAGTTCTTGGTAACGATGCGTTTGATGTTATTGGCATCCGAGGAATAGGTTAGAATCAATCTAGAGATGTCATCCTTGGTACTTTCAGACACACACTTGTCAGTAAGAGTGGATGTCCGTTCAATCTGTCGAGCTCTGTCCATGGCTTTTTAAGCACCCAGTTTGGGTATCCCCTCTCTGAAACGGTCAGCTATGTTCTTACATTCTACAAGGTAACCGTCCTCAGTGTTGCAGTTTCTCCTCGCCCTCAACAGCTCCCCGTATGGAATACTCCATTTGAGAGTTTCGGGGTGGCTGCTGAGGGCATGAAGAATACTGTTCCCTGCCGTCAATTTCCTATGTAGGATGGTCTGTATTTTGTTGTCCTTAACCTCAAGTTTCACATCAAGGTACACTGCTTCTGTCCTGCTGATATTGCCACTGAGGACAATGTTGGATTTGTTCGCATTGAGTTTGTTAATAAACTCTAATGCCAACTCCTCTGATCCCTTCCAAATAATAAAGAGATCATCGATGTACCGTAGCCACAACGTCACATGTTTAAGATATTCCTGGAACACCGGATCGGTCCACATGCTCTGCTCCCAACCTCCCATGAAAAGATTTGCGAAGCTGGGAGCAAAGCATGTAACCATCGCAGTTCCAGTCACCTGTCTGAACAAGGTACCGTTGAACAAAAAAATATTGTTTTTCAAACAAAATGTTATCATATCAAGAAGCATCTGCGTATGTTCACGTAGCCTTATTGGTCTTTTGGCCAAGAATAGCTTACATGCCTCTAAACCATGTTGATGATCAATGATGGTGTAGAGGCTGTGCACATCCAAGGTGATAAGAAGGGAATCTGTCTCCCATGTCAGGTTCTCAATTCTCCTAAGAAAGTCTTTGGTATCCCTAATGTAGCTGGCTAGGTTGATCACATGTTCCCTCAAGAAAAAATCAATATATTTCGAGATATGCTCAGCCACGCTGCCTCTCGAAGACACTATGGGCCTACCAGGCGGTTTCTCTGAGTCCTTATGTATTTTGGGGAGAAGGTATAGCACAGGGAGGACTGGGTAATCTCGTTTGAGATACCCAAACTCCTCCCACGTGAGTGTACCCTTGTCTTTCCAACCCGTAAGGAGATCCCAGATGGTAGTGATGCTCGTGTAGTATGTGTCGAAGTCGGTGGGTTCATAGTAATTCCTATCTGCCAATTGCTTGTCCCCTTCACTGATGTATTGTTCGCGGGGAAAGGATGACAATGTTGCCCCTTTGTCCGCTGGACGAATGACGATAGTCTCATCATCCATTAGAGATTTGAGTCCCTGCCTCTGTTTATGGGTGAGATTAAACTCCCTATGGATATGTGTGTTCTTGCTGTTGTGTCTATGTCTTGCCTCATTAAGCGCTTTACTGGTACATTCATAAAATGTGTCAATACTATCATGGGGTAATGCTGGCATAAAGGTAGACTTCACTTTAAAGTTAGTATTAGCTGATGCATCAGTATCAATATCAAGATCTACAAGGGTTTGTGTCAGTCCCTGTATGTTCCCATCATTATCCTGAGCCAAGTCATGCAGTACAGTGAGTAACTCCATATCCCCGATGTTGAGATCGTTCTCACTGTTGTCGTTGGTATTGCCCGCTCTGCTGGCATCACTAAAGTTAATCCCTTTTGTCTATTCAAAAAGCGTTTTTTCTTTTGCCAATATCTTTGGCGCCGGTTGACGAATCTTCGCGACATTTCCAAAACTAATGGCCGTCTCCGGTGAGCTCCCGTCTTTAAAGTTTCGGGGTGATTCGTCAAGCGGGGGCCTAGAAAAAAGGGGGGTCCCAAAACGCGTTTTCCCCCATGTTAATTTTCTTAGGAATTTTAGACAAAGATACAGCCCGAACTGCTGAATGGAATTACACCAAATTTGGCAAGAAGGTAGCCCTTGGTTCAGAAAGAGATCTTTTTCTTAAATGGTGTAAATCCGTTCAGTAGTTCCTGAGAAATTAAAAAAAGAAAAATATCGATATCTGAGAACCGAGGAGGGTTCGCGAACCCTCCCGGCACGAGCTTCAATCTGATTGGCTGCCAACACTCCAAACCAGGAAGTGTTGGCAGCCATCTTGTGACTCGGTAGAACCAAGAAAAGAAAAGAGAAAATGAAAAACAAGAAAAGGGGGCAGGTTAGAAACAACCTGACCCCCTAGGCCTAATCAGGGGGTCCCACAAGGACCCCCAGGGCCATAAAAAGCATTTTTTTTTTTTTAAATCGGCAGAATTCGCGCTGGGGTCGCGAATCCTGCCGAGAAAATAAAAAACAAGCATTTGTAATGCAATAGGTCTCGCATTTACGCGACTTTAAGCTATTTTTCATTGTAAATGACTATGCCTTTTATTTATGTTTTAAAAACGAAAACAAAAATAAAAGCCATTATCATTTGCAATGTCAATAGCTCAAACTCGCGAAAATGCGAGACCTATTGCATTGCAAATGCTTGTTCAAGTTAGCCTCCCAGACCTACAGCTGAGCGCACCATCACCCTCCAACGTCGTGGTGTGCCTTTCACCGTCGGTGCCGCAGCACGCCTCCCTGCTTTGTGGCGGCAGGCAGTCTTCCTCGACCCCTCACCCCGACCCTCACTTCTCGCCGTATCCACTCCCCCCTGACACCCCCAACCCCCCTCCCACTGTCGCACCCCTGCTGGTCAGTCCTCTCTACCCCTCACCCCCACTATGTCACGGTCATGTTGGCCGCCTCAGAGCTACAGCCTCATCCGTCCCACCCCTCCACCGCGGCTAGGCCGTTTTTCCTTAGACCCACACCCCGCTATGCCATGGTCAGGCCTGTTGCTCAACCTTCACGCATCCCAGCCCTGCCTGCTAGGAGGCCATGGCCAGACTAGCTACCTCAGACCGTCACCACCACTCCGCCCCCGCCCCCCCCCCGCCCCCACCCCAGTGTCACGGTCAGGCTGGAATCCCTAGACCCTCACCCAACTGCGTCCCCCCTCCAATGCCACGGCCAGGCTGCCCACCCCAGACCCCCCCCACCCACCCATCCATCATACCCCGACCACACTGTGGGAAGACTTCACGCTGTTGTTTACAAGTTAACCATCACACCCAAAGAAGCTCTGTCTTTCATGTGCACCCAAGTGTGTCACAAGGCTGCTTTCCGTCCCGCGTCTCCGCCTCCCCCCCCCTCCGGGCTGAGGGCGGGAAGGAATGCTACAACAATTAGTCAGGGTTGGAACTAAACCGCTGGACGTCCTCCGCCAAGCCACAGCGGGCAGGACCGCGGAGAGATCCCGGGGCGTCCAAGGCCAGCGGTGCCAGCCGTGCAGGCGCTCACCGCCCCACTGCACCAGCACTTGCTCCACACTGCCGCCGACACTGCCCTGTAATGGAGAGCCTGTGCTGCTCCATGAATGCATGGTGGCTCCGTTGGAAAGTGCTGGAACTGCCCAATGAATGTATGGCTGCTCTGTTGGAATGTGGTGCTACTGTCCTATTAACGTATAGCAACTCTGTTCAGAAGGGGTGGTACTGGTTCAGGCCATTTAGCTATCCGGCGCCTGGAAGTGTTGCTATTGGGTAGTAAAGCGCTAAGAAGTGTAATGTAAGAGAATGAGGCAGAGCATCGCTAGTAGTGACCCGCTACTGCACAACAGGTTTACTGGGAGCAGTTGGTACTGTCCCTCAAATGAACTGCAGTAGTTTTGCGAAGTATCGGCACTGTCCCATAAATGGACAGCAGTGGTGCTGAGAAGTGTAAGCACTGTCCTATAAATGGATTCTGGTAGTTCTGTCAAGTGCCTGCACTGCCCATAAATGGACAGCAGGGATGCTGACAACTGCTGCACTGTCACCCACTGAACTGAAGTAGTTCTTTGAAATACCCACACTGTCCCATACATGAAGTGCAGTAGTTCTGGGACGTGCCAGCGCTATCTCCTAAACTGAGAGCCGTGGTTCTTAGAAGGGCCGGCACTACCCCATAAATGGACAGCAGTGGCGCTGAGAACAGCTGCACTGTCCCATAATTTACTGCAACAACTCTGTGAAGTACCGCAATGTCCCATAAAAGGACTGCAGTGAAGCAGAAAAATGGCGGTACTGTCCTATGAAAAATATGGCGGCCCTGGCGGCACCTATATTGTCCCAATTCTAAGGATGGGCATCGGTCTGCAGTTGCACCGACCGCCTCACAGTGCCAGATTCTCACTAAAACAAGAGTTAAGTAAACCTGCCAGTTCAGGCCAGGAGTAAACACAGCTCAGGAGAGAGCTGAAAGGAGGCGCTGGCTACCCTGAATGTCGCCATGTCGCCCTGTCCCATTACACGGGTGAAGCCCCTCGGTGGAGCGGCTTCACATTGTGGCTGAGCACTACGCTGTGCCCTCTAACCTGGTTATGTATAATCTTATCATACAAACAAGGCCTGCGACGGATGCAGTAATGGCAGTGAATATTTATACCCCGCGCTCTCCAGGCGCGTTGTTAATATAATTCCTCGGCTATTAATGAGAGGGCTGGAATTTCATCTTCTGGCCACTTTTGCAATCACTGGGGAATAAAAGAGCTACTTTTAAAAAGCCGCCACTCTGCCCAGGCAATTTGAAATAAATGTAATTATTGGAGGAAAGCAGTTTAATGTGCTCATACTTTTTCCATTTCTTCCCACTCTGCCACCCCAGCTTCTGGAACCGCTGGTGTAATTGTGACACTGATAGGGCCTGCAGCAAGCTGCGCCTGTCCCCTTTCTGATGGATTTGAGATGTGGCTGTGCAGGGTTTCCTCTGTATGGACCACTGAAGCTTCCCGGTACCGGGCATCTTCAAGCTTTAACATTCTTAAAGCAGCCCCGTGACACGCATATACAAAGGATTCCCAAAGAAGGCAAAACTCGTCACTGATTGTTGAACGCCTTCGAAAGAAGTCCATCCCTCGATAAACAAGCTCGCGACATTGCGACATTGCGCAAAGGCTCTGAAGCCCGCGAGCCGTGCGAGACGCCGTGCGCGTGCACATCTGCTGTCCGGCGCCGGGCCCAGCTCTGAAGCCCGCGAGCAAAAGAGACGCTGTGCGTGTGCACATCTGCTGTCCGGCGCCGGGCACAGCTCTGAAGCCCGCGAGCAAAAAGAGACGCCGTGCGCATGCACATGGGCTGTCCCCCTTCGGCAAAGAAACCGACGACAATATATCTCGCCAAGGCGTGCAGCGCATGTGCTGCGTCGCTAGGCGAGACCTAAAAATGAAGTGCGGGCTACCGCACTTCATTTTAATGAGCCCCTGGGTGGGCCAGGTCCCGGGGTCAATGCCAAAATTAAATAGCGGAGGCCCGCGGAGGCCCGCTGGGGCCCCCGCAGCCCCGGGGACCGCCACATCCCCGGGGCTATGCAAATTATATGCGGGGGCACGCGGCCCCCCGCAGCCCCGGGGACCACCACCTCCCCGGGGCTTTGTTAATAAATGCGTGGGGGGTCCCAACCCCCCCACGCTGCCCCGGGGACCGCCACCTACCCGGAGCTTTCAAATTGAAAACGTGGGGGGGCCTTGCTGGCCCCCCCAAGCCCCGGGGACCGCCGCCTCCCCGGGGCTTATAATAATTATAATGGGGGGGCCTCGGAGGCCCCCCCCAAGCCCCAAGGACCACCACCTCCCCGGGGCTTCAAAGTAAATTAGGGGGGGGCCTCACGGGCCCCCCAAGCCCCGGGGACCACCACCTCCCGGGGCTATGCAAATTGAGGGAGGAGGGCCGCGCGGCCCCCCTCCAGGAGGCCTTGATGGCCCTGGGGACCGCCACCCCCCAGGGCCGGCTCCTGCAATGTCCCGGGGTGCCCAACCCTGGGACATTGCTGTTTGCTATGGCAGGGCTGGAGTACGGCTCCCGCCATCCCATAGCAAATTCTGCTTTGCTTCATTGAAGCGAGAGCAGGAAAACCTGCTCTCGCTTCAATGAAGCAAAGCAGGATTGCTTTTGAGCAAGGGGAGCTGCATGTCAGCAGCTCCCCTTGCTCAAAAGCAATGCCAGCTCCTGCAGGAGGCGGGGAGCCGGCGGGACCGTGGGGGCATTGGGGCTCCCCCCACGGTCCCCAACACAAAGGGCCGGCCCCGGGGGATGGGGTCCCCGGGGCCAGGAGTGGCCCGGGAGGGGGGCCACGCGGCCCCCCTCCGCGTTAATTTAAAAAAAAAATGGCCGGGCCACGGGGGATTGGGTTCCCGGGGGCCAGAAATGGCCCAGGTAAGGGGGGCCACATGGCCCCCTTCCCGTTTTTTTTTTAATAAAATGCTCAGGCCCCCCCCGGGGGATGGGGTCCCTGGGGCCAAAAGTGGCCCAGGAAAGGGGGGCCACGCAGCCCCCCTCCCATAAAATAATAATTGAAAAAAAAGAAAAAAGAAACCGGCAACTCGCCGGAGGCCCCGCCCCTTCCCTGCACCACTCTGCAAACACGCCCCCTGGTGCGTTCTAAGTTGGGGGATTAAGTCCCCTTCAATCCTGAGGGCCCCTGGGGGCCAACTAGCCCAGCAGGTACCTCCAGTAAGCGCCACAGAGCTGCGTTGTAGAGAGGTGGTCCGAGGCCATGCCTCTTTTTACACCTCTCTGCAAGGCAGCTCAGTGGGGCTTACTGGATGTACCTGGTGGGCTAGTTGGCTCCCAGGGACCCTCAGGATTCAAGGGGACTTAATCCCCCAACTTACAACGCGCCAGGGGGCGCGTTTGCACAGTGGTGCAGGGAGGGGGCGGGGCCTGATATAACAAGTGTGCAAACACGCCCCCTGGCGCGTTGTAACTTGGGGGATTAAGTCCCCTTCAATCCTGAGGGTCCCTGGGGGCCAACTAGCCCACCAGGTACCTCCAGTAAGCGCCACAGAGCTGCGTTGGAGAGAGGTGGTCCGAGGCCACGCCCCTTTTTACACCACTCTGCAAACGTGGCTTCTGGTGCACTGCTGGTGGGGCGATGAGGTACTCTTGTGTCCTGAGGACCTAAGGACACAAGTGGACTTCATCCTCCGAGCAGCAGTGCGACAGAAGCCACGTATGCAGCATGGTGTAAAAAGGGGCGTAGCCTCGGAACACCTCTCTGCAACGCAGCTCTGTGGCACTTACTGGAGGTACCTAGTGGGCTAGTTGGCCCCCAGGGACCCTCAGGATTGAAGGGGACTTAATCCCCCAAGTTACAATGCGCCAGGGGGCGCGTTTGCACAGTGGTGCAGGGAGGGGCGGGCCTGATATAACAAGTGTGCAAACCGCCCCCTGGCGCGTTGTAAATTGGGGGATTAAGTCCCCTTCAATCCTGAGGGCCCCTGGGGGCCAACTAGCCCACCAAGTACATCCAGTAAGCGCCACAGATCTGTGTTGCAGAGAGGTGGTCCGAGGCCATGCCCCTTTTAACACCACTCTGCAAACGCGGCTTCTGGTGCACTGCTGGTGGGGCGATGAGGTCCTCTTGTGTCCTGAAGACCTCAGGACACAAGTGGACTTCATCCTCCGAGCAGCAGTGCGCCAGAAGCCGCGTTTGCAGCGTGGTGTAAAAAGGGGCGTGGCCTCGGAACACCTCTCTGCATTCAGCTCTGTGGCGCTTACTGGAGGTACCTGGTGGGCTAGTTGGCCTCCAGGGACCCTCAGGATTCAAGGGGACTTAATAGGACGTTATAGTTAGAAATTAGCATTTAAAAAACCTTAGAAATTCACTGAAAAAAACCATAGGATTCAGGGACGTTATAGTTAGAAATTAGCATTTAAAAAACCTTAGAAATTCACTGAAAAAACCATAGGTTTCAGGGACGTTATAGTTAGAAATTAGCATTTAAAAAACCTTAGAAATTCACTGAAAAAACCACAGGTTTCAGGGACGTTATAGTTAGTTGGACATTTCACTCGTACAAAACCAGAGAAATACGGCCGTTATAGTTAGTTCAGCTAATTATAACTCGCGCCCCCGCAATGCACTGCTGATGACATCACATATTACATCATTCATGACATGGTCAGTGACATCACTGATGACATCACTGATGACATCTCAAATGACATCACTGATGACATCATCCAGTGACTATGTGTTTCTGTAAAGTTTAAATATGTTTTATATATATATATATATATATATATATATATATATATATATATATATATATATATATATATGCCAAGGTGTATTGAAGAATGAGGTGGGGTATAAGTGTCTGAATGGATGATTTAGTAGGTGCGTGACTGACTGTATAAGTGAGTGATTAATCGTGTCTTACTGAATGCATGGGTTAGTGACTAAACTGTGTGAATGTCTGTATTAGTCTGTCAGTTGGTGTGTAAGGGGCTGCATGGGTTGGCGAGTAGCTATATGAGTGTCTATATGGGTTATTGATTGGTTGTCTGAGTATCTGTATGGGTGCCTGAGTGTCTCTGTGGGTGGGTGGGGGGTGTGACTCTGTGCATAGATGTGTGAGTAGGTGATTCACTGGGTGTATGGGTTCAAGAGTGCATCTGTGAAGGGCTGTATGGGTGGGTGAGTGTGTGCATGGGTATGTTGGTGAGTGAATGAATGTCTCAGTGGTACATGTGTGAGTAACTACATATGTGAAAGGCAGTATATGTGAGTGTTGGAGTATATAAATGACTATATGTGAGAGTCTGTATGGATGAGTGTGTGCTTGTATCAGTGATTGTATAAGAGAGTAAGTATGTGTTAGTATCTGAATGAATAAGTGAGGTGGTGTGTGTATAACTGTATAGGTGAGTAAATGGGAGTGTGATTGATTCTTTGCATGACTGACTAGGCATGTGAGTAACTCTATGGATGAGTGGCGGTGTGTGAGTGTCTGTATAGGTGTATGAGTGCATATGATAGTGCTGTATTGATGAGTGACTGCATGTATGAGTGACTGTATGGGTGAATGTGTGGATGTGTGTGTAGACCTAGGAATCAGTGAGTGGGTATGTAGTAACTGGTTGTCGGAGGGAGGGTCGGAAATGAAAGCTAGGAGGCCGGATAGGTTGCGTGATGTCAAAAGATTTTTATTTGTCTTATAGGATGGCAGGATGTAGAGAACAAAATCAACGCCGGTGGGTGGTTGAGGCCAATATAGTCCCGAAATAGGTGGGGATGTCTGTCTTTATGGTCGGTGGCTTTGCCTTCGGAATCTTGTTGTCTCCTTCTTCGTGGTGGCTCCCCAGGATATTCAAAAGGAAGACAAGAAATAAAGTGGCGGTAAGTTTCCGTCCCTTAACGTTTTGACACTGCGACACCCTTCACCATTCCCGGTGCAGATAGTGCTGTACAGTGGTCGATGGTGGTGAGACACGTGAGGGAAGGGTAACAGAGTTGGGATAGGTTGTGAAGGGGGGGGATGATGAGAGTTCGCTTCTAAAATACAAGGTTGGTCCGGTTTCAGTGATGGTCAAGTACCCGCCCCCACTGGCGCTCCCACCAGAAAGACCTGTCAGGGCCTAAACAGCCTACAAACAATACTCCTAAGGTCTCCCCTAGGTGAAGGCAAATCGCCTTAAAAGAAAAAGAAACGGGACTGTTCTGCCACTAGCAGACGTCCGTCCCGGCACCCGTGTCCATATCCCTCCTTCCTCCCCTGTTCTCCTTGTTCTGAGGTACTCACCGCCAGGGCCGCAACTCTCCTGAGTCACGGCGGCAAACTCGTGTCTCCCGGGGGTATCCACCAGTCCTCGCTCCACGTCTCTGGTTCCTCGGTGACGGCGGCGTCTTCTCTCCTTGGGGCTTCCTCTTCCAGCTCTCCTCGCCTCTCCGCTGTCCAGAGATCTTCCTGCTTTTCTCCTTCCTCGGCGTCCGTGGCTGCGCTGTTCCCGTCCTCGACAGCTTCCTCCTTTCTGCCGTCCTCTCGCGAGAGGCCCTTTTTCCACGCCTCTCCCGGCCCTGATTGGACGTTGTCCCTCGTGACCTCCGCGTCGTCCTGCAGAAGAGAGGGGTTGAGGAAGTTGTTAACCCTACGGATGCCGGACGCTATTCTCTGTGTGACCGAGGGTCGAACATCAAGGTGGGCATTACGGGGTCCCCATCCGGGCTCCTCCTGACATTGGTATTGGTGTGTCTATGGTTTTGAAAATGGTAGTCTGTATTTTAGAGTGGGTGTATCAAAGGTTATACTAGGGTGTGAGGAGGTGCATCAGATTATCACGTGGATGATGTCATCAGTAATGTCATCAGTGATGTCATTTGAGATGTCATCAGTGATGTCACTGACCATGTCATGAATGATGTAATATGTGACGTCATCAGCAGTGCATTGCGGGGGCGCGAGTTATAATTAGCTCTACTACTATAACGGCCGAATTTCTCTGGTTTTGTACGAGTGAAATGTCCAACTAACTATAACCTCCCTGAAACCTGTGGTTTTTTCAGTGAATATATATATATACAAAACGTGCTCGACCATCCCTTTTCTGGTTATCGGTCTGGAAGAATGAGGCAGCGACTCTAACTAGAGACATTATTACTGATTGTTTGAAGTGTGAGAAGGGGATGGATATTCCTTGGCTATCTGGAGTATATCAGAGTTTATGCAGCGTTAATCAAGGCTGTAGTTTCTTAAATCCTAGCAAAGCCGAAACTCTGCACAAAAAAGAACTCAGAAGCGCACTCTATTTGTTATACAAAGCGATACCAAAGGGGATGATGGACGGAGCGTTAGAGCAAATCAAACACTCACCCCCAGTCAAATGATCTGGGTTTAATCCATCATCATTCTTTAGCCTACTTCACCACCCCAGTTCAGACATGGCCATATGCAAATCAGTCTGACCCTGTGCCTCATGGGAACAGTCCAGCCTGAACTGCCAAGCCATGTCTTCCCTGGACCGGAAACAAGCATCCTGGCATCAGCCAGGCTATCTTGAATCCAGTGGCAAAGTGAGCAAGGGACCCACGTCTGGGCATACCCTGCCAACTTAGGGCGAAGAAAGCGATACCAAAGGGGATGATGGACGGAGCGTTAGAGCAAATCAAACACTCACCCCCAGTCAAATGATCTGGGTTTAATCCATCATCATTCTTTAGCTCACTCCACCACCCCAGTTCAGACATGGCCATATGCAAATCAGTCTGACCCTGTGCCTCATGGGAACAGTCCAGCCTGAACTGCCAAGCCATGTCTTCCCTGGACCGGAAACAAGCATCCTGGCATCAGCCAGGCTATCTTGAATCCAGTGGCAAAGTGAGCAAGGGACCCACGTCTGGGCATACCCTGCCAACTTAGGGCGAACAAAGCGATACCAAAGGGGATGATGGACGGAGCATTAGAGCAAATCAAACACTCACTGGAATCAAGCTATCCTGGCTGAAGAGGGGTGAAACCCCGAAACCGGTCCTAGGATGCTTGTTTCCAGTCCAGGGAGGACCTGGCTTGGCAGTTCGGGCTGGACTGTTCCCATGAGGCACAGGGTCAAGACTGATTTGCATATGGCTGGGTTCAAACTGGAATGGCATGGTGAGCAAAAAAACGATGGATTTAGGCCCAGATCTCTGTACTGGGGTGAATGTATGACATTGTTCTGCATTCTGTCCATCAACTGTTGTTTTTGCATTTGTCACCCCGAGTGGGACGGGTATGCCCAGACGTGGGTCCCGTGCTCTCCATGCCACTGGAATCAAGCTATCCTGGCTGAAGAGGGGTGAAACCCCGAAACCGGTCCTAGGATGCTTGTTTCCAGTCCAGGGAGGACCTGGCTTGGCAGTTCGGGCTGGACTGTTCCCATGAGGCACAGGTTCAAGACTGATTTGCATATGGCTGGGTTCAAACTGGAATGGCATGGTGAGCAAAAAACGATGGATTTAGGCCCAGATCTCTGTACTGGGGTGAATGTATGACATTGTTCTGCATTCTGTCCATCAACTGTTGTTTTTGCATTTGTCACCCCGAGTGGGACGGGTATGCCCAGACGTGGGTCCCGTGCTCTCCATGCCACTGGAATCAAGCTATCCTGGCTGAAGAGGGGTGAAACCCCGAAACCGGTCCTAGGATGCTTGTTTCCAGTCCAGGGAGGACCTGGCTTGGCAGTTCGGGCTGGACTGTTCCCATGAGGCACAGGGTCAAGACTGATTTGCATATGGCTGGGTTCAAACTGGAATGGCATGGTGAGCAAAAAAACGATGGATTTAGGCCCAGATCTCTGTACTGGGGTGAATGTATGACATTGTTCTGCATTCTGTCCATCAACTGTTGTTTTTGCATTTGTCACCCCGAGTGGGACAGATATGCCCAGACGTGGGTCCCGTGCTCTCCATGCCACTGGAATCAAGCTATCCTGGCTGAAGAGGGGTGAGAACCCCGAAGCCGGTCCTAGGATGCTTGTTTCCAGTCCAGGGAGGACCTGGCTTGGCAGTTCGGGCTGGACTGTTCCCATGAGGCACAGGGTCAAGACTGATTTGCATATGGCTGGGTTCAAACTGGAATGGCATGGTGAGCAAAAAACGATGGATTTAGGCCCAGATCTCTGTACTGGGGTGAATGTATGACATTGTTCTGCATTCTGTCCATCAACTGTTGTTTTTGCATTTGTCACCCCGAGTGGGACGGGTATGCCCAGACGTGGGTCCTGTGCTCTCCATGCCACTGGAATCAAGCTAGCCTGGCTGAAGAGGGTGAAACCCCGAAACCGGTCCTAGGATGCTTGTTTCCAGTCCAGGGAGGACCTGGCTTGGCAGTTCGGGCTGGACTGTTCCCATGAGGCACAGGGTCAAGACTGATTTGCATATGGCTGGGTTCAAACTGGAATGGCATGGTGAGCAAAAACGATGGATTTAGGCCCAGATCTCTGTACTGGGGTGAATGTATGACATTGTTCTGCATTCTGTCCATCAACTGTTGTTTTTGCATTTGTCACCCCGAGTGGGACAGGTATGCCCAGACGTGGGTCCCGTGCTCTCCATGCCACTGGAATCAAGCTATCCTGGCTGAAGAGGGGTGAAACCCGAAACCGGTCCTAGGATGCTTGTTTCCAGTCCAGGGAGGACCTGGCTTGGCAGTTCGGGCTGGACTGTTCCCATGAGGCACAGGGTCAAGACTGATTTGCATATGGCTGGGTTCAAACTGGAATGGCATGGTGAGCAAAAAAACGATGGATTTAGGCCCAGATCTCTGTACTGGGGTGAATGTATGACATTGTTCTGCATTCTGTCCATCAACTGTTGTTTTTGCATTTGTCACCCCCGAGTGGGACGGGTATGCCCAGACGTGGGTCCCGTGCTCTCCATGCCACTGGAATCAAGCTATCCTGGCTGAAGAGGGGTGAAACCCCGAAACCGGTCCTAGGATGCTTGTTTCCAGTCCAGGGAGGACCTGGCTTGGCAGTTCGGGCTGGACTGTTCCCATGAGGCACAGGGTCAAGACTGATTTGCATATGGCTGGGTTCAAACTGGAATGGCATGGTGAGCAAAAAAACGATGGATTTAGGCCCAGATCTCTGTACTGGGGTGAATGTATGACATTGTTCTGCATTCTGTCCATCAACTGTTGTTTTTTCTCTATTTGTTATACAGCACAGAAAGAATCGCGCTGGAATTGAAGAAACCCTCTGTTTCTAGTTATATATCTCTTGAGCGGCACTGTTACCCTTTACCAAATTATCTTATTTTACCTATGAGTTACTGGGAAAGGTGCCTCCTATTTCGCTTGAGAGCAGGGACAGTTAAATTTGCATTGTGTTTCCCTCTTGGTTACCATTCGAAACTTGATTTAGTACCCTGCCCATGTGACGGGGTTAGTGGACAATCAACCTTACATTTTTGCTTTTCTGTAAATATTACATGAAATACAGCAAGGGGCTTCTTTACCCTTATTTTAATAGGAGCAGGCCTATTAGCTTGGATTCTGCCTATTTAAGTATGCTTGCCTTGACCGATGAAGAGCTTGTTTTTCGTTTAAGCACATTTTTGAGAATTGCTACTTGGGCACGTAAGACAATGCTCAACCCTTGAGTTTTTAAGTCATGAATGGATAAGCTTGTAATTGTTGATAATGAATTTCCCATTTTATTTACAACCTAAAATCTGTGACATTGTGTTTTATAACTGTAAATTCCTATTAGCATTTATTGTTACTCTTCTTTTGTTTTTAATACTTCTTTTATCATACTGCACTTTTATGGATACAATGTTTATCCGAATAAAGTTTATGAACTGAACTGATATATACAATAATACTGAGAAATTACCAACAACAAACATTAGAGATTCTTGAAATCTCTATTGTTTGTTTTTGGCAATTTCTCAGTAATATTGTTTATGTATAATAATTACTGCACTGGTGGGGACCAGTAACTGAGATTGTAGCGCTGGGCAATATTCCTGTTACCCAGAAGCTGTTATAATATATATATATACCCACACATATGGGTATATATATGTATATATACAAATATATATGTATATATATATATTTATATATATGCTTTTTATAGTAATACCTTTAACAAAAGAACCCAAAAATGTTTATATAATTTAAAATATATATTTTTAATAATAATGTTACATTATATATAGACATATATAAACACACACACGTGTCTGTTTATATAAGTATATATATACATATATAGTATTAAATATTATTTAAGTGTATTTAATGTACATTATATTAATGTTATATATTAAAATATTTAATATTTACAATTTTACGCTATATGTATATTAAAAAACTATATTTTTGTATGTTTTTAACGATATTAATGTGAAACAATATTTTTGCTAATTTTTTGGACTTACCATTATAAGTACAGAAAAACTATATTTTGTATTTGATATTTTTGACACTAAGGCCCTGATTACAATATCTGGTGGTCAGACCGCCGACCGATATCGCGGCTGTCAGGAGACTGCCCGACAAGCAGTCTGCGGTCCGACTGCCCAATTACGATAGGAATGCCGTGCTGGCGGTCGTAAAGTGCTCTTTAACACTGCGACTTGTCCTGCAGCCCAGGAAAAGGGTCGCAGTACAGGCCACAGTGTTAGAGAGCACTTTGTGCACATCTATGCACTGTGTGCCATGCATCATGTGGTGCATGGCACACGGTACATGTATGTGCATGGGGCACTACATGTGGGCCCAGGGCCACTTTGTAGTGGCCCACGAGTCACTGGGGATCATGTTTGGGGCCCCCAAAGTCCCTTAATGACAGCCTTTTCATGGCGGTCTTCCCGCCATGAAAAGGCTGTCGGAAAGGGACAATGTAATCCTGATGGCGGTGTCTGCCTCGGCACTGTCTCTTGTTGGGACTACAATTTCGACTGCCGCCCGTCAGGATCTGAGATACTGGTGGAGGAGGTGGTCTTCACCCCGACTGCAGACGGTCCGACCGCATGCATTTAAATGCAGCGGTCAGACCGAAGGGCTGGCTGTCGGTGGACCGCCACCGACGGCCTGTTGGTGGTGGTCCACCCAACATTGTAATCAGGCCCTATATTTCTTTATCTTGATACTGCTGAGTTCGAAATTGCGTCAGTGATCCCCATGTGAATCCTGCCCCATTTCCTTTTGTCTTCATATTTCTTCTTCTCCTATAATTGTTTTCCTATAACTGGACCTGAAGTTTTTATAAGCTTTCTTTTTGATGTGTAGGTTTTCACTAGTGCTGCTCCTGATTTTCAGTGCCTTGTTTAGTGGCGTTTTCAGTGATTTAATTTCTTTTACAAAATTCTGAACTATTTCACTTCTGGGTCTATCGTGAGGGAATGGCAATTTATAGAGTAATGACTTCAAGCTGGACTCCAGCTTCAAAGGTTTAAGCCACAGAGATCTACGACCTGTAATAGCTGCCCCTGCTACTGAAGAAGAAGCCCATAATCCATCAAAAGTTATATGTAAATAAAAGTTGGGTCAATAACTCCCTCTTGGCTAATAGCGGGGTGGGATCCTCATTGACTTGCAGGCATTTGGACACCGCATGAAAGTCTTTCAACAAAACCTGAGTGGGTTAAGTCGCGTGAGTACTGAGTATCGCAGTATAATTAGCTGTAGTCTAACATCTTTTAAGTGAGGCTTCCTCTTTTGTAACCATGTGATCATATTGTGTGGATTCCTCCGAAGTCAAGGAAGAAGATGATGTCATGGAAGCTATAATGGTGTGAACCTTAAGTGTCCTCAAAGTTCTCCAATATCTATTTCTTGCCAAGAGGCCTAGGAATAAAAGCTTTGTCCACATCTTTCCATTCCTTTAGCAACATAGACTTAATTACATTGTGTAAAGGCAAAATATTAGGCTCCGGTTCGGCCACTGTGATGTGGGATGCTAGGGGGTTGGAATTGAGGATGTGGTTAGCTTTTTTCAGGGTTGCCGCCTGGATAAGCCATCATACAGAGGCAGGGGTCATACATCAACTGTTGATTACATGTTTGCTTTTAAAAGCTTTCTGCAGTGGTGCTTATATTGTGCGGTGATATAATGCCCTATAAGTTGAAGGAGCTCTTCCATTCGACAGGGATAAAAGGCCGTCAATGTTTGACGGTATTAGTAAGCACGCTAACGATGCCTTAAGAGTAGTACGGCATCTTAAAGATCCTACAGCTGTGTTTAAAGTTCTTAAAATGAACCTCCCAGTTTTTCTAGGTTGTTTAGTTGATGGGTCTAGGGATGAGCTATTTTTCCACAACCAGCAACTGTGCGATATTATTAAGAATTCTTTATTGAAACCTCTTAAACCTGTATCTGACCACCTGCCCTGGTTCGATAGGAATTGCTCAGCTGCTAATCAACAAGTGAGGAGGGCGCTAGCTAGGTCTCCTGGGGACGTAGTGGCGATCTGGGACATCAGAAGGATGTATACATTGACTATTAAAGAAAGGATGCGCACATTGTTTCTTAAGGATTGGGAAATGCCTGAACTCACTGCCAAGCATAACAGCAGTAAGATATTTTGGGGATCAGTAAACAGGCTTTCTCACTGAGATGCCCCCCGAATCATCTTCTGATTAGCAATATTTCTGGGCAGGAATGGGTTAAGCAGTTAATAGCATATATCATCTAGAGAGGTAAAGAGAGTGCGAGAACGCACTGCAACAGCTCCTTGATCATCCGAACCGCCTGCAAATTACTGTGCAGGAAGTTGAAGCTGCTTTTCAAGCTACTGCCGGCAGTAAGGCACTGGGCCCAGATGGGATCCCCATTGATCTTTTTAAATGTAATTTTGATCGATGTGGAGCTTTATTCATGAATTTATTTAACATCTCCTTTTGTTATAAGATCCCAGAATCTTGGACTTTTCCTGCGATAGTGCCGATTTTCAAAAAAGGTGACAGGGGGTCACCTAAATGTTATAGGCCATTTTCTCTGGTGGACAGCTCTGTTAAGATCCTGGGGAGGGTTACTTTCAACTGTTTGCAGTTATGGGCTACTGATAACAAAATACTATCTTCTTGCCTGTATAGTTTTCGTCCTGGGCTAGGTACAGTGGAGCAGTGTTTGAATTTACATCTGATAGTGAGTAAATACACTGTCGCCAGACTGTGTAAACAGAAATAAATTGTGGTTGATGTTAATTACATTAGGGGTTGATATTGCTTTAGTCAACTTTTTGAATGGTCTTCATGAAAATTTGGACGCCAGGGTCCGATGCGCCCAGGCTGGTGAACTTTTCAACGTCTTTAGACTAGTCAGTGGAGTGCGACAGGGGTTTTTATTTTGTACATTAATGATTTGAATGTCTCCTTAACTAATTTGACCAGGGATGTGCCGAAAATTGCCAACTCTGCTGTCCTGGCATTATTATACGCTGACGACGCTGTATTGTTGACCAGAACTCCTTGTGCACTGCATAGCCTGGTGGAATCTTTTGTATCGTTTATGAGTACCCTAGATATGAAAACAAATTTTGAGAAATCACACATTATGGCTTGTGGACCTGGTAGGAAATGGTTGACAGTATTAAAACTGGGCGAGAAGCAGCTTACTGCAGTAGAACATTTCTGCTACTTGGGACTGGTGTTTGATTCAAGTGATTCTTGGCAGATACAAATAAATACAGCCCGGGCAGAAACTTGGAAGGGCAGCTGGTTCCCTTTTCAATTTAGCTAAGAAGGACGGTAGGTCCACGATTTCACGATTTATTAAAGATTACAAAATACAGTGTGTCCTCACTGCCACATATGGAGCAGGGGTTTGGGGATTTCATAATGCTGCTCCTATACAAGTAGAAGAAAACTGAATTTGTAGGAGATTGTTGAACCTTCCACCATCTAGTGCCAATTTTATTTTGCACCCTAAACTGAACCTAGAGTACATTTTAAATAGTTTTAAACTGGCACCTCTCCTGCTTTGGCTGAGCGTATGGAGTAATAGCGAGGCAAGTTTCAATAGGGCAGTTATTGAGGACTGTCTGACTTTGCATAAGATGCTCTCCATTCCCTGGCTGAACTATGTCCGTAAATCTCTGACTGATGTTGGTCTTCCTGATTTGTTTAGTACCCCTGGTTTAATTACTGAGACCGCAAAAAGGGTGGTCAAGCAGAGGTTGCTGAGCGTACCTCTGGAAAGAGGATTCAGGAGGCTATTTGTAAACACACTTTTTGCCATCATTACTTCATTTTTGCCACACAGGATACTGCTATGTATGTTACGCTAGAGTTAACGTGCTGGGAGAGGTCTCTCCTTTTTAGATTCAGTTCGGGGTTGGTTTGGCGTTTAGTATGTTTTTAGTATGTTTTTATGATGGGGCTAATGCATGGGGTAGCGCGTTGCTCCCTGTCCCTGTAATGGTAAGGCAGAACAATCTTTGGTACATTTTATGTTTTTCTGTGGCTTCTATCGTAAGTTTTTTCAGCTTTGTCTTAAACCCACATTGAAAACGTTAGCCTTTCAGAAATGTAGGGTGGCCTTAACCTTCCTTCAAACGTTAAATAGCACTAATATCTGCTATAGCGCCTGTTGTTTTCTTAAAATGGATATCCGCAGCAGAAAATCCATGGAGGGGAGCCAGTAGGGTAGATGAGGCGTCTAAAGGGACAGTTTTATACTCTCTTTTAATTCAATTTGCTGTATGTGATGGATTGATGGGATTTTAATGTTTTTCGCTAATCATGAATGAATTGAGAATGGTATTTATGATACTGTGTTTATTTTATATGTTTTTTTGTATTGTTTTTACTCTGTGCTTTTATGATCTTTTTAAGATTGAATAAAGATCTATTGAATTGAATTGAATTGAGTATTATAAAGAGCAAATACATTTTCACTGTCCTGAGCCTTTTCCTCAAAACCCAGTTTATCTCAGATTTTTTTTTGTTTAATCTGTTTATTGGATTTTCAACACAATTTGTACATGGATGCATAAACAGTCAGGGTGTACTTGCAAATAAAGTGGTTTACACTCCTTTATCAACAGTAATAATACAGGTTATGTGAACTGCAGTATCATGTAAAACATCATAAACGTTCTTAGCTGATAATAGCCATCTAATATGCAAATGTTCCTAATTTGTAATGTCAAGACAAACAATCGTCACAATTATGTGATTGCAACCCCTGGCAAGACGGTACATTACCAGGCAATAAACAGATGTTTCACATTTTTATATGAACAATAATGAATAACAGGGTAGGGTAGAGGTGGAAAAGGGCAGTGGGGAGGGAAAAAGGGAAATGAAAGAGGGGTCACGAATTACAAACAATCCCAGTCCCAGACCATTAATATGTGTTTAAGTGTCTTCCAACACAGAGTTCTATTACCCATCAATACCATTAAACGTCAAGTTTTAAGTGATGTGCAGGGAACCCATCTGTAAGCACATCGGATGTAGCAACTTCGCCATAGTCCACAGTGAATAGGACACTTTACTCCGCACGCATTTACAACGTGTGCCATTACCCCTCATTTTTTACTCCGCAAAATCTTTTACAATGCAGGGCTTTACAACGCAATCCATTACAACGCATTCCTCATTACAACGCAATTTACTATTCTAGCTCCACCGGGGCGTTGTTTTGGGGAATGCGTTGTAATGGTTTGCGGTGTAAAGCCCTGCGTTGTAAAAGATTTTGCAGAGTAAAAAATGCGGGGTAATGGCATGCGTTGTAACGCATTCATCGTAAAGGATGTTTACCGTCCACACTACCTTGTTGCAGGGAAAATTGGAGATCTGTCAATATAGTGTCCCAGGCCATTGAAATGGGATATTTAAGAAGGCCCAGGTTGTCTTCTCTATGTAGGGCCATTCCTCCACTCGTGCCCACATGATGATGGAGTGTGACCAGGCTTTCAGTGTCGGAGGTTCAGGGGAATTCCATCGACATGTAATGAGGCATTTCACCACCAGGAGCACCAGGTCTAAGAAGCGTTCGGTGGCTCTGTGCTTTTTTTTCTTCTTCATAACAACTTTTATTGCATTTCTTGCCATCGTACGGCCCGAGGGGTAACATATACATATTCTTGCATACAGTGGCATAACATTGCATATTTCTGATGACAACAAACCAAAAACAGTACAACACGCTGCGATATACCTAGACTGCGTCCCGCTGAATCTGTCCCGGACAATGCCAGATGAACCCGAAATGACATCCCATAACGTACATCACACAACTCGACCATAGGACTGCACTTCCGCATCTATGGTTAGCAATCAACAACGGAGGGTCTAGGGTGAGGCCTCGGTAGCGAGCCCACCGCTGCCAAATCTTCGTATGTTTCTGGGGGCATCCCCATGCTTGAAAAACAGACACCTCCAATCCCATACAAAAGTCCATCCCCTTCCTCCATGCACTCACCAAAGGTGGCGTACATATAAGACCTCCATAATCTAGCTTTGTCTCGCTTAGCAAGTGTGAGGCCCAAAAATAGAAGATGGCGCTTATATCTATTACCTCCAATCTCATCTGTGATGTGCAGCAGAGTCAATCTGGGAGATCGAGGAAGTTCCCACCCCAGGACCTCGGCAAGGCACAAAATCACCCCCCCCCCTCCAGCATCTATCTAAAGCTTCACAGACCCATACCGTATGTATAAAAGTGCCCTCGATATTTCAGCAGCGCAGACACACAGGAGATTCTATCAGCCCAGCCCTCCAAGGCTTGTACCATGTGTAATAGGCCCTTTGCAGGTATTTGAATTGAATCAGTCTTAAGCGCGACAAAATGGCCGTCCCCCGGGGAGACTCCAGGCCTCCGTCCAATCATCGTTATCGAGTGGACCTAGGTCCGTCTGCCACGCCGTCCTTAAGGTCTCAAGAGTGGTGTTGCTGTGTGTGATGAGAGATTGGTATATTTTCGAAATTTTGTGGTTGTGCAAGTCACCCATTAAAAGCGTGTCCTCCAATGGATTAAAATCTGGGAGGGTCGTAATGGTGGTGAAGTACGGCGTTAGGGCGTGGCGGAATCGGAGGTATCTATAAAACTGGCGATGGGGCATTGAGTATTCCTCTCTTAGCTCTTGAAATGATTTGAGAGTGAGGCCATGCATAACATCTCCAATAGTGGAGATCCCTATCTGGTCCCAGCTGCGAAAGCCCTGAAGATCCGCCAAGTGTGGTAGCAGTCGGTTGTGCCACAGCGGTGTCTCGTGTGTGATACGGCCCGCCAACCCATCTGGCAGAGAGATTGTCGCCATGTAAGTATCACTAATCTGGTGGCAGGAGGCAGGACTTGGACATCCGACCTACTATATAGGTATGAATACATAGTAGGATCTTCGAGTAACCAGCGCTCTACAGCATAGGCTGGGTCGTCTCTAGATCTATACCACCAGTCATTAAGCACCTGGAGGTGCGAGGCTGCATGATAGGATTGAAAGCACATGCGTAGTGCCACCCGAGATACCCCGCCCCACCACAGAAACTGTCCCAGTATAGCATTGATCTGGCGAAGCCAGGATAGTGGGACCCAATAAGGGTGGTTCTGTAAGTGATAGAGTAATCTTTGGGGGAGAGACCATCTTGAATATGGCAGACCTCCCGTATAGTGATAGTGGCAATTCAGACCAGGATCTTATGTCTGTCCTTACCTTTTCAGTCGCAATGTCCAGATTGCGGTCCCAGGATATCTTCTGACAGAAAGACCCCTAGATATTGCAGCCCCTCCGAGGCCTGCGACAGGCCCACAGCCCATCTACCATTCCAGAGCATCCCCCGTAATGGCCTGATGGTCGATTTATGAACGTTCATATAGAGGCCAGACGTTTCTTTGAAGACGCGCATTATCTGCAAGATTCTAGGGCCCGATTTATGCGGGTCTGTGAGAAAGAACAGAATATCGTCTGCATATAAAGCAATACGATCGGAAAGTTCTAGTGTCCATTCAAATCCACGAACCAGGGCATCCCCACGGACCCAGAGAGCCAGGGGCTCAATGGCCAGCGCAAACAACAGGGGAGATAGGGGACACCCCTGTCTAGTGCTGTGCCCCTTTACCAGAGACACTGATTCCACCGGATGCGGTACCAGTGCAAAAAAGGAAAAGGGGCCCTGCTAGAAACCCTCTCATAAACAACCCTAAGAGACCAAGGAGAAGTAAAATCGCTTCAGAAAGTGTATTAAGCGATAACAGGGAGAAATTACAACAACAAGCAACAGTTGTTCTACCTAAGGCCTCGAATATGGAAGACTTTGTAGATAAATTCAAAGAGCTTTTAGCTCCCATAATTCTGCGGTTGGAGTACATCGAAAAGGCAATAAAGGAGATAGCTCCACCAAGAATTATGCCATCTTGTGAAGGTGGGGTCAGGGAGATCTCCCAAAGGCAGCTGAAAAAACCTGTAGAAGGTGATCGTAGTGTTTTGGCAAGCACTAGTACAAACTCCCAGATAGGGGTACAGCAAACCCATGGTGGGACTTCTGTATCCCGGTTCCCATCTCGGTGTAATGTTGTCTGCCCCTCCCTGGTATCATCTGTGGTTCAAGGTCCAGGATTAGTGCTAGTGTCTCATCCCCACTCGGATAGAAGGGGCTTGGAACAGGAGTCCTCAGCCACAAGGTTAGAGAGGAGTCCTAACCGCTCACAAAGTTTGGAGGAGGGTCAGAGGCTAGATCTCCCTCCAGCTGTATCCCCCTACGTAGTTATTTTATCAAATACTCCAACTTTAAGAAATGACCAAGTAGAAACTACAATCCAATTAATTCATAAAGCCCGTCACTGGCTTTATAAAATTACGAATGGTCGGGCAGAGGGTCTCTGTAACATCCTAATGGCCCACAGAGTCTCTTGGTAGGGGAGGCAAGCTAAATCTATTCCAGGGGACTGTGTGGTTGTAACCTTGAAATCTCCGGTTATGGCTGAAAAGCTACTACAACTATTACCCAATAACCCTTCAGCAACAACACAAATATTTGCACTACCCCTTGGTTTTTTTTATAAACCATTGTCGCATCAACAAGGAACAGATGGCAACAGGGCCCAAGAGTCTCCTCTCTTCAGAGCAGAGACTCAATTACTCTTACAGTACAGAGGAAATACTATCCCTTCCCTACCAACTGCAAATCGCTTTTTACCATTGACGGACATGGATGCCTGTGATTGACTGTGTACCAGGGAAGAACCCCAGAATGCTGTACCATGTGACCCTCGGGGGAGCCAGGCAGACGAAGTTCTTCCTGTAAAGGACATGGATACCTTTAAAGCCATCTCATGGAACAATGCAGGCCTGGGCAGAAATTGTTGGACCCTGATTGGTTAAAATATATTTCTTCTTTTGACCTAGTATGTCTGCAAGAGACTTGGGCAGTAGGTCCTGTTAATATAGATGGCTATAGGTCATACTGTACCCCTGCAATTGCCTCACCGGCCAGAAGGGCGAAGGGTGGGATTGTGACATTATTAAAGGACACCTTGCGATTTGAGGTTTTAACTTTTTTTTAATGAATGTCAATATTTTAACATTTTACTCCTTAAAGGTCCGGAAGGTGACACCACATTATTGATTAATTTTTATAATAACTTATTTGGGGGTGAAATGTATAAAGTTGCTGCTATAGTGGAGGAAAATATGAATAGGTTAATTGGTTCATGTAACAAAGATCCAACAGTACTGTGGGTGGGCGATTTTAATGTGCACCCCTGCCCTCTGCTAGCAACCTTTACCTGTGGCTTAACAGACGAGGATGGAGGTGGTAATGTACACTTTTCCCACAACCAATATGGCAATGCCCTAAACAAACTTATTATTGTAAAAGATTTGGAGATTATGAACTCCCGGTCGGAATCTACTGGCCTCCTGTGTGAAACTTTTTGTTCTACCTTACATAGCACAGTAATCGATTTTATAATAGCCTCAGCTACATTGGCAGTTCTTAGCAATAGAAATGTTGAATTTCTGGGTTTTAGTGATCATGCGGCTCTAACTTGGAATATGAAATGGCAAGGTATTCATGGTCCCAACTTCTCACATATAAAGCCCATTATAGCGAAGAAGAATGGGATAACACTTAAGTGGGAGGGCATTGACAAGACTGTTCTTATTCCCCAGGTTGTATCTAGCAGAATGAAGGAAATGGTAATATGTTTAGATCCAAATCAGGACCCACAGCCTACTATGGAGGCCTTTGAAGCTATCCTGCTAGAGGTGAAAAAGAATCTTTCGAAGAGTGGTGGGTCACATAAAACCATAGGACCAAAATGGTTTGATCACAACTGCACTAAAGCAGTTTCCCACCTACATCGATCTCTCAAGTGTGTCCCAAGAAATCCCGCCCTAGTGAAACAGGCCCGGCTGAGGTATTCTATGGCCAGGAAGAATAGACTAAAGATATTGAAAGAAGAGGCTTGGGAAAAATTACTGAAAGCTACAGTCACAAACAATACGAGGGACTTCTGGTCAACGATCAATGCGCCATTTCTAAAATTGAATTCCGATCCTAACTTGGACACACATGTGGATGAGGACTCATGGGTGGAGCATTTTAGTAAAATGTTTAATGGATTGAGAGTGGGTTCTGAAGCGACGGTAGAAGAGCCTGTCCCACCATCTAATATCGCCCTTACTTTTAATAATACTGAGATAGGGGCAGCTCTGGCTCAATGCTCCAATAATAAGGCACCGGGTATAGATGGTACCCCAATAGATTTTTTCACACATCGCCCTGATCTTTGGGGTCCCCTGCTCACTAACACATTCAATGCCATAGCCAAAGAGGGACCTTCGGCCTCCTGGCATATAGCAGTTTTAATCCCAATTCACAAAAAAGGGGATAAATTAGACCCCAGAAAGTATAGGCCAATTTCCCTCCTTGACAGCACGGCTAAACTCATGGGAAGAGTGCTATTAAATAGATTGGAGGCATAGGCTCTGGCAAATAACATCCTGATCCCGGCACAATATGGTTTTAGAAAAGGTAGAGGTACCCAAGATCAGTGTTTGAACCTGAGTCTGCTTATAGCGAAGTACACCCATGCTAAGCAAGGCAATTTATACCTGGCCTTCATGGACCTTAGCGCAGCTTTTGACTGTGTATCCCATTCACATCTATGGAGGATCATGAGGGAAATGGGGTAGACCGGGAAATAATCACCTTCATAAGACAACTGTATGTGAGGAGCGAAGCTTGTGTAAGGTATGGCAAACAGGGTGAGTGTACCAGATGGTTCCCAGTTACTAGAGGCGTTCGCCAAGGGTGCATTCTCGCACCTGTTCTGTTTTCGCTTTATACTAATGGGGTGGAGTCTCGATTGCTTGATTCAGCCTTAGATGTACCTAGAATAAATAAGATACGCATTCCAATTTCATTGTATGCAGATGATGCAGTTTTAATTGCGAGCACAGGGCGGTCGCTCCAGAAACTGTTGAATAATTATGTAGAATTTATGAACAGTCTGGATCTTCATACAAATGAATCAAAGTCATTTGTTTTAATTGCAGGAAAAAATCAGAAAAATCCCCCCCCCCCTTTTTTTATCTCAAATCGTAAAGTGGTGCAGACAGACTTATTTTCCTATTTAGGGGTGACCTTTGACTATCGAGCATCTTGGTTGAATATGGTGGCGAATCGTGGGATTATGCTGGAAAAGAGTACAAACGCAATTCGCTCCTTTTTGAAAAAATTGGGAACAAGAAACCCAGCTATTGTAAGGAAGGTCTATGGGGCAAAATCTAGTGCAGTAGCTGCATACGGTGCTGGAGAGTGGGGTCACGTTAATGTAAAGGGGATACAAATAATAGAGGATAGTTTCTGGAAATCTATGATGAGTCTTCCCATTAGCTGTTCCAATTTTAAATTACATCAAGAGCTAAATATCCCCTATATAACTGATCAGATCAATGTAGCCCCTTTTCTTCTCCGGCACTCAGTATGGTCCCTCACCCAACAAATAATAACTGACTGTTTAGCCCTAGAACATACAGAGAATATTCAATGGTTAAAGTACGTGAAAAATACTCTACATACTCTAGATTTTGGGAGTCTGTTTGAATTACCGGGAAATTGTGTATCTGCCTCAAAAAAAGTTTTAAAAACCCGTATTTTAGCCTTTGCCAATGATGCGAGAACGAATGCACTCCATAATAAACCTACTATAAGGGAATACCTGGAGGGCCCACTGCAGGTTGAAGGGCTATCCTCCTATTTGGAGTCTGTTACAAGCCCTAGGCATGGATTTATTCTGTTAAGATTTCGCCTTAATTATATCTTGTGTATGTTGCGCCACCCTGCTGGTATTTATTCTAGTAATGATCTTCCTTGTTGCCCCTGTGATGATTTCTCGCGTCTAACTGACTTGCACATTTTCTTCTTTTGTAAATTTTATTGTAATCATCGAAAAAGGTTCTTAATTCCTCTTTTACGTAAGCTTGATTTTAGACAATGTCGCCCTGCCTTATATTTTTTATGAATGTTGCCTGATCCTCTAACCTGTTTTATGTTGCTTCCTTTTTATGTGCGTCTCTGAGCACAAGGAAAATGATCATCTGCTGATATGAAGTGCTTGTTTTTTTAGACCTTTTTATCTGTGATTTATGTGTGTAAATTTTATGATTAGTAGTGTATTAATCGAATAAAGTAATTTTGAATTGAATTGAATAGTGCTGTGTCTAACTGGGAAAGGGGGTGAGGCACTGCCGGCCACCTGTACGGACGCGGTCAAATCCATGTAGAGTAGTCGGATATATGACAGAAAGCGCGGACCGAAGTTCAACTGTTTCAGAAGGCCGAAAAGATATGTCCAGCTAACCGAGTTGAAATTCTTGTCCATGTCTGCTAACAACAGGGCAGCCGGCCTGTCCAACCGATCGACTGCTGCTATTGCGTTGTGGGCCCTCCTGATATTATGGCGGCTTGCCCGGCGGGGCATGAAGCCCGCCTGGTCTGAGAGGACTCGATCGGACATATGTGGTATTAACCTGTTTGCCAGGATTTTGGCCAGTAGTTTTGCTTCTGTATTTAGGAGGGATATCTGGCTTGATGTTCGGGGGGAGGGTCAGCCCAGTTTTAAAAAGACCACAATCTCCGCATGCCTCCAGTCGGGGGGCATACGAGCAATTCGAACCGCTTCTTGGATGACCGTCAGGTAATGTGGGCCTAATTGGGACATATATGCCGTGTAAAATTCGCAAGGGTACCCATTAGGGCTAGGTGCCGTGCCGGACTGCAACTCCAACAGTGCAGTCGTCTGTTCTTCTTGTTCTCAGACGTGCTCATTTCTGAAATTGCCAGCTAGAGCTAAATAGCGCGGGGACACACCAGTTGGTGTAACCAGGCACTCTATAAATGCATAAATAAATAAATAAATAAATAATGTGAGGGGCTCTTCCAAGGAACTCCGCACTTCCATTGACATGGCCCTTGGGGGTATATCCTCGAGAAAGCTCTCAATTAGCGGGGCACTGATTGCCTCTTTCGGTGCGTACAAGGCCTCATAGAAATTAGCAAAGCTGCGCGCTATCGCAGCCGGGTCTGTAAGTACCACTCCCTGTGTGTCACACACCACAGGGAGGTGGATTGGCATCACAGCCTGTCGACACAGTCGATATAGGAGCTTCCCCCACTCATCCCCCCACTGGTAGATTCTGCTCTGAGTAGCCAGCCATGCACAAAGCGCTTCCTCCATTAGTTCCCCCTGATACTGCTGTTGAGTAAAACAGAATTGTCTGCATGCCTCACGTGCTCCGTCTCCCTGCCCCTAGTTTTCTAGCATTCTAATGTGGGCCTCCAATTGTAATAGGTTGTGTTTACGGCGCTTGCGCTCCACTGCACAATTGTTGATGTCCACCGCTCGGATGGTGGGTTTCATCACCTCCTACAATACTTCTGGGGAAGAGGCTGTCTCAGTGTTAAGGGTAAAGTACTCCGTCAGGGCCTTATGAATGTGGGTCTGATAGGATTGATCATGTAAGTGCCATGGGGAGAGCCTCCAGCAAAATGGGGCTCGGCTTGGGCCAATAAGGAGCTGCACCGCTATCGGAGAGTGGTCCGGCAGCCAACGGGGCATTATTGTGGCTTCTGGCAATCTGTGTATATAGCTGCATGGGACAAAAATGTAATCAATCCTAGAGAAGGATTCATGGACTGGGGAGTAATAAGTGTATCCTGTGTCACATGGATGATGGAACCTCCAAGCATCTTCTCAACCCACCAGATCTCCCAGCAATTTCAGTTGTGACCCTCGCGTACCCCCCATGACCCCAGATGTTCGCCATCGGTCTCGGGACAAGCACAACACGTCATTCCAATCACCTCCCATGACCGCAAGCCCTTCGGGTAGAAGCCCCGAGACATCGACTAAGCAGACGATAAAGCCTTAACTAAGAGGAGGAGGGGCATAGACGCTGCCGATCACTACGTGTTCCCCCAAAATGATCTTGTGAACAAGGATGTATCTATCCTGTGGATCTACCCACGATTGGGCACAGGCTCTGTGCTTTTTATCTCTGTGATGGAGCACCATCAGGCAGACCTCCCAAGTGTGCAAGGCGGCATGTGAAAGTAGTCGGCATCAACCCGACCGCAGCGTGGGCATGCAGTATTTACTCTATGAAAGTAACAGTTAATTTTAGCTGGGGTCAAGTAAGCCCTGTGTACAGTATAATTGTATAAGTCTGAATCTGGCATTGTGGAAAACATATGTTGGACTTGCCAGCAACATGGTCCATTCTTTCGCAGTGCAGGGGCGATACACAAGTCTGTTTCCCATTGTTGGCGTAATGACGCCAGCGACGTTGTGGTATGAATGCGTAACGATTCAGCCAGTTAACGCGTGAGGTGACTCCCCGTGCCCATTACATGGATGTACTGCATAGTGAGATGTGTTTGGGGTTTGTGTGACATATCCCCCCCATCTATGTCCTAGTGTCCTGACCCAGGAGTTGTGCGTAAGGAAGTGGCCTGGGGGTAATCCCTCTTCAGTCATCAGGGTCCTTTATGGGATAAGGATGCCATCCCGATAAACGTTGCCCAACTTGTGGAGGCCCACCGCATGCCAGACTACTAATTCCGCTGATGTGGTTGTGACCCGTCCCTTAGGCATCCCAAGCAGCACCATTGCAGGGGCATAGGGTATTATGTGCTTAGTGAGGTATAGACTGCGGCGGAAACACCGATAGGCCACTTGCAATAGCCTAGGGTGCTGCAATGGTGCCTTGAAACAAGAGGAGGATAGCCCGCAAACTCCAGGCGGGTGTGTCCATTGCAGTATCTGCAATTTGCGAGCCCACCACCCATCGGGGCACCTATTGCAGTTGGGATGCCATATAGTACTTCCCATAATTAGGCACTACCAATCCTCCCTGATCAGTAGGTAAGTAAAGTTTTGACAGGGCCACTCTACATCAGGGTTTGTTCCATATGAATTTGCGTATCAGTTTTTCAAATGAGCTAAAGAAGGGGGGAACATACAATGGCAGAGTAGAGAAATAATAAAGCAAACGGGGAGTACTACCATTTGTAGGAACGCAATACGTCCTGCAACAGATAACGAGAGTGTGCTCCTGAAGGCCATCTGTGATTTTAGGGAAGTGACCACCTGCGTGAGGTTCCCATAAAATAGATCGGATTCTGAGTGATATATTCTGGTAATGAGGCAGCGGAATGCTGCTGGTTGCCATGCTACCTGAGCACCATTAATAATAAGCGTTGGGTCTGTCAATGTGAGTACATATGGGAACAAGCATGATTTTGTCCAATTTACTCGCAGGCCAGATAGGAATGCCAACCGGTCAAGTGTGTGTGATCAAAGGAGAAATGGAATCAATATCTCGAATGTAAAGAAGTAAGGGCCATATGTATCAAGAGAGTTTTGCGATTCTCAAATTGCGATTTTTAGTGAATCGCAATTAGAGAATCGTAGAATGCAATGTATGTAGGATTTGCTAAAAATTTGCGAATCCTACATATTCCTTATTTGCGAATCGCAAATTGAGATTCGCAAATAAGGAATACCTTCCCATTCATTCCTATGTGCTAGGAGGCCCATAGGAATGAATGGGAAGACATTCTCAATTTGCGATTACCAATTAGAGAATCGCAAATTGAGAATGCAATTTCAGGGTTGCAAGGGTGCCAAAAGGACACCCTGTTGCACCCTGAAATATGCATGTGTGCACATTTTGCGCACATACATGCCCTAAGGGCATGTATGTGCGACATATGGCACTTGTAAAAAAATCAAAAAGTGCTTTTTTAAAGAAAATCGCAAATTCCCACCAACTTGAAGTTGGTGGTAATTTGCAATTCCTTAAGGCCAAATAGCAAATTTCTGGTGCTTCCAGAATTGCATTTAAGGAATCGCAGTTTGCAATTCCTTAATTGCATTTGCAAAATAGAGAATCACAAATTTTGCAATTCTCTATTTTGCGATGGCCTTATGGAATGATACATCCCAAAAGGCTTTTTCCAATTCGCAAACGGGCCGATTCTGAGAATCTTCCCGTTTGCAAACGGGAAAAAGGCTTGATACATATGGCCCTAAGTCATATGCATATTGTGGTGTTCTCCACATAAAGAAGACTCAGGAACACTTCAGGTAAGACACAGGTCCAATTTATTCACCCCAGCCATCAACTGCTCGCATCTAACTGCCAGCGACAGAATCTTATTGTCATTAAGATTCTACAACAAACAATGATGTCACGGCTAGAGAAGTTCCATTTGGAACACAGATTGAAGTGCAATGTCACACACCTTCCCTCTTTACAACAAAGGAAAATGATAAAAGAAGAAAACAAGAGAACAAGCAAAGAAGAAAACAATGTAGAAACAGAAAAACAACCAAAGTGAGAAACTAGTAAACTTAACAAACATAGTCTTTCATATACAGAGGTTGTCTTCGTATTCTCTGACTCGATTGATAAGAGCGGTTGTGATCCTTTCCATCCAACTCCGATTTTGTTTGAAAATCCAAAACCGGCTCATCAGTGGAACTGACCACAACAACTCTACTCTTATTCCATATTCTACCATCTTTGGTTTTCACAGCATTCTTGAAAATCTTAACAACTTCTCTAACATCCGTATACTTTGACCAAGGCTGACAACCAACAGGTGCTTTAATTTTTACAAAGTCACCCTCTTTTACATCATTTTTCTGAACACACTTTTTCTTGTCAAAATAGACTTTTCTTGCCCATTGTTTATCAATTTCCCTGAGCCTCCAATCACCTGCCTGGTTGTCTCTCAAACCTTTGTTAAGCCTCATCCATCCTGGACACAACTTAGAATTAGAGGCTCTACCCTTGAATAATTCAAAGGAGATCTCCCGGTGGAAGTGTGAGGAGACATGCGATAAGCCGTGATCCTATCTTGCAGGACAATTTTCCAATTTAAATTACTCGCCCTGGCCAACTGAATGCTTTCCTTGAGAGTTTTATTAACTCTCTCGACAGCCCCATTGGTTTCGGGATGATAAACAGAGCTCCTTTTGTGGGCTATGCCACATTCTCTCAAATATAACTGCATTTCAGTGGAACAAAACTGTGGCCCATTGTCTGAAAGAATACTATTGGGATAACTTTCTCTCTTGAATATTTCTTCCAAGAACTTAATCACACTTGCCGAAGAGATATCTCTTACGGAATTCACTTCAACCCATCTTGAGTACAGATCCAGGACAACAATTAAATAGGGAGTATCACTCACACCATGCAGGGGACCCACAATATCGATAGCAATCTCATCCCAAGGATGTATAGGTAATTCTCTACACACCATGGGTAACTGCTTTGTTTTTAGAATCTTGTCACTGGCACAACACTCCATGCAATCACGAACCATCCTTTCAACTTCTTTGTCCATCCCTGGCCACCAGAATTGCATTCTTAAGTATTCCTTTGTTTTTACAATACCTAAGTGACCAACGTGCGCAAGGTTGAGCAGTTTAGTACGAACACCACTTGGTGGAATAAGTCTAGTCCCACGGACAAGCAGGCCATCCATCACAGATAACTCGTCACTGACTGATAGCCAAGGTTTACCAAGAAGTTTATTCCTGCCTGACTCCAGTAAATCAATAACAATTTTAATTTCTTGATCCTTGGCAAGTTCCGATTTCCATTCAGTCTCATCAATCGCACCTAGCGTAACCTCACAGACATTCACATCATCATCCAACAGACAACCCTCCTCCATGTCAATTTCTTTGCAGTCTACTAACCGTGATAGACAATCCGCAGAGTGATTGATGGCACCTGGGATATAATCTACATCAAAATCAAACTCTTGTAAAGAAATTATCCACTTCCTTATTCTAGATGAGATGGCATCAAGTCCTTTTTTTGAAAAAACTTCCTTCAAAGGTTTTTGGTCTGAGAGAACCTTTACCTTCGTACCCCATATCAAATTCTTAAATTTCCTCAAAGCCCAAAAGATGGCCAATGACTCCTTCTCGATAACCGAGTAGTTCAGTTCAGAGCCCCTCAAACACCTTGAAGCACAGGCAATCAATCGTTCTACTACACAATCTTTTTGAAGAAGAACCGCTCCCAATCCTTTTGCGCTGGCATCCGTCAAAATGTATGTCTGATGACCCGGCACAAATGCCTGCAAAGACGGAGCTTTCCTCAAATCCTCCTTGATGGAGATAAACTCTCTAGCACACTCATCACTCCACTCAAAAACCACATTTTTGCCTGTTAACTTTCTTAAATTCTCCGTCTTGTCTGAATAACCAGAAATAAACTTGCAGTAAAACTCAACCATGCCTAAGAAAGACAACAACTCCTCCTTGTTGCAAGGTTCACTTATATTCACAATGGTATTGACCAGTTCTTTTTAGGAAATACACCCTGACCAGTGATACTATGACCTAGATAATTAACCTCCTCTACTGCAAACTTACACTTGTCTTTTTTAAGAGTCAGACCAGCTTTCCTTAAACTTTCTAAGACTGCACACACTCTCGAGAAATGTTCAGCCTTGTTACTACCGTAAATTAAAAGATCATCTTGATAACACCTAACACCTGGAAGCCCCTTGAGTACATTAAACATGATCCGTTGGAAAACAGAGGCCGCTGAAACCAGACCAAAAGGCATTCTAAGAAATTTAAACGTACCTATGGGGGTTACAAAGGCCGTTAAGTCCTGAGAGGTCTTGTCTAGCTCCACCTGATGATAGGCGGACGCTAGATCAAGAGTGGTGAAGTATTTGGCACCCGCCAAAGTGCTGACAATTTCATCAATATTGGGCAAGGGAAACCTGTCAACAATTACCTCCTTATTGAGAGCACGCAAATCAATGCAAAGTCTAATCTCTCCACTAGCCTTCTTAGCAACGACAATGGGGACAACCACTCAGTTGCCTCTACCGCTTCAATAACCCCTACATCAATCAAACGTTGGATCTCTTTCTCTACACTGGGTTGCTCGTTCAAAGGCACCCTCCTGACCTTGGCAACAACGGGTACCGCACCCTCCTTTAATTTTATGCGGTGTTTATAACCTCTCAGACATCCCAACTTGTCATCAAACACATCAGAGAAACGTTCAGCTAGAACTTCTGCAGGGTTATCAACAACCTGTACCTGTACTTGAGGTACAGCATTTGGATTCAGGGAGACACCCAACAAACGTTGATGAGGCCACCCCAAAAGTGCATCCCCTTTTTGGCAACATATATCTTCCCTGCTGTTATTCGTCCACTCAACTCAATAGAGGCCACAAAATATCCTAAAATGTTTATGGGCCTACCACCATAACCCATAGGAGAGACATCACTTTTCAAAAGGGTAACCTTGGGATTAAAGTGTTTTTCAAAGATGTCTTTACTGAGCATAGTAAGATGTGAGCAAGAGTCAAACTTCATCTCAAGCTCAACTCCTTCAATCACAACCACATGTGAGGGATGTTTTCCTTTAGAGTCATCAATTTGATATATAATCTCCTTACCTGAGGTTGTTCTTTGACCATGGAATTGTCTCTCCTTTTAACCCTATTTTTGCAAAACTTTGCGAAATGACCCTTCCTCCCACATGCATTACATGAAAATTGAAGAGCTGGACAGAAAGAAGCGTTTGCTCTGTGACCCGATCTGCCACACCTAAAACATGTAGACCTTCCATCTTGAGCGAAATTGCTTTCTACAGGTCGTGTAAACTTCCCATTATCTGTGTCATTGGAAGACTTACTCTTTACCAAACAAACAACCTCATCTACATTCGTATTCGTTGAATTTGCTTTGTTTTTAGCACTACTTAATTCATTTACACATTTCATCATGTGTTCAACACGTTTAGCAATACCCAAAACCTCATCCAAAGGAGGTTCATCCTTTAACCATAACTCCTCCCTAATTTTGTCATGTGCACATTTTAAAACAAATTGGTCTCTTATCCTTTCTTCCAGAGCACCACCAAACTTGCAGGATGCCGCAAGTTTTCTTAAAGCAGTAACAAACTCCTCCACCGACTCATCTGTTTTTTGTTCTCGTAAACCAAAATGATACCTCTCCATAATGGTGCTTAACCTGGGCAGATAGTGTCTGTCCAACTGAAGTATGCAAATTTCGTATTCATTTAACGTTCTCTGATCAGCGGTACTGAGTTCCGGCAAATGCTCAAGAACCTCTTGCCCTTCACCTCCAAGACAATGAAGCAATAAAGAAAGCTTGCGTTCCGCACTCAAATTGGTGCCACAAACTCTTGCGTAGTTAGTGAAAATTTTCTTCCATTTCATCCACTTTACCGTGGGTTCACCTGGACTTGTTAAGAAAAACGGTGGTTGTGTGACGTTCTGCATAGTAATTTTGCTAGTAACACTTCTCCTCAAAAAACAAAAAATAATTACTGTATAAAACAGACTATAAATAACCACTTAGAATCTCAAATAACATGGTGTACTAAACATGCTTCACCATTTTCCATTAACTACCTAAACACAATAATGAGCTGTGTTAATTACCATCTAATCAAAACATTGACTGTGACTGTCAATATCAATTACCAGAGGTGTGCCAACCATCGAAGACTTTAGAAGTAGAAACACAATCTTAAGGTGTGTTAATCACCGTTGAATCAACACGTTGACTGTGACTGCCAATATCGAATACCAGGGGTGTGCCAACCACCGAAGACCTTTGAATTGGAGCCACTAGGGTGTGTTAATCACCGTCGAATCAACACACTGGCTGAGACTAACACACAATAAACAGAGGTGTGCCAATCACCGAAGACCTAATCTTCTTTTCTCGGACTGGCACAGATGATCGCTTTTCTTCACGTGCCTTAAAACGCTCCTCTCATTGTTGCTAGGCAACGCCAAATGCGGAACTCTCAGCCTTCCTCGCTGAATTTAGAGACAGCCAAACCTCGCGGAGCCGCAGCAACAAAGAACATGTGTAAGTTTTTTTTTTCCTTACTTTATTGTTCGTGCTGGATACAGCACGAGTCCGTTACTCCAGGTAAATCCTCTGGCTCACCTCCCAATTTAAGATGGCCACCTCGGCGTCACGACGTAAAACGTCTCGTCAGATGACCCGCAAATGCGTTCCAAACCTCACACACGCTGGGTAGAGGCCTGGTCACGTAACTGAAACGCGAGCGCGTTTCACTCTTCGCCCCTCCCTCCAAACTCCTCACCGGCACAGGAGTGAGGGAATTCACGATACCTCACAACTTTTACTTGTCAGCCGCTGGAGAAGCACGGGGAAGCTTCTCAACACCTATCCAATCCTTAGTCGTACTGCCGCTGGAGAAGTGTAGGACTCTACTTCTCTCTTTTCGAAAGTGATGGTACGGAGGGAGGCTTCTTCAGATGTTGGGATGAGACCACGCTCGTCGCCAAGTAAATGTGGTGTTCTCCACATAAAGAAGACTCAGGAACACTTCAGGTAAGACACAGGTCCAATTTATTCACCCCAGCCATCAACTGCTCGCATCTAACTGCCAGCGACAGAATCTTATTGTCATTAAGATTCTACAACAAACAATGATGTCACGGCTAGAGAAGTTCCATTTGGAACACAGATTGAAGTGCAATGTCACACATATAATGAAATTGCGTGTACTCCATACGCCAAGCCTCGGCTTATTTGCGCATAGCAAGGGCTAATGGTGCTATAGCTAGGGAGAAAAGTAAGGGGGAGAGCGGCCAGCCCTGCCTAGTATCCCTGTGTATTTGGATTGGTTCAGACACAAGATTGCCTGTCTTGACCCTAGCTGTCGGCAATGAATAAAACAGTCGTACCAAGTGGAGGTATCGAGCTGCTGCACCATAGCGTAGCAGCACCGCAAACAGAAAGGCCCACTCCAAGGAGTCAAATGCCTTCTCCAGGTCAAGTACAAGGCAAACCAAAGTGAGGCCAGGCATCAAGAGCGAATTAAAGAAGGCAGAAGAAGTGCCGTAAATTAAGTGAGCTAATAAGGGCTGGGACGAATCCATTTTGATCTGAATTAATCACCGAAGGAACTAATGGTGCTAAGCGATCTGCGAGTATTTTTGCCAAAATTTTATAGTCCGTGATTAATAGCGCCAGCGGTCTGTATGAACCTAATGCAGTGTGATCCCTTTGCGGTGTGGGAGGGGAAATGAGCATGGCCTCATGGAGGGAGGTAGGGAGTCGGGAGGATGAGAGCGCCTTGTCATACATATGTTGTAAATGAGGAGTCAGCTGCACAGCATATGCTTTATAAAATTCAGCCGGTAGGCCTTCTGGACCCAGTGATTTGCCAGTGGCCACTACGCGAATAGCCTCCTGTATTTCGAATGGAGTAATGAGACCGCCCAGATCCATTTCTTGATCTAATGTGATGCGGGGAATGGGCAGCTCAGAAAGGAAAAGGTTGATATCTTGCAGGATAGTGTTTAGTGCCGACTGATACAGCGTGGTGTAGTGGTGGGTCAGTTCAGCATGTATTTCCTGTTGTGCATAGAGCAAGGTGTCATCAGCAGAGCGAGCAGGGTGTCGTCGGCAGATCGTAACAAGGTTATGGGGTGTTGTGGAAGTTCCTGTCTAATTAGGCATGCCAGGAAGATATCAGGCTTGTCGGCTGTTGCGTGCACTTTAGCATAGTGGGCCTCATAGTTGAGGCAGCGCAGCTACTCCAGGAGGGCAGCATGGGTGTGTCGCGCCTCAGTGAGTGCATGTTTACCTGTTGGATTATTTAAAGAGGTAGTCTCCAAGTCTAGGAGCTTGCTCTCGATCCGAGACACTACCCCGTCCACTTGTTGACGACCCAGTTTATCTCTGATATGCTTGAGGACTTCTCCCAATTGTTGTGCCTGTATATTGTGATCTTTAGTCTCCTCAGCCACATCATCTCCATCATCAGCCTTGTTTTTTTTTTACTGTGGCTCCAATAAAGCAGAACTCAATGCTTCTTTAATTAATGCCTGCACGTCTTCCCAGGAAATTTGCAAGACCCCCTCCTCACTGTCTTGCACCTGCTGTATGTTCTATCCCCTTTCCCAAGGGTTTCCATGCTTCCATCATGAATCAGGAAGTGGAAAGCTCTCCCAAGAGTCAGTTCCTGTTTTTGTATGTTTCCATGGTAACAATATCTTGCCTCGCGACACTTTGGAATCATGGATAGACCTTGTTTGCTTTCCCCTGCCCGTTGCATGCCGAAACACCCCGGCGGGGGCCCAACTTGTAAAAGAGCGCCCTGGTTTGCAGCAGAACCTCCCCATCCAAACATGGCACATGGGGGGGGCTCCACTTACAAAGGAAATGAGATACAAATAGCATTTGCTCAGCAAAATGGTGAGTCGAACAGAATAGCAACCTTCATTCCAACATACATAAACATACCGGCAGCTTCTATTGCGCAGGAACACTTTCTCTGAGTGTCGAAGCAGGACGCGCCGCCGCGAAGGACAGAAAAGAAGACAGGACGTGGGAGGTGACTTTTTATAAATATGGGTCAATATAGTAGTAGGACTTCTGTGTGGGGCTCTAGTAAAATAAAAAAAATGATTTATACGGTGATGGGCTGTCGTGGAGGCAGGGATGCTTCATTTCATACGTTAATGCCTGGGACTAGTAGGACTCCATGAGGGGGTAATGGCTTATGACTTGAAGAACATTTCTTGGTAACATGCTCGAACACAAACCCTATGTTTTGACTTTACTTTTCTTAGATAAGGGGCCATATGTCAATTAGCAGCTACTGTAAATATGATGCATGGTCAGTGAAGGAGGCTGGCTTAGTATATGGTGCACACTCTAAGGAGTGATGCACCTTGCACTAATCCAGGCAACCCTTATGGTGATTTTAGTGGTCTTTGATAACCATAAAAAGCTCTCAAAGTGGTACCTGTGGAGAGCAGTCTTCAGGCTTATCTTGAAGGAGTGTAAAGCAGCTTGTTTTACCACATTTAATCAACAGTGTAGATTAGATTAAAAGGAACCACACAGTGTTTATAAAAATAAGTCCATTTATTATGTAACACAATCACTAACACATTGGTATATCTCCTACCCAGAGATATCAACAATACACACTAGAATACTTCAAAATGGGGGGGGGGGGACGGAGCTTGCCTGGCCCAAAGATGGCCGCGTTTTAGAGTAGCTCCGCGAGCCCGTTAATAAATCCTTCACGATCCTGGTTTCCTAATTGTGAATTTTCCCTCTCTACCCCTTCTCGGGACACAAGAACACCCCAGGGACCGATAGCTGCTCGAATCATGAGCAAAATTGAAGATGCCGTAGCCAGCGAAGGGACCCTCGCCCTGGACCCAGACTGCAGCCTACCTCTGGGTGTGCCCGAGAAGGACGCCCGCCTCCCCTGAGGGCCGTGCAACAGAAGCTGCAGGGTGAAGCGGTGCGGCCCCCGGTCTCACTGCTAACGGAGATCAGAGCGGGGCCTCCTCATTACCCCGAGGGAGCCACTGGCGGCTCCGAGAGGACGACGCGACAAGGATAAGGAGTTGCCACGAGGGCTCGTGGGCCAACCGGACGGAACTCCGAAGCAGCCCCAATCGCCCCTCTCACCTGAGACGCGGAGCCGCAAGGTAGGAGGCGTCCTCCTGCTGCCGGCGTGTACCTTGCCTCCCCCCACCGGAGAGCCCATCTTCATAGACCAGTGAATAGTGGGGAACGTGGAGCCTGGGTCGACTCGAGGCCTAGGCGTCCCCAGGAGTCCATGCGGCGCCCACAAGCAATTATCCATCCCGGCCGCTACGGCCCCTGGCGGAGTGGCTCTGTGCATCATTTATAGGGTAGCCTGGAGGACACTGAGTTCCCTACTTGAGAAGACCTACCCCAAGCACGAGGGTCACCTTAATGACTATTCTGGTGAAAGGCCGAAATTGAGGTAGCGGCCCTACAAGAGAGGCCCTTAGAAGCACTGCAGTCGGAGCGCGAGCAAGCGTGGAAGCTGGTACTAATGAATGAAGGTGCACCCCATACCCTCCTGTCGCCCACACATTAGCCCTAAGGCCAACAGAGAGTCTGCAGTACATAGGGCCTAACGATACCCAGTATACACAGCAACGAGGCGGACGTTCCCGCGACATAGGGCCCAGCGGCGCACTGGATGGCCTATTGACTACGATCAACATGGGGTAAATGCGTGGCGGATCGCCACAGAAGCTGCAGCGCCTCGACCACCCAAAGCTTGTGGAAACCGTCCTTGAGCTCCATATACAGTTACTCCAAGCCTAGGACAGCGGCAGCAACTCATAGCCGCCACTCTTTGGGGTTCTCATAGGTCCCCACGCAGAGCATGACACAACTAAAGGGAATCCTCCTTTTTACAATAGAATCTGGTGACACTTGTGAGGCTTGGGGCTCCAGGACAATCCTACCATGGGGCGAACGGAAAAGTCCCAATCCAAACTTCAAATTGAACCGCGTAAGACCTCCAGGCAGCAGGACATAGAGAAAAACGCGTCGGAATCAGGCTCAGAGATGGGGGACACGTCGGCGTACTCGGATCTGAAACAAATACTGGCAGCAACGCTGCGTAGTTTAACTAAGATTGATGGCAAAATTGATGCCCTCACCTTCCGAATGGACAGAATGTCCGAACGTCTGGACAAGCACATGGAACGCCTGGACACAGTAGAGAAAAGGGTCTCAGACACGGAAGACATGCTAAACTCCAACTTACTTACGACCACGAAAATGGACAAATTACTACACAACGTGCAGGCTAGGGTGGAAGATTTGGAAGCCCGCTCTAGGAGGAATAACGTGCGCATAGTTGGAATCGGCGAATCCACTAACATTCCGAACATGGAGCTCTATGTCGAGCAACTGCTGATCACTCTCCTGGGCAGGGACACATTCTTAACTACAGGTATAGAGACGCAGCCCTCCGGAGGGCCAGAGAACTACAATCACTTCGATATGAGGGTATGGATATTTCCCTTTACCCATATTTCACGCAGCAGGTGCAAGAAGCTCGATGACAATTTCTACCGGTGAAATAGAAACTTCGGGATCTTAACTTGGACTACAACATGATGTATCCTGCAAAACTGAAGATACATGCAGATGGGAAAGCGCATATTTTCACGGAGCCAAAGCAGGCGTTGCAATTCTTGAAAAAGAGAGAAAGCGACAGACTTTGGAAGCGGTCCCCGAAGTCTCAAATCGCTCAGGACGATGACACCCCAGATTCAGAGGAACAATGAAAGAGATCTTGTATTATATTATTCGAGGGCCAGGAGGCAGCGCCCCATTATGGACCTAGTGAGGTGGTGAACGGGTAGCTGTGTCTGATGGGTGAAGGGAACGTTCTGCCTCCAAGGTCAAGGTAACTCTTATGGACAAGGAAAGAAGGCTGATTCTTTTTTTAATTTTTTCCTTATTTCTTTCGCTTGATGGGCCGCTGAGACACTGGTTATTGCTTGCCCACAATTTTGCAATTGAAGAGACGCCGACAATTTTAGTACTGTAAGCATATATCCCTGGGGAACGAATAAGATATATCATATCTCAGGTATCCCTCCTCTTATTTGCACAGTAGAAACAAACAGTATTGAGGATGTTAGCAGGGAGGGGGGACAGGTCAATAGAGAGGAGGTATGCAAGAAATGACATGCTATACAAGAGGGAAGCATTCTTTATGTCTTATGATACTGGTTTGGCTGGCTATGAACAAGACTTAATGCCGGCAACATCTGCCCCCGCGTGTTATCCACACTGTGTTACTGTTATTGATTGTTTTACCGCCCTAGGGGTGTGCCTGGTTTATAAGGGGGGGAGGGTGAATGGTCAACTATGCCTTGTTGGGGATCGCATAGCGTGGGTGGGGGGTTTGTGGGGGAAAATGTTTCCATCCGATGTAGAAGGGTACGTGTTTTTACGATTAGAATAGCAGCACACTGTATACACAGGAAGAGTGTCACTAATCTACAAACAGAATGACCACAGCTGTGACGCCAGGCAAAATGAGCAACACAATTAGACTCTTGACATGGAATGTTCGAGGCCTAACTGACCATAGAAAACTACGTAAGGTGGTGGCATACTTAAAAAGGAACCAGGTTGATGTGGCCATGATTCAGGAGACGCATTTGGTCCCTAACAGTCACATGCTAACCTCGACTGGCTACAAGGGCAATTCTGCGCTGTAGGCTTTACTTCCCATGCCAGAGGCGTTTCTTACATAGGTTAACTCTAAATCAGGCTTTGCATTGCAGGAAACAGAAATAGATCCAAACGGCTGGTTTGTCTTCACCAGATGCTATAAAGATGGGTTCAATGCAAGTCTAGTGAATATCTATGGCCCCAACCTTGACGACCCACAGTTTTATTACAAGCTAGCATCTCATCTACTCAAAGTAACCGACATTCTGCAAATTTAGGGAGAAGACTTGAATTGCATATTAGATCCGACCTGTGACCAATTCAAGGGGCTGACCAGACGACCAGCTGCAGCAGCAGGGGCAATAATAGACATTATGGAGCAGTTGGGGTTGCTAGATGTCTGGCGGCAGTCACTCACACTACCCCAGGATTCACTCACTATTCAGCACCGCATGATACACACACCAGGATTGATTACTGGTTGATATCCAGAAGCCTCCTACCCCAGGTTAGGTCTTGTGAGCCATTCCCAAGGACGTACTCAGATCACTCCTCGGTCATGTTAGATTTAGAAATGGGCGCAGACCGCTTTGCTCCCTTTACTTGGAGGGTCCCCCCCTTTTCTTTACTGGATCCAGTGTTCCGTGCGGAAATAACCTCATCCATAGAGAGTTTCTTTGAACACAATATAGGATCAGTCACTTCATTCTCTACAATTTGGGAGTCGTTCAAAGTGTACATTAGGGGAATGGCTCTCTCAAAACACGCAGGGGTACTACGCTCCATACGAGATAGGCTCGCTAGGTTCGAAAAAGAAATAGCACAACTGGAACCAGCACATATAAGGAGCGGTGATACCAAGCGGTTAGATGACATTAAACAAGCCCTTGAAGAGTACCATGACACAGCAGACAGTGAGGTCAAACACTTAGGCAAATATGCTACTGTATGAATATACGGGGAGGGCGAATGCCCCGGAGCCATGCTAGCATGTTCACAGTGCCCAACAAGGGAGGCTAGCACGATCATTGAAATTAAAAATGAGAATGGCAGCCTGGTTCACGATACAAATGGAATTGCCAATAGATTCAGTAATTACTATGCTGATTTATATAGGTCTCGGATAACACTAGAAGATAAAGCAGCGAAAGACTACTTGGAACATATCCAGATAACATAGCTCACTGACACACAGAGAACATCTCATGGCCCCACTAGACCCCAGTGAGATCCAAGCTGCGCTAAAGACAATGCGAGCCAGGACCGTGCCTGGCATAGACGGACTAACAGTTGCGTTCTATCAAGACCTACTGATACCTCACCTAGTCTGTCTTTACGAGGAGATCGTTGAAAATAAAATGATGCCCCCATCTATGAGAGAGGCAATAATTGTCACTCTCCTTAAGCCAGGGAAACCCCCAAATGACTGCTCATCTTACAGACCCTTATCCTTATTGAATGTAGACACAAAACTCTTTGCCAAAATCCTTGCCAACCGGTTGGCCCCTCTGGTCCTGTTGTTAGTAGGTGCAGAGCAGGCAGGTTTCGTCCCCGGTCGTAACCTAACTTACAATCTCAGAACCGTTTTTGGCACCATCCAAAACATAAATCCAGCAGTGAAAGCTGCAGCAATCTTTCTAGACGCTGAAAAAGCATTCGACTCTGTAGAATGGCCATTTATGGAAGCAGTACTACGACGTATAGGAGTGGGAGAGATCTTTATCCAGCTTGTAATGGTACTATACAATGCCCCGGTCGCTAGAATTAGATTGGGAAATAGAGTTACATCCCCTATCTCCATCTCTCGCAGTACCCACCAGGGATGCCCTCTGTCCCCATTGCTGTATGCATTGAAGCGGAACCTCTACTGTGTGCATTGAGAGAGTATCATGGGCACAGAGGAGTGCGATTCCCAGGCTACCGATTGATTGCATCGGCCTATGCTGATGACATGCTCCTATATGTTAGGGATCCCGAGAAGCACCTCACACCAGTCCTCACTGAAGTGGTTCGCTTTGGACAATTGTCTGGTCTTAAGATTAACTGGGCCAAATCCTTAAATTTTCCCTTAACCCCAGCTACATTACCAGTGAACCTGGAATTCCCATTACAGTGGACCACAGACTCGGTTCGATATTTAGGTACACAAGTGCATACCGATCCTGCAGTAGTACTTGCAGATAACTATGGTAAAGTGCTTGGTAAGCTGGAAGAGGATATTACCAGATGGATTAGGCTACCACTCTCACTGATTGGACGGATCTCACTGATGAAAAGGATAATCCTCCCCAGATTCCTGTTCCTCTTTCAAAACATTCCTATGCTACTGCCGGCGCATGTCTTTGTCACTATTAGGTCGCTCTTGATTAAACTAGCTTGGGCCGGTAAGCATCCAAGGGTTAGGTGGGAAACACTCACTCTACCTTACTCCATGGGGCACCTCAACGCCCCAGATCTTGAACTATATTATAGGACAGCCCAAAGTTCACATGCACATGCATGGATACATGGCCTGAAGACCCTCCCACATTTATACATAGAGTCAGATGCCGCTGACCCTACTACATTACCACAAGTATTATTTAAATCACCAGTTAGAAAACACAGCACATTAGATTCCCTTAATTCTACGATTCACGCCTGGCGAAATCTACTAGACGGACAAGCGCTCATGTACTCTCCACTGACTCCCCTAGAGTGGTGCACCTGGTTCCCGACGGGCAGAGAAAGGGAAGACTCCAAGGCGCTACGGAGGGTTGGTATCACTGAGATAGGGGATCTGTTTCAAGAAGGGGTGCTGCGCAAATGGGAGGATATACAAGCGGAGGGACATGCACATTCGACCCTGGACCAATATCAATACTTTAGAGTCAGCCACGCATTACAAGAGACATTGGGTGAAGGTCTGCAGAAACCAGCAGAGATGTTAGCACCTACCCACATTATTCGCACTCCCACTACAACTAAAATGATCACAAGAATCTATAACCTCACGCAAGAAAATAGAAGATCGCTTCTAATGAGAGTGCATCAGGATTGGCAGAAAGATCTAGCCTGTACAAAAGAGGACGATAGTTGGCGGTACTGCTGCGAGGTGACTAGACGAATTTCATTAAATGGCAGACACCGTCTTATTCACTTTAAATATATAAATAGAGTATACTACACTCCGGAAAGGCTATATAGATATGGCATACGGGACTCAGCGGTCTGCTATTGCTGCGCTGAGCGGGAATCCGGGTTCTTGCATGTAGCCTGGTACTTCCCTAAAATCTCAGAGTTCTGGGAGAAGGTATTTCACACACTTAATGATATCACTGGCCTATCTCTTAACCCTGATCCATTCCTTGCCTTACTGGGATATGATAAAAAAAAAATAGGTAAGAGTGTACGACGGCTGGTCGCTATTGGTTTGCTTCTAGCCAAACGACGGGTGGCAATGCGGTGGGCCAAAGGTCCAATACCAACAGTAGAAGAATGGACCAAAGATATTGTTGGAAAACCACGCAGTATCTGTGAGGCCTGCACAAATAACATGTCACATTTGTCCTTCACTGGGAACCAAACACCCTATTGTAGCGCTTGACTCTCAGAGGGTAGCGTTGCAGAGCAGTCTAAGGCTTACTCAAGGGAGGTGGTGTGGGCTAGCAATCGCCATTACAAGTACGCAGAAATAACACTCAATAATTAATTGTCCAGTCTGTACTTTGCTTTATAAAAGTAAGAGTACATTTATTAAACACACACACTACTCAATACTATGTAACAGTTTACAAATATACATAAGCTGTTGGAATTACTTTGTGACATTGCATAACATTTCCACCCCTCCCAAAGGGGGGGTGGGGTCTAGTACCACCACTCCCATGTATGCACATCATCTTGCCCCCTAATGCAGTTAGTTGAACATAACCTGGAGCGAGGGCCCTGCGCACTGGCACCACCCCAGTGGCGACCCACCCCATTATCTCAACAAGCATTTAAAATAGGCACACCTGCCCTGGTGACACATAACCCTGACTGAACATGTCATACTGACCATATAGTATACACCTCTACATCTTAGGGGCTAACAGTCTGGGTTGTTCTTCACCTAACGCAGCAGCAAGAATACATGTTTGGGCACCACTTTAAATGAGGTACTTTTCATAGCTGATAACAGTTGTAATGCAGTGCAATCACAGCCTCTAAAAGGCATCACAGGTAAAATCACAGGATTAAGTATTTACAGCCAGACACCCTAGCAGGAACGGATGGCAACATAACCCCACTTTGCTTATGACATCACCTTACACTGGTACTTCACATAACACATGTGACTTCCAGTCCCTCTAAAAAGAAATAACATAGTACAGAACGCGGCAGCTAGACTACTTCTTAATATACCTAGGAATCAGTCAGCTAGAGTGGCATTGAAAGAGTTACACTGGTTACCAGTCCAGACCAGGATTAAGTTTAAATCTCTCTGCTTGGCACATAGAGCCATGTATGGGAGAGGCCCAGCTATGCTACGAAATCTGATCTCCCCCTACTTACCTCGCCGCTGTCTCAGATCAGGCTCGAATTTTTTGATGACCACTACAAAAATAAAGAGGTCAAGGTGGGGAGGAAGGTCGTTTGCACATCTGGTGCCCAAACTCTGAAATAGTATGGACCCAGAGTTGCGACTGATTGAACACAAATGGTCCTTTAGAAAGAAACTCAAAACTTGGCTGTTCCCCTAAACGCTCACTCCAGACAGCAGTCCTTACATGTTATAGCGCTGGGATGCCCGCGGAGTGCCTAAACCTAAACCATAGGTAAATGCATTTGTGGTGCAATTACACCTCTTCACCTCCAGGGAATGCCCTTCTCCAGACATCCCCACCTCAACCCTTCACTCCTTGAGGCAGTCCCTAAGGCATCCCCAGCTGCAGAACAAAAGTTGCAGCCATGGGGTTGCTGATGACGCCTAGCTGAGCCCTTGAGGGGTTATTCTTTCCAAGTCCCCAGAGACTTAGGGAGGGACTTTCTTCCGTTGTGCTGGGGGAGACTGCGTTGCTCCTGCAGCTCCCCCTGCACCTTGGCACACCTCTCGTGGTGACCCCGTCCTCCTGGGGCCACTACACACCAAGAACCATCCTCCTTTTCCTTGCAGGCAGGTCCGGGCCTGCAAGGCATTATGGGGCGAAGACCTCCTTGCACGCATATTATAGCAGCGGCTCTCCGGCTGCTCCGCGGAGTGCCGCGCCGCCCCCGGCGGCCTCACGCCGCGTCTCCTGGCCTCGGTGGGGGGCCCGGTCCCACCCGGACCCCCAGGTGAGCGATGGCAGCTCGGGGAGCCCACCCCCGGCTGCTCCAGTTGTGTTTCGTGGGCCCGGTCCCACCCGGGCCCCTCGCTGCAGGCTAGATGGAGAGCCACTCAGGGAGCCCGCCCCCGGTGGCTCCCGCCGGCTCTCTGCCCGGCCAGCACCCTCGCGTGCTGCCGCGGGAGCCGGCACTCCTCTTCTGGTCTGCCCGCTCCGGCGGGCAGACACGGAGATTCCAGCTGGTCCGGCCAGACCTTGGGGGAGTGCGACGGCACTCCCCCGCCTTCCTCCAGCCACGGGGGAGTGCGGCGGCACTCCCCCGGCTCGCCACCCACATCGGGGCCCGGAGTTGGGATCCCGGGCCCCCAGCGCATCGTCGCGCTCCCCGACTTGGCTTCGGCGGTGCGGGGCCCGGAGTTGGGATCCCGGGCCCCAGGAAATCTTCACGGGGAGCGCGATGGCGCTCCCCGACTGGACTTCTCCAGCGAGGGGGGTTGCGCGACAGCGCACCCCCCTCCTCTTCAGCGCCATCACCGGGGGCCAGGGTGGTCTCCTGGCACCCCTTTTTGGGCTTGACTTCTTCCGGGGCAGCCCCCGGGACCTGACCCACCCCGGGGGCACATTCAGGACCGGCAGCGGAGCCCCACGTGCTTTGTCGTCGGTCCTCTCAAAGGTCAAGGGTCGCCTACCTTCTGGGGGGCATATCTCAGCCCCCAGGCACCCGATTTTCATAAATTGGCCTCTTCTTGCTCCTGGTGGCGCTCCCCAGCCACTGGGAGTACTTTCCTTCGCCCTCTTGGTCTCCAGGAGGTTGAATTTGGCAGGGAGCAGTCTTCACTGGCTCCTTGCGCCAGCCTCTCACCTGACTCTTCTCCTGGGCCTCTCTTCTCCTTGCGCAGAGGCCCAGGCTTCTGCTCACTGGTCCTGGACTCCCTTCCTGGCGCAATTCTGCATCTTGGGAGAGTCAGGGGGTTCTTCCTTCCAACTGCCACTGGGGCAAGGCTCCAGCACCAGTCTTCCTCAGCAGACCACACCCCAGAGAGAGCTCCTCTTCCTGTGCAGACTCTTTTTAAAGAATGGGGAGGGGGCTGGCAGGAAGTCTCTGTTTGCCCTATCACACAGCGACACATCACCTCTCTGCCCCTGCTCCCTCCTTCCTGCCCAGGCCTGTGGGTTTGTTCAAAATGGCGTCGTCCAGGGGTCTCATGCCACATGGTCTCTGAGAGCCCCTTCCCCCCTCGCTGCCTCCTCTCCAGAGCAGCTTGCTGCCTGGCACCAGGTGTCAGCTGCTGATGGATGAACCTGTAGCTCCATCCATCTTCTCTTCTTGGAGTGGAGGCCTTCGCCCTTGGAATGCTTGTTGTGCAGGGCTGGGCCTCTGAGGCTACAGCTTGTGGAGGAAGGTCATTAATTCAGCCTGGCAGGGTCAGCCCCAGCCAGGCCCTGGTTATGAGCTGACTCAGAGAAATATGACATTTCTGGATGACCCAAAAGCAGTACAAATATGACTTTGGACTCTGCAGAATCCTTCTTCTCACATAAGTTACAGTGGACTTTAGTGCTTGTCTGGAAATTGTAGGCCCTAGGAAAGTAAAACTAGCCCATGTGCTCCCCATCCTCATAGGAGAATAATGGAATAAAAACAGTAAAGCACACTGACTTTCCCTCAAATGTTTCTTCCCATTGTAGAAAGCCTATTCCATGTCACCACCCAGTTCTGCATAAGTCCTGCCACACCATTCAACTTGTAGCTGCTCCTGGGCTGCGCACGCTAGGAATCTCCCCTGCGCAGCCCTTACACTTGTGCACACGCATGTACACACGTGTCTGCATGTAACCAGCCCAGTGCCCCTTACCCTGGCTGCAGCGCGGCGGCCTACTCGCGCCAGGGGACACCGGTAAAATACACATGCAGTCCCTTTCATCATGAGTTCACTGTGGGTGAGTCCCAACTTATGAGGCTCTTCCACAGTAAAAACTCAACAAATAGGTGTTCAAAAAGCGAAAAATCCGGGCGGCTCAGATGGTCAGAACCACCTTCTAACACACGCCGCGCCCAGCTGATTCCTACAGGGAAGAAATAGCCACTCTACATGGGTATTCTTCCCGTAGTCAGCGATAACTAGTTATAAGGGGTTCTGACCAGACCCCCCTTACTCACCAGTTATCGGCTCAGACCACCTACTCCTCCCATCCATGAGACCTCCACCCATGACAGGGATCCCAGACTACCCTAAGAACCCTCCGGGCTCTAGGTTTGATACCTCTAGGTCACTCACGGTCTACATGGACTCAGCCTAACTAGGCCCACCTTTGCCCTTGGTCACGCAACACTATGCCTACCACTTCTCTGGACAAGGGTACAGTGCCTCAGCACCGATGCGGTCTTCTGGGATAGGTCTACATCCCATCCCCTGGGTCACTAGCTGGTCTCCCTTCTAGAGTCTGTTCCAACCAGTACCCTCTCTCCTTTTGGTCCTTGCACCCCAAAGATGCAACCTCTCTGGACCCTCACCCTCAGCCTGCCACTGGGGTCATTCAGCTGCCACCACCCTTTCGGGATGACTGTCTTCCTTAAAGAACGCACAGCCATTCGTACTTTCCCCACACAGAAAAGCACCTTTGGCCACTGGCCTGGCTCCCTGATAGGACCTCAGACCGGCCTCACTACCACACTGGCAGTGCCAGGGAGGAACACTGAGGGTGCCTCGTCAGACAACCTACAGCTCATTCCCTCCGTCAGTAGCTCCACACGGAAACTACCCCGGGAACCTAGACCCTTTCCTTGTTCTCCGCTGCGAGAACAGGGCCTATGCACCCTTCCCTCCGAGAGGCGCGCTCTCCTCCCGGAGTACCTTTAGAGAGCCTGTGGGCTCCGAGTTAGCTACACCCAGGCCCACCTCTCATGGCTCTCCCCGGTCTCCCTGCAGCGCCTTGGGTGACCGTCCAGGGACCCTCATGATCCCTGGATGGCCTGCACCACCCCTTCTGAAGAGCAGGGTCCCTTCACTTAAGATAGGCCCCACCTGCTTTCAGGGTGATACCACCACACTCAGCCAGGGACCCTTAAGATCCCGGCTAGGCCCGCACCACCCTCCTCTGAAGCACAGGGTCCCTTCACTTAAGATGGGCCCCACCTGTCTTCAGGGCGGTACTACCTCCATCAGCCAGGGACCCTCAAGATCCTGGCTTGGCCTGCACCACCCTCCTCTGAAGCACAGGGTCCCTTCACTTAAGATGGGCCCCACCTGTCTTCAGGGTGGTACTGCCTTGCAGAAGTCCAACTCCTGCCTCGAGCTGGGGGAACACCCCCTTGCTCCTGGTCCTGGGGTCCAAGCCCCACAGGACCTACCTGACTGGTCACCGGCTAGGCATTGCCCCAGCCACCACCTCAGGTTCACACACAAGCTTCAGAATGACATCCTGTTGCTTCCTTGGGTAACCACCTACCCGACCCTTACACCTCAGGGTCCACCACTAACCCTTCACCTGGAATCTAGGGAGCACATCACCCCCACTCAGATCTCCACTGGGTCAGTTACCTAGCCCACCTAGTGTACCTAGGGGCTACCACTACACATCCCGCTCGAGAACTACCCTCCTTTGGGGCCACCCACTACCATGGGCCACCCCTGGGTTGCTCACCTCCCCCACCAGTTAACCTGGGGGGCCTGCCGGACACACAACTCTACCACACCCTCCTCCCACCGTGAGAAAAGTTTCTTGGGGTCCCCCACCATGGGGACCCCTGGGGTGTTACTACCCGGGTTAAAGAAACCTCCTGCCCCACTCTTCCAGTGGTTTTGGCCTGCTCCAATGGCAAGAAAACTTTCAGCTGTGGAAAGATATCGGGGGCCCCTTCTGTGGAAACCCTCCCTACCCTTAAAAAGCGCGGGAATCTCCCAGGACCCCCTACCTCTCATGTCCCCCCAAAGGTCAATCCACCCCTACACCCCCATCTGTGATGTAGGTATCAGTTGCTGTCCCTATCGCTTGAGGAGACACCCTCCTCATGCAGGTGTAGTGCGTGTAGTGTTAGGGTTCAAAGGTGTACAATATGGCTTAGAACATTTGAATGCACCATTTCCTGGAAAGCACCATCCCGCTAGCACATGATAATCAACATAACTCAGTCATATCAATACAGTTTACATTTAAACCATAATATCTTCACATGACATATATGTGCGCAGGGCTTTCCTTTACCATACTTTTAGTTCACATAACCAAAACTTTGAACCCCTCTCAGAGCCTTGTGCTCTTCCATTTGCTCATTACTGCATAGGTAATGTATGGCAAAACTGGACTTATCAAATGCTATAAATGCATACCAAAATGGGACACTATGTTTCCTGCCGCTAGACACCAATGTTGGAAAACGAGGCAGTATCTGTGAGGCCTGCACCAATAACATGTCACATTTGTCCTTCACTGGGAACCAAACACCCTATTGTAGCGCTTGACTCTCAGAGGGTAGCGTTGCAGAGCAGTCTAAGGCTTACTCAAGGGAGGTGGTGTGGGCTAGTAATCGCCATTACAAGTACGCAGAAATAACACTCAATAATTGATTGTCCAGTCTGTACTTTGCTTTATAAAAGTAAGAGTACATTCATTAAACACACACACTACTCAATACTATGCAACAATTTACAAATATACATAAGCTGTTGGTATTACTTTGTGGCATTGCATAACATTTCCACCCCTCCCAAAGGGGGGTGGGGTCTAGTACCACCACTCCCATGTATGCACATCATCTTGCCCCCTAATGCAGTTAGTTGAACATAACCTGGAGCGAGGGCCCTGCGCACTGGCACCATCCCAGTGGCGACCCTCCCCATTATCTCAACAAGCATTTAAAAAAGGCACACCTGCCCTGGTGACACATAACCCTGACTGAACATGTCATACTGACCATATAGTATACACCTCTACATCTTAGGGGCTAACAGTCTGGGTTGTTCTTCACCCAACGCAGCAGCAAGAATACATGTTTGGGCACCACTTTAAATGAGGTACTCTTCATAGCTGATAACAGTTGTAATGCAGTGCAATCACAGCCTCTAAAAGGCATCACAGGTAAAATCACAGGATTAAGCATTTACAGCCAGACACCCTAGCAGGAATGGCTGGCAACATAACCCCACTTTGCTTATGACATCACCTTACACAGGTACTTCACATAACACATGTGACTTCCAGTCCCTCTAAAAAGAAATAACATAGGTAAATGCATTTGTGGTGCAATTACACCTCTTCACCTCCAGGGGACGCCCTTCTCCAGACATCCCCAACTCAGCCCTTCACTCCTTGAGGCAGTCCCTAAGGCACCCCCAGCTGCAGAACAAAAGTTCCAGCCATGGGGTTGCTGATGACGCCTAGCTGAGCCCTTGAGGGGTTATTCTTTAGAAGTCCCCAGAGACTTAGGGAGGGACTTTCTTCCGTCGTGCTGGGGGAGACTGCGTTGCTCCTGCAGCTCCCCCTGCACCTTGGCACACCTCTCGTGGTGACCCCGTCCTCCTGGGGCCACTACACACCAAGAACCATCCTCCTTTTCCTTGCAGGCCGGTCCGGGCCTGCAAGGCATTATGGGGCGAAGAGCTCCTTGCGCGCATATTATAGCAGCGGCTCTTCCGCTGCTCCGGGGAGAGCCGCGCTGCCCCCGGCGGCCTCACGCCGTGTCTCCTGGCCTCGGTGGGGGGCCCGGTCCCCCTGGACCCCCAGGTGAGCGATGGCAGGTCGGGGAGCCCACCCCCGGCTGCTCCAGTTGTGTTTCAGGGGCCCGGTCCCACCCGGGCCCCTCGCTGCAGGTTCGATGGAGAGCCACTTAGGGAGCCCGCCCCCGGTGGCTCCCTCCGGCTCCCCGCCCGGCCAGCACCCTCGCGAGCTGCCGCGGGAGCCGACACTCCTCTTCTGGTCTGCCCGCTCCGGCGGGCAGACACGGAGATTCCCGCTGGTCCGGCCGGACCTCGGGGGAGTGCGACGGCACTCCCCCACCTTCCTCCAGCCACGGGGGAGTGCAGCGGCACTCCCCCGGCCTCGCCACCCACATCGGGGCCCGGAGTTGGGATCCCGGGCCCCCAGCGCATCTTCACGGGGAGCGCGACGGCGCTCCCCGACTTGGCTTCGGCGGTGCGGGGCCCGGAGTTGGGATCCCGACTGGACTTCTCCTGCGAGGGGGGTTGCGCGACGGCGCACCCCCCTCCTCTTCAGCGCCATCACCAAGGGCCAGGGTGGGCTCCTGGCACCCCTTTTTGGGCATGTTCACGGGGAGCGCGACGGCGCTCCCCGGCTTGACTTCTTCCGGGAGCAGCCCCCGGGACCTGACCCACCCCGGGGGCACATTCAGGACCAGCGGCGGAGCCCCACGTGCTTCGTCGTCGGTCCTCTCAGAGGTCAAGGGTCGCCTACCTTCTGGGGGGCATATCTCAGCCCCCAGGCACCCGATTTTCATCATTTTGGCCTCTTCTTGCTCCTGGTGGTGCTCCCCAGCCACTGGGAGCACTTTCTTTTGCTCTCTTGGTCTCCAGGAGGTTGAATTCGGCAGGGAGCGGTCTTCAAAGGCTCCCTGCGCCAGCCTCTCACCTGGCACTTCTCCTGGGCCTCTCTTCTCCTTGCGCAGAGGCCCAGGCTTCTGCTCACTGGTCCTGGACCCCCTTCCTGGCTCAATTCTTCATCCTGGGACAGTCAGGGGGTTCTTCCTTCCAACTGCCCATGGCGCCAGGCTCCAGCACCAGTCTTCCTCAGCAGACCACACCCCAGAGAGCTCCTCTTCCTGTGCAGACTCTTTTTAAAGAATGGGGAGGGGGCTGGCATGAAGTATCTGTTTGCCCTATCACACAGCGACACATCACCTCTCTGCCCTTGCTCCCTCCTTCCTGCCCAGGCCTCTGGGTTTGTTCAAAATTTCGTCGTCCAGGGGTCTCATGCCACATGGTCTCTGAGAGCCCCTTCCCCCCTCGCTGCCTCCTCTCCAGAGCAGCTTGGTGCCTGGCACCAGGTGTCAGCTGCTGATGGATGAACCTGTAGCTCCACCCATCTTGTCTTCTTGGAGTGGAGGCCTTCGCCCTTGGAATGCTTGTTGTGCAGGGCTGGGCCTCTGAGGTTACAGCTTGGGGAGGAAGGTCATTAATTCAACCTGGCAGGGTCAGCCCCAGCCAGGCCCTGGTTATGAGCTGACTCAGAGAAATATGACATTTCTGGATGACCCAAAAGCAGTACAAATATGACTTTGGACTCTGCAGAATCCTTCTTCTCACATAAGTTGCAGTGGACTTTAGTGCGTGTCTGGAATTTGTAGGCCCTAGGAAAGTAAAACTAGCCCATGTGCTCCCCATCCTCATAGGAGAATAATGGAATAAAAACAGTAAAGCACACTGACTTTACCTCAAATGTTTCTTCCCATTGTAGAAAGCCTATTCCATGTCACCACCCAGTTCTGCATAAGTCCTGCCACACCATTCAACTTGTAGCTGCTCCTGGGCTGCGCACGCTAGGAATCTCCCCTGCGCAGCCCTTACACTTGTGCACACGCATGTACACACGTGTCTGCATGGAACCAGCCTAGTGCCCCTTACCCTGGCTGCAGCGCGGCGGCCTACTCGTGCCAGGGGGACACCGGTAAAATACACATGCAGTCCCTTTCATCATGAGTTCACTGTGGGTGAGTCCCAACTTATGAGGCTCTACCACAGTAAAAACTCAACAAATAGGTGTTCAAAAAGCGAAAAATCCGGGCGGCTCAGATGGTCAGAACCACCTTCTAACAGATATGATATATTGTAACACTCAAGCGGACACATACAATGAACTGCTACCCCCACAGTATCGACACAAAGGCTTCTGGCGTCTATTCCAACAATATTTGATAGGGAAGGAGACAGGGGAGCCTGAGGGCGCAGGTGACATTGAGTCAGGTGTCTGTCATGCGGATCAAGGTATGAGGGAAGGTAATATCGACACAAATGAGGGTGAACTGTAGACTATTTCAAAATTTTATTAGTTCCATTGTCAAAGAAGGTAACGGCTGGTGTCCTACTGTTATTACTGCTGTATAAGGTAATTATTTCTGTATAACTGTGTGCTATATAGAACCCCTGTGGCATTGATCTCTACCCATAACGTGAACATGTATAACTGCATTTATGTTATGTTAACCAAAAAGTAATAAAAAAAATATAAAAAATAAAACAAATAAAATACTTCAAAATAATCAGGTAAATAGCACAAATATACACTGGTCTCCAGGGGGAGACAAATAATCAGCTAAAAAAAGACTCAGAGGAGCTGGGGACACAAGGAACCACTCAAGATAAGTACCCAGGAACCCCACGGAGGCTGTGTGCAGAGTGGAAACACAGCAGTGTACCCAATAGAAGTCAATGGAGAAGTCGCGGTTGCAGTTTTAAAGAAGACAGACCCTTCCCAGAGGACCCAGAAGAAACCATTTGAAAGATGGAAGGTTGGAGAGCCACCCCGCCCGTGGATGCCGCAGGAACCAGGTTACCTGCACCTTAAAGAAGATGCAAGCAGGGGAGTCCACTGAAGCAAAGTAAGACCCTCAAGAGGAACCACGGGCCAAGGCACAGGAGTATCAATAGGACCTCAGGCAGCTCACCAAAGATGGAAGCCCATGGTGCAAAGGATGCAGTGAGGATGCTGATCTTCGAGGGATGAGTTGCTGGAGGCTGGAGCTTCGTGTAGCCCGAAGATCTCTAGAGTGCAGAGTCAACAAGACTTGGCTATGGCAAGTCAACATGGTGCACAAGGGCTTAGTCCCAGCAGCTCCGACGAGGGATACTGTCCTCAAAATTGCGGAGAAGGCAGGTCAGGCCTCTGGAGAGCTGCAGAACCACCACCTGTGTTGCTGGGCCTCGGGAAGTCCGTGGGGCGACAGGAGTAGCAGACCAGTCAGCTTCGTTGTGGTGCCTGCTGATGCAGGGGAGTGGCTCCTTCACTCCAAGTGAGATTACTTCGGATGTCCTTGATGCCCACAGGTCTTCTGGAGAACCTGGATGAAGCACAGATGAGGTAGAAGACTTGAAGAACAGCGAGACCAGGAGCAGCAGGAGTCTTCCTTGATGCAGTATCGGTTCCAGTCGAAGTCTAACGAAGTCCAAGTGTCCAGACGGTCGAAGAGTGTCTTGGTTTCAGAGGTGAGTCTCTTTCCACGACAAATCTGAGGACCCAAGCACAGGGGAGCCCTTAAGTACCCTAGGGAAAGGGTTGGAACGACTGAGGTTCCCTCCCAGAGGAGGGGCTGGACAGAGGGGAGGATACTCCCCTGTCCTTTGTCCAGTTTCGCGCCAGGGCGGGAACCAATGGTTCCTGAACTGGCTCAAACCAGAGTATTCAAGGAGTGCAGTCTGGTGGCACTGCAAAGTGCCCCCACCCCAGCCCAATACACCAAGTCCTGTCTGGAAACCTATTGTTCTACCTTCCCCTGCTCGAGCTCAGCACAGCAGCAGGAGGGCAGAATCGCGTCTGTGGTCGGCAGGAGCACTAGCTTGCTGCCAGACCCAAAAAGGCTGTTACTGAGAGTACAGGGCCTTAGAGCCTCCCAGTACATGGGATCATACTTCCAGCACCGGAATCAGTGTTGGGGTATGATTCCAACATGTTTGATACCAAACATGACCAGGATCGGTGCAGCCATTATATAGTTAGACATCTCGTAATGACTGATGTCCACTATATTTCCTAAAATGGCTGGCCACACTTACAAAGCCTGGAGAATCGACTCCGGGGTTTGTAGGGGTGTCCTGCTCATGCAGGGGCACCCTCACACTTATAGACAGGCACCCTACCCTCAGAACTGAAGGGCCTACCATAGGGGTGACTTATAGGTTTCAAGTGAAGTGACCTCAGATATAAGGAAACTTATATCTGTTGTGAGGGGTGCAAGCACCCTTTCACACAGGCTGCAATGGCAGGCCTGTAGTCATAGTTTAAGTGGACTCCCATGGGTGGCACAATACATGCTACAGCCCCTGGGAGGCCCCTGGGAGACCCCTGGTATACCTATGCCAGAAGTACCGCAGTACCATATACTAGGGACTTACAAGGGTATACCAGTAGCCAATTGTGGATGTACCAAAGTACTTACCAGAGCCAATTTAGGGGAGAGAGCACAGTTGCCGGGGTCCTGATTAGCAGGATCCCAGCAGACTACAGTCAAAACACACTGACACCAGGCAAAAAGTGGGGGTCACCATGAAAGCGGATCCTACTTTCCTACAGTCAGCTTCGATTTAATGGATACATCTAGTAAGGGGAGGGCAGAGGGTCATGACAGCACTGTGAAACCCATATACTAAAATCTTCTTCCATAATCAAACTATTAGTTTATTATTTCTGTGCAGCAGACACAGCACTTTTCACAAGGCTTGCATCAAGGGGTCTGGCAAGGCAGGACAGACAAAGTGAAGATAATATTGGTAACAGGGCAGGCCAAGATCACACAGGGAATCAGAGGAGAATAGGGATCCAATGGGGAAGTGTCATGTCCTTTAGGCTAGTCCTGTCATGTATGCCCCCTTTTACATACATTGTCCCATCCACACGACAATAACGGTTCTGAACAGGTGACCTTTTACCTAGTAGTTTGCCCCTGTCTCTTCGACACCAGGCTCTTAGTATTTTATCATAATCCCTGTACCCGACGCACATAAACATGCCCTCAGGCACTGCATAATTATTCTGTATAAGGGTCACCACTTTTTTCATCCTTGGCCAACAGGCCCGCTGTGCATGATCGCATTGTTTTAGAAAACCATTTATGATTGTTTTAAAAACATTTATGATTGTTTTTGAAACATATCGATTCTAGAAGAAACCCTGGAGTGACCACTCTAGTATATAAGACCCTTATTCCCCCCAGCAAATGAGAGAATTCCTTCCACGCTGACACGGGGTCCTGCATGCTGAATCTTCGACACGCAGCGGTCTGACATCCCTTGCGGGGTGTCATCCTCGGAGCAGACACTGGGTCCTTCATTCTCTATCATCAGGTGAGGGGGTTGGCCCTCCCTAGGGGATTCTCAGCTATATACATATGTATCTATACACATTTACATGCTACACCTACATACCTAGGCTAGGTACATTTAGGCAAATTACGTAGGTCGCGCATTATAGGAGTATGCAAGTGCTACAGTCTTATCTGAACTGTATATGTTCATCTTCTTAGCACTATGGTAGAAATTAATCTACTGTTTACTATATTAGCACTTGTGATTTCTTTCGTATGCATCTGTCTCCTGATTGTCGCAGCAAATATGTTTTACACAAGACTGACGCTGGACCAATAAATACTTATTGAAACGTCCTAACCGCCATCCTGTGTATTTTCTGAGAATAAGTAAGCACGAGTGACTGAGCGAAAAGTTATGTACTGTTTTCCACAATCCCTGAGGAATCGGGGTTGTCATGTTCAGTGGTTGCCAGAAACTACCTACACCACTGTAAGATACAGGGGGGTGGTAGTGGCACTGTAGAGCTAGCTGGTCTAACGATTGACGTATCCTGTGGGGGTTCGTGAATCGGTTTGGACACCAAGCCCTCAGTTTAGGTCATCCAAAACGTGCAGGTCCTGGGGATTCCTAGGAACTACACGACATGGCGCCCAACATTGGTTTGGTTCTTATATTAACAGTTAAAATCTGAGTAGTTCAGTCGTGCTTTTTCAGAAAGCCCTGCTCACACTTTTCAGAGACGTCTGAAGTGGGAAGGGAGATCCACCTCAGCTGAGCAGATATACCCTGTGTATTGGCTGAGGATTTAAACAAGCATGTAAGGATAAAAGGTTCCTACATTGTGCAAAACTCCTAATTACTAAAACTTTTATTATTCTCCTTTTGAGAATGCCTGACAATGCGAGTGGTGGTTCGGGGGAAGACGAATTTGCAAACGCTCTCAACATTACAGAAAACTGCAGACATGCAGTAACTATAAACTGGTTAGGACACGGCGTACCCACAACAGATGGCTATGTTACCTTCGTGATTGAGGCGCACGAGGTGTTCGGATCAGAGGTATTCTATTCTTGGGTTCAGTTCCCGCCTGCAGATCCACAGACTAAATAGTTTCACACATACATTGTAGTTGAACCACCAGAAGAATACATTCCATACGAAGACATTGAAGTCCCGTTAACTTATCAGCATCACAGAAACTGGTTTAAAGGCGCCCTCCCACACACAGCATCTGTCGTAAGACTCGGTCCACTCAGCATAGAAGGAGCAATCTGGCCGGTCTTAGCGATATACACTCCACATCCTGAGATAGATACACTACCAGTGGATGAAGTCCGTACAATATACAAAGACATAGTCCGGCTATACAGACACATTGTTCAGTTTGTCATGCGAACATTAACAGTCCAACCTGCGAGAAATGCTCCAGTCCGTCCACATCAGACCACACCTACAATTAGCCCACAAACACTAAAATCAGTAATGGAGACAATTCCCTCTAAACAGGAGCAAATTCCGTTCTCGATAGCACAAACAATTGCACAGATGGAAGCAGTATTTCCCCTTACGGCTCCGCAGGAAAAACATAGAATGCTAACCATTTGCTTGCCAATGGGGATGGTTCCCTCGATTGAGGATTGTACCACTTGGGGAACAATCTTTGCTGCCGTTTACATCAGAATACACAGTACCCCTTCCATAGCAGTAATTCCAGAGATATTGAAACAGATACAGAATGAGTACGGGGCAGGACCTGCCCTGTACTTGGGTATGAAACTGATGGGTAATTTTGCCAAAGTCTCTGCAATCATGCTGAGCAACATAAAAGGGGAGGCAGCAGCAGTGGCTATACACCACCGCCTAAGGGAAATAGCTCCTATAAATAAGGAGCGAGAGTTACTAAAAATTATTGAAGAAACCTATGCTGCATTAGGTAGAGATAGTTTGGGAGCCAAACCAGGGAAACCACAAATGGCGGGTAGTCCCGACAAGGACAACTCAAAGCAAGCACTCTCTTCTAAAAAGAAGTGGGATCCAAAAATAACAATACAGAAAAGAATTCACGATCAAGGGGTGGGTCTCCCCAACGGGAGTCCTCTGAAAAGAGGTATAACCTTAGGAATCGTGAGAACATTAGGAAACCTGACACAGGTATCAGGACACTGATACACGTTCCTTTAGTTCCTTCCAGGGTACATCAAAAAACTCGGAGAGGGACGGGCGATCAGAACAAAAGACAGAAGATCGACCAAAGACAAAAAGGGAAATACATCGTAATTCAGATTACATTATCAAGCAGGAAAAACAACTTAAAGCATAGCCTCAATTCAAAAAGAAGAAAGTAGCTGGCTTGAAAATTAGACATGCCCAGGTTACTGAGGACTCAGCTTCTGAACAGGGAATGGGCTCTGACGATGCTAGACAGCGCGGAAGAAGTAACAATAGCTCGCCAGAACCTGAAAGATTTTCTGGTGACAGCAGTATTGAATGAACATATCACGGTGGAAACACCCGATACAAGAGTTAGTGTCCCACATAGACTGTACAAAATTACACTCCAAATAGAGGGGGACATCTCAAGAAAAGTTAAAGGTCTCTTTTGGGAGAACTTAACATTTGGATATGACATCCTATTAGCTGAAAAAGATTGGCCACCAGAATTTGTGATGGATTGCCCAAAAGGGGAAAGCATCATTTTGCCTGCTTTCTCCGACCTCGTTCCAGAATCTTTAAAACATTCATACACGCAGGAGTGGGCGCTAGCTCCGGCATTATACCGCAACCATGTAGGGTGGGACCTGGAGTCTACTCACCACAAAATCCCATTAAAATCAACTCCAAATCCACAGAGACAGTACCCTATTAAAAACGATGCAAAAAGACAGGTTAAAGAAATCTTAGACCAACTTGAATACCAATGTGTGATTGAGACTTGCACCTCCCCAATGAACAATCCTTTGTTTCCCGTAATGAAACCTGACAGCTCATATCATCTAGTTTTAGATTACCGACATTTAAACACAAGCACACGAACATTTGCAGGTCAAAACGCACATAGTGCCGCATTAATGAATAACATTGTGCGGAAGGAATACAAAACGACATTAGATATCTCGAATGGATTCTTCTGCCAAAATATAGCTCCAGAAAGGAGATATTTGACAGCATTTTCTGCCCTCTGCACTCAGCGTCACTTCTGTCGTTTGCCCCAGGGGTATAAGAACAGCCCGGGGTATTCTCCAAAAGAGTGTCAGAATTATTACAAACATGCAACGAGGAGGCAGTGTCCTATATAGATGATATCTAACTGATGGACGATGAATTACTAGAACACTTGTGCAGGGTGAACAACATAATTGTGGGTTTCGCCAACTTGGGCTACAAATTTAAATTCAAGAAACCAAAAATTGCCCATCTCAATGTCCTATTTTTGGGATATGAGCTATCAAGTGAAGGCAAGAGCCTGGCAGCCAACTTTTTAGAAAAGTGCGGGATGCTCCAACCTCCGAAGACTCTGAAGGGTTTGCAATCCATTTTAGGATTTCAAAATTTTGGCAGAACATACATTCTGGATTATGCAGAAAGAGTAAAACCTTTCTATGACTTAATCAGACCTGATTTCACAGCACATCAGTGGGCACAGGAACATACAGATATTCACTGTTCCGTTCAGGCTGAAATGATAGCATCAAACAATTTGCACACACTTGTGAATTCTACCAACTTGGTGATCTGGGTGGTCCAGAGTTTATCAGGATATACATACATCACTTTCAATGAAGGTGAGACAGTCCCAATTGCATACAAATCACATTTATATACAAATGCTGAAATACGATTTGCAGCCACAGAAAATATACTGACAGCAGTACAGACTGCTGTAGTGAGAGAAAGAGCACTAGCACCGGGTAGCTGAATAAAGTTACGGCATAGCTAACCCCGTAGCCAGTTTTAACTATTCACATCACAGCACTGCACTCTTACGAACACGCCAGACTCACATAGGGTCTTAGTACACCCGCCCTGACTTAATAAAAACATCCCTGAGCTCCTCCCTCGTAGCGAGGGGGTTGTAGCCCGCGTGAAAACTAGGTCTTTCACGCGAGGAGGCACCCCTATGATGAAGCATGACACCTCTGGTGTGTGAGGGGAACCGTCCTGAAAAGGGATACCCCTCCCCTCACTTGGTAGAGTACACCCAGTCAGTTATATGACCTCCTTTTGATTCTGGACCTGTGGCTTATTCTGTGATTCGTTCAATACATCAGACCCAGCGTCATACTACTATAAGCTTGCACAAACTAATGCACCTGCGCAGAAAATTATGCTGACTAACACCAAGCTGATATATTCAGCATCCTTTATTTACCAACTGTCTATACAAGGTTTCGACTATTGGAGGGACACAATAGACATAAAATCCATCTGAGGGATGAAAGAATGGCAGGTTCAGGGAACAGAGGCTTTATTTAGAGCTTGCCTCATACCATTACAGATAAACTTCCTGAACAGAACAGTGCAACAGTCTACCTGCTACGGGTTTGCAAAAATAAAAGAACTGAAAACGCCACGCATCCCCTCGCCCACACCTATTGAAGGTATATCGAATAATACACTGATAAGTGAGGAGGTACTGGATACAATGATAGAAAATGGTACGTACAATTCATCAGCTCCCAATTAGAAGGGATGGTTGGTTTGGCTGATCGCCACAAATAGGTGTCAATCAAGATTCAAGAGTACCACAGGAGGTTTTAGTATCGATAGGCCTGACCCACGGTATGTAGACACAGACGACCCAGGGGTAGTGACTTCTTATTGTGTTGGGAAATTATGCCTAGAATGGCTAAAAACCTCAACACTATTACAGGTGAAACAACACTTGTCCCTTCTGTCTGATAACATGGATCTTAGGGATTTCTTACTAGGCCCCAAGAAACCGCGTAAAAAACGCTTCTTATATGCCATCCCATCTACAATGAACTGTGGAAAGTCTCCCAACAGGAAGTTGCTGAGATATTACGTGAGATTGATAGAATTAACCTAGAAAAGGCCTTGGCTGTGGTAGACAATGGAATGACCACACTTTCTTCACATATTTATTCACTGGGCAACATTGTGTGCTCAGCAATTGACATAATGGAACAAGATTTGTCTATTCTACAACATGGGCAATCTCAATTGCGCTCCATTATGCTTTTAAGCTGGATGCTACAATCATTGCGTTCTGGCCATGAGCCCTGGCGGTACATTAACAGCACAAATCTGTTTTCGGCTTATAATCTGACTGACAGACAAATGACCATGGCACGCAGAGAAGTGAAGTACACCATGCTGCTCATTGAAAAATTAGAGAAGTTACCTTTTACAGTAGCAGAGTCACAGTCTACGGAATGGTTAATTCATGGCTATATCACACTGCCAATCACGACATTCCAGTTCCAATACTGCCTTAGATACCACCAGGTAGGCAGGTATGAAGCGTTGGGTGAAGGGTACATACAGGAAACATGGAAGTTGCCGTACAGATATAGGTGTAGAAATAAGGACACTGAAGTTTTCTTAAGTGGGACAGACTGTGAGAAGGCTTTAAGTGGGTCTTTAGTGTGCAGGGAGGTCTCGCATCACGGAGCATGTAATGCTTCAATAGTGAATTTATCTTGCTACTTGAAAGACTCCCCAGCTGGCGTGATTCATCTGGTTTTCGAGTTACTCTAGAATGGGAGTTATTTATTGCTGAATGATCAAGGCTGTTGCGGGATGGTGCCAGGCATCGTGTATCTAGTCACAGTAAACTCCAGGGTTGTTTGTTGTAAGCAAGTATTGTTTCCCCCAGCTCGCATAGTTAGGGAGGCACCACTGTGGCCTTCATTGAATGTTTCCAGTATAAGGTTTGATTCTCTGAGCAGACTGAAAGCCATGTTGCTTCAACAAAATGTGGCCTTAACTTCAGCCCGAGAGACTTTTGATCTCCAGGTTGCAAGGTCTTCGGCAGAGATACAGGCCCTGGTCTGTATGAACTTCCCGCTCCATTTCGGAGAAATAGTTCATCGTATCTTTAACATGTCTGATACAAGGGGGATCGTACACTTATTTAAGTGTATTGGATCAGGCCTGTTAACCACCTTTCAGACCATCTTCGGAGTAATCCCATCTTTCATACACTCCGTACTTGGAAGCGTTTTTGGAGGGCTTCCTCTGGTCCTGCTATCAGTGGTGGGCATCCTGATTTTAATCCTATTGATTCGCAATGGACGTCTCAATCCCTCAAGACATGTAGACGACACTGCTGGAACGACGTTGTTGTGAGCGTATGGTGTTCTACCTGGGTACTCCTCAGCTTTGAGAGCTGAGTGAGCATTGGTTCCTGTCTTTTAGACCAGTCTGGCTAGACTGTGTCCTGCCTGTGTTCCGCTGCCTCTTCTGCGGATTTGGATGTGTGTTGGACCTGTGTCTGACACTTCCATCGGTTGGGCCACCGGACATAGACGTACTCCTGGAGCCCCTGCAGGCCCACGTGTAGAGTTGTCAACAGCGTATTCCCATGTTGATGACTGCATTTTTAGAGCCTCCAAGGGATGCTTTCGCTCCTGTTGGAAGGGAAATCGGCTCTGCTCCAGAGGTATGGGCATCAGTTCCAGGCATGCAGGCATCTAATTCTTCCCCGGCGGCTGCTGTGGGAACCAGTGATGACCATCTTTGCTCACTCAAATGATATTGGAAGTGCTGGAGGGATTGCCACCTGCGGATGCAATGTTCAGCGATGTTGAGTCTTCAGCACGGTATTCATAAACAATCTGGCATTTCCTGTGATGGGAACTATTTGGCAATTTTTAAACATTTACCAAATTGAAGGACGAAACTGACTTTGTTTTTTTTTCTCCTTCTCTACTCTAAGCATAATGGCTTTCAAGGTACTCAGTGTAATAATAACCACATATACAAGTTTAGAGGACATTTTGAACGCTTTTAGGGAAAATGGCTTTTCTTTTATGGACACTTTTTACAGCCTTTTTTAGTGCCTTTAGTATTTTAATTATAAATGATTTTATGCTTTTAATGGCCTTAGCTTTATTATTACCTAGCTGACCCTGTTGACCTTTTGATGAGGAGTGGGTGTCATGTCCTTTAGGCTAGTCCTGTCATGTATGCCCCCTTTTACATACATTGTCCCATCCACACGACAATAACGGTTCTGAACAGGTGACCTTTTACCTTGTAGTTTGCCCCGGTCTCTTCGACACCAGGCTCTTAGTATTTCATCATAATCCCTGTACCTGACATACATAAACATGTCCTCAGGCACTGCATAGTTATTCTGTATAAGGGTCACCACTTTTTTTCAGCCTTGGCCAAAAGGCCCGCTGTGTATGATCGCTTTGTTTTAGAAAAACATTTATGATTGTGTTCAAAACATTTATGATTGTTTTCAAAACATATTGATTCTAGAAGAAACCCTGGAGTGACCACTCTACTATATAAGTATATATTCCCCCCTGCAAACGAGAGGAGAATTCCTTCCATGCTGACATGGGGTCCTGCATGCTGAATCTTCGACATCCTTGTGGGGTGTCATCCTTGGAGCAGAGACGGGGTCCTTCATTCTCTACCATCAGGTGAGGGGGTTGGTTCTTCCCTAGGGGATTCTTGGCTATATAAATATATATTTATACACATATACATGCTACACCTACATATCTAGGCTATGTACATTTAGGCAAATTATTTAGGGCGCTCATTATAGGAGTATGCAAGTGCTACTGTCTTATCTGAACTGTATATGTTCATCTTCTTAGCACTATGGTAGAAATGTATCTACTGTTTACGATATTAGTACTTGCGATTTCTTTCGTATGCTTCTGTCTCCTGATTGTCGCAGGAAATATGTTTTACACAAGACTGACGCTGGACCAATAAATACTTATTGAAACGTCCTAACCGCCATCCTGTGTATTTTCTGAGAATAAGCAAGCACGAGTGACTGAGCAAAAACTACTGTACTGTTTTCCACGATCCCTGAGGAATTGGGGTCTCATGTTCAGTGGTTGCCAGAAACTACTTACACCACTGTAAGATTCAGGGGGGTGGTAGTGGCACTGTGGAGCTAGCTGGTCAAATGGCTGACGTATCCTGTGGGGGTGTCGTGAATCGGTTTGGACACCAAGCCCTCAGTTTAGGTCATCAAAAACGCGCAGGTCCTGGGGATTCCTAGGAACCACACGACAGAAGTTCTGCAAAATGTAACAAGAAAGTCAAAGCTCAGAAGCAATAGGCACTCAAGAGGCAATTCAGCATTAAGAATAATTAACTCTCAGCATGTACATGAAATACATATAACAACATTAACAATACAGTGAACTCGGGGTAAAGCACTTCACATGGTAAGACTGAAGCTCACTAAGTTACTCATTCACATTTCCTGTAACAGATATTGACTGCAAATATCAACATGTACATGCAAAGGCTGGGTCTATGGAGCTGATACCTTTGGTGATGTTATAAAAGTAACATTAAGACAATACTTATAGTAGACAAGAAACACCAACTAGGTTGTCAGTTGCATCCATGAATCCTGATGATCACACAGGATCACTGATTAGCAATAAGTCAGGGATCAATAACATTAGGACATAAGGGTCAGTCAAACAGGAACACTTCTACAATGACCAACGCTGGGCTGAATAAAACAGAAGCTTAAAAGGGCTCCCTGATGATCACATGCCTCAGGTGTGATCAAGCTAGGAATTGCCAGCTGTAGGGCTGCCAATTCTTTCCCCCATCCTTGGCCTGCAAAGATAGAGACAAAGCAACAAGCAGGGAACTTTAGGAATTGGAAGCTTTTACTCGAAAAGCATAAAGACTGCCACAAAACCTGGCATGGATGTGAAATGTGAGTCAATTCCAAGCTGTTTTACAGGAAGCTGTAATTCAGAATTGATATATGGCACAAGGTAAAGGGTTCTGTAAATGGAGAATTTGTCAGGAATAGCATACTGGCTATCATGAAACCTAACATTGATCAAAAATGAAAGGGAAATTGAGAATATTGCCGAAGAGGCTTGAAGTCAGTATATGGGTACATAGCACAAACAAAAGTTCAGAGGGTTTAGTTGAACACTGGGTAGTCCACTAAGCAAGTCCCCTAAGTGCGGGGACACAAGTGTAGGGTGTGAACTATGGAAACACCCCATGGGATCAGGTCCTTACAAATAACCAGAATGTAAAAATACAGGCGGAAATGAAGTAAGAATCAGAGAAGGAAGAGTGGACCAGTACAGATAAACAGGGGCAAATAGATGTTATAGCCAGCTGCACAACAGTAACACCAGAATCAGTTGCACTTGGAAGTTGTGGATCAGAAAAGGTTTCAGATTGTTCCAGAAGGACAAGCATGTGTGAAGGTCAGCATGGAGAGGATTAATGTGTACATAGCAGCAGAGCAGAAGGCTTTCCTCTTTGCTTGCCTGGATCAGAACTAGGGAGTTTCTAGTGATATTGAGATTTTGCCTTCCAAGTCTTATTGAGCCTGTTAACCTACAACTCTCATTCACCTAAACATACATAAACTAAATATGACAGTACCCCTTGTTTAAACAAGCAACAGTATTAATGTAGTCCACCTCCACTTTAAATGACATTAATCCAAGATGAGGGGTAATAATAAAGAATAAACAAAGCACATTTACATATCATGGGAAGCCACGTTGTAATTCCAAGCTAGAAACACTGCGAGAATGAAGTTGTATTTACGCTTTCTTTTTAGGTCGGAAACTTCAGGTTATTTGAAAAGACTCATGTAGTCTCTCTTTCAGACACACAGGAACCCTCAAGATTTTCATGCTAATAAGGCTGATTAGGAAAGGGTATACTGCTGACACAGAAAAGAGCAATTACAATCATCTGGTTTTCTAGGGCTTCCAACACAAATACGCAACCCACTTGCAGCTTTATTACAAGTACAGCAGTGACTAATGGGATTCATGGTAACTGATCCTACCTCTCCATTTACATCACATTTATTACCAATGTTGAGTGTGGGGAGAGGCCATGGTTCACATGAGGCGAAGACTCAGTTGAGTTATGATGCCCCTCTCTTCCCTCCACAATCATAGTATATAGAATATTAATGTCGATCTGCATGTGTGGTTTATGCCTTGATGTTCTGTCTTCTGTAGTAGTTATAAACAAAGCTATGTAAGAAAGAGTTGAAAAAGCACCTCATCGAAGAATGCTACATTACGATGTAGGATCAGTATACTTCAGCTACCAGAAAACCACTCATTGACGGTGTCTTTGCCTTTGACCTTCTACAGCACTCAGCTGCCTTTTGAATACATCTGCGCAGTACAAATAAGACATACATACACGCATACATACATATATTTAATCAGAACCAGGATACAAGGGTTAAATCCATGCATTGAGATAACATCAAAATGAAAAGGTTTTGTGACTATTACCAGAAATGTTTGCCTCCATAAGATTCTAAAATACAAGGTATGAGAGAATCAGCAGTATTTACTCAGGTCAATCAGTTTTGCTGCACTACGATAATAACAATGAATGTAACCTTTAGACAATAGTAATACATTTTGAAATGTGGGTTTTGGTCTACTTGCTCTCAATGCATGTTTTACTGGACCATATTTACTTTCACGAACAAGGTATTTTTGTCGTGTGGATATCCTTCATATTTGGCATGTCTCTGGCCCTTATGGTCCTGTTTTGGGCACCCATGCTGTAGAATACATTCGGATTCATTTCTAAAAGAATTACCTTAATTTACCTCCAGTCTGTCCATTGTTTTTCCTGGCAACGATGGACATTTCTATGCACAGTGAAGACCTGTTCTTCTTTAAATGGTATAAATTAAAGCACCTCGTATAAAGCACACACAGTCCTCTGCAGGACAGAAAAGCCATGAGTCCATAATAACAATATATGATTTTTAAACCCCTTTTTCTGATACCTTTGTCAGTTTCTCCAAATCTAGATTACTTTTCTAGAACTGATTGAAACAAATTGAACTTCAACTTTCTTAAGCATGCTGCTTGTCCTCGCAGGGGCGGTTGTGTAGGAATAACACAAAGAAAAGATTAATATAACAGAAATGTCCATGTGAAAATTAAAACTGCCAAGGCATGGTTTATTTTATTTTTTATTTAAGACTGTACACAGTCATCCCTTTCCAGACATTCTGCATGACACCTACCATGCCCTACACGTATTGTACAAAAAATATATATAAAAAGACAATCAACTATTCATAATATCTTTTTTGTGGTTATAGAGCAGTCCTTTTTTCACAGTTCAAACAAACTCTTTTAAAGAGGGTGAGCTTCCTAACTCCAGATATGTCTATTGAATAGGCATGATATCAAAACAATGAAATACAGTGTATGAACTAGCGGCTACTTATACTACCTACCATATGTTCTGTGGGAAACATACATCTAATCAGGTCACATATCAACTCTTGAAACAACAGACGCCATAATGATTGAAAAACATTTGTTTACTAAGGACGGCAATAATTGTAGAAATTATGGCAGCAAATAAATGTATTTACTAAGTACACAGGCAGCAAGGTTTTTCTCAATAATTCCTTTGTATTTTCACACTTACTTTTACAGTAATAGTACCTAATTCATATGAAAAGTCAGACAAAATATCCAGAGATTGATTTTAAATTATAAATAAATACAAAAGTAAATTAAATTAAGGTAAATCTTAGAGGGAATAAAAAAACAAAAGTGTTGCATTCACAAATCTGTCTTAAGTCAAGCCGTTAATAACATGACATTGCATTCCCAATTCCATCCTAACCCCGTGATCCATTCGCTGAAGTCGCAGGATCCTGGACTTATGCCTGGATTCATTGTTGAATCTTAAGACAGCCTTGTGAATATACTCACAGCTAGATGCCCAGGAGTGGGCAGTACTACTTTTTTTTAACTCCAATTACAATTCATCCTTAGGTGAGGATTCTGTCTCTTCTGTTTCTTCTACTTCCTCCTCTTCCTCTTCTTCTACATCTTCCTCCTCATCTGGTTCTTTTTCTTCATCGTCTTCATCATCAGCCTCTACCTCATCCTCCTGCTCATCAGCTGGTTTGTCTTCAGCCTTGGACTTTTCATCCTTATCATCCTGTTTTTTCTTTTCCTCCTCTTCCTGTAATTCTTTCATCTTTTTTTCTGCCTCCTAATAATCAAATTAGATATTAATGGTTAGGTGACATACCAAACATACACAAAGGAAATTGAATAGTCTGTAAAACTAAGACCTGCATTTGTTCAAATCAGTTTTTATTAATATAACATTGATTGCATGAAATCAGTTCTGCTGTCACATCTGCATGTAAAGGTAAGAGGTTATGAACTGACTGCTAAGGTAAAGAAACAAACCAAAAAATGTAATAAAGTTATCTACAACATGATTACCCTACATTAACTTCTTTTCACTGGAAAGAGATTGCTTTCTTTAAAGTAATGAACACAATTTGACATGATTTATATCAATAATAGAAAGTTATCTGCAAGTAATACTTGTTCTTTCCATGAGCTGTTTGCTTCATGCTTGTAGATCATCTGACCATTGAGAGGACCCTAAAACCTTTTAAAATGTTGTGAATACAAATGAGCTGGTACACAAATAACCACACCCTTTGAGATATGATTCCCTCAGTCATGCCACAAATACCAACACATCTTAACTTTTGAAGTTTCCTGCTATAAGATGATAGATAGATCTCCGCCCACAGACCCAAGGAAGAGTAAACTCTAGCCTGCATTTCTAAAAGACCAACCAACATGACAGCAACCAGCAGTGAAATTCATTATATGTAAATGTTTACATGCCTATTCACTGTGGCTCTCCTGACAGCCTGAAAGGATTTTATTATTTAGTGGGTTGATGAGTCCAGGCCAAGAGGACAAAACCAGATAAAATAAGTAGACCATTGAAGTTCAGGGGAAAGGGTGCCTAAATCTATATAATGAAGGAGAGCAACAAATATTAGTTTTAAGTTGACCTATTTCTAATATTTGTCAAATAATGTTGATGATGAGGATGGTGAAATATACTTATAAAGTGCTACTGTTACCCTACAAGGGTGTACTGGCGCTAGGTAACTAAAACCAATTTATATATATGTGACTCCTCCCCTCCACAACCACTTTTTACTCATCCAAAAGCCTCCTCCTATTGCTATGACCTCCAAAAAAAAAAAAATCTAAATCCTTCACTCTTTTATCCCTCCACTATCCTTTTCTTACAGATTAGCGTGCTACTCGCCAATAAAGCGCTTCAACACCCCATCAGGGTTAGATAAATGCAAACCTTTTTCCCTTTTCTACCCCTCCCCAACCCTTCTCAATCCAGATAACTGACTAACATATCCACCACTCAAATTACTTTCATGTTTCAGCATACTAATTCAACACTAATCCTTATGGGTTCCAGAGTAGTGTGCTACTCGCCAAAAAAGCGCTTCAAAACCCAATAAGGGGTAGCAAGCACTATATAAATACAAACCTCTCTCTCTCTTCTATCCCGCCGCCTACCCTTCTCTATCCAAATAACTGAATAACATATCCACCACTCAAATTACTTCATATTTCACTATACTAATTTTTAACACTAATCCTTTATGGGTTCCGGAGTAGTGTGCTACTCGCCAGAAAAGCGCTTCAACACCCATCAGGGGTAACAGGTGCTATATGAATGCAAACCTTTCTTCCCCTTCTATCCCTCCGCTATCCTTCTCACTCCAAATAACTGACTAATATCCACCACTCAAATTACTTACATATTTCACCATACTAATTCACCACTAATCCTTTATGGGTTTCCGGAGTACCGTGCTACTCGCCCCAAAAAAAAGCGCTTCAACACCCCATCAGGGGTAACAAGGGCTATATAAATACAAACCTTTTTTCCTCTTCTATCCTTCCGATTCCAAATAACTGACTAACCTATCCACCACTTGAAATTACTTTCATATTTCACTATACTAATTCAACACTAATCCTCTATGGGTCCCGGAGTAGCGTGCTACCCGCCGAAAAAGCGCTTCGATGCCTCGTCAGGGGTAGTAAGCGCTATATAAATGCAATTACAATACTATACAATATTTGCTGAAACAGCCATGTCTTCAAATTCCTTCGAAACACCTAGTTTTGTATTCTTTGAAGTCTTCGTCATTGTTTTGGCTGGAAGTACTAGGTAAAAGGCATTACAATAGTCCAGCAGTGATAAGATCAAGGTTTGCACAACTGGTATAAGAGTCTACATAGGAAGCAAGGGGAGCACTTTGTGCAATGATCTTAACTTCAGAAAACAGGAGGCTAAAACCAGATTTACTTGTTTATTAATTCTGAGCTCGATATCTATGGTAGTGCCCAGGTGTTTTTGCTGTCACCGGGGGCAACCAGTTAGGTGACTGTGTAACAGATAGGGGACCAAAGCATAAATTCTGTTTTGCCCTTGCTCAATTTTAATGTGTTGGTACACATCCAATGCATAACTGCCAGCATGCAGACATGAACATTAATGGCCACCTTCATCTCCTCTTCCACTGGCACTACGATTTGGGAGTCTTCCGCATAAGGCATCGGAGATAGCTCAAATCTCCATATAAGGGTTGCCAGGAGGCAGATATATAGGTTAAATAAAGTGTGACTTAAGATAGAGACTTGGAGAACTCCACATGGCAAGACCTATTGTTTGAAGATAAGGAGGACATCTTGACAGTTTGTGTTTGATTAAAAATGAGGGAATCCAGTCTAAGGTGTTTCAAGTACTCCCAAAGTTTATAGTCTTCAAAGCAGAATTGGGTGGGAGATCATGTCAAAAGCAGCACTGAAATCTAGTAATACCAGTGGTGCATATGACTTTTATCAAAGAGAAGTCATATATCATATACTACTGTTGTGCAGTGCAAATACCTCAAGCCAACTTTGAATTTATCCATTAACTTATTAGTTTCAATATCTTCTCAATTGTTTACTGATTTTTTTCTCCAGTATTTTCACCAGGAAAGTTAGTCAATTTATTGACCTATATTTTGAAAGTTTCTCAGGGTCAGCAGTTGATGTTTTCAAAATGGGAAATATTTGAGCTTCATTCCCTGATTGTGGGCAAATGGCAGAACTAACTGACTGATTACACAAGTTAGTTAACACTGATGCTAGCGAGCCGGTCCCCTACTGTAAAAAAGAAGTTGGAGAGGGGTTCAGCAGCAGTCAGATTTTACTGTCAACATCAATCTTTGGACTGGGTCATACTGTAATAGTTCAAAATCTGTTAATGTAGAGACCAGATTCAACTGCTGGACGTAGTCTTCATTTTCATCAGTCTCTGCCAGGTTAAAGGTTTGACTGATTTTATCTATTTTTTCCTGATAAAGGCCAAAAAGGATTCACATTAATCTACGCCTAAAAGTTTTGTTTGTTTGAACGAAGGAAAGCACATATTTTTTATAATATTAAAGACTTCCATATCTGAATTATCTGCTGCTAGAATTTTCTCCGCATTGTAGTTTTATTTTACCGATTTACATAAGTTCCTGTTATATTCATAAAGTTTATATGAAATGTAATTTGGACCAAATGTATTTTTTTTTTTAAGTTAAAACAAATTGATGACGGGTGACCAAAAAAGGGTTCAAACTGAGGAGAAGCCCACAACAACATTAACTGCTTAATGGCAACAGTTGCCTTCCTATCATCTATGCACCCTAACCCCATTTAAAATGATGTTGAACACAGTGCACAGTCACTAAAAACTATCTTTTCAACAACAAACTGAGATCAAATCATTATTTAAGAATGAAACATGATATTCTCTTTAAAAAAAACTTTCACCATAGATTACTATAATTATAAGAATAATGGCCGCGATACTCAGAATAGAGAGAGAAACGTGGGCAAACCCTCTGAAAGTGATGCAAAACTGCCAGGCAAAATAGATCATCAGCATTTGTGAATTTGCACTTATGAGGAACTTAAGCAAAGTATGGTATTCAAAATACCATACCTAACATGTATTTATAAGCACTTCCATTTCTATGCATGCCTCTAGCCTCTACCAGCAACCCTCATGGATTTGAGATGCCATCTGTGATGTCATCAGTCATGTGATTTAACACTTCATGAGTGATGTAATATGTGAGGTTACAGGCAGTGCATCGTGCGGGTGCAAGTCATAGTTAGGACAGTTACGAATAACTGGTGAATTTCACTGTTTTTCAGTTTTTTTAACACTAGTTTTTATATTATTATAAAACCTAAGTATAACTCAAATTTAAAGTTTGCTTTTTTCAGTGAATTTTTAAGGTTTTGTAGCGTAAGTTAAAATCTTTGAACCTTACCTTCATGTAACTCCACTTTAGCCTTTGTTTTTTAACATAAAGTGAGATATTATTACCATACCTAAGCGTACTTCGGCTACGTGTGCCCACCCCTCCGCAAACATCTAACACCCCCCCCCCCCTGCCGTTCATGGCCTTCGATTTTGCGTGGCATGATGGTTGGCTGCAGGGCCTGGTTTGTGGCCCTGCGCCCAACCCCCTGCAGGTGGTGAACCCCACACACACCCAACCCAAGTGTTTTTGTTCCTGTCCCGCAGTATCTAAGGTGAAATATCTTGTATTTATTTGTTTTTTCCCAGTTGTCTGATATGATGGACAACAAAACAAAATGAACACAAACGAAAATAATTGAAAATGACTCGGGAGATAAATAACCAGTTGTAATCTACATCGAAAAGAAAGTACACTTTGGAATGAAGAAACTTTAGGAAGTAGGACTCACTGGCTGAGGATGATGATATTTTTTTGCTTAAAAACACAAACCCTAAGACACACAGAAACTACATACGTTCTGGGCACCTTAAGTATGTAAAATGTACTATTATTTGACGAGTAACGTAGACACATAATAAAGTTTTGAGGTCAGCAGCTTTCCGAACTTTAGGTTACTTTGAAGAAATTCCACATTTGGCGAATGATGTGAGAGACCCACTGGAATCTAAAGACTTGTTAACAATAAAAAATGGTCTACTGTACAAGGCCAACAGTCATTTAGGCTAGTCTGTTTTTCAAATAAATAAACAGTGACCACAGGCTGAGTCTATGGTTAGTATTAAGAACATATTTACCGTTGTCACGCCCCATGTTTCATTTCCAATTTCTTCAGCACGTTTGTCGTCATTTGTAATAAGGAAATTGTCAAAGATGGTACCAGATTTCACCTGTTGAAATATTTCATACTTATTATATTGGTCTATAGCAGTGACTCCATTATTAATTAAAGTTCACATTAAATTAAGAGTTGTGATTGCTGAGATAGGCATATAATGAAATCTTTCAACATCGCTAAACGTACTTCGTAGATTTAATTTCTTTGCAGTATCCTGGTACTGTTCTTGTCCCAAGTATTCATTTACGCCTATTTCTTTCATTCTGTAAAGGTCTCTAGCTATGTTTTCTACACTCTGGCATCCTTCACAAGTCAGTCCAAAATCTCAATGGGGGTAGGATTGGGAGGTACATGTGCCATGAGAAGTACAAGACCTGCAGGAACACTTTGCATCCGGAGTTTTTCACCCTGACACCACACCTCAAAGCAAGTGAAACGTTTCAGTGACAATGCAGCTGAATATGGCGAAAAGCATTCAGGAATGCCCCCATGTTATTCTTGTTAATCCATAACAGGAGGTAATCACCCCTGCTCGGAATTACCATTGCCCATAGTATCAGTAGTTCCCAGAGGAGGGGAGAAATTTCAGACAGATTATCATCCCACTATTAAACCGTTCCCCTGTGCCTTTCTTCATTTTCCATCATCACCTCTCTTCTGTCTCATGTCTGTTTCAAATCTGAACTTTAAATGTTACAGTCACCAGTTTACCTTTAATCATAAATGAAATTCAACTATTTTTCGCTTTCATTGTTTTATAGTCTGTCACTATATTTACCAATAAAATTTTGTTAAATTAAAATATTTTTTTTAATTCAAACCAATTTTGAATTGAAAATAGCCTTTGAAAAACCTTCTTCGCACAAAGTGTAAAATACATAAACACATGCATGCAAACAAGTAACAAGTGATCTTCGCAGCATGCATTAATATTACAAATGTATTTTTTCTTGGTCAATTTGCGGCAGAATATGCTACATCTACATCTTACTTGGAGGTTAGTGTATGATTGTCACTCGACATTCTAAAACAAAGTTGAGCTTATTGAACCCATGAAAATAGAAGCACGCCTCATCTAATCGTAATTCCACTTCAGGTGGTTCAACGTCAAACTCAGCACATGCTTGGGTTACTTATTGCTAATCTTCATTCCTCCTTCCTTGTCTCAGTATTTACTTTAAATGAGCAAACAAGTTCCACATACCCATCTAATCAATGTTATCCCAACCTGTCTTCTATTTGTTCTAGAAATATAGGCAGTACCTGCAACAAATCCCCCCTCCCACTGCCTCTTTCTGATGTTACAAAAGCCCTTCAATTAAAAAACTAATGAAGAAAATAGGGCAGAGAGGGAGGGTTGTAAGCACAGGGATGAGGAAAGAGGAATTGGAGTAATAAACATTACTGGTAAGTAATCCAAAAATGACCTCCTCATCCCTTTCAAGTACCATTCCTTACTTAAATGAGTAATACCTAAGCGGTATCCCTTCATCGAGTTTGATAGAATCTAAAGGATGAATACATCCCACTGAGAGCACAGAACACCAAAAACATTCTTTACTTCCACAACCAATCAGTGTGACAGGTAATACTGGATACATGCACAAAGCTATTAGAAAAAGCAAGGAAAAATACAAGAAATGACATTCAATCCCAATGGACCCAAAACTAATTATACTTCATATCTCTGACACGCTAGGGGGCAATAGATACAAACTGTCTCTGTGCTTCCTCGGCTTGACTCTGGCGAAACGGGACATAGCGAGGGGCTGGAAGGCAGAGGCCCCTCTGTCTTTGGCGGCATGGAAGAATAGTCTAGACTAGTGCATTGGTCTGAATGTGGCAGTATGCAAAGCCCGTGGATGTTCACAGAAACACACGAGGGTGTGGCAAGTGTTGACGGACTACAGGGAAATAGTTCTGGAGCCTATCTGTCCCACATGACATGATATAAATGACAAAATACGCCCGTTTGAAGAGTAGGGTTGGACATGGTGGGCCAGATATGGAGGGACTAATCTGGAGGCTTTTCTAAGTTGTATCTCATACTGTGATCTTGGGTAAAAGGTGGGGTTGGGCCGTGTTGTACAGGTGCATGCTGGTATACAGGTTTCTTTTCACATACACCTGTTGTTGCACAAATTGGTGGCTGGCTGGCCGTATGTCTTTGGAAAAAAAAGTAGATAACATCTGTTTAAAAGAAAAAGAAATTACATTGAAACAGTCATAGATTTAACAAGAACCTGAGACCAAAAACAAACTCAGAATCCTTATCTGCATTTAGCCTATAATGCATAATGAAAGCGAGGAAGCTGAGGTGGCAGCTCTGAAGATATCAACAATGGATGTCCCCACCCATTCCCATGAAACTGCCACCCCCTTGTGGAATGGGCCTTAATCACACCTGGGAGGACTCCACCAGATGCCTGATATGATAAAGAAAATATAGACTATCCATCTACTCAAAGTGGAATTAGAAGACTTCTAACCTCTTTTAGAAGTGCCAGAATTTAGAAACAGGCTTTTAGAGTTCTTAAAATCAACTGTTTTCGTAAGATAAATCTTTACAGTCCTTACAACACCCAAAAGGTGAATCAAGGGATCCGAACTTGAGGATGAATTTGACTCCAAGAAGGGAGAATAATTTCTTTATTCCTATGGAAAGGGGTATTTACTGCAGGCAAAAATTTGGGGCTTAAGGAAAGTACAATACAATCCTCAAAAAAAATCAGATAGGGATGGCAACACACAAGTGCTCCTAACTCCCCCAGTCTTTTTGCTGTAGTTAAGGCTATCAGAATAAAAATCTTGAGTAAGAATGAGACTTTTATAGAAAAGCTAAAACCAAAGGGAAATCCGAAGGAGGGAAAGGAGATCTAACCAGATCCTAATGAATAAATTCCTTTCCTAATGAATATATTCCTCTCATAATCTTCTCAGTTAGCCTATCCCCTGAGCTCATTGGGCTCCACAGTGACAGTATTATCTATACAGGCCAGAAGCACAGCCTTCCCAGGAGAACCCCACTCAATTCTTGATCTCCGGGAACCTGGTCTGAATTAAATTCTGAACCTACTCAGAAAACCACCCTGAACATTTTATCCTGTGGCCTAATAAGTGAATGGCGTACGTTTAATACTATCTCTGTGACAACATACCATATCTTACTTGAGTTTGTTTCTTTTGATGTATCTGTTTTTGATTTTGTTTATCAACCATATGTGCAGCGCTCTGATTCCCTTGGGTCATGTTCGCGCTTTATGAAACAAATAAAAAACCCTTGGTCTCAACATTTCAAAACCCATAAAATGTTTTGATACGAGTGGTTAATTGAAGAAAGGTCATTCCACGGAGATCTAAAGGCTCTATTGGCAGACCAGTGTAACGTAAGTGTAGGCAGGAATCATTTCTTATCAAAGCCATCCTGAAGAAATTGCAGAATGTCCCCCAGAGAACTCTGAACTGGAGAGAGGTTATTTAGGCCTACACCAACTGCAAAAAGAAGCCCAATGTGGACTATAAGCCTTATTGGTGGAACTTCTCCTGGAGACCTGCAGAGAGATAGAAACAGGGAAGAATCTACTCCTGATCCACAGCAAAATACCGAAGAAGAGGGAACCAAAGTCTTCTCGTCCAGAAGGACAGTACTATGATCTTGTCTGCTACTTCCCTCTGAAGTCTTGCCAAAACTCTTAGTATTAGGAAAATGGGAGGGAAGGTGCAAAAAAGGCCTTCCAGCCACGGGCTGGTTAATGCTTCCACCCCATTGCTGACAAACCTTGAGAAGAATCTCAAGAGTTGGGAGAGCTGATGTGTTGCAAAAAGGTCTACGAGAGTAACACCCACGTTTGACAAATCAATTACAAAATTAAGGGACTCAGAACGAACTCCTAGGAGCATCAGAAACCTCAGCTTAGCTAATCTACCCAAGAGTTTGAAATTGATATGGACTGCTCTTAGATAAAGTAGATTCTGGCTGACTAAAAATATACTGATGAGTTAAAAGTCTGGGGGCCTGGGAGCCAGTGCCAAACTGGTGATTTAGGTAAGTCTTGGCTACCATATTGTCTGTACAAATCAGTAGAGCTTTCCTTTTCAAAATGGTTGAAAAGAACTGGACTGACCCCATATTGCCATTAGTTTCTTGCAGTTAAAAGACACTATCGTCTTCACTCTCTTTCAGAGAACCCAAGCTGTCTGGGACCCCTAACTTGCCCATATCCCGAACTGCTGCCATTTTTAGTCACAATAATTGGATTTGGATAGGAAAAAATATTCCCCTGGTCCAGAGTTGAGGGCATCCTTCACCAAGATAAGAGCTCTCGAGTCATTGGATTCAGATTCTCGTATTTCTTATGGACTGGCACTCAAAGACACAGAATATGTCAAACTGCCTGCGCCAGCTGGAGGCACGCCCAGAGAACAAAAAGAGAGATGCGCCTGTAAAAAAATAAAAAAGGTAAAGCCAACTCCATTTGAATTATAGAATTGCTGTTATTCTTAAGTTTGCAAATCGCTCAACTATATAACCTTGATAACCTGTTGTGGAAATCTATAGGGCTAAACTTCGTAATGCTGTCCTCTATGGGTCCAAGCTCTGGGGGTATTTGCTCAGCAGAGGCTTTGATAAAGGATGACAATAATTTTATTAGATCACTACTAAAGCCCACATGGAGTACTCTGGTGCTTCCGTTATGGCTTGACCTCACTCTAAAAACGATTACCCCTATTTCCAATTTCAAGCCCCTTCTATACTGGATAGGCATTTGGATAACGAGTGAACTCGTCCCATAAAGAGAAGCCCTACCAGATGTCAAACACAGGCCTACAGCCCTTAAGATTCTATGGATGTATTGGGTCGGAGCAATTACTGGCTGGTTCTTCATTGATCTCAATTACCAGTATAGGAGCTGTAAAACGCAGGTATTGGAAACTTATGTTAGAAAAATGGCTACCTAGAACTCCTACTGAGAGTCTGTCTGATCGCTTTTCAACAATTAAAAGTGACCTAAAATTTGTTGCGTTTTTAGCTGGCATCAACCCTTCTTGACCAATGCCTTCTATATAAAATTTACATTTGGCACTCTTCTGCTTGCTACTTTTACTTGCTCATGGTCCAGTAGTAAACCTGAAACAAACGTGTTCAGAGTGCAACTTACTAAAAAATGGGTATACGAGAAACTGAGAGCCGAGATCCATCATTCCTCTTGGTCAGATTGTGGATTAAACACTACTAGGTTGGTTTGAGGATATGACAGAAGGACGCTAGCACCAATGTAGTCTTTGCTGTTTCAAAATTTCTACAATCTGCATGTCACCTAATATTAAAATTAACTCAGCATAGATAATTTTGTGTGTGTAACACACATCTGTATAGGTGGATTGCATTTTAGCATGGATTATTTGGAAATGTCTATCCTCATTTTTATGTGATGTTAGATCATGGTTCATAAATTATATTAATCGATTCTGAGACTAATTGTATATATTTTAGTCTGTTTGAAGATGTTTATTTATTTTTAATGTGTTGACGGGTTAATTAACCCGATCTAACAGTAAAGCAAGAAATAAAGGTAAAGCAACTAAGATAACTGTTCTTCTACAATCTGTATATCACTGATAAGGTAGAGGATATGAAGGGAGAATAATATTACTATGTCTTCCTGGATTCGAAGCCACTCCCTTGCTAGTGCTTTATTGTCACTAGTACAGGCTCCAGGCGATGTCTGCGTTTCAATTTTCTGACTTGTGGAAGAAGCACTTTCCCTATTGACATGTCGAAGAATGCCCCAATGTACTCGAGTCTCTGAGGTGCGTCAAATGAGACTTTGTCCAATTGATTAGGAACCCAATTTTCCGAACAGTTTGAATGGCCACACTGGTGTCCCTTTTTATTTGCTCATGTGAGGGGGAATAAACCAAAGGTTCATCCAAGTAAGAGTGGATTTTTATTCACCAGCTGTGAAGACACAATGTTAGGGGTAACATCTTTGTAAAGACTCTGGGAGCAGTCTTTAGTCCAAAGGGCAGGACGCTGAACTTCCAGTGCTGATTTCCAATTTCAAGCCTGAAGAACCATTGAAGTGAGTGAGCAACTGATATGTGGAGGTATGCATCTTGTAAATTGATGATGGTCAAAAAGTCTCCTTCTGTAACTAGACAAATTACTTGTTGTAGTGTGTACACTTTGGAATGAACCATTGAAATGAAAAGATTGAGGAATTTTAAATTGATAATCATCCTCAAGTCTTCCAAAGACATTTTGTTTAACCAAAATATATTATGGAGTAACAAACTGTCCCTCTTTTCTGTAATGGGACAAGAAGAATAGCCTCCTTCTTTATCAGAGATTCTACTCTCTCCTGCAGTGCTTTTTCCTTGACTTGTCCTTTAATTTGGCCAGGGGGTTTGGACAAACCAAGGCTCCTGAAAAACTGAAGAAATGTCCATGACATATACATGCAAAATTAGGTTTATGACCCATGGATCTGAAATCCATGTGTACTGTTTCTCCTGGAAAACTGTTAGGCGGTTTCCAAATGGCCCTGGCGGGGTTCCAGAATAGTCAGAAATTCTCCTTGGGGTTACCCTTCCCCTGGAAGACTGGTGAGAAGAAGGGTTTTGAGACCCCTAGGCTGAAACTGGGATCTACTGTGATAAAAGTAGTTTTGCCTCCTTTTATCATAATGGAATTTCTTCTTCCTTCCCAGGATCTAGGGTAATGACAGAAAGGCTGGGTGTCCTTTTGGGTCTTGAAGGATTTGAGAAGAACCTCCTCTACTTCTTTTCCAAAAAGATTGTTGCCAGAAAAAGGCATCTGAATGAGATAATTCTACTGTGTTGAATCTAACAAAAAATAACATCCAAAAGGATTTAGCCTGGATCTCCATTCGTCCCAACAAATACAAACAGCCCTCCCCCTCCTGGATGCTGGAAGACAAGGCATGAAAATCCTTAACCATGGACTGGGAGGCGTCAACAGCATAGATTTCTGATTTCATGGTAAGACCAAGACCAGCATGTGCCCTCTTCAAGGTGCATTCCACCTTCTCATCAACTTGGTCATCCACTACAAAATCTTCTGCTATTAAAGAAAGTTTCCCAAGCAGATTTGCCAATGTAGGGTCAATAACAAGGACTGTGGAAGCTTAGTATCACTCTTTGCTATGGGATACAGTCCGACCATAAACCTTGGCACTGATACTCTGTAAGGATGCTTGCATCCTCATTTTAGTAATTTCTGAATAGCAGGAATTACAGGAACCTTAGGGAAGGAAAGTATTTGAAATTGGGAAAACAACACCCCGCTAGTACTGGGCTTGGCATCTTCTGGAGAGAGTTGCAGATTTTATTAAAGGTAAGAGATTACTGGCTTAAGACCTTCTTTTAAAATATACTTCCCCTTGAAGCAAAAAGATCACTTGGAAAACCAGATTTTTCCTCCTCATAATATCGAGAAACCCAAGAGGAACTTGACGATGGCAAGAAGACAGAAAAATTTGACCCTTCTCAAGATAACGGAGACTGATGAGAAGGAGAACTCCTGCTACGATGTAGATCATAGGTCTCCGATAGAGATCTGCCCATTTCCTGGAGATCCCTCTCAGAAGCTGAAGGTGGCCTAGGTCTCCTTGTCTTCTTATTCCATGAAGACAAGGAGAAGAAGAAGATGGGTGCTTTTTCTGTAGGTATTTCTCCATCTTGACTCATGCAAAGATACACATCAAGTGAAGGGCACACTCAAGGTGAATAAGTATACCCGCGGTTCCTCTGAAATAGGCAGATAAAAACATGCCTGATCAAAAATATAATCTGAACCTTAAGAGGACAGCAAATGTTTTCCCTTCTTCCCCTACAAAAGTTAAAATGATTCTATAAAGCTATTAAAGAATATCTATATTTAACCAGACATAATTACAGAAACATGATTGTTGGAAAACCCAGGACGAAGTAAAGAGTGAGAGTCTAATACCAACAGCATTAGGCCTCATGTGACTTTTTAGGAAGAAAGTCAATATTATAAAAGACTTTTCTTTAAAAAACATTTTTTCATTCTTTTTAAGTCACATCTGCTCTAAACATCCTGGAGAAAAGGTCACAGGAAATGCCAGAGGCACCTAAACAGCCCTCTTTTATTTAAGCTTTCCTTACCCCTGCTCTGCAACCTGGTACAGAGGGAGAAGAGAGAGGTCACAAAACATTCTCAGTTTAAGCAGACCCAATCAATTCAAGCATGGATCTAGATACAAACATGGGACAACAGGCACCTCAACACAGGAAATCCCCAGCATGAGCCCTCTTCTGGGTTTACAAGTTGGAGCTGGTGTTTTTCGGCTCATTCATCATTTTGGATTCTGTTTCCCGCCCGCCCGTCAGAGAAAAGAGCGGCTGGGAGACTGCTGCCTAGATATATTTTCCCACGCCAGCCAGAGAAATGTGCGGCTGGAAGACCGCAGCTAGGACCCGGTTCCTGCACTCCGTCAGTGAACCAGGCGGCTGGGAGACGAAACTGCTGGAGCTGTGATCGCGTCTTCTGCCCTGGTGGAATATGGTTTGTGTACAGCGAGCTTTGGAATTGAGATAAGTTCTTGCCAGCTAATCCATGTTTGCATACTTTATTCCTTCTCGTTTTTCTATTCTTTTTTTTTTGTTCAAACAATTCATTGAACTATGTCCCAGTTTCAGGGTTTGCTCTAACTTGAGACATTGTTGGTTTGACTTCAACTAAGGACACGTTGATTTTGTTTGAGAAACTTGCAGTGACATTGTTTATTCATTTTGCTGGATCGAAGAAGATTTTGCATTAGCTTTGGTGCTGACTGCTTGAAGAGTATGTTGTGAGTATGACATATCATGAAAGATAACATGCATTTATAATGTAGCTGTATGCAAACCTTATGAGGTGTCTGGTGCATTGCTATTCTTTTCTTTCCAATCTAGGGCACATGCATACACAGTCGCCTCGAACACAGACAGACGTCCCCGCTCTTTCCAGATTGTTACAGACGAGGTCCTTCTGGTGTCTGTAGCAGTATTTTCTTGTTTTATCCCATTCCCCTTTTCCCCTGTGTGGTATCTCCCAGGATAGTGATCTATACTTGCTCTTGTGGACAAGCTTTGTGCATCACCCCCACTGGTCGGATATCCAGGTTAGTGGTGTTCCAATCTGAGGCTTTCATCAGATGCTAACAGATTATTATTTTAGAGATGGGTGGACCATTCCAAATGTACGCACCTACCTTTCTTCTCCGCCGTCTGCCATCCTCACAAGCTGACAACAGATACAGTACATGCCTGACCACTCCTTCACTCCCTTTCCTTGTCTGGTTCTCCTGAGACCAACCCCAAACCGGTGAACAGACAGACTATCAAAGTTGAAATATCGAGTGTGATTAATATCGAGTGTAGAATATCGAGGATGCAGAATATCGAGGTAAGTTATATAGTTGAAAAAAATATCGAAATTTGTGTAAGTAAGAAACATTGATTTTGAAAATATCGATGTAAAAAATATAGTTGTTAATAATATCGAATATTTAGTTGTTTTTTTTGCATAATGTTTAAAATAATTTTTTAATGTTGGTAATAGTTATTTTACATGTATAAATATTATTTGTAATGTTAAAATATATTTTTTCATTTTTTCCCCTTATTTTTAGGAGCAGGATGTTGGGTTTATAGGGAATAAGGGTGGGGAGTAATTTAAAATATATTTGTTTAAAGTAATATATTTTTTTAAATTTTTATTTATAATTTTAGAAGCGGATGTTGGGTTTATAGGGGATAAGGGTGGGGAGTAATTTAAAATATATTTGTTTAAATTAATATATTTTTTGGGGGCGTGGCTTGAAGAGCCATCATGGTGGATGCAGCCTAACCAGGCTCCGCGCGTCCACGCCATAATCCGACGATTATCCGATCATAATCCTACTCAGAGGTGCTACATCAGCGTGGCAAGTGTCCCTGACGGAGAGAGGAGTCGTTTTACCGTCATTGGTGGCTATCGGGCTGCGGGGAGAACTGTATCCTGCCGGCGAACACTGGCGGTGTCCAGGCCGGGTCTCCCATCCAGCGCCCAGAACACCGAGGAGCGGCGTCGCAGCGGAGCTCGGGCCCGGGACGTGGCCCGGAGGTGAGCGGCGCAGCTGGGGGAGAGAGTAATTTAGCACACCCGGCGCCCCCACACGTAGGATCCATTGACTGTCTCGGCATGGCGCCATAGTGGCGTCTGCCCCTCCCCCCACCTGAAGCTCCGCCATTAATCGAGGGAGGCCTTGGCCGTGTCTCCCTGCCGGTTGGAACAGCAGGGGCCCTGAGATCCAGCTGCAATGGGGCGCTGGCGATTACCACCGCCTTGGGGGTTGAGACGCGACGATCCTGACTGCGCCTCCCCGAAAGGACGTTGTTCGGCGCGGGGCCCTGAAGCTGCCTTGCCGTCATCGGCTGCCAGTCCGCAGCGGAGGAGACCGGGGCTGGGCCGCGGCCCCAGAGGTGAGCGATCCGTGGGGGCGTGGGTCTCCATTGCTGCTTGATGACCCCCCCCCATAGCTCTTTGCGGCCGTACTGAGTTCACACAGAGGAAGGGCCCCCCTCCCTCCCCCGGTCTTGAGGCGGTGCCGTGACTGCGGGCGGGCCTCGGCTGGGGCCCTTCCACTGATTCGTGCTGCTGGGACTCTAGGCACGGCCTGCTACATCCTCTCATTAACTCCGGAGGGGGGGAGATCGGCTGATGGTGTTTGCAGCCCCCGCACCGGCTAACCAGACGGCAAGGCCCTGACCGGCATACTTTCCCACTCAGTATTGTGCCCAACTGGGGGCGGCCGGGAGGGGGGCCGAACAGGACGACACTGGCCATAGTGGAGCTCTCCCCACAGGGCACGCCAGCGCCGGGGCCAATATCCTCGTCTTGATTGTGGCCATTCCCGAGACAGGACTCACCTGCGGATATTATCGTCACACACGCGGTGTGGGCGGCATAATCCATCGAGGGCCATCATAAGTCACAGCCTCTGGCGCATCTCGAGGGACAGGTGAGAGTGCGGCGGCTTCCCCCTAGCAGATTGTGAGCTGATGAGCCGGGGGGGCTCCCCTCTTTCGCCACATCCGGTCAGGAGCCCTTGGCTTCGGCATTTCTGGAGCTGAAATACCTTGGAGCCCCTACTGCACTCCTCGGGCCTGGTCCTGGACGTTTTCCGGGGAGCACTGTTGGCGGGTGGTCCGGCGAGTCTGGTCCTCTTATAGGGCCTCCTTGGCAGGCAGTTGTGGGCGGCGGAAGCGGCTGAGCTAGGCTCGGTGTGGCTTGCGGCCCATGACACACCTGGATCCGTGAGGGCCCGGTGACGGTGCATCCCCATTGTGAGGCTCGGCGTGGTCCCCGCGACTTTCACCTGCATTGAGGCTGCACCTCCCCCGGTGCGCATACAGTTCTGTGACAAACGCCGGTGTTTCCCTGGGACAAACCCAGCGGAGCTGGCCCTAAACAAGGCACCCTGGACCAGTTTACTGCGCCCACTGGGAGCTCCACAGGAGGCGAAGGGGCGAGTTCGACGCCCGACAACGCGGCCCTTCTTTTGGCGATAAATAGCTCCAGAGATATGCTAGAGGCCAAGATTGGAGCAGTGGGGTCGGAAGTCTCTTTCTTGCACCAAGATCTACTTTAGGCAGTCGACCGCATCACGGAGGCGGAGACGAGGGTTTCGACAGTGGAGGACACAGTTTCCACCCTCCAAAAAAAAGTCAATAAACTTACTGTGGTATCGCAGGAGCTGGCCTCCAGGGTGGAAGATGCAGAGGGCCGAGCGCGACGCAACAATTTGCGCTTTTTGGGCCTACCGGAGGGATGTGAGGGAGCCTCCATGACCCGCTTCATCACTCAGTGGCTTATAGATCTTATGCCACGGGACCTTCTATCTTCGTGCTTCGTGGTGGAGCGCGCTCACCGGGCCTTGACCAAAAAACCTCCCCCTGGCGAAAATCCCAGACCAGTCATTGCAAAACTACTGAACTACACTGACTGGGACACAATCCTGCAGTACGCCAGGACACATAAAGAACACTTTCAACACGAGTCACGGCCCGTAATGGTGTTCCCGGATTACACACGTATGGTCCAGCAATAACGCCAGTCCTTCGCAGCTGCGAAGCGCAAATTACGAGACATGAACCTGCAATATATGCTTTTATATCCAGCCAGGATGAGGGTGATTTTCAACTCCAAATCATATTTCTTTGATACTCCGGAGGCCGTCTTCGCGTGGGCCGATGAACGCCCCAGTCTCCGGTCGCATTCACCACCGTTGCTGGACTCAGACTCATCCCACGGATCACGACGGAACAGATCTCGAAGGACTAAGTCCAAGAGACGCCACAGATCCGGATCGGACAGGCACTCCACGAGTCCGGAGCGGGTCTCCTGAGCTTTCCGTCACACCTCTGGCAATCATCCCCATGTTGTCATGGATTGCTGCTCATTAGGACTCTCCAAATACATATTCCTCTGAGTGGGCGTGGATGCCAGGCCATGGGACTACCAGGCCCAGGACACTTTGTGCTCCCCCTTGTTTTCATGTTTTATGGGTGGGTAGGGTACCTTTGGTGTGGGGGCCCGGGTCTCACCTGTTGGGGGCCCGGTGTGCCCTGCACCGCGACAGATGCTCCTAGTTTATGGCAGTATCGGGTGGGGGAGGGGGAATGTTAGGGGTATGTAGTTTTATGGTTTTCATTTTATGTGCAGACCTACTGTCTAGATTTCGACTACATCATTGCTATGCCTTCAGAGATAAGGGATAATGGCGCTGGGTGATGCGACCCCTCTCGGGGACCTTAATGTGGTTTCATGGAATGTCCGGGGGCTTTTAAATAAAGTTAAGCGGGGCGCAGTCCTGCGTCAGGCCAAGAGGTATGGGGCCGATATTCTACTTCTTCAAGAAACTCACCTCCTAGGCACCTGTCTCGCCCGCTTTGGCTTTCATTATATCTATCATGCGGGGTTTACCAGGGGTTCCCGGGGGTGGCCATTTTAATACACCGCAGGGTCCCGTTTCAGCACATAGCTCAAAGGTTAGATCCCGGGGGAAGATTCGTATTTGTCACCGGTACGCTGCACGGCGAACAGGTCACCATAGGCAGCATATACGCCCCTCCCCCACTGGGGGTGACCTTTATAGATAAGATTTCTGGAGTCTGGGCGGACTTGCCGGAGGGTTTGACCGTTCTAGGGGGCGACTGGAATGACAATATGGGGCCGCTGGACCGACAACGCAGTGCCGACTGTCAACCATTACTGGGCCCCACTAAATTGCACTTACTGGTATCTACCCTAGGCTGGGCGGACATATGGCGGGAATACCACCCCACGGAACATAGCTACACATACATGTCCGCAGTCCATGGGTCACAATCTCGATTTGATTACTTTTTCGTCCCTCGCATATTCCTTCATAGGTTCTCACAGATAGCTCACCTTCCCCGCGGACTTTCGGATCATTCTCCAGTCACCCTAAAATTTCATACCTGCTCTCGAAAACCCCCCTTTCGATGGCGCATGTCCCCTGGCACCTTCGGTGTCCAGACTATCAGGACATGTTATGCACGGCGATCTCCACGTATCTAGATACAAATGTCCCCTCCGCCCCATCCTGATGTATACTTTGGGAAGCTTTAAAACCCACCGTTCGTGGCGTCGAAATCAGCTATCGCACCAATGAAAAACGCACACGGCGAAAGCAACTGGCGGCCCTAGAGTCGCGCCAGACAGCCCTAGCATCGCAACTTAACCGAGACCCCAGCCCTACTGCACGGCGCAACCTGCTGCAAGTGCAAAAAGAAATACAGCAATATCTAATGGGGGAGGCAAAAGAGATCTGGGAGGCATCGCAACACCGTGTTTACCAATGGAGGGACAAATCAAGTAAAATGCTTCACCGACTTTGCCAGGCTGACAGATCCCCAGCGATCATCCCCACTATCCGTGACGTGGAAGGGACCTTGTGCACGTCGCCAGAGGGTGTGACCAGGGAGTTTGCGCAACACTTCACGGCCCTTTACGCACGTCGCGAACAGATCTCGGCCGATCTCACTGCAGAATTCCTGGCAGATATCCCACAGCGGAAGCTCACTGACCACATGCGCGAACAATTGGAGGCCCCAATCACAGTAGACGAACTGACTGGGGCCATTAATGCCTTACACTCGGGACGGGCCCCCGGTCCCAATGGATTCCCTATGGAATTCCTACGGCCGAATATACACCTTTTAGGCCCACATCTATTGGCGGCAATGCAGGAGGCCTTGGACTTAAACATACTGCCCCAGGATTGGCGACACGCGTAAATAGTTCTATTTCTCAAACCTGGCCGTCTTCGGAAGACCCTTCCTCATATCGCCCCATTTCCCTCATCAACTTTGAGCCTAAACTATTAGGGAAAGTCCTAGCCGATCGCCTACGTACGTGCGTCCTAGATTTGATCGGGCTTTATGCCCCAAAGAGCTACCCGTCATAACATCCGGAGAGTACACAACGCTATAGCAGCAGCCCGGGCGCTGGGTAGGCCTGCCGCTATTCTATTGGCTGATATAGACAAGGCCTTCGATTCTCTTAGTTGGGTATACCTCTTTCAATTGCTTGAAGCAGTTAACTTTGGTCCACGCTTCATAGCGTATGTACGCTTGCTATATACGAACTTAACGGCGTCAGTTCGAATAGCCGGGCTGCCCCCTGTCCCCACTGTTGTTCGCCCCTGCGGATGAGCCTTTAGCTGCGTGGGTAAGGAGCGACCCGGTGCTCCGTGGCTTCGACTGGTCCCAGTCGGATGACCGCATCGCGTTATACGCGGACGACGTCCTGTTTTGTATGACAGACCCATGGTTCTCTGGACCCCGTATATTGCAAATCCTCAGGGTGTTCGGGGAAACTACCGGCTTACATACAAACCCCGCAAAATCCGTGCTCTTTCCAGGATGCGGTCATCAAGGACGTGGTACCTGGGCATCACATCTGTCCCATGCGACCGACGGTTTTAAATATCTAGGCATTTATGTGTCACCATGCCCAAAGTATCATGGGCACATAATATCACTCCATTGCTTGCGAGTCTGACCGGCGAAATGGCAATCTGGTCCTCTCTTCCCTTGTCTCTGTACAGACGATCGGCCATTTTTAAGATGGTATCCCTGACCCAGATTTTATATCGCCTTCAAAACTTCCCCTATCATATTTCGCGCTCCTGGTTTGCGCAGGTCAACACCATACAAAATAAATTTCTCTGGAACGGGGGAGCGATCAGGGTTGCACTCCGCACGTGTGTACAATCCACATACTGTGGTGGGATCGCAACGGCGGACATCTATTCATATTATGTGGCATCACACATACTAGTGGTAAATGAATGGTGGTATAATTCCCCAGCAGACCCGGCTTTTGCAATCGAGCATGCGGCTATGGAGGGGACCACCCTCCTTCAACTCCTGTACAGTGCCACGCGCCTGGATTTTTTACCTCCGGCAGGTAGAGTAGTGATACAGCTGTGGCGGTCCACAGTCCGACAGATGGGGTGGAACGGGACACTAACCCAAACAACCCCACTATGGCAGGGTACATACCTCTGCCCAGTGGCCACCTTGGGGGGGTTCCGGAGGTGGGATTGGATGGGGATATCGACTCTTGGCGATGTGATGCGGGGTACCACACTGAAATCCTTCCAGCAATTACAGGAGGAGTATAAGTTACACAAAACACAATTTTACAAATATCTTCAACTCCGCCATGCCCTGACTCCCCTGATCCACACGCTTGAGACCCTCCCGGAGTTCCACCCATTAGAGGGCCGTCTACTGATGGGAGATTTGGGCCTACACAAGATCAAGCAAATATACCAGACGCTGACGACCCACACACAGACAACGCTAGATAAGACACGGCGTGCATGGCAAGCCGACATTCCTGACTTGACAGATGACGACTGGGCCGAAGCCATTGCCAGCCCACGTGGAACGGCGGTATCTACACGGTATCGCCTGATACAGTTCAAATATCTTCACCGAGTGTACTATACACGGACCAGACTTTGGCAGATGGGAGTTATCCAGTCCCCTGTCGAGCTAGAAATACTGCTATTTCCGCCCCCATGCATCTGTCAAGTTCAGTTTTCCATTTACCTAGCGTCGGGGGAGATGTCCCTTTCCACATTTGGGCAATATCTCGTTTGGCAATAGTGAGAGCTAAAAACAATAAATGTTGCTTATATTTGTTTCCCCCAATGTCGTCTGTACTATGTTGGAGGAAAAGTCGTGGGTCGAACGGGAGCTCCCATGAAAGTACCTCATCCAGGCAGGACCGGATTCTACGCCAAAAGGGCTGCAACGCCGTGCAACTCCAAACTGTATGTAAGGACGTCCCAGCCTCCCTACCACACCGTAGACATGGGCTGCCCCAATAAACATAGGAAAATATGGACCCGATGGGCATCATATCGTGGAATAGAGCTTCCCCCCCCTGCCACCCACAGACCCCTTATAAGCGACCCCACATCCCAATGTTCACTGACCGGACCATCCCGTATTGTATGATAATAGATCACTCTGTTAATATATCATATGCACATGTATTGAGATCTAGTACTGTCTGCAGTTTGTTAAAGTTACATCACCTGCATGTTTGTCAGGAGTTTGAAAATAATCAAAATGTCGGAACTTCAGCAATGTCCGTTTTTCTCTCCTACAAGTCCAACATTCAAACGAATAACTCGAATAAAATTTGTTGTTAAAATGAAATTAATATATTTTTTTTGTAATTTATTAATGAAAATTGTAAATAAATTTTATAATTTCTAAAAATTATTATAAAAAAATGTATCATTTTTTTATTTTAGTTACTTTTTTAAAATTACATTTTTAATTAAAATATATAAATTAATTTGTATGTGTACAATATGATTACTTGCTGTATTTGTAAAAACATAAAAACATATCTAAAAAAAATGTTTAAACAAAATTAGTAATTATTATTTTCTGTTAAAAATATTTAACATTTTGGAAAATGTAAAAATGTTTATAATTATTGGAAATTTAGAATACATTTTAATTTTGAATTACATTTTTATTTGTTTCAAATTAAAAAAATCTAAATATTTAAAGAATGTAATTAGTAATATATAGAATTTTAGCAAAATGTTGAATATTTTTAGATGATTTAAAAAAAAATTTTTTTTATTGTGTTAAATGTAAAAATTCAAAATTTTTATGTATTTTTTTTTAATTAATTTTTTTACATTTTTTGAGTACTTTCTCAGAATGTAGGGGTTGATTAGGATGGCGGGGAGACCGCCACCGACAGGCTGTCGGTGGCGGTCTCCCCGCCATCCTAAGCAGCTTTTCCGCCTGCCAGATTGTGATGTCGGGCGGTGTGCAGGCAGGCAGAAAGTCCGACCGCCACTTATCCGACGGGCTCCTTGAGCCTGCCGGTGCTGCGGCGGGCCTCCCAAACCCTACAATGGTGGCGGTGCCTACCAGGCACCGCCGTAGAGATTAGGATGTTCCCTCCCCGCCAGCTTTTCCATGTCGGTTCACCCACCATTGAAAGGCTGGCGGGGAAGGACATTGGGGGCCCGTAGCGGACTCCCCTTCACCCCGGGCCCTTTTCTTTGGGTGTGGATCCCTGTACCAAGTGACAGGCACCGTGTGGTGCCTGTCACGTAGTACATGGATGTGTTACACATCCCTTTTTTCCGGCAGGGTGGGAGAAATATGGGACAGGCTGGACTCCCTGGTTCGGCGTGAATACCGCTAACTGCTCCACCGACAGGGGGACAAGTCCAGCCGTTTTGCTGGCATGGCTTCTTAAGCGTGAACACCTCCGATTTTTTTTACGCTTCAGCAAGCTTGATTTAGCTAAGTATCCACACAACAAGGCATCAATACCCTCATGCATGCTCACCTATCGTCGGTATATAGGGAAGAGGTGCACATAGCCCAAGACGTCTTGGAGGGTTTCCTGGAGGACCTGACTCTCCCCAGCCTCACTGACAGCCAACACAATGGTCTCGGTGGAGAAATCTGCCTTGAAGACCTGACTGAAGTTGTGACCAACATGGCTCGCTGTAAATCTTCTGGTCTCGATGGTCTGCCGGTGGAGTATTTCCAGTCCTACTCAGACCTCCTACTCCCTCGCCTTTTAGAGACCTGCGGGAGACCAGGCGGTTGGGGTCTCTACCGCCGTTGATGAGGGAAGCCCAAATTGTGATGCTCCTTAAACCAGGTAGAGACCTGTGTGTGCCGGGCTCTTACAGGCCATTATCGATGTTGGGCGTCGATACTAAAATACTGGTCAAAGTACTAGCACTCTGTTTGAGCAGAGTAGTGATGCACCTGGTCCACACAGACCAATGTGGTTTTATTCAAGGTCGCGGTACGCACACAAACCTGGGTAGACTTACCATGTCCTGCATGCCACGGAGACCATGGACGTCAGCCCTGTTGCCCTAGCTTTAGATATCGAAAAGGCTTTCAATACTCTAAGATGGAACTATCTGTGGGAGGTTTTGGCACAAATGGGTCTCGGCAGGAATCTATTTCCTGGGTACGTCTGCTAAACAGTCTACTGACTGCCAGGGGCCGAAACAGTGGTGTGATTTCTGAACCTTTCCCCATTCAACGTGGCAAGCGACAGAGTTGTCCACTGTCCCTACTTTTGTTTGCCCTGGCAATGGAACCTTTGGCAATCCGACTGCGACGGGGCATGGCTCGCTGGGGGGTCGTCATGAGGGGCAGGGTTCACATTGTGTCTCTGTACGCGGATGATGCCCTGCTCTATATAACACATTCAGAGAGGACACTACCTGCTCTCCTAGACATCTTGACGGAATTTGGTGCCGTGTCGGGACTAAAGGTTAACAATCAGAAATCGGCTATGTTTCCACTTGCAGCTTTGGTTGGCAAGGAAGTAGCAGACCTCCCCCCAACTGAGTTGCGATGGGAATGTGATCATTTCCGGTACCTCGGAATCCAAGTGGCACACTCAACCAACATGCAATATGCATAGAATATGGAAGCAGTCCTCGCAGATTTACGGTCCTCTATCAACTTCTGGAATCGCCTCCCTCTTTCTAATATGGGACGTGTGGCATTGGCCCGAATGGTCCTTTTGCCACGCTGTCTTTACGTCCTCTAGAACTCCTTCTGCGCTATTCCTAGGTCCACTTTTGAGACCATTAGTAGCCTCCTTGTTTCACTGGTATGGGCCGGGAAGCGTAGCAAAGTTAAACTGGAGATTCTTAAGCTGGACATGGAGCTGGGTGGTCTGGGCCTCCTTGACCTGCGTCTTTACTATCTCGCGGCTGTCCTCCAATATGCGGCCAAATGGTGTGCGGAGGGGCCTAATATAGAGAAAGATCTCCTTGCGGACTGTGGACGGGAGAATAGTCTCCCGGAATGTCTTATGATGGGGTCCAGGACCCCTCTGGATTACCCATTTGTGGTTCAGCGGGTCGCATGGGCTTGGGAGCGGGCTGTCCCCTTGGTGCTATGGAAGGCTCCATATGCATAAACACTGCCCTTACAATGGCTTCATAGTTTCCGCCATATTCAGTCTGTGATGAACCTGACGGAGTGGTTCGTGGGGGGTGTCTCATGGCGGGAGACCTGTACCTCAATGGAACTTTCATGTCCTTCGCCGATGCACGGAATGCTTCCAAGTCCCAGCCGGACACTTTTTACAATGTGCTAAAATTTTGCACACTGCACGTGAACTCTGGACGTCCTTCCCTGAGGAACCAGAGGAATCTAACACTGTTGGTGATCCTTGACCCGGGCTCCTTCATGGGACTGATCTCCTGCCTCTATGGGGCACACAAGGCTGACCGTTCTATTGATTTTCCCGCATTCGGGACCGATGGTCGGCTGACCTGCCGATCCCTCTCACGGAGGGTGAGTGGAAGCGCATGTTTCTGCGGGTTAGGGAGGTGGCTAGTAATGCACGCTTTAAGCTTATTTCATTATTTACACTGTGCATACTTGGCCCCCGACAGACTGGCACAGTTCAGTGCGCTGCGTGTGCGGGAGTGCGGATTCGAGCCACCGGCATTCACACATATGACTTGGGACAGCCCACGTCTCCAGTTTTACTGGTTGGGAGTTTTGGGGACGCTTCGGAAGGTCATGAGAGCCCGGATTGAGGCGACGATCAAACATTGTCTACTCAGGGTTTTACCGACCCCCAAGGTTGGGGTCAAGATGCAACATAAGTTTGCGGGCTTCGATTTTTGGGGAAATATCTAAGATGGTGGAGGTTGAGGTTGCGCCGTCGCCTTTGTTGGCGCCGTTGGGGTATGTTCACGATCTTCCCAAATCCAAGCGCTGTTTTGTGGCTATAGCGCTTCTTATCGCTAAGCGGGAGGTGGCTCTCAAGTGAGCCTGCACACAGTCCCCCACACTCAATGCATGGCTTCATAGTATGACATATTGTAACACCACGAGCGACACATATGCGCAACTGCAGCCGCCAGCTTCTCGGCCCGTAGACATTTGGCAACCATTTCAAACCTACCTACAGGCAACGCAGGAAAGTAATAACACCCCCACACAGGAGCAGCCTGCACCCACTGGACCTGCAGTTAAATAAAGCCATAACTGGAATGAGTGTACCTTTTTCAAATCATTGTATCAAATAACTGGTTATCCTGTTGGAATTATTAGGGTACGATCTATACCTGGTGTTATATGGGTTTAGCTATGACCACACTTGGATACACTGTCATGAACGATGCTGTTATACAGTTTTTATCCGTATTGCTGCACTGTAATGCCATGCTCCTTTTATAATTTCTTTTTTCTGTTTGTTGTAATTTTGAAAATCTCAATAACAAAATAATTTTTTTTATAAGTTTGCGGGCTTGGGATTGGTGCTGGCTGGGCGCCGCATCGCACGTTGGACTCACCGAGCGCCCCCTTGCCTCTCTAGTTGGAAAGCATATGTGCTGGAATGGGGAATGGTGGAAGAGAGACGCCTACACATAGTTCGTACGGATGAGAATGCAGATCAGGACCTGGAGACATGTGCATTACTATTAGACAGATTACAGGCCACTGCGCATCCGAGAGGGAACGAGGACGCTCTCACACAGTCGGGAACCCCTCCCTCCCAGGTTGGTGGAACTGGCGAGCACCCTAGTCATGCAGACTCCATCAGCCATGGCCTCGTGGATTCGGGGGGTGGAGATGACCAACTGGCCTCGGCGGTGGGGCACGGGTTACAGTAAATGATCTACTAGCAGGAACGATACCCTCTCCTGTCCCGGTCATCATCCAGTCCCTCTCTGCAAGCGGACCCTTAGCATATGACCCTGTACACCTGTTACCATACACACTGTAGTTCCATCCAGGGGGAGGACGGGGATGGACATAGTAGTGGGATTATGTCAATCTAGGTTTTCTGTGAATATATTTTACTGTACTGTCCTGTCAATCGTTGCCTAGTTCCTTACAGTTATATTTTCATCCGATTTTGTATTTCATTATAGACTGATCGGGAATGTGGAGATTTATTGCGTTTATTGGATATATTTTTACGGCGGGGTTTGTTGCCCTCACGATTTGGTATGTCATTCGCTATGCAACATATGTCCCTTTTAGGGATTGTACTATTTGTGTGATTATACATGTCCTGAAATAAAAACAAATTAAAGAAAAGAAAAAAAGAGATCCTTCAGAGCTCCCCTTTGTGTCCCGCAGATTGCACAAGAACAGGACAGAGGTAGTACAATATTTGTGGTACTAATACATTGATTTTATTTGACTAATTAAGGCTAGGCCTCAATTGATAGAAAATATATATTTTCAACCTGGCAAGTCCAGAGAGAGCTAGTACAGATGTATCCTGCTTAGATCTACAGAATAATAAAACCCAGTTAGACTGAAATCGAAGCAAACATTTTCTTAGTACAATCAAGTCACTATTGTGGCTAATCGAAAGGCATAGAGTAAGTGCATATAAGGTATGAAAAAGGCCCAAAAGTCTTGCTGACAAGTCTAAAAGGCTTTTTGGACTGGGAAAGGCTCTTACACATCAGGGCAGGTATCTCTTATTAAGTATTTTATGGTAAACCCTTCTTGGTACTTAGAAGAATGCATAGTGGACAAACTATGCTCAAATTCTATTGGTGAAATATGGATGGACTTGTGATAAAGCCAAGAACCTGCTGGGATTCAGGAGGGCTGTTGACCCCTAAAGCAAAGTGACGCCAGAGGTTTTATAAAGGACAAACAACCATCCCTTGCCCTGAAAATTCTAAGATGTCTTGCTTCACAAATAGAAGCAGTGAATTGAGGGCTATGGGAGCATTTATTTACACAACTCAAATCTGAGATCACATACCTTCATCTAAGATTTGGGCAATGTCTGCATGATTGCAAAACAAAGAGGCAGAAGCAAAACACTAAAATTAATCTTTCAAAAAATATTCTGCGTTGTTAGCCCTCTAACAAACAGAGTATCAATGGCAGAGAAAAAGCAAAAAACAGATGCAAAACTCAAAAACTTTGCTTCATAAAATTAGTTAGATTCTTAGCACCTTGGGAGAACCACAAAGAGGAAAGAACAATATTGTCTGACAGAAATTCAAAATGTTGCAAAACAAAATACAGATGGAAGAACAGTTTCACATTTTTTTGTTTGGCAAAAAAGAAAAGTGAAATGTCACAGCTCAAGGTAAGCAAATAGAAGATGTCTCCTGACAGAGAAGAAGAAATTATAACGTTTATGACCGTTAGCTTGAATAACAAAGTGGTTGCCATGTTCACCTGGCCTTCAAAACCTATATCTCCATCTTCACTGTTGCTTCACTCACACATTACAATAGCAATGGACACACTAGATACCATTTTCAGAACCTAAGAAGGCACCAGAATATTGACACACACATGAGCCAGTGCTCCAAACATTGATGTAACACCCAAGACCACTGGCTTGGGGATCTGCTAGCCATAGCATCTGGAACACTAATCTAACTTCAAAGAGGTGGCAGACATATAGCAAACTGTATGCATGGGCCTCACAGTGTGTGTTTGTTCAAATTCATTTCAACACCCCTTCTCTCCATAACTACAAGTATTTTTTTCGAAATTTTTTCCATGGTTGAAAGATCAAGGTCAAGTTTTTCAATATCAGTGAGCGATTGAAATTTGCAAAGAGGCTTCTTCTACACATACCTGCCAAAGGTCGAGCCCAATAACACCAATGTTGTCATATTTATAGATTTTGTCATCTGGGACATATTCAGGATTGTCAATCTCTGGTTGACCCCATTCACCTTTGAAGTTCGGATTATCAATTTTTCTAGGTTTCCATATTCCCTAAATAAATAAAAAAACACATATTTGATAAAATAGAGCATTGTCTCATAATGGTGTACAAACATTTATGAGCATGGGCTCATCAATGTTGTGCTAAAGCGAAATACATAAATGCTGCTTCACATAAAGACACGGACGCACTTACTTGTGGGGCCACAATCCAGTTGGGTGTGCACCGGGGAGGCTATTTGGCCAAGACACGTTTACAGCACAGCAACACCCATGTCTTTGGTGAAAAAACCAGAGAGCTCACACATAGGGGAACCAATTACGTACTAAAGCACACTTTGATCTGATCGCTTATGCATTTTTCCAATGCCTTCTTCCCATAGCTAGGGTGCATTAATACAACCACTATGAGTTGGATCCTAAAGTGTGCTCAGATGCAGGCACTGGAGAAAAGTGATGTACTCTAAGAGATCTGGCAGGGATTACTCATCATAGACCTTCTTTATATTTGAGCTCATTAGAATTTGCTCCACCTAAAGCCAGTGGGGTTTCTGTAAAACACATGAAGGGTGCGCCTAATATTAATATACTAGAAGGGGTGCAAATTCTCCTTCTGTAATAGAAAAGTGGGCCTGGGTGTACATGATGGCTCAGTAGGCCTTGTGAGACGTTGTGCACCAGCATACATACTTCATGTAAATGCCTCCACTATCTAAAGTGCTCTCTTTATCCAAGTACTAATGTCATGAAATTGAGACTGACAAGAAAAGGCTTCACATAAACTATGAATTGAAGGAAATGGATGTATTGACAGTTCCAAGTGCTCGTTTTTCAGAGAAGTTAAACATTGTTACCTTATATTTAGGGTTGGTGATCATTGGTGGTTCCCATTCACCATCCATTTCTGAATCCCAGTCATCAGGCTGTTTGGCATCGGGGTCAGTAATATGTTCTATTTCTTCCCAGTCCTGCAACAGGGATTTAGATCAGTTGATAACTATTGATGAATAAAGATATAATGTCAATTATCTTATTGTCCCATTTCCAGGATTTTTCTAGTGGTGAGAAGAAGCAAAACAAAAGGTCCTGTGGAATCTTGAATCTTTGAATGTGCCATAGTTCAAATATCAGCATTTAGTTATGTTGTGCTAGTTGTTTTCTAAATGGAACCATTTAACCCAAAGTGACCATTTGGAAAGACAAGATTGCTGAATATACACCATCTCTAAAGGCATTTTCACACTGGCAAAATAAAAACTGCTCTTTATAAACTACATTGCTTAAAAAAGGGAACCCCTCCTTTCACTAAAGGACCTCAGAATGTAACCCAATCAAAACTTCTCTTTTTTCAGACGATAATGGACCCTCCGAAAATATTTAGTGGAGAACAGATATATGTTGGCCGTTGATGTCTGAGGGTCTTCAATGCAAGGCGAGTAAGACTTATTAGATTCACGCCTCAGCAGATATGTGGTCAAACCTTTGTGAGTTAGTTATCAATCTTTCAACTGAGTATAGTTGAGCTTTCAAGGGTGCAAATACATTTTTGGGATCTACAAAGATAAGGACATTTTCAAAATGTATCTTGGATATAACATTAGGTTGTATTACTTCACAGAAGTCAAACTGTTTTATTAGGTTTGAGTCTTTCTTGTGCAAGCAGTGATGCTCTGGCTGATTCTGCGGTGCATTCAATACATGTTTGCATAGTGAGGTTTCAGATGATCAAAAACCAAAAGATTTAACTTCTTGGGACAGTGAGTGTAAAATGTCTATTTGTAGTTCTTTAATGGAGTCTGTTTTGAATTTTGGTTGGTGTTCTTGTATAATAAGAAATTCTGACTTTTCTGGATTTAGTTTGAAGAAGTTTGAGGTTAACCATTTCTGAATAATATATTTTTTTTAATGTGTTTATTCACATTTTTTAGGGCGTTGCACAACTATATGCAATACAGCATGTAAATGAGGCTATTGCCATTGTCCCTCTCAGTAGGGGATCACATACCATTGTCAATGACACAAATATACATAAAGGTTGCAACTCAACATCCGAATAACTATATATCCACCTCCTACCGCTACTGGCAACATTTTGCAGGCAAACACGGGAGGGGGCAACCACATGTATGGTAAAAGCAGTATTATATACATAGCACAAATGAAAGTACAACAAACAAGTAACAAAAGAATGGTTTCCAGGTGGGGGTATCACCTCAAAATTACAAATAAGACGAGAATAAGCAGGTGCGGGGGAATTTTTGGGGGGAGGACCATACATTCCCCATCCACTCACACATACAGCAATGCAGAGCCCGGATCTAAATATCATCTGACAGCCACTACAGGCTAGGGCCTCGAGGGATACTTTCTCCAGCCGCCTCTACGTCACTACCCTCCATACTCATATCCATACCTTCATACATTCTCAGGGTCGCTCGCGCTGCTTTCAACCTGGGACTTTGACCATTCTGGGGATGTGGAAGCCCGGCTTCCAGGGCTATCAAAGGTGTCCAGCACTTCTGTCCATAACAGGGCTATTGGACGTCTATGACCCACTCGCGTCTCCACCCTACGTAGTGCCAAAACCTCCGCTGTAGCCCAATCTCTAACATCTGGCACCCACCTCGCCAGCACAGGGCCAATGGGAGACTTCCAGGACATAGCAATTTGTTGCTTGGCTAACACCAGGGCCAAATCCACGTAACGGTTCCCCACTTTCTTGGAGCCAGGGCGTGGGAACAATCCCACAAGCCCACCTTCGTTGTACATGGCACAGCTCGACCCAGAGTGTCTCCCATCCGTTGTAGGTCAGCAGTCCATAACAATGGCAAATGTGCACAGGCCCATGTCATGTGGCAGAAATCAGCCTCCACCTGAGCGCAGTGGGGACAATGCTTGGGTTCTCCCCCATATATCGCAGTCAACTTTTTAGGGTTAAGATAGGTCATATGTAAGTAATTAAACTGGATAGCCTTGAACCTAGTGTTCCTAGACACCTTTGGTGGATAAGCCAGCATTTTTGTCCATTCCCCATCCGATACCTCTTTGGCCATTATTCCCTCCCATGTCAATCAGAGGTGTTGTAGGTTCTTCCGTGCCATCCCGTTAAGCGCCCCATATAGCCACTTAACCAAGTGCCTCTCATTACCCAGGGCCAGCAACAGCAGCAGAACTGTATGGGTCCGGGGTTCATTTTCATCTGCTCCCCAGAGAACCACAGCTGTCCGGGTCAACGCCTCATAGGTGAGGAACTGGCCGGGGAGCAGGCCATGAGTGTCCACAAGGACTTCCAGCGGCATCAATTCAATGTGGAGGTCTCATAGAGGTCAATCCTCAATGGTAGCCAGGCCCACTTCTGTCCATGTCGCCAATTGCGCCACCGTGAAGAAGCCAGGGGGGTCCCCCTGCGGGAGTCATACCAGTCACACCAGAGGTAGCGAGGGGCGTACAGAGGGCAATCTTGAGTTCGCCATATGCAGCGCCACCAAGCCATTTCTGAATGTTAAACAATTTCAAGGGCAATAATTTGGTGAAGAAGGCAATTTTCATATAATACCCTCGTACCACTGCTTGCACCAGCCTCCTGATTCCTTGAGGGACTACAGCTCCCATCTTTCCACAGCCAGAGGAGGGGCAGCAACGCCGTGCTCAGGCACCAGAGCGCCTTAAATCTACAAGAGGCGTCCCGCAGCACGTGACCCTCTTACCACCACCAGCACCAGCCTCCCGGTTCCTTGGGAGACTACAGCTCCCATCTTTCCACGGCCAGAGGAGGGTCTGTAACGTCATGCTAATGCGCCAGAGCACCTTAAATCTACAAGAGGCATCCAGCAGCCCAGGACCCTTGTACCACCGCCAGCACCAGCCTCACGGTTCCTTGGGAGACTATAGCTCCCATCTTTCCACAGCCAGGGGATGGGCTGCAACGCTGGGCTCAGGTGCCAGAGCACCTTAAATCTACGAGAGGCATCCCGCAGAGCGGGACCCTCGTACCACTGCCAGCACCTGCAGCACCTGCCTCCCGGTTCCTTGGGAGACTACAGCTCCCATTTTTCCACGGCCAGAAGAGGGGCCGCAACACCGTGCTCAGGCGCCGGAGCGCCTTAAATCTATGAGAGGCGTCTCGCAGCGTGGGATGTTCGCGGATCACGCCCGGGCATGGCCTGGGCAAAGCCTGGGCCAAGACGGGCCCGTCTTAGCCCATCATAGCCTGGAATAAGCTGGGCTGGGCCACCCCTCTTAGTCCTGTGATGTGGAAAATAGGAAGCGGCTATTCATCTAAAGGTACTGTGTGCTTTACCTGTTTTATTTGTCGTGGTGTTTTGGGATTCGTCTCTCTTTCCTTTCCCAGTAGCTCTGCTGTTGTCTATATCAACATGGAAAAAAGGAAGGGTACCTCTGGAGTTCTAGCGTCCCTCTATAGCGCACATGCTCCACTATAGATAATTTCTTGACGCGGGCAGTGGACATTGTTTCAAATGAAATTAGATTGGCAGAGCCTCGTCTATCACTTACAACTGAGGAAATTGTTCCATCTTTTCCCTCTACCCAGGATAACATTTATGCTTCTGCAGGCACCTGTTAGACCTGGCACCATTGGCGTGGGTCTCCCCTCCATTTCTCGCTTTTTGTCTCCTCTGTGTTTGCTGGTGTTAGATGCTCTGGGCGCTGTGCCACGGCCATTCCGTGCCACAGCGCGAATGCTCCCTATGGTAAATTGACTGTATGAATTGATGTTCCCATAATTGGCTCATTTGGTTTACCTGTTAGTCTCTAGTATAGTGCACCGTGCGTGCCCAGGGCTGGTAGACCGAATGCTGCTGGTGGGCCTGCAGCGCTGATTGCGCCACCCACAGAAGCAGCTTGTAAAGTGGAAAGTCGAATTTGGTATGCCTGAGCTCAGAATATTAAAGTACATCTTTTAGTGAGGGTTGTTTCTATATTCTGTCTCTGAAAATACCACTTTGGGGAATTGGGTATTTTCTTGCCTAAGTCTTCCAGTGTGCTCTGCTGTTATGTGTATTGGCCGTCTGGTTTTGGAGAGACAGGGTAGGCTGAACCCGACCTGGGTCGAGTAGAGGAATCTGCAGCTGGAGTATGGGGAGGGGTGACCCTTTGGTCTGAGCAGGGCTGGGCATGGCAAGGTGAATAATGGCTCCAGCCCCCACTGTGCGTCCAATAGCAGACCCCCTCTTCCTCAAAGGCAGGATGCCGCCTCGTAAACAACGTGCCCCCAGGACCTCCCCGAACTGGTTCTGACTGGGTTCAGTGACTTGTGACTTTTGAAAGAACAAAGACTTGTGGGGTATAAAGATCAGCGCGAAACCCCTACACGGTGTGTTACTTCTGGATGCCAAGACGAACCTCTGTCCGTGTAACTAGAGGGAAAGGACTTTTGAAACTTTCATCCATCTTGCTGAAGCAACTACCCAAGGGCCTGATTTGAGCTCGCCTCCTGCTGAAGTCTCAGGGACATTAGACTTCACACATCAGCCGTCTGGATTCCTATTTGAGGGGGATTCTACCCGCAGGTGAGGCCTCTGTTGAGAATTCCGGAGCCTCTGGTTCTACTGCGGGGAACGCGGGCTGAAAGTCGCAATCGTTATTGTGGGCCGCTGCAGCTGAGGAGCTGTGCCGCTGAGTGCCCGCATTTGCCATCCTATGAAAGTCGCTATTGCTATTGTGGGCCGCTGCAGCTGAGGAGCTGTGCCGCTGAGTGCCTGCATTTTCCATCCTACGAAATTCATCGCTATCGCTATTGTGGGCCACTGCAGCTGAGGAGCTGTGTCGCTGAGTGCCCGCATTTGCCATCCTACGGAAATCATCGCTATCGCTATTGTGGGCCGCTGCAGCTGAGGAGCTGTGCCGCTGAGTGCTCGCCTTTGCTATCCTATAAAAGTCGCTATCGCTGTTGTGGGCCGCTGCAGCTGAGGAGCTGTGCCGCTGAGTGCCGCCGTTGCTATCCTATGAAAGTCGCTATCGCTGTTGTGGGCCGCTGCAGCTGAGGAGCTGTGCCGCTGAGTGCCCGCATTTGCCATCCTACGAAAATCATCGCTATCGCTGTTGTGGGCAGCTGCAGGTGATGAGCTGTGCCGCTGAGTGCCCGCATTTGCCATCCTACGGAAATCATCGTTATCGCTATTGTGGGCCGCTGCAGCTGAGAAGCTGTGCCGCTGCGTGCCCGCATTTGACATCCTACGAGAATCATCGCGATCGCTATTGTGGGCCGCTGCAGCTGAGGAGCTGTGCCGCTGAGTGCCCGCACTAGTCACCACTCTCAGGATCTTGTTACCCCCTTCGGGTACCGCTGGGTGCCCGCCTTTAAGCCCCGTCCCAGGATTATCGTGAGTGCAAGCCGCGGACCGCTACAGCCGGGAGCTGTGGCCGCTGCGAGTCCGCCTGTCATCCCCGCGGCCTCCTCGTGAGGCTGCGTGCCGTGCCCCTTTACATCTCAGGTACATTGTGCATCACCGGGTCGCGTGGACCCCGGTCCCGAACTAAGTCCGTTCCACCCCCGTTTCGAGTGCCTTTATTGCTTTTGAAGTGAATCTGTAATTGTGTGCATTGTGGTTCCTTGAGTGCTTTTAGCCTCGTGTTCAGTCTATATAAAGATAACTATTTTTCTATAACTACTAGTGGTGTCCGTTTGTAGCGTCTTTCCTGTGTTATTGTGTATGGTCATAAACGCTTCACACACTGCCTCTGAGATAGGCCTGTCTGCTCGTGCTACGTTACCACAGGGTTGAGCAGGGGTTATCAAAGGGTGTAGCCCCCTTACTCTGACTTAGGAAGAAGGATCCTTATTTGGACCTCGGCGCCAGCCGCGGCCAACTGGAGATCCCCATTTCTAACATTGGCGGTCAGCGGTGAGGATCAGGACTTGCATTTGTGATCCACATACAGTGTACGCTACTAGTGAGTGTAGGCCTAGGCACAACCACGTACGGTTTGATTTTGTTCTATTGTCGATTGTAATTGCCAGTTATGTCTACAACGGGTAGGCCAACGTCCAATGCTTCGGAGGATCTCATCTTTGAGGAAGAGAGGTTACAAACCTACACTGCCAAACAGCTAAAGTCTTTTTGCAAGCGATTCACAGTCCCTGTTGCGGGTCTCTCTAGGAAGGAGGAGTATCAGAAGGCCCTTAAGGCCTGGTTAGAAGCGAGAGAGTCCGCTACGAATGAGGGAGAGAATGCTGGAAGGCAGCAGGATGACGAAGTGGATTTAGTGGGCGGTAAAGCACTTTCTAATCCAGGTACTAGTGTGTCCTCAAAGGGTCTGTCTCCAGAAGAGATGGAGGACAGGGAGAGAGATAGGAGGCATAGTTTGGAGATGGCCAAATTAGAAGGTCAGAAGGACCTAGAGAGTAAAAAGTTGGATATTGAGAATAACAGGTTGACGTTTGAATTTGAGAAAATGAAACTGGAGCATGAAAGAATATTGAGGGAGCTGGAGATCAAGGCTAAGAGTTTAGAGATCTCCCCCTCTGGTGGCAGCATACCGTTAGTACCTACCGAGAGTAGAGTGTATATACCCAAGGATGTCATCAAGGATTTCCATAAGAGTGAGGATATTGGGCAATGGTTTGCCGCATATGAGATAGCCATGGTGTCCCACCGGGTCCCTGAGAAGGATTGGGGAGCGGGGTTGTGGGGACGCTTTGTGAGTGATGGGAGGGATACCCTGTTGGATCTGCCTGAAGAGTGGATGGTGTATGCCCATATGAAAGAGGCCTTGATGACGCGATATGGTTTGACCCCAGAAATGTACAGGCAGAGATTTAGAACCTGTAAGAAGTTAGAGGGTACCACTTGGGTCGAATATGTGTCTTTTTTTTGCAGAGCAATGGATCACTGGGTGAAGGGTAGCAAAGTGGAAACTTTTGAGCAACTGTAGGATTTGTTCGCATGGGAGCATTTATCTAGTAACTGTTTTCCAGAGCTATGCCAGCACCTTGTTGATAGCAAGCTAACTAACCCTAGGAAGCTTGCTGAGGAGGCGGACCGCTGGGTGAGCACCCGGGTTCGCAAGGGTCCTGTGGGAGGCTTCGCCAAAGGTGGGCAGGGTCCCCAGCAGAGAAGTGGGGGGGACAGGGGTAAACCGAGGGAGTTCCAGAGAGGGCCCCAAAGTAATTCCCAAGGGAACCAAGGAGTGGTGTCCCAGTCTCCCCCTGAGAAGAAGCCAGTGCCCCCGACAGGTAGGCCTGTTCATTGGGGGCCCCTTGCTTGTTTTAAATGTGGTCAAGTGGGCCACCGGTATTATGATCCCCAGTGTCCCCAGAGGGACCTCAATGCACCACCCCATGCACCACCCCGCCAGCTTGCTAGTGTAGCCCTGGGAGGGGAGGAGATGGGTGCCCCAGGTGGGTGGGATCCCGTAGAATTGACCCTTGTCTCGCTAGGAGACTTTGAGAAGGTCCCTAACCCCACGCTGCCTGATAACACTAAGAAGTACAGGCAGTGGGTGACCATCAATGGCCATAGGGTGGAGGCTCTGAGGGACACCGGAGCTAGTGTGACTGCTGTCAGCTCCCGGTTGGTGTCCAAAGAGCAGGTTGTCCCCCATGCATTCTGCCCAGTAGTGTCAGCAGACAACTCTGAGAGCCAGTGTGAGGTGGCTCAGGTTCCCTTTGAGTGGGGGGTCTCAGGAACTCTTCAAGTAGCTGTGAGGCCAGCCATGCTGGTAGACTGTCTGTTGGGCAACGATTTAGAAAACTCCCCGTGGGCTACGGTGGAGAGGAAAGCTCACTTGGAAATGTTGGGTCTGCCTGAGTGGGCGTGTGCGACCACTCGGTCCATGGCAGCCAGTAAGGACGTTCAGAAGGACCTGGAGCCTGAAAGTATGGCCCAGGCCCCTGCCTTACAGAGAAGGGGTAGGGGGCGCGGGAACCCGGCCCCCATAGTTCCCACAGTCCAGGAAGGAGCTGACCTTGAGGGGGATGCCCTGGAGCCTACAGGGGAACAGGTAGCCGAACTGGGGGACCTGCCTGAGCTGACCCATTGGCAGCAGGAAGGAGGGCCCACCAGGGAGGAATTTTGTGAACAGCAGAAAACATGCCCTTCTCTCGAGGGGCTGCGGCGACAGGCTGCAGCCCAGGCGGCAGGTGATCAGTCAGGGTCACATCTGATCTATTGGGAGAATGACCTCCTTTACAGCGAGCCTAAGGTTGCTGAGCCTGGGTCAGCCCGTGGGCTGGTGGTACCCCAGTGCTTCAGAGCCTTACTACTGGGGTTGGCTCTTGATGTGCCATTGGCAGGACATCTGGGGCAGACCAAGACCTTCAAGAGGCTGGTCACCCATTTTTTTTGGCCCCAGATGCGCAGGAGCTCAGATGCTCACTGCAAGACATGTGAAACTTGCCAGGCAAGTGGGAAGAGTGGGGGGAAGATCAAAGCCCCACTCCAGCCCTTTCCAGTTGTTAGTACCCCATTTGAGCGAGTGGGCATTGACATTGTGGGGCCTTTGGACCCCAAGACAGCCATGGGCAACAGGTTCATCCTGGTCTTGGTGGACCATGCCACCCGGTACCCTGAAGCCATCCCGCTCCGGACAGTGATGGCCCCCGTGGTGGGACGTGCACTGATGGGGATTTTCTCCCGTGTGGGGTTCCCCAGAGAGGTGGTGTCCGATAGGGGTACTAACTTCATTTCCAAATATATGAAGTCTCTGTGGGAGGAGTGTGGGGTAACTTATAAGTTTACCACCCCTTACCACCCCCAAGGTAATGGGCTGGTTGAGAGATTCAACCGGACCCTCAAAGGCATGATTATGGGCCTAGAAGAGTCCATGAGGCATAAGTGGGACGTCCTCTTGCCATGCCTGTTGTTGCTTACCATGAGGTGCCACAGAAGTCCCTAGGGTTCAGCCCCTTTGAACTACTCTATGGTCACCCGGTAAGAGGGCCTCTGAGTCGGGTCAAGGAAGGCTGGGAGCAATCTTCCAGGAAACCTCCCCAGGATGTGTTTAGCTACATGCTGGCCTTCAGGAACCAGACTCGGCATTTCAGAAAGCTTGCTGAGGCGAATCTGGAAGCCAGCCAGGAAGAGATGAAACGTTGGCACGATCAGAATGCCACTCTGATTGAGTTTCAGCCTGGTCAAAAGGTTTGGGTCATCGCCCCAGTGGAGCCCTGTGCGCTCCAAGATAAGTGGACCGGACCCTTTGAGGTGGTGGAGCGCAAGAGTCCTGTTACCTACTTGGTGGACTTGCGGTCTCCCGGAACCCCTTGCGGGTCCTGCATGTCAACCGCCTGAAGCCCCACTTTGAGAGGTCCGAAGTGGGCATGCTCCTGGCCACAGATGCTGGGATGGAGGAGGAGAGTGAGCCTCTTCCTGACCTCCTGTGTGCAAAGGAGCAATACGGGTCAGTGGAGGGTGTGGTCCTCTCCGCCACCCTGACCCCTGAGCAACAGAGTGATTGTCACCAACTGTTGGGACAATTCAGTGATCTGTTCTCCCTGGTGCCTAGTCTCACTGATTGGTGTGTCCACGAAGTGGACACTGGGGACAGTCCTCCTGTTAAGCACAAGGCTTACCGAGTGACTGACCGGGTTAGGGCATCCATTAAGGAAGAGGTTTCCAAAATGTTTGCTTTAGGGGTGATTGAGTCCTCTAGCAGCCCTTGGTCCAGCCCCGTGGTCTTGGTACCAAAAGCTGCAGCGCCTGTTGCCACCCCAGAACTTCGGTTCTGCGTGGACTACCGAGGTCTCAATTCAGTCACAAAGACTGACGCGCACCCCATCCACAGAGCTGATGAGCTCATAGATCGGCTAGGGGCTGCACGGTACCTCAGCACGTTTGATTTGACGTCTGGGTATTGGCAGATCGCCTTAACTGATGGGGCAAAGGAGAGGTCCGCATTCTCCACACCAGATGGGCACTACCAGTTCAGGGTGATGCCCTTTGGGATGAAGAATGCCCCTGCCACCTTTCAGAGGTTGGTCAACAGGGCTGGAAGATTTCAGTGCCGCCTACCTGGATGACATTGCAGTGTTTAGTTCCTCATGGGAGGACCACCTGCGCCACCTCTGGGAAGTGTTGATGGCCCTGCGAAGGGCAGGCCTCACAATCAAGGCAAGTAAGTGCCAGATTGGGCAGGGTTCTGTGGTGTACTTGGGACACCAGGTGAGGAGCGGCCAGGTGGCGCCCCTACAGCCCAAGATTGAAACCATCCTGGCTTGGGAGCCCCCCAAGACCCAGACACAGGTGAGAGCCTTTTTAGGACTCACGGGTTATTACATGAGGTTTGTCAAGGGGTATGGCAACATTGTTGCACCCTTGACTGAGCTGACTTCTAAGAAGCAGCCCAAGATGGTGAACTGGACTGACACCTGTCAGAACGCTTTTGACGCCCTGAAGACTGCCATGTGCACCGCACCAGTACTTCAGGCGCCCAACTTTTCAAAAGAATTTGTTGTCCAGACAGACGCTTCCGAGCATGGTGTGGGGGCCGTTCTGTCACAGCTCAATGAGGAGGGCCTAGACCAACCTGTAGCATTCATTAGTAGGCGGTTACTTCCACGGGAACAGAGGTGGAGTGCAATTGAGCGTGAGGCCTTTGCTGTGGTCTGGGCACTGAAGAAGCTGAGGCCATACCTGTTTGGGACTCACTTCCGGGTTCAGACCGACCACAGGCCCCTCAGATGGTTGATGCAGATGAGGGGAGAGAATCCAAAGTTGTTGAGGTGGTCCATTTCCCTACAGCGTATGGACTTTACGGTGGAACACCGCCCTGGTACAGAACACGCCAATGCTGATGGTCTGTCCAGATTTTTCCACCTTAGTGATGAGAACTCCCAAGTGGGTGAGTAGTTCTCCCGCAAAAACAACAATTGATGGACAGAATGCAGAACAATGTCATACATTCACCCCAGTACAGAGATCTGGGCCTAAATCCATCGTTTTTTTGCTCACCATGCCATTCCAGTTTGAACCCAGCCATATGCAAATCAGTCTTGACCCTGTGCCCTATGGGAACAGTCCAGCCCGAACTGCCAGGCCAGGTCCTCCCTGAACTGGAAACAAGCATCCTAGGACCGGTTTCGGGGTTTCACCCCTCTTCAGCCAGGATAGCTTGACTCCAGCGGCATGGAGAGCACGGGACCCACGTCTGGGCATACCCGTCCCACTCGGGGTGACAAATGCAAAAACAACAATTGATGGACAGAATGCAGAACAATGTCATACATTCACCCCAGTACAGAGATCTGGGCCTAAATCCATCGTTTTTGCTCACCATGCCATTCCAGTTTGAACCCAGCCATATGCAAATCAGTCTTGACCCTGTGCCCTATGGGAACAGTCCAGCCCGAACTGCATCTGTGACTGGGGGTGAATGTTTGCCAATGTGCAGCATTCCGTCCATCATCTTGTGGGTTTTGCATTTCGCCCTAAGTGGGAAGGGTATGCCCAGACGTGGGTCCCGTGCTCACTACGCCACTGGAGTCAAGCTATCCTGGCTGATGAAGGCTGATAGCCTGAAACCGGTCCTAGGATGCTTGATTCCGGTCCAGGGAAGACATGGCTTGGCAGTTCGGTCTGGACTGTTCCCATGAGGCACAGGGTCAAGACTGATTTGCATATGGCTATGTCTGAACTGGGGTGGCGTGGTGAAGCAAAATAACGATGGATTAAACCCAGATCTGTCGCTGGGGGTGAATGTTTGCCAATGTGCAGCATTCCGTCCATCATCTTGTGTGTTTTGCATGAGTAGTTCTCCCCACATTTCAGCTGGGGGGGGACACGTGTTAGACCTGGCACCATTGGCGTGGGTCTCCCCTCCATTTCTCGCTTTTTGTCTCCTCTGTGTTTGCTGGTGTTAGATGCTCTGGGCGCTGTGCCATGGCCATTCCGTGCCACAGCGCGAATACTCCCTATGCTAAATTGACTGTATGAATTGATGTTCCCATAATTGGCTCATTTGGTTTACCTGTTAGTCTCTAGTATAGTGCACCGTGCGTGCCCAGGGCTGGTAGACCGAATGCTGCTGGTGGGCCTGCAGCACTGATTGCGCCACCCACAGAAGCAGCTTGTAAAGTGGAAAGTCGAATTTGGTATGCCTGAGCTCAGAATCTTAAAGTACATCTTTTAGTGAGGGTTGTTTCTATATTCTGTGTCTGAAAATACCACTTTGGGGAAGTGGGTATTTTCTTGCCTAAGTCTTCCAGTGTGCTCTGCTGTTATGTGTATTGGCCGTCTGGTTTTGGAGGGACAAGGTAGGCTGAACCCGACCTGGGTCGAGTAGAGGAATCTGCAGCTGGAGTATGGGGAGGGGTGACCCTTTGGTCTGAGCAGGGCTGGGCCTGGCAAGGTGAATGATGGCTCCAGCCCCCACTGTGCGTCTGATAGCAGACCCCCTCTTCCTCAAAGGCAGGATGCCGCCTCGTAAACAACGTGCCCCCAGGACCTCCCCGAACTGGTTCTGACTGGGTTCAGTGACTTGTGACTTTAGAAAGAACAAAGACTTGTGGGGTATAAAGATCGGCGCGAAACCCCTACACGGTGTGTTACTTCTGGATGCCAAGATGAACCTCTGTCCGTGTAACTAGAGGGAAAGGACTTTTGAAACTTTCATCCATCTTGCTGAAGCAACTACCCAAGGGCCTGATTTGAGCTTGCCTCCTGCTGAAGTCTCAGGGACATTAGACTTCACCCATCAGCCGTCTGGATTCCTATTTGAGGGGGATTCTACCCGCAAGTGAGGCCTCTGTTGAGAATTCCAGAGCCTCTGGTTCTACTGCGGGGAACACGGGCTGAAAGTCGCGATCGCTATTGTGGGCCGCTGCAGCTGAGGAGCTGTGCCACTGAGTGCCTGCATTTGCCATCCTATGAAAGTCGCTATCGCTATTGTGGGCCGCTGCAGCTGAGGAGCTGTGCCGCTGAGTGCCCGCATTTGCCATCCTACGAAAATCATCGCTATCGCTATTGTGGGCCGCTGATGCTGAGGAGCTGTGCCGCTGAGTGCCCGCATTTGCCATCCTACGGAAATCATCGCTATCACTATTGTGGGCCGCTGCAGCTGAGGAGCTGTGCCGCTGAGTGCCCGCCTCTGCTATCCTATAAAAGTCGCTATCGTTGTTGTGGGCCGCTGCAGCTGAAGAGCTGTGCCGCTGAGTGCCCGACGTTGCTATCCTATGAAAGTCGCTATCGCTGTTGTGGGCCACTGCAGCTGAGGAGCTGTGCCGCTGAGTGCCCGCATTTGCCATCCTACGAAAATCATCGCTATCGCTGTTGTGGGCAGCTGCAGCTGAGGAGCTGTGCCGCTGAGTGCCCGCATTTGCCATCCTACGGAAATCATTGCTATCGCGGGCCGCTGCAGCTGAGGAGCTGTGCCACTGCGTGCCCGCATTTGCCATCCTACGAAAATCATCGCAATCGCTATTGTGGGCCGCTGCAGCTGAGGAGCTGTGCTGCTGAGTGCCCGCACTAGTCACCACTGTCAGGATCTTGTTACCCCCTTCGGGTACCGCTGGGTGCCCGCCTTTAAGCCCCGTCACAGGATTATCGTGAGTGCACGCCGCGGACCGCTACAGCCGGGAGCTGTGGCTGCTGCGAGTCCGCCTGTCATCCCCGCGGCCTCCTCGTGAGGCTGCGTGCCGTGCCCCTTTACATCTCAGGTACATTGTGCATTACCGGGTCGCGTGGACCCCGGTCCCGAACTAAGTCCGTTCCACCCCTGTTTCGAGTGCCTTTATGGCTTTTGAAGTGAATCTGTAATTGTGTGCATTGTGGTTCCTTGAGTGCTTTTAGCCTCGTGTTCAGTCTATATAAAGATAACTATTTTTCTAAAACTACTTGTGGTGTCCATTTGTAGCGTCTTTCCTGTGTTATTGTGTATGGTCATAAATGCTTCACACACTGCCTCTGAGCACTGCCTGTCTGCTCGTGCTACGTTACCACAGGGTTGAGCAGGGGTTATCAAAGGGTGTAGCCCCCTTACTCTGACTTAGGAAGAAGGATCCCTATTTGGACCTCGGCGCCAGCCGCGGCCAACTGGAGATCCCCATTTCTAACAGCACCCCTGAGCCTTCTTTCTTGGGGACTCCTAGCGTTCCTGCGCCAAATTTATCAACTGGACCAACTGCCAATGTTTGCCCTGAAGATAAAGGACTAACCAACAGCGAAATGATGGGTGGGCCGGACAGAGAAGTCCAAGTACCAACTCAAGTACAAGTAAATGAGTTCAATCTCACTTGATTGCCTGTTTTTGATCTAGATTCTGACCTAGAAACTGGGCCAAGAGCCAAACATAGGAAGAAAACCTTGATACCTAAGCCACCTGTAATTAAGGGTAAAACTGCGACCCGCAAGAGGACTTGCATTGAGGATATGCCCATGTTTTCACCTGTTATATCAGAAGAATCCTGGGAGCACTTGAGTAATCACCTAAGTGACTTGTTGGATACTAAATTACACCCTGTTATAGATCGTCTTGCATTCACTGAGGCCCAATTGGTAAAGCTACCTGCCATCAAGACTATTATTTGCCCCCAGGAAATCCAGTGCTCTTTAGCTGGTCCCTTATCTAATTTTGATCCATCAAATATATCAACACAGACCCCCAATTTAGGGGGTGGAATGGCCGTTAACAACCAAGTCTTGGCTACTACTACTGGACCAGAAACTAACAGGGTTCCACAGAGCAATGAGGAGCATGCCCTTTCCGTTAAGCGGGTTGCCAAGCAGGTAGAAAGGAGACACCCCAGTTTGTTGCCTCTCCCCTTTATTGACCATCCTCCCGCCTCATCTCCTTATGTAATTGTTTTAGCTAATGTTCCCAGCCTCGCTGCCGATAGTTCAGAATACACAAGGGGACTCGTGAACAAAGTCATACATTGACTGAACATTAATGTGTGTGGTTATTGGGATTTTTCAAAAAAGATCCTTTTTGCAAGACGTGTGGGGGGCATTGTTGGGATGGGCAAGCATTATAATGGTGAAGATATAGTTATAAACTTCCGAAATCCCATGTTCGTAAATGAAATTTGCTAGGGCCGGAACGGTTAAATCTTGCCACTGGGTTTTTTCTATAGGCACTTGGCAACCACTATTTTCCGGCCAGGTGGGCCAATGGCACCCAATCAAGAACCTTTTAGACTCCTTTTCACTCGTTAGTACCCTTGCAAAATAGATTTGCGGTGCTTGCAGGGCTGGAAGATAATGATTGACAGTATAGCAAGGAGTGTGACTGTGCTGGTGCCTTGGTGAATGGAGGTATGATTAGTATAGAGACCTCCGGGGCACACTTGTCTATTCCACCCCCAATTATAGATCGTGGTAATCTGAACAGGGATCTAACCTCTGACAACTTTCCGAAATCACAGGAAGGGATAGAAGTGGGTGTACCTGTGGTTGCAGGAGTTGAACACTACCCTTGTATTAACTTCTTAAGTTGGAATGTGCCTGGCTTAGCTTCAAAATTTTCAATTGAAGGTTGGCAATCTCTTATTTTAGATTATGATATAGTTTTTATGCAGGAAACGTGGGAATTGACAGAGGTGGTATTCAATGGATGTACGTGTTTTAGCCTGCCAGCTGTACCGTTGCCAGCCGGACGTGCCATAGGGGGGTTGTCAGCCTGGTTTAAAGTTAATATTGGTTGTTCAATCTCACCTATTCTTTCAGACCAGGGGGAGGCCCAGGCCTTTTGCCTTTGTTGGAGCGGTAAACATAAGGTTTATATGCTGAAGTTTTATAATAACAACTTCTCTAGTAAGGGTGATTGTAATTTTCAGGGTCTGTTTTCAGTATTTGACTTGTTAGCAGAAAAGGCCTGGTAGAAAGCCCTTTTAACTTGCCAGTGGTGGGTGGTTTTAACGCTAAATTAGGGCGCTTGCCCACTTTATCACAAACAATCTTTGACCCACCTGTCCGGGAAGTTGCCTTTAATCCCATGGATGCTAGGGGCCATGTTTTGTTTTCTCTGTTGGCCAAGCGTGATCTAGCTAACAAGGCCCCAAATTCCTCTAGTATAGAAATACCAACCTTCATAGGGAGGGGTGCCTGGAGTATAATAGATTATGTCTTTACCTCCCAAAGTCTGTCATCAACTATCATAAGTAATGATAGATCTATAATGACCACAATCCCATTGCAGGGGAGTTAGTGGCCTCCCAAAGCTTATGTCTTCTCAAGTACTAACTTAAGAAGTTGCAGGGTGCAGGGTGGCATGGCTCTCTGCGAACACGAAGCATGTTATGTCTCAGTTTGTCTGTAACAGTAAGGCGTTGGTGAATTCCTGTAAATTGGAAATATGCCATCCGGCATCTATATTAAACCATTTTATTGACCTTTTAACACAGATTAAAGGGCTGCTACTTAGACCCATAGTTCAGTCACATTTTTATGCAAAATCTTGGTTTGTCAAAGAGTGTAGAGCGGCAAACGAATCCATGCGTTAGGCATTAAAGCAGTCCCCTAGAGACGAGCGTGTAATAGCAGCCAGCAGAAAGGTTTACATATTGGGGCTAAGGAAAAGGAAACTGGCCATGAAGGAGGAGAAATGGGAGACAATAGCTGGATCCTGCCAGCTCAAAGAATTCCAAGCCTTCTGGAAGGCTGTGCGGTCAGTTTTATCTCCATCGACGTCCCAAGATAAAGTTACCATTCACATCATGAGGCTTGGCTGGACCATTTCTCGGGGATGTATGCATCTGGCAACAGGTCTGTAGAAGAAGTGCAGATGGCTAGTTTTTCCTGTATTAAACTTCAATTTAGGGAGGAATAGCTGCTTAAAGCCATTGTTAACAGCTGGTGTAAGAAGGCTCCTGGCCCGGACGGTGTCCCCCTTGATCTATTCAGGGAGGACCCGGGGTTTTGGACCCCAGTGCTCATCTGTGTATTTAATTCTGTTTGTTGCATGGGTGTGCCTACTTCTTGGCGCACCTCAACAATTGTTACTATCTTTAAAAGAGGAAATGTGCATGATCTAAAGTGTTATCGCCTGATATCTCTTCTAGACTCCACGGATAAAATCATTGGGAGAGTGGTTCTGGATCGCCTCCTTGTTTGGCTAAATGAAAATAATATCCTCTCCCAAACACAGAACGATTTAGAAAGGGGCTTGGGACAATTGAACAGTGCCTCAATCTCCACCTTATTGTGGCCAAATATAAATATGCCAAGGGTGTTTCCACCCATTTGGCATTTATGGAACTATCGAGCGACTTTGATTGCGTTTGCAGATCCAAGTTGTGGTCCATTTTAGAGACCATGGGTGTCGATGTGGGATTGGTCTCCTTTTTAAGACTCTTACATTATGACCTCACAGCATCCGTAAGATGTGGCAATGCTGGTAAATGCACCCAACCTTTTAAAGTTGAATGAGGGGTGCACCAGGGGTGCGTTCTCGCCCGATCCTTTTTTTACTTTACACTAATGATCTGGACAGAACATTAGTATCTGCTGGGGCAGATGTTCCTTATGTAGAGCAGAAGGCCGTGCTTGCGTTACTATACGCAGATGACGCTGTCCTCTTGCCAGAACAGCCAACGGCCTCAAGATTCTAATTTATAGTTATGTACCATTCATGAGAGATCTGGAACTGGAGACTAATTTTATAAAAAACCTACACAATAGTATGTGGCCCTAAAAACACAAAAGCTCACACCTTAAGTATAGGTGGCAAAATATTAGACAGGGTAAGCTCATTTTCATACCTTGGCTGGAGTCCGATGATGGGTGCACCTGGTCATCCTGTATTAAAAATAGGATAACTCACGATACTCAAGAGTAGGCACTACTTTTTCGCTCGCTACGTCCATTGGCAAAAAAAAAATTGCCCGATTTTACGGATATACAACCGGAAATGCTTGCCAATTCTAACATACGCCCTGGGTATTTTGGGATGCAGAGATGTAGGGGCAATGCAGGCGGAGGAGAATAGATTCTGCCTCCGGCTATTAGGTGTTCCCCCTTCGACACCGCATTGTTCTCTGCATCTAGGTATAAAGTATGTGCAGGATATTATTAATGCTGCCCCCTTGGTCCTTTGGTGCTCAATTTGGGCTAACAAGGAAGCTGAGCTTAACCGGGCAGTCATCAGAGATTGCTTTTCCTGCACCCATGGCCTGTCAATTCCATGGTTAAAATACATCAAAACTCCTTTTTAGCTCTTGGTTGTGTATATCTGTTTGAGCACCCTGAGACCATTATGAAAAAGGATAAATATTGGGTCCAGGATAGCTTCACTAAGCATAGACAGGCCACTAGGGAGTTAATGGAAGTGGCTAAACCCCTGGTTAAAGATTACTGTATTATCCAGTCGGTGCCAGTGATTGGCCCCTATTTACTTGATGTGACAAATGTTTATGGGAGAACATTACTGCCTAGATTTAGGCTAGGTTCCATACGATGGCTACTATGCTTTCCATTAGGACAATATTCCTCCGCAGGCATCGGCATTTGACCATGCGATGAGCAATCCAGTCAATCTTTATTGCATTTTTTGGGTGGTTATTATTTGCCATTTACAGGGAGGTTTTTATTACTGCTGTTGCGTAGGTACAAATTCTCTAAGTGTAAAGCTGCCTTATCTTTTTACAGCCACTTAATGACAATGATGTATGTTACTTAGTTGCCTGCTTTCTGAAGAGCATTTTAGCACAAAGGAGGAGTATGCTGTTTTAGTAATAGTGTATATACATATATTTGCACCCTGAGTTGCTGGTCTTCTACTATGATGATGAATTTTGATTTATGTATTTTAAATTCCCCAAAGTTGATGTTGCGGTATGTGAGTTTATTAATATTATATAAGCTGCTATTCTCTTATTAAGCTGCTGAATTATGATCCATGTTCTTTCATCCTTTTAAATGGAAGTTATCAAAGAATTTTATTGTAGATATTTTTTTATTATTCTTGTCTTTTTATTGTTTGTTTTTATTTGAGTATCTTTTATGATCTGCTTTTGGAAGATCAAATAAAGATTAAAGAAAGATGACATATAAGATGGTGTGCTGTCTGCATACTGTGGATGGCCACTTTTGACCTCTCCTTCAAGACTCGCAGTAAGATTGGAAATGCACAGACCATGGTGGATGAATAAAGCAGTGTAGGAAAAAACAGAACAATGACAAACCCACAAACACACGCATCATCTTACATCACCTCAAACCACACCACACCCCCTCCAATGACCACGGTTCCATAAATGCAACCACATCTCGCATGAAATAACCATCATCAGACTGAAGACTGAAGTTAAAAAAACTGAAAGTGCACATGCAAATACTGATGTTCAGTATGATTCAAATACAATTTCAAACAATGCTGCAGTGCCTGTAAAACAACGTGCTGCCCCTTTGCCCGCAGCCTTGTGCAATGTGTGGATGCCCACAAGGCCAACAAACCACATGTGACAAGATACAACCTATACATGCCACACAACTGAAGGACATGACAATATGCAATAAGTTCAAAATAGTTGTACGAAGTAATACTCCAAAATTAAAACCAATGAAATAAACCATGGAAAAGTATAATCAATGCAACTTCTACCCAGCTCTGAATACCCACAATGGCACAACACTCAGGCCGTGGGTTCACATAGCTAGAGTGGGAAACGGCCTTTACATTGCGCGCTGAGCCACGCGTGCCATTTCCCCACAAGTGGAACCACGCTTGCCTTAACCACGTATATACCTTAACCACGTACATGCGTGGTTAAGGCAGTGCATGTTCTAGATGTGCTAATGGGTGGGCACAGGAAAAGGGGGGATCGGGAGAAGGCGTCCAGGGACATGGTCTGGTAAGTGGGGCTGGGTTTTAGGGGGGTTTGGGTAGTTTTTAGGGCTCAGAGGGGTCGGGGTTGTTTTCAGGGCACGGGGGTTTGGGGTTGTTTTTAGGGGTCAGGTGGTGGTCTGGGTTGTTTTTAGGGCTCAGGGGGGTCGAGATTGTTTTTAGGTCTCGGGGCAGGGTTGTTTTTAGGTCTCAGGAAGGGTCGGAGTTGTTTTTAGGGCTCAGGTGGTGGTCTGGGTTGTTTTTAGGGCTCAGGAAGGGTCGGAGTTGTTTTTAGGGCTCAGGGTGGGTCAGGTTGTTTGTAGGGCTCGGGGGGTTGGGGTTGTTTTTATGGTTCAGGGCGGGGGGGCTAGGGTGTGATCTTTATCACACATATTCCTTTACCAGTCATGCCTTTACCATGAAATTGCGTGGTAAAAGCATGCGTGGTAAAGAAATGCATTGTTAAGACGTATTCATTGTTCGGGCAGCGCTGTAGAGGCACGTGTAGTTTAGCCATGCTTGCCGCTGTCATACAAACTGCCGAAGTATCCTAGGCCTGAAACTCGGGCCTCAAAATAAAGTACGTTTCTTGTGTTATTTCGTGGAAGCTGATCGAATTTTTTGTTTGTGCAAAATTGCCACATTTATTTTTCTGGTTGCTTCAGCTAAAGGAGAATAACCATTTTCTTGTTGAATCTTTTGTTGGTGCCTGTAGCTATGAGCTTTGCAGGATGACCTTGTAAAAAGCGTCGGCTTCCGTGCTAATGTACAACTAGAACCGATATTTCCATAGTTCTTTAAATGAAGGCACAGTATCCAGATTGGTAATTCAAACTTGGAGTTCTGAACAAATAAGCTCACACCTGTTCCGTATTGCATACTAAATAGAAGAACATATACATAGTCTGACTAATTAGGGAGGGCTGCTGGGAGGCATGTTGTCCGTCAGGACATCTATTTATAGACTTTCTGTTCCAGCGGTATGAGGAGTATTACAAGGCTTGGCAATACATTGAATGATGCAAGTAGGGAGCTTTAGACAACGTGGTTAGGGATATGTGATGAATAATGTTTGGGATTTAGATCATGTTCACCCCGATAATAGTTGTGATTGCGGAGCTATTCGTTATTATGATGCCAATTCTTACTTCTATGATTTGCAGTAGCACAATAAATGTTGTTATAAAATACCAAGGTGTATGTCTTACAAATGTTGGGGGTTCAGAGTGGGGTCCCAATATTTCCTCCCTGTAAAAGCATGACATGGTTCTCTCATAGGTTTGCCATAGTTTAAGTACCTCTTCACTCCTGTAAGTACAACTCAGATGTGAGGTGAGAAATGTCTATTTTCTTTTTTTCAGCAAAGGTTGTAGTCTTCTTTGTGGCCTAGGGAAATGTACTGGGTGTGACCACCATATGACACCCTGCAAACAACTCTCATACGACTGCTGACATACTAGATTTTTTCAAAACCATTTGGTTTGATTTTCACATTGAGATTGTGGATTTATTAACACAGTACAATTCCTATGGGGGAATAGCATAAGAATATATTGTTATGCATTGAGCAGCAAGAGCAGAGTTTCAGATATGGGCATCTCTCCAAACTTCTATTAGTGAATATAGTAATATACGCTAAACAATAAATGCTCCGTGAGGGGTGGGTGGGGGAGTGGAGAGTGGAAAGTCGCAAGAGTGGGAATGCTAATATGTAAGCCCCTATTGCGGTTTATGGCATTTCTGGCACTGTCCAGAGAGGTGGAGGGGATGCTTCAAGGGGTGGGGCATTAGGGAGTCGGGTAGCAACATACATGTTTTCTCTAGGTCACAGAGACGGCTCCTCCATTTAAGCAGAGGAGCGTCGCCCTACTTAATTGCCCCAGAGATGAAAAATAAAATGGTAATGAAGTTAATTCATTACCATTTTATTTTCCGTCAACCCGTCCTGAACCGAGTGTCAGAACGGGGCAGGGTCTGCTGAGTGGCATCAGTGGTGGGGTGCCTGTTGACTAGTTTACAGTCCGCATGTCCCTTTGGCCCACCCTTTTGTGATGGCCAGCCTGACATGCGCACTATAAACCTCTCAACCCAGCAGTCTTAGACTGCTGGGTTGAGAGCAAGCATAGGCCTCCAGTGTCATCGGGAGCGATGAGAGAAGTCGCTCCCTCCAATCTTGGCACTGATCTGATGCTGGTTAACAGCATGAGAGCAGCGCTAGGATTGGTTAAGCCCAGGTGGACGAGACGTCAGGCGAAGAAGACAACTAGAGCGAGGAGGACATTTCTCCGGAAAGCATAGTGAGTACCTTTTTATTTATGTCAGTTATGTATTTAATTTTATTTATGCATTTTTTTTATGTATTTACCCATTTGCCCGCCGCTCCAATCACCGTACTTGCCAACCGCCACTGCTAGGTCATCTGTGATCAAGGCAGAAGGTCATCATTGCTAATCATCAGTTTATTTGCCTATACTAAGTTGTCCCAGAGGTCCGCTACAGGGATCCGCCTAAGCCCTTGCTGTTCATCCAACCTTAAAGCAGTGCTTTCTGCTAGGGCCCAGTGTTGGAGGTCAGCATGCCACACTGCCAGTGAAGGGGGCGTCCTAGATTTCCAACGACGAGTGAGTGCTTGGAGTGCCAACAGCAGGGTGTGGTCCAAGAATCGGGTTGTGAGTTTGGCTGTTGATGGTCAAGGTAAGCCCCCTAGGAGGAGCATCCACGGGAAGCATTCGAGCAGCCTGTCCGTCAGTCGTGTTAGTGCGGCAAGTACCTCAGTCCACGCTCCAGAGCTCCAGAGCATGCACATAAGGTGTGCTGGTGTCAACTGGCATCAGGGGCAGTTCGGGAGTGCTGTGGGGAGTATAGCCTGCAGCCGTTGTGGAGTGAGATACACTTTGAGGAGTATGTATGTCTGAATGTACTTAAAGGGCGCATTGCATGGTATTTGGGATGGGTATTGTAGGATCACCTGCCATTCCTTATAATTAAATACTATGTGTATTTCTTCTTCCCAGTTGCACTGTAAGATCTGCAGGGACACCCCTTTCTGGGCTAGGCCGCCCTTGTACAGACATGTCAACCGCCATCTCCCATGGCCGATAGTTTGCAGAGTCTGTAGCGCAGAGTGTGTTTGGGGTTCTTGGTGAGGGTTTTGCCTTTGAAGCATCACCATGCGAATCCTGTCATAGGTGAGAAATTCTCCCGGTGGGAGCTTGTCTTCACCACTCAGAGCCAGAAAGTCCATTAAGAGTCCATCATCAAAAATGTCCCCCATTGTAGACATTCCAGCTTCCTGCCAGCACAGCAGATCTCGAAGGGAGAGTGATGTGGGTCGAGCTGGGAATCCCAGCAATGGTAGCGCTGGAGTGTAAGCAGGTGTTTCCTTAGCATTTTTTACAGCATTACATAAGCAAATACATGCTTCCTCCAACAGAGGAGTGCCAGGCCTGGTGCCGTAGGGGATAATACAGTATGCAGTGCGCCTGCCTTGATCTGGTCTGCCGTGAGGCCAGTCTCGGTCCAAAAGTGCCCTGATAGCCAGTACGTGGCCCACTGCAGTTGTGCTGCATAGGAGTATGCCCAGAAATCGGGTACTCCAAAGCCCCGGATGTCGGAAGGCAGGAGAAGTTTAGAGAAAACTATGCGGCGACATTCCATATTCCAAATTTGATAAGAGTAGTATTGTATTGAGCTTGCAAAACATTTTCACGGGGATCCAAACCGGCAAATTGGTAAAGTGATATAATAGGCATGGGAGAACCACCATCTTTGAAAGGACTATTCGCCCCATTATTGTAAGCGGTAGAGTGTTCCAGAATGTTACTCGGGATCTAATGACATATATTGCAGCCCCAAGATTGCCCTCAAGAAGGCATATGGAACATTTTGATTCCAAGGTATTTGAAAGAATGTGGGGTCCATTGTAGTCTGTCAGTGGTGAACATAAGGTCAAGTGGGGGGTGGGGGGGGCTGTTGTGACACAGAGGGAATATAAATGTTTTGGTGGGGTTGACCCGAAGGTCAGAGAGGGCATAGAAGGAGTTCAATGTTGTTACTACAGGGGTGAGATCCACACGAGAGGTGTGCAAGAACAGTAACATTTCATCCGCATAGAGTGATATTGTGTGTGAAACTTTCCTCAGCTGTACTCTCACCTACTAAATGCACTGCATTAATTGAAAACAGGTGAACGCGTGGGAGGTCATTTAAAGTAAGCTGGCCGTCGCACCAATCCACAAGCTTATCAGAGGCTGTGGCCACTGTTCTTCTTGTCCCGTATTGTGAGGCCACATATCTGGCAAGAATCTCACTGCTTTCAATGCAGCCACCATTGCAGTGGTTGTTCTGTAGACAGAACAGTTTCTGAGGGTGTTCCATGTTGTTTAGGCAAACTTTTCAGTTTTTCAAAAACAAACTTCCAAAGCTGGAATTTGTTGTTGAGAAAAAAACAAAGACTAGAATTTTCTTCCTGCGTGTGGGTGTACTTGATTGATTTCTCTAAGATGAAGGTACCAGGCAGGAAAATCTAGTATCCGTCATTCCATACTAAAAAGGTCAAAGTGACTGTCGCAATGGACTGGCGACCCTGTGGAGGCAGGGCACAGAGATCAAAGAATTCTGCTAGCAGAGTCAGCTGAGTCTCCACAAGTGAAAGCCCTATGATTTCCCCATGTTTAATGAGGTGGAACCACCAGACTTATGGAGTGCCAGGAGAAATGCTAATTTACAATAGTTCCCCTGCTCACCAAACTGTAATTGAGGAACACAGTCTTGTAACTGCCAGTGAAACAAAACATTTACCAAGATAAAACCCTCAAAACACTGGAGCAGATAGTACAGAATAATACATTGAAACCAAGAGAATATAGAAACTGGATGCAGAATATTATGATAAAATATTATCAACTGCAGCTCCTGATGAAAGAAATTAATGGTTTGAAAAATATTGAATGGGGAAAAAGAAGTTGGGAAGGTCTCTTCTGGTTCGTATTGTGAAACTGATCTGTTTGGTGTACAAAATTTCTTAATATTGTAATAACTTCATGGACACCTTAACACAAACATATGAATAAGGGCAAATGAAAGACTTTTACATACTCTGCAAAAAGTAAGTTCTCTATGAGCTGTTAAGATTTTCCATGGAGTGGGTTAAACGTTTAGGTTAAATGTTGCTGATTTCCTCATTAAGTTTGTCACTTTGCAGTTCTACTGAAGCAAACTTATTATAAGGTAACCCTCTATTAATGAATTTAGTTACAGAGTTGCTCAAAGCTGATTTTTCTACTGAAAGCCACATTTGTTTATTATGCGGTAGTGAGTGTCTGCCTAAGTGCTGACATTGATAGCATGGTAGGGAGGCAACTGTAGCCATTTTGTCAGCTCAGTTAAGGATAGGAGACATAAAAGAAATTGGATGTGGGGTCAGTGGGGGTTATGCTCAGTGAGACCTTGCAATTACTTTTGTATGTAAAGTGCCTTTGTATAACTGATGTGCCAACAGCAATATGGAATAGTCTATAGTGGTATCCAGTGAAGACGTCTGCCTGCTTATTAAAATGTTTTGATACCACCAGGCTACTGGCTACTGGAGGACTACTGGAGTTGAACAAGCTCCCCTCTGGCAGCATATGACAGCATATTGAAGCTAATACCCCCTCCCATGCAGGAGAGAACACAGAGTGAAGTAGGATCCAGTGGAAGCTAACATGGTAGAAGCGTTCTCATTTCCTGCAGAACACGGTGTATTCTGGGGCAGTCTTGACCACAATACATATTTTGTGTAGACAACGGCATTCATGTTCTTCTCAAGATATGGTTCATGAGGATGTGACCGTGAAATGCCAATAGGCCCTCTTTCAAGCTTAGGTGTAAATGTATGGTTGTTCATATATACATCTTTCAATCTGCCACTTATCAGTTCTTTAAAGCAATTTGTAACACCTGTAATAGTATGGCAGATAGGTTTGTGGTCTACAGGCTCTAAGGCTAAAGCATCATTTAATTTATATTCAGACCCTTTCTTAAAACAGGGATTCCTTTTTAGCCTGAGGCCAATGGGTTTCAGCAGCCAATTGATAACAATGGTCTATGTAAATCAACAGATCTTCGTTTCCCTGTTTCAGATCTAAGAAGTCTGAATTAACATCTTATGTGTGACTAACAACAAGCTGATGTAATTCAGGGGTGAAATTATCAAAGCAATAGAGCAGTGGGCCACCTGTTTCAAACAGAGGGATAACCTAAGTGGTAGAGTATTACAATTGATATATATAAATTATTAGCTCATAAACAAAGATTAAACAAGGAAGAAAAATAATGAGTTACCCGGTAGGTTGCAGGAAAAAGCATGACGCCTATCAACAAAGTCAGCACATTCCCCTAAGTAAAAGAAACCTTCAACGTCCTCCCAGAGCACTATATTTTGGGATATGTATGTCAAGTGCGAGATCACAGGGGGAGTATGGATTGGTGAGCCAGTGTTTAATGTAAACCAAGCTGGTATCTGTCCTGCTGGGCATTCCAGCTCCCTAGTTCTAGCAGAAGCTTTTTGGGTTGCGGAAGGAGCCTGCTATTACCTGTGTTTAGCTCAGATTGTGCAAATGCAGGGACAGCCTTCAGCTCCCTTCTTCTGGGTGATAGTAACTCTTGTACAGCCAGGCAGTGGTGTAGCAAGGTCAGGTGGTACCTGGTCAGTGGCGTAGGAAGGGGGGTGCAGTGGGTGTGGGCCGCCCCGGGTGTCATCACTGAGGGGGGTGACAAAATGGCAAAAATATGTGTTTTTAAAATAAATAAAAAATTTGGGGCTCACAACACTTTTTGGGGAAAAAATAATATTATTTAAAACGAGTTTAATAACCTCGTCCGACAATTAATTAACGTCAACAAGTCAACATAATACGTATTGAAACTTTTTAGTTCAGTCAACATACGCAACGAAACGAGGCTGAACTCGACGCTGTGTAGTGGAGAGCGCATGGATAAGGAAGGGGATGGGGGGTGTTTCTTTTCGCCAAAGTCTGTCTCTGCAGTTTGTACTCGAGCGAGACGTAAACAACCGGTGACTCATCACTCAACCCGCAACCAATCCTCAGCCCTGCCAAGTGTCACACATCTTGTGTTTTACTAACGCATTTTAAGACAAAATACCGCATTACCGCAAGCAAAAATATTGTCACGCACATCAGCTTATTATAAAAGTTGATTGAGGGTGTTATCTCTTTTTGAGATCTATAGTATCAGCTCCCTATTTTTTTTGTGAGGCTACCTATACACAGGTGGGTCAAGGGAACTCAGCAGCCAATTGATGTTCTTGCAAGTTATGATGAGGCTGGTTGATTCACTCTGATTGGACGGCATTTTATTTGTTAGCGCAGTGATTGGTTACTACCATTACGCACGTGCATGCTTTGTGCAGCCTATCCTGCATCACGAGATTTGCCGCTGAGCCGCCAGTAGAGTGTGTGCTGGTAAGGGAAATTTTGGCAGTCGCTTAAGTATGGCCCACTGGGTTGGGTATACAACATGAGACAAAAAAAGCATGAGAATCCTAGCAAGACGCTGATATCGCGTAACAGCAACCGTTTGGGGTTTTTCCGAGGCTCGATGGTGCCAGGTGAGCAGAGTCTTATCGGACCTTTTTATGACTTATAATTTCTCTGCATTCTTGAGACACTTGGACTGCTAATTGCTCAGTAGCTCTGTATGAAAATGAGGCTCGCAATGCCATTCCCTTTGCTGGACCTCTTTGTGAAGATTTCACTGCCGCTGTTAATTCTGCTCTACTTTATGGGATTGGAATGAAGTTTACTCGCCTCCGCCACTTTTGCAGCACTGCCTGTTCTGTGTGTCTTTCGTATGCATATGTTGCTTGCACTGCCACCCCAGAAGGCCTCTGTGCCCTTCGGACAGGTCAGTGCACCGGGTCAGAGTGTCAGGCCCAGATCGGCACCTGAGCAGTCTCTGGCTGCCGGTAAGAATAGCTACAAGGGGCGGGTCATGGTGACGGAAAGGTAAGAGGGGCTTTCATTTGCACAGCTCGAGGTCCTGAGCTCGTCGCTCAGTGATGAGCTCATCACTAAGTGACACATAGACCGTGCAATATAAATGAGAGTATGGGAGTGTTGTGTGGTACAATACCCACCACTGAAGCACAGAATCCACGTTAAGTAAACTATTAGTGATTGGAAGCGTATTCAGCAGTCATACATGGGTCACGCTGCAAAGGCTTAGGCAAGCTGCACTGTAAACCATTCTTTCCGAACTAGAGAGAACAGGCTTCTGTATGCTCATGTGAGACATGTTTTGCCACAGATGCACCTTACGCGAAAGAGCTCAGCCAGCCTCTCACACAAATCAGCTAAGCTACTTCAGTTGTCATAGCTGCCAAGTGGCTGTGTCATCTGTTCATACTTTTAGCCAGTAGTATCAATAGTCCCAAAATGTAACATCATTTAGGTTAATAAGTTAGAACTATAATAAGGTGTTACACAGGATAAAGAGCAATTTAGGAAGTAAACATTAAATAAGAGTCCTTCAGACTAAAAGAGGCAGTAGCGCTAAATATGAACAGGAGTCAGAGAGAGAGACAAGTGTAAAAGTGGTGCAACAGGAGGAAGTACGGACAACAGGAAGAGGGTGAAATGAGTAGAGAGAAAGGAGTAATACAAGAGACAAAGGGTGATGGGAGAGAGCTGGGTGGAGAGAGACTGTTTCCCTCGTCTTCATTGCTTGATTTTGCTCGCGATAAAATGTCACTCATAGTCGTTGAAATATCACTCATAGTTACACTGAAATTATGGAAATGTCACACATAGTAATCCAAAACCTTGGCAGCTATGAATCCTACCTGCTGCCGCTGAACTCGACGCTGTGTAGTGGAGAGCGTATGGATAAGGAAGGGGAGGGGGTGTTTCTTTCCGCCGAAGTCTATCTCTGCAGTTTGTACTCGAGCGAGACGTAAACAACCGGTGACTCATCATCACTCAACCCGCAACCAATCCTATCCGCTGCAGTGCCGGTCAGTTACCCCACGTCATTCTGTTGAGTTAGTTGTGCATTATTACTGAAGCTTATAAGTGCCGTGCTGAATTTATTTTTGTTACATTTTTTAGTTCATTGATTCATTGTGATCATCCTCTTCTCTATGATATTGAGCTTGGTAAGTAACGTAAACGTTATGATGCTTGCTATTTGTTTGTATTTCTACGTCAAGCCAAAGCTGCAAAATAGCGAAATTAAGTAAAAAATGTCATTCATAAGAAATTCCCATCGCGAAGATCATAGCACTTGATTCGTGTAAAGCGGGAGTAGAATAGCGGTACATCTTTCCTGCTTTGCGTTGTCGCGCTGTGTATATCTTCCATGAAGGCAATCTGCTGGCTTCATCACTGTGAGTTGTATTAGAGCAGCGTTTCTCAAAGGGGGGTGACAAGAAATTTTCTGCACCGGGTACAGTGGCGTAGCAAGGTCAGGTGGAGGTCATGAGGAGTCTTGGCGCTGAGCTGTAATGAGAGTGGTAACTGGTATGTAGTGGGCAGGATTAAGATGATATAGTTGGAAAAAGCCAGGTTTTGACCATTCTTCTAAACAGGACTCTGTTAGGTTGTAGCCTGAATGATATCGGCATTGAGTTCCAAAGTTTGGCTGCCCCATAGGAGAGGGTTCTACCCCCCATCTAGCTCTACGGGTTTTTGGGACCTGAACTAGTCCTTTATTGGCTGACCTGAGTTCACGACGCAGGATATGCCAGCGAAATAGTTGCTGAAGGTGCAGAGACCCTCCTCCAAACAGTGCCTTATGCACAAAGCAAAGCGCTTTAAATTTGATGCGCTTCTGGACCGGGAGCCAGTGGAGCTCCCTGAGACTGTTGGAGATGGGGTGGTATTTAGGGATGTCTAGAAGCAGCCGAGCAGCAACATTTTGCAAGGCTTGAAGTTTCGACATTTGCCCTATGTCAATGCCTAGAAGTAGCACATTGCAATAGTCGATTCTGGAAAGGATCAGTGCTACTACCACCGTTTTGCGAAGGCCTTGAGGAATGAAGGGTAAGACTTTACGCAAAACCTTAACAAGGAAAAAACATGAGGAGGTCAGGAAATTACACTGGCCAGCAAAGTTTAGTTGATCACCGAACAGAATACCTAGGTTTCTCGTCTTCCTAGTGGCTTCAGGGCACCGCCCGGCATTCGCTGGCCACCATAAGTGACTCCAAATGGATGGGCCTTTTCCGAATTCCACCACCTCCGTTTTTTCGGTATTCAGTTTAAGAAGATTGGAATGCATCCATTCAATGATGTGTTTCGTACAATTGTGGAACCTTTTTTACCACCGTTTCCACATTTGAGGATATAGATATCACTATCTGTGTATCATCCGCGTACAAGATCAGAGCAAAGCCATGTGCTTTGATCAATCTAGCCAGAGGAGTCACGTAAATGTTAAACAGGATCAGTGATAAGGCTGACCCCTGGAGGACTCCACATGGAAGGAAAAAGGCCTCAGAAGTCAGGTTACCCCAACACAACCTCTGTTCCCTGCCAGTGAGAAATTAGGTAAGTAGGGTTAGGGCCATCCCCCCCACTCCTAGATCCTCCAGCCTGTGTATTAACACTTGGTGGCTGACAGTATCAAACGCTGCTAAAAGATGCAGTAAGATGAGGATGGCTCTCCCCCCACTATCAACTTGTTTGCAGATCTCCTCAGAGGCCAAGGCCAGGGCTGACTCCGTAGAGTGACATGATCTAAAACCGTGTTGGGCGGAATCAAGGAGATCGTTGAATTCTAGGTAGCTGGTTAGAAGCTGATTGATAGATTTTTCTAAGATTTTTGCAGCCAGCGGTAAACAGGATATGGGCCGGTAGTTCTTTGCTTCAGTGGGATCTAGGGAAGGTTTCTTCAATATGGGTCGTATGGATGCTTTCTTCCAGGAAGAGGGGAAGGAGCCTGACAAACAGACATTATTTATGAGAGGGGTCAGGTATGTGCTTACCCTATCTGCAACCATATGGAGAATGTGAGGGGGACAGGGTTCCGCCGGGGAGCCTGATTTCATTAGTTTTAGCAGTTTGCTTACAGTCTCATGCGTTAGTGGCGAGAAAACTGATAGTTGACAGGGGGAGGGTTCATCCAAGGTGGCAGCATCTACTCTCGTCCTGCTATCTGTATTAGGGGTATTTACAGCAAGCTCATTGTAGATCGTTTGTACCTTATCCTGAAAGAAGTTAGCCAACGTCTTACAGAATGCTTGATCTGGAGTAAATTGATTAGTTCGCTGCAGTTTGGAGAGAGTGGTAACGGTTTTGAATAATTCTCTTGACGAGCTTTTAGCGGCCTCTATTTTGGTGGTAAAATAATTTTTGGGGGCGTGAATGATTGCTTCTTTGTATTTCGCTAAGGCTAGCTTGTAGCCGAATTTACCTTGCTCACTATAATCCAGTCTCCAGGCGCGCTCTAGGCGCCTACATTTACATTTAATAGTTTTAAATTCTATGCTATACCATGGTGCCGAAGGTTGAGCTCTTCGTTGATTACTGGTCGTTTCTGGGGCCAGACAATTTACTGCAGATCTAATCCAATTGTCAAAATTGTCAGCAGCCTTATTATTATCTAGGGCTGAGCTAGGAGGGCCAATACCAAGAGCTTCCTCCAGGCTAGTTTTGTTAATTTTATGCGAAGGTCGAGACTTAACCACTGTTGTTCTGCCCCGGGTCATCATTTTTCTTTCTGGACAGAGGAGTGTAAAAAACACCGTCTTTTGGTCTGTCAATGTAAGTGGCAGGATTTTGTCTAACCCAATAAAGGGGTTATTCGTGAAGATGCCATCCAGTGTATGACCAGCATCGTGGGTGGGTCCAGTGACAAGCTGGGTGAAACCAAGACTTTCCATATTGTCTAGCAGGGTGAAAGTATCTCCACTGTTCCCACACTCCAAATGAAAATTAAAATCACCAAGAGCAGTAAAACTTTGGAACTCGAAGCAAGATTCCATGAGAGTATGCAGTGCTCAAATGAAAGTGGCACGAGGCCATGGTGGCCGGTAAAGGAGCAGACCCGGGAAGCTGTGAGTGTTATCAATTTTAATATTAAACACCACAGCTTCTGCGTCCGTCAGCTGGATAGGGTTGCAGGAGGCCTTAAAGCACGAGCGGTAGATAATAGCAATACCACCTCCCCTTTTATTTTCCCTGTCCATGCTGTACAGTTCATAGCCTATTGGCAGTGCCTCATTCCAGTCTGGCTCGGACGTTTCCGTGGCCCAGGTTTCAGTCAAGAAAACCAGGTCAGGATTAGAAGTCTCCATCAGGTGCTCGAACTCAAATCTATGCTTAATTAGGGATCTAGTGTTCAGCAAGAAGCAAGCAAGTTGCCTTCTCCCACATTCCTCATCGTTTATTTCCCTCCGACCAGGGGCGTGTGGGGATTCCATTATACAAGGGGTTCCACCAGCCCTATCTAAACTATTGTTGTCTCCTGACCTGGGTCTCATATCAGTGGCCCCTAAGCGATTCGCTGCTGTATCCCTACATGGCACTGAGAAACCACAGCCATTACAGTAATAAGGGTCACCCTTATTACCATCCCATAATTGGGAGTGACAGCCCTTACCTATAACCAGGGCAAGTAGTTGATCTCTTGTGTAGATTTGGGAAGAGAAACGGCCAGGGGTCCTGGCGCATGGCGCGTTCCGGGCGCTGACCGGCGCAGATGGGCTTGCCTTTGGCGCGCCAGCGGCGCGTCCGCTGCGTGGTCGCGTCCGCTGCGCGGTCGCGTCAGCATGTACTTTTATTCCCCACGTGAGCCAGGAGCTAAAACGCTGACCTTAAGCAGGCAGGCCCGCTCATACATACGGGCACCGCAGGTCAGTTAAGCAGCGAGATTATGCAGCGGCGCTACAAGTGCAAATTAACAATTTTAAAACAATTTTCAAAACGGAGTCAGTCTAAAAAGAGGTAAAGCGTCATTAGAAAGAGCCAACTGAAGTACCAGATTTATAAAAACCAGAGTTGTCCAGTGAAGTTAGCTTCACCACCTCAATCTGCCCGTACACTCCCTTACATGCTGCGCGGTCGCGTCAGCATGTACTTTTATGCCCCACGTGAGCCAGGAGCTAAAACGCTGACCTTAAGGAGGCGGGCCCGCTCTTACATACGGGCACCGCAGGTCAGTTACTACTGGCTAAAAGTATGAAAAAGACGACACGGCCACTTGGCAGCTATGACAACTGAAGTAGCTTAGCTGGTTTGTGTGAGAAGCTGGATGAGCTCTTTCCCGTAAGGTGCATCTGTGGCAAAACATGTCTCACATGAGCATACAGAAGTCTGTTCTCTCTAGTTCAGAAAGAATGGTTTACAGTGCAGTTTGTCTAAGCTTTTGCAGCGTGACCCGTGTATGACTTCTGAATACGCTTCCAATCACTAATAGTTTACTTAACGTGGATTCTGTGCTTCAGTGGTGGGTATTGTACCACACAACACTCCTACGGTCTACGGTCTACGTGTCACTGAGCGACGAGCTCAGGACCTCGAGCTGTGCAAATGAAAGCCCCTCTTTCCTTTCCGTCACAATGACCCGCCCCTTGTAGCTATTCTTACCGGCAGCCAGAGACTGCTCAGTTGCTGATCTGGGCCTGACACTCTGACCCGGTGCACTGACCTGTCCGAAGGGCACAGAGGCCTTCTGGGGTGGCAGTGCAAGCAACATATGCATACGAAAGACACACAGAACAGGCAGCGCAGCAAAAGTGGCGGAGGCGAGTAAACTTCATTCCCAATCCCATAAAGTAGAGCAGAATTAACAGCGGTAGTGAAATCTTCACAAAGAGGCCCAGCAAAGGGAATGGCATTGCGAACCTCATTTTCATGAAGAGCTACTGAGCAATTAGCAGTCCAAGTGTCTCAAGAATGCAGAGAAATTATAAGTCATAAAAAGGTCTGATAAGACTCTGCTCACCTGGCACCATTGAGTCTCTGAAAAACCCCAAACCGTTGCTGTTACGCGATATCAGCGTCTTGTGGCCAGAACACCCTTGCTAGGATTCTCATGCTTTTTTTGTCTCACGCTGTATACCCAACCCAGTGGGCAATACTTAAGCGACTGCCAAAATTCCCCTTACCAGCACACACTCTACTGGCGGCGCAGCGGCAAATCTCGTGGTGCAGGATAGGCTGCACAAAGCACGCATGTGCGTAATGGTAGTAACCAATCACTGCGCTAACAAATAAAATGCCGTCCAATCAGAGTGAATCAACCAGCCTCATCATAACTTGCAAGAACATCAATTGGCTGCTGAGTTCCCTTGACCCACGTGTGTATAGGTAGCCTCACAAAAAAAATAGGGAGCTGATACTATAGATCTCAAAAAGAGATAACACCCTCAATCAACTTTTATAATAAGCTGATGTGCATGACAATATTTTTGCTTGCGGTAATGCGGTATTTTGACTTAAAATGCGTTAGTATAACGCGAGATGTGTGACACTTGGCAGGGCTGACGATTGGTTGCCGGTTGAGTGATGATGAGTCACCGGTTGTTTACATCTCGCTCGAGTACAAACGGACGAGTTACTTACCTTCGGTAACGATGTATCTGGTAGAGACACAGTCTAGCCGCAGATTCCTTAACTTAGAATATCTCCCCAGGCGTCAGACTGGATCCGGAAAATCTTTTTTCCCCAGCAGTACCTCTGCACGCCGGGAGGTGGCGTCGCCCGGCTCCATCCTGACGTCGTCCACGGAAGTGACGTCAATGGAGCCATATAAGCCCCCCCCGGCGTGCTGACGTCAGTTTTCTACAAGAAACTTTTCCGCGCCACAACGCGGAGCCATGACAAAAACTGCGATAGCATAGGAACAATGTGTGGTAAAAAAGAGCAAAGTTGTTGAAACAACAACGATAAGTAACATGAAAATGAGAGTCAAATTATTTAGAATGAGAAACAATAGTAAGTTGAAAAAGCACCCAGTACCAGGAGAGACTGAAGGGAGCTCACAGAGCACTGGCTGCAAGCAAGGGCCCAACAAAGCGCCAAGCCGTGCCCCACCTCGAGGGGGGTAGTGGCGGCGGCACAAAAGATATGACAACCTAGGCACAGCTCGTCACCACAGGAGGGAAGTGAAAAGAACCACAACATTGAAGCAACATGTTGCAAGACAAGTGACTAGAAGTGAATGACCACAAGAATGTTCACTACACACACCCTCCAGTGATCGAAGGACTGTAGTACCAAAGAGAACCCAACCTACTGTCATAGAAGGAAGGAGGCACAGGCGTGGGCGGTGGGAGGGAACTAAAAACAGGAGAACTCCACGCGTGAGGAACACAGGTGGAGCAACATTAGAAGGCAGTGAAAAGCATAGGCCTTAACCACCTAAAAACGTGGACGGAGTGGAGAACCAAAGGGCCCGAAAGCCGAACAACACCCCCTGCGCTAAAGGAAGGTGCGAGAACACGCCACCAACCAAACACTAGGAAGGAGGGGAGGCCGAAGGGCCCCATGCCGAACAACACACCCTACCCAGAGTGAGGTGCGAGAGCACACCTCCGGAAGACCAAGGCCACCAGAAAGGGGGTGGGTTAGGTGGAAAAACACCATCTGAAAAGGTCTTCGCAGGGCGGGGAGGATGGGCGTTCGTTAAGGAATCTGCGGCTAGACTGTGTCTCTACCAGATACATTGTTACCGAAGGTAAGTAACTCGTCCATCTGATAGAGACATCTAGCCGCAGATTCCCTAACTTAGAATAGATACCAAAGCCATACCCCATAGGAGGAGGGTCTGCGAGACAACCACCAAGTTCTAGGAGAACATATTCGTCAAAAGGCTGACGAAACACGGTGGGAACAGCAATGCCAGGGCAACTGACATCAGACCCAGGAAACTCCATAAGGAACATGAACAAGGGATGGCAAAGACACCACAATCCGGCAAGGGACGTTGTGAGACCTCTCTCGTCCAGAGACAGACGAAAGGTCAGTGCCAAAAGTAAGAAAAAATGCAGGGACTCCTTCAAAAGAAGGATCCCAGCACCAGTTCCCATGGAACCATGAGAAACGAAGCCCCAAAGGGGCAAACAGCATGACAACGATAGAGTATACCGCCTGAACATACACCACAGTGGATGCCAAAAATGAAACAGGGTACAGTCCGAAGACTGTCTGGCCAAGAACAGGAGCCGCAACAGGAGGCCCGTGTGGGTAAAGAAAAAACACACTTAAAAGTGTACCCCCTTATAACATGTGACAACAGTTGCAGGGCCGAACCCAGTGTCTAGTGCCAACAGAGACAGTAGATTTACCATGGAGCAAAAGCTCAGTAGGTAGGCATGCAGGCAAACGTACCAAAAGGTACCACTGTGAGGGGATAACCGGCAAAGCCAGGAACACATAGAGGACTCTATCCCGAAGGAGAGAGCGAGGAAGAAGTCCTGATACTAGGGCAAAAAGAACCTAGTATGCGAGCACCCCCGTGGTGTCTAGAACCCACAACAGAACACAAAGAGACAGGAATGTAGCCCATATACCTGAAGTGACGTAACCCTAAATAGGGGAAGTCGCTCAATTGGTACCACGGCACCGGTTTGCGGCATAATAGTCACAGAACGCAGAAACCTGGACTCCCATGAGGCAGGTGGGAACATAGACCACGACACTCCCAATAAAGGATTGAGAGAAGACACAGACAGACGCCTGTTGCCAAAAAGCATACACCGCCACATACCGACACCGTCTACCAACAAGGAGAATGTCGAGAAGAATATATATATATGCACTGTAATGCTACCTGAAGAAGCAACAGTGCCAGAAATGGGAGTAAGAACTCACACTTAGAGAAACATCTGGTGGGGAGCCCAACACCAGTGCCACAAATGTGAGTAAAAACCCACACCCCGAGAAACAGCTGGGGTGGAGCACAGAACTGGTGGAAGAAACTCATAGACAAGAGCCACACCTTGACTAGGGAAACGGGGTAGGAGGCCACGCACAGCCGAGACAGGGCCGGCGAAAACTCCCCTTGCCCTAGGCAAGAACCCCGATAGTGCGTAAGCCACAAGAAAAAGACGTAGAGCGCAACCTGTGTGCACCAATACGGCAAGTATTCAGAGAATACAGAAGAGACTGTTCCGGATCGGAACAGAGGGACCTGCCCCCCAGGTGGGCATGTCCACTTGTAGACAGGCAAGACAGGCACAGCAAGGCTGCAAGAACACGCCAGGAAAAAACAGGCGTGACAAAACACCAAGGAAACAGCAGGGAAGAGCGCCCCTATTGAGGCGGGGACGTACTATGGACCAACCGTAGACAACCAATCGTAACCCCCGGAGAGAAACCGACCCCATGGATCTCACCAGAGGAGACATCCTACAACAGTAGGAAGAGTCAACTTGCGGCAAAACTTCCTGGGTAAGGAAGAGTAGCTATATAACAGCCAACAAATACCCCACACAGGGTAAGGCAGAACCCTACAAAAGAAGGGTCCCTGTTGAGACTAGCTCGTAGGCAGAGGCTCAAAAGAAAAGGAAACACAGCTTAACTAGCTGTACCAGAATAAGGAAATAACACGGCTGAACAGCCGCAGAACCCAGAACATCTGTTACCCACAACGAGTAACAGAAAAGAAAAAGGATGGCACCGTCAGCAAACCAAAAAATTGTCCACGAGGATTAAAACCTGGGAAGACAATCAAACATAGACAGGAGGCGCCTGACCGCCGAATCAGCATGTGCGTCAAAAAGAGTGACCCCATTAAATGGTAGCTCTTGAAGCCGCTCCTGAACATGCTCTGGGAAAACGCCATCGCGCAACCACGCATGGCGGCGCAAGACAACCGACCTGGCCATAGCCCGACCCACGGAGTCAGTGGCATCCCTGGCAGACCGAATCGAAAATTGCGCCATATCATGGCCATCACGGATTAGGCGGGCCAGATCGACACGAGAGCTCCCGACAAGGAGGGGAGGAGCTGCTCGACAGAGTCCCAAAGGGCAAATGTAGCCCGAGCAAACACACACAACGTGTTTAGGGACCGGAGCCCCGAGCTGGCGGATGCAAACACATCGCGGCCACATAACTCCAACCACTGAGACTCCCGAGTGGGAGGATGCAACGGAACAGGAGTGGTAGAGAGAGCTGCCTGAATCACAAGTCCTCCAGCCCCAGGATGGAGGGTCAAACATGCGGGGTCATCAGGAGCCGGACGATGACGATGTGCCACAGCACGATCCACGGGGTCCCCCGAAGAGGGCCTCGCCCACGTCCCGAGAATGATGTCAAATAATGACTCTGCAAACGGCAACAATGGCTCCATGTCCCCCGCGCCCTGGTGGAGAAGATCCAGCAAGGGCTCCGAAGGTCTAGAGACTGAGGGCGGCTGCATCCTCAAAATGTCTGCAGCCCTGCAAACAGCTCGGACAAACGTCCCACTAGCCTCCGTGGCCCCGCGAGGCGGTGACAGCAAGTTATCAGTAGGTGACGGACGTAAGCTAATCCGGCCACCTAACAGAGGCTCAGCAAAAGGATGAGTAGGCGAATGCCTCACTGGCGCCCGCTCCGGGGAGCGTTGAAATGACTCAGGGGGTGGGGAATCCACTGGGACCACATCCTCCACCAATAAAGCCTGAGATGGTACCGGCGTCGAACGGCGTCGAGGCGACATCGACGAACTCCGAAAATGCCTCGACAGGCGGAGTGGAACAAGCGTCGGCGACCTCCGAAAAGGCTTCGACCGGCCGAGTCGAACCGGTATCGACGACCTCCGAAAAGGCCTTGACCGGCCGAGGCGAACCGGCGTCGACGACCTCCAAAAAGGCCTCGACCGGCCGGAGTCGGACCGGCGTCGACTCAACATCCCTCGAGGTGGAAACCTGCGGGGAGAGAGTGCCGCAGCCACCTCCAGCGACGCCGCAGGGAGCCTCGGAAGGCTGTGCGACGGCGCTGTGGGAAGGCTAAACTTTGTGGGATGCCCCTCCGGGCCGTGTCCCGACGTCGCGGCGACTCCGGAGTGGGAGTCAGGGCACTCGGTCGGTGCTGAGGGTAAACCCGCCGGCGGAGTCCTGACCTGAGTCCCTACCCCCCCTGTGGGGCCTGAAGGCGCACCAGGGAGGGAGGGCAAAGCAGGAAAGGACTGCAGGGCCCTGCAGTAGTCCTCAATCTGAGGACGAGTCGCCCCAGCACCCGGAAATGAGGGATATGCGGGGTCCGACTCCTGGGGGCCCGAGTCCGGCAAAGACCGGTAGCTGCGGGCACCGACGTGATGTCGACGCGAAGCCGATGACTTCCGCGACTTCCGTTTGTGCTTACCTGAAGTAGGCGATTGACGGCACCGGTCCCGGGACCTGCCCCGAACAGGAACGTCCTCCTCTGAGGAACGCCGCGTGGACGTCTCCGCTGAAGGAGACCGGTGCAAAAACAACAATTGATGGACAGAACAATGTCATACATTCACCCCAGTACAGAGATCTGGGCCTAAATCCATCGTTTGTTTGCTCACCATGCCATTCCAGTTTGGACCCAGCCATATGCAAATCAGTCTTGACCCTGCGCCCAATGGGAACAGTCCAGCCCGAACTGCCAGGCCAGGTCCTCCCTGGACTGGAAACAAGCATCCTAGGACCGGTTTCGGGCTTTCAGCCCTCATCAGCCAGGATAGCTTGACGCCAGTGGCATGGAGAGCACGGGACCCACGTCTGGGCATACCCGTCCCACTGTGCCACTGGATTCAAGCTAGCCTGGCTGAAGAAGGGTGGCATACCCTGAAACCGGTCCCAGGATGCTTGTTTCCGGTCCAGGGAGGACCTGGCCTGGCAGTTCGGTCTGGACTGTTCCCATGTGGTACAGGGTCAAGACTGATTTGCATATGGCTGGGTCCAAACTGGGGTGGCGTAGTGGGCAAAAGAACGATGGATTTAACCCAGATCTTTTGACTGGGGGAGAATGTTTGCATTGTCAGCATTCCGTCCATCATTTGTTTGCTGTAACACTTTTCGCCCTAAGTGGGATGGGTATGCCCAGACGTGGGTCCCTTGCTCACTGTGCCACTGGATTCAAGCTAGCCTGGCTGAAGAAGGGTGACATACCCTGAAACCGGTCCCAGGATGCTTGTTTCCGGTCCAGGGAGGACCTGGCTTGGCAGTTCGGTCTGGACTGTTCCCATGTGGTACAGGGTCAAGACTGATTTGCATATGGCTGGGTCCAAACTGGGGTGGCGTAGTGGGCAAAAGAACGATGGATTTAACCCAGATCTTTTGACTGGGGGAGAATGTTTGCATTGTCAGCATTCCGTCCATCATTTGTTTGCTGAAGAAGGAGACCGGTGTCGCGAAGGGTCCGTTCGGGACATCTGGGAAGACAGCAGCTTCATGCGGCGCTCCCGCAGGGATTTCGGCCGCAGCTGGCGGCAGGCGTCGCACTCCACGGAGTCGTGGTGCTCGCCCAAGCACCACATACAGATTGCATGAGGGTCCGTCGCTGACATCTGTCGCGAGCAGGACCGGCACGGCTTGAAGCCCGCAGGCATCGAACACACTGTTCCTTGACGCAAAAGGCGTCGAGAAGGCCTGAAGACAACAAAAAACAGGCCAGAGGTATCACTTTCCCGGATCCGCGTTAGGACGCGGAAAAGAAGAAAACTGACGTCAGCACGCCGGGGGGGGGGGGGGAAGGGCTTATATGGCTTCATTGGCGTCACTTCCGTGGACGACGTCAGGACAGAGCCGCGCGACGCCACCTCCCGGCGTGCAGAGGTATTGCTGGGGAAAAAAGATTTTCCGGATCCAGTCTGACGCCTGGGGAGATATTCTAAGTTAAGGAATCTGCGGCTAGATGTCTCTATCAGATTGCAGAGACAGACTTCGGCGGAAAGAAACACCCCCTCCCCTTCCTTATCCATATACTCTCCACTACACAGCGTCGAGTTCAGCCACGTTTTGTTGCGTTTGTTGACTGAACTAAAAAGTTTCAATACGTATTATGTTGACTTGTTGAGGTTAATTAATTGTCAGACGAAGTTATCAAAATCATTTTAAATAATATTATTTTATTTTTTTAAAGTGTTGTAAGCCCCAATTTTTTTAATTTATTTTAAAAACACATATTTTTGCCATTTTGTCACCCCCCTCAGTGATGACACCCGGGGCGGCCCGCACCCACTGCACCCCCCTTCCTAAGCCACTGCAGCCAGGACCTCTTCCATGGAGGTAACGGACATTCCTCCATGGGCATAATACACTCAGGCACCAAATGTCTGAAAATTGGGGCAGCAGGCTTTCCTCATGCAGTGATAATGAAGTGACAATGCAGGAAATATGCCCACAGATTGGAGGGGCACCCAGGATTCACAAGTAGCAGACCCTATTAGATAATCCTATCCATCAGAGGGTGATAAAAGACTGGCCTCAGTGGGCTGTTCAATATTTCACTCGGCTTCTGCGAATAGCCACAGACCGGTGTGGTTAGAGGAGCAGAGATCCAGGAGCAGAAGTCACTTGGATTCCCAGTCTCCCTGCCAGTCTCAGGAATAGGGCCTGGGCTTGAGAAGGTGTTTCTGTGATCGATTTGTGTGATGAAAATAGTCTGATGAAGGGGCCTGGGCTTCAGCTCACCAGGCGAAAGATTTTTCAGCTGCCAGTACACAGCGCCCGCTATCTGCTAGGACCTGTGGAAGGGGTCTGTAGAAGGGTGACTGCTTTGAAGTACAAAAGGACTCGAGACAGCCGCTAAAGATAGGGAAATTTACTGCACATCAACACCGAGGGAAACAGCAGAAAGCGGAAAAATATTGTAACTGAAAATGAGACTGGCTCATCCCTGACCCCTCCCTTGTGCTGTTGGAGCCTGTGGGTACTTCCAGTTATCATCTGCAGCTGGAGAAGATTATCTTGTTGAAGAACTTACCATTTGAACCCAGGACCAAAGGCTTGTCCTGCACCAGTAGCTGACAGTGCAATTCCATGAGTGCCCTTCTATAAGAAACTCCAGACTGCGACCAGTGGGCTCTGAATTACAGGCCCTCGCCCATTTTTCTGTCAACAGAGGGTATAGGGGAGTTCTGGCACCTTCACCAGATTAGTTAAGTGGCTACTGGACTAGTGGGGCTCCATTAAATGTGTCTAGACATCAAGTTCTGATACCATCTGAGCAGTGTCCTTTCTAAGGAGGGTGGGCAATTTTGTGCCTTTGGGTGGTGGAACAGTGGGTGGACCGGTAAATTTGACTTTATTTCAATTGCTTAAGCCAAATCACTGAAGTAAAGCATTGGTACAATTGATCAAGCTTTGTAGAGTAACCTTGTGCAACATGGTATGTATATACCAATGTTAACTTGTTTTATAGTACTTAGTGTCTAGGCGCTATAATAATGTTTGGGGTCAGAACTCTGGTCCAAAGGGTCGTAGAGACTTCTGATTTTTACTGTGTATGTTAATTTTACATGTACTAAATTTTTATTGTGTGTATTAAAGTAAATTTCTTTTATACTGTAAAGCAGTGACTGGACACGTATCTTATTAGGGTCTCTGCTATGAGCTTTGCGTCGGCTTACTGCCTACTGCTAGAGCGCCGGGACACCTCTGTTTGAGGTAGCTGTTTGCGCTTTATAAATGTCGGTATTATTATTTATTATTATTATTAACTGGCATTACTTGGTGAACTATATTCTGACTCATCTCTCCTCCTTGAGTAAGTCTTGGACTGCTCTGCCACTCTATCCTGAGAGAGTCTAGTGCTGGAGAGAAGTACTTAGTTATCAAGTTATCCAGTTTGGGGTACAGTAGTACTGGGGTCCCAGGTCACTAGTAGTGAGTGAATGACTCAAATTGATGTTGCTGGAGCCCTGTAACCCATGACCTACCAGGTGACCCTGAAAACTGGTCAAGTAGAAATACCACCTTAGAATAGCCCTACAGGGAAATATTGATAGAGCAGGGGTTGATATTTCTCTTGGGACATATTCCCATGAAATTACAAGTTAATGACTTGGCAATGGGGAATAACACAGGAATCAGTGTATGCACAATTCCTGCCCTTTTTCTCTGCACAGATTTCGCCAGGTTTTTACTGGTGAAATTTGCACAGGGAAAAGGTATATACACAATTTATAATTGTGATTCAGCTGGTGATTCCTCTTACTGGCTGAACTGGGATTTAAACTGCACTTGTAATGAGGGCCTAAGTATCTTTGCAGTATGTTTATTTTTTTTAAAGAAGAGAATCAAAAAATATATAAATAGGAGAATAAAAATCTTCCCTAGTAGTCTACTCACATCTGGTCTCTTGTCATCAGGATCATCGATCTGTTCTCGTTCATCCCAGTCCTCTGGTTTTGTTGCATTAGGGTCCAGAATTCTTTTTGCCGGAAGAAAATCCCAATCCTCTTCTAGCGTTCCAGACTCTACTTTTGCATTGTCAATCTTGACTTCATAGGTATTATTAGGATGGACTATTAAAGTGTAGAGATGAGTGAATTCATCATCCTGGTGTGGAAGAAAGAAAATTAAGAGAAAAACAAATTACATAATTGGTCACTTGCTCTGGGATTGCGTACAGTGAGTACATGACGACTGGAAATTCAAAACATATAATACAACGACGTTGATCAAAGGTGCAATAAAAAATGGCGTCCTTTTGTACCACAACTTTTAGCGCTTTTCTGATTTTTAGGTGCAGAGAAAATTTGTAAGCCAAGCAGCGTCACTGTATACTGGCTGCCCCACGTGGCAAAGTTTAGAAATGTATTTGCTTCAAAAACATGAAGTAACATTTTAACTAGCTGAATTTAAGAAATGTGTACTTCGTAATTATTCAGTCGTAACAAAATTGTTTTTATAATTTGTGGTGCTGCTGTTGGAGAAGTTGTGGAGGACAAATTTGTTGAAACAACAGCAGTAGCTCGACTTAGGATGCTTTTGCTGGTTTGCTTAGACTCAGAGGACCTCACACAAGTGATAACACGCATATCAACCCTAAAGTTTCGACCACAAGTTTTACACTACATGATACAATAGAGAGGACTGAATTTATGGCCTTTACCACATTGTTATTTGTATTTATTTATATCTGAACTATTTTCATCAGAAACTCGAGACTTAGGGCTTGATTGAGAGTTCAGAGGCGAGGTAGGCCCACTGTAAACCAGGTTTGTCCATCCCATCAAACTTGCGGTACCCCTGCTCAGTTTTGGCTTGGGGAAGCACTAGGCTTACACCAGTGGAACATCCTCTTGCTCCGCCAGTGTAAAGCTCTCACTTTATGGCCCGTCGCGTAAGGCCTGTGAGGTCACAGTGAAGGTTACCCTGCCGATTTAGGGAAGGGCGACTAACATTCATTTCCCAGGACTCAGGCAGGAAAAAGTAGGATGGCCTCTAAGTGCCTTTCTTTGAGCGCATCAGGGCACAACCCACAGTTATGAGAAAAAAGTAATGTGACATGTTGCTGAGGCAGAGAACTGATCATCCCAGCATGACAACTTATAAAAGAGTTGCGTTTTTAACTTCTAACGTCGAGCAGAGGATTATGGGTTTACAGTGTTCATATATGGCTGGCAAAAAAAGGCTTTAAAACCTAATTCATAGCGAACTCACGCTTTAACTCAACTACTAAGAGCAGAAAACCAAATGGATAGTGTTACAATTTCTTAATTACTGATTGGGTATGCCGTTTAATATTTTGTTACTTGCGCAAATCAGTTTCCTCAATGGATCATCTACTTTCTTCGTATCATAGCATATGAGGTTTTATTAAGTAGGGCATTCTAAATGTCGGAGGGCGCAGAGTGGTCAGAAAGGAGACGTTGACCCTTGATGAAAGTGTGAGTACAGGGCGGCATTCCCACTTTGGCCCCGAGTTTGGAGAATAAACAATGAGACTCGGGTACTCATCTTGAGTGTGTCTACTTACAGGCAAGTAATGCCTACTACCTTTTCTTACGATCCGGTTAAGTAAACCTGAAAGGTTTGGGTTTTGAACGACGGATCAGTATCCTGAGGAAGGCCAATGACCCATTAGGGCATTTGGTAATGGCAGAAACATTTTGGTACAGGCAGTTGGGGTAATGGAGATGTAACTCCTCCTATATACCCAATTTTAACTTTGAATCCTGTCAAGTGAGGCCAATAATAAATAAGTATACAGGTACCCTCTTAGATAGTTTTAAACACTATTCTTTCTTCAATAGGGATCCCTCTTTTTGAGAATTTTCTCCACTTTTCTTCTTTTTTCAAAAAAACAAGCGCTCCTCTCTGAGTGTTGGTTTGCACTAGGGTGTGTCAGCGGCCCTATGATGAAGCATGCCACTACATGGGTGAGGGCAGTTTTAAGAACCCTTTGATTTTCCCAATAGGTTCCGTTTTTTTTTCTTTGTTTCCTCCCCTTCAATCATATATTATGGATGTATGTTTTGATAGATATATTACCAGCTCTCTATCGTAGTAGCTGGTTTCTGTCCTTCTCTTTCAGTGAGGTCTACATTCTAAATGTCAACAGCTCTACTGCGTCTTTGTAGGTATTTTAAAAGTTTGAAAGTTACCAGCACTACTCTGGTGGAGAGGTGTGGTGCAGCGGCCAGGGCAGCTGACTTCGGAGCACAGGGTTCACGGTTCGATCCCCGGCTCCGGCGGCAGCTCAGCTCAGCACCATGTGACTCTGGGCAATAGCTCACTTAATTTCCACTACGGCCCCCAGCGCCTTGAGACCCGTAAGGGTGAGTAGCTGCGCTATATAAACACGGACTTACTTACTCTACGGTGCCTTTGTAGATTTGTTCAGGACTTTTAAAAGTCAACAGCACTGCTGCAATCTCTGCTTTTTGGGAAATGAACTGCTCAGCTTTATGGTCAAAGTTGTGAGCCTGGGGAATTTCAGAAGGGCCTTTAAAGAGGATCCCATTCTTTTATTCGAAAGTATTGCAGATCTTCGTGAAGAAATACCCAGAAAGAGCAGTTTCCCTCCTTCCTTGGGAGCTATAGTTGTCCAGGCTTTGTGACTTACACAATTCTTTACTGCGTGACCGTGACCTCATTCATATGCAGGTTGACGAGTGGGACTGAAGGCTTACTGTCATCCACTGAATATTAATATCAATCAGAAGACTAAAGTGACAACAGCTGGAGATACCTCCAGTACTATCTGTTGGTGGTTAAGTAATCATGGTTGCTTGGAAAGAGTTATAGAATGTAAATATGTGGGTACTCTAATGGATCAGCGTTTTGTGTGGAATTCTCAGGCTAAGACGGCTATAAAGTATTTTGGCTACAACTTAAGTGGTTTGCCGTTAAGACGTGTTATGCAAGTGCACCATCTCAAAGCAGTATGTGGTGGCACTCAGCTTTGATTGAATGGGCCCTTTGGCAGAAATACATGGAGCAGAGCCAGACACCCAATGAACATTCAGAACTAAATGCAAAGCTGATATGGCTGAGGTGCTGCAGCAAGTGCTTCTCTATAGTTTCATCATGAATGCTTGGCTAGGATCTTTTGGCCTTCACTCCGCAGGCCCTTGAATTAATTTTGTAATGTTGTGTATAGTACTGTATATAGAAATAGTGAAATAAATGTTATTGTCTGATTAATTAAAATCATCAGAAAGAGATATACTGCAATGCATTTCCCATGATTAAACATATATTATTCTTGTATGAATCATACAACATTGTGGGATCATTGACTATTTGATTTAGAGCTAAAACACATAAAATTCATCACGGTTAAAAATACAGCTACATTTGTTCTAGCCCGTAAAAAAACCCATACAGGTTGCATTAAAGTGGCAAGTGCTTAAAGACACTATGGGGCCGATTCCGATTCGGGCCGGAAATCTCTCCGACCGAGCCGGACCCGGAGAGATTACCGACCGAATCGGACCCGTGCAGCCCGACCGAACGAGTACGATGCGCACGTATGCCATCGGACTCGATTCGGTCGGACTCCCATTGAAGTCAATGGGAGCCTGTCGTACAACGCGTACGCGGGCTCCCATTGACTCAATGGGTGCAAGGCGGACAAGGGCGCCCCCTACAGCGTGTACGCGGCGAAGCGACTCGCGCCGTACACGCACAGGTAGGGGGGACCCATGGGTCCCCCCTGTGTGCGTCTCGCGCAGCTATGCGTACAGGGGGGTCCGACACGGACCCCCAAAGTACGGCTCCGACTGCTCTTTGGAGCCGGAGTGCGCGGCTCGTCGGACTGCTCGCGGCGCGCATCGTACTTACCCGGCCGGGGAACGTCTCCATTGCGCGGTGCGAGTCGAGTCCGAGCGAGTCGGTCGGTGCGGTTAGACCCGGGAATGAGTCGGTCGGAGCGGTCGGGACGCCCGGACGAGTCGGTCGGCGATTTCGCATCGTACTCGCTCGCCCGGACGCGCGTACGAATCGGTCGGGAAATAGGGCTCCGAATCGGATCCGGTTAAGCCGAATCAGATTCGGAGCCCTACCGGCCGAGATCGGAATCGGCCCCTTTATGCGTAAACGTTCATCAAAGTTCGCGATGCGTCAAAGTGCCACGTGAAATGATTCGACAGTCCAATAAATATCAATACATATAGATTTAATCAGGATAAAAATAAAGCTGCATTTATCTTAGTCCACAGAGAGCCATACAAAGTGCCAGGTGCTTGTAAGCATTATATACAATAGGATAAAGCTGCATTTGTTCTGGCCCGCAAAAAAACCCCATACTGATTACCTCAAAGTGCCAAGTGCTTATAGACATTATATGCGTAAATGTTCATCAAGGTTAACGGAGCGTCAATAGCACTGTACTAGGCCTGCATTTATTTGTTGAAAGTAAAAAAAAAGCACAAGGCTTAGACTCCTGATCAAATATTTGAACCAGTGGCTTCATTGGAACTACTAAGGGCCCGATTACGATCTCGCTAGGAAAGCCCTCCGTATGACTCGGATCCGGAGGGCTTTCCTAGCGAATTGCGCTCCGCGAGTCCGAGCAACCGATTCCGATGCACCTGTATGGTGACGGACTCGGTTCGCTCGGACTTCCATTGAACTCTATGGGAGCCTGTATACTGAACGCGTACACAGGCTTCCATAGCAAAAAGGGGTGGCTGGGGAAAAAGCGTACACCCTGTGGCGGGCACCTCATGGTGCCCGCCACACTGTGCATGCATGGAAAGGGGGGACCCATGGGTATCCCCCACGGGGGCGATTCAGAGGGCCACGGGTGAAGGGGGGCCCGCTACACCCCCCTCGAAGTCCGATTCCCACAGCCATTTCGTCTCGCTGAGACCAAGTCGATACGGCTGTCTGAATCGTGCATCATACTCGCTCGTTCGGAAGCCGGCTCCATTGCACGGCACAATTCGACTGCGAACGAGTCGGACTGACAGGATTGGGTTTGGAAACGATTCGGTCGACACGGACGAGATCTTCACATCGTACTTGGTCGTTCGGAATGGGGGAAGATTCGGTCGGAAACATAGGCTCTGAATCGGATTTGCTTGTTCCGGAACCCGTCTGGAGGCCTTCCTAACGAGATCGTAATCGGCCCCTTAGTGTTATAACATTGAATCAAGTCGAGACAGCGTCATTGTAGTGTTTTCTTTGCTTATTACAAGTAAGTTCACTGGATAATGTTACAGTTTTTAAAGTGAGAAAATAAAAAGTACAGGTTTTACCTTGCATCGAATGTCTTTACTAATCAAGTGGTTCTTGTCTTTGTAGTTAAAGATAACATGAACTTTCTTGTTTCCTGTTCCACAAATATCAGGACCTGGAAATGAATGATGTTTTAGTGAATCCAGCACGTTTCATACGAAAATAAAATAATCACTGTATTACAGAAACAATTTGTATTACAGTATTTTAGACTTATAAAGCTGTCACAATGAATTTCGGCCAGTAATGCCTGCTACTGGCCAAAATTAATCTTACATGTGGAAAAACCACATTCCTGCTCTTTCCCTATCCAGACAATACATCAGCAAAAAGCTGCCAAAATGCTCGTGTGGAAATAGCGGCAAAATGAGGAATTACCAAAGTGGTTGGGTGTGATAATACTAATTCCCACAGTAATTTCCCATTTGTCATGGTACCCCTAGAGTACAACCCAGAAAACCATGGCTTCCCTGCATCCTCGAATTACTAATACCTGTGGTGTAAGTCATTTCAAGAGTGCCAGTAACAGTATTGTATTCTAGGCCCAAACATAATGCGGGGGGGGGATTGTTTCGTGAGAAACCAGACACTAACATTTTTAAAAAGTTTTATTAGTTTTTTTTTTTAATGTTCATCATCAGATAATTCATTAAAGAAACACAAATGTAACAGTGATGATTATCATCAATCAACTGAGTCTTTGGTTGACAAAAGCAAGTTATGAATTATCGCAGCTTTTACATTAAACCTAGGGCTCTCATGTACAATACAATACATTGATTATACAGTCGCAACACATGAGGGTTGAAAAAAACACAGTATCATGCTCCTTGAACAAAGTTAAAAGCAATACCACAATAATGCATCCACAGTCTCCATAGCGAGTCAAATTTATGTGGCTAATCAGGACTTTTTTTTTTGTGGTCACCCCCATGTTTTCAATATATATCACGTCTACCACACTCAGATCAACAAATAATTTAAGGTAAGTGGGCAGAGTCTGCTCAGTGCTCACCCCAAACAACACCAATTTACCCCACTTAGCAATGGAGGCAATTCCATGGACTCTTACTCTGTTGTTAAACATCTGAACGTTCGAGCTGTGCTACGTGTGGTACAAAGTGCCCACAGCCCTTACTGCACTGCTCAGATGGGACCCTTCCCTGCTTCAACAAATTTCGTTTTAGTGTACTAAATCATGTGGAGAACCTTGAACTGAAACCAGATTCTGTCATCGCTTCTCTTGGGTAAGCCAATGCTTTCTCCCATCCCGGGGACAATTGTCTCTTTCTCATTTAGTTCAAGGTCTAGAGAGTCTAATCGCACAGTTTCTTACTAGTGTAACAATTCTGCTCTCTGTATGAGAACATTCAGTTAGATTAATACTATAAACATAGTAATGTCTAACCTAATGATATCAAAACAATTCTTAACTAAATCAAATTCATCACATAGCTATCCAGACCTGTAAGATCCCAAACACCTCCAATTTTGAGCATACCAAACATGTTCCATCATCGGGACCCTTCCAAGAATTCAAGAGCTCCCATTTTGCTACTCATCCACAGGGGAAATTCCTTGGTAATCACTTTACTCCACCCTACCAACCATGGCCATAATTGTTTCACACAACAGTAGCACTGGGTTTTAAGGTTTCGGGAGCATATCCTGTATCCTACCACCATATATTGCTTGCTGGTAACTGCCACTATCTAGGGTGTGTCTGTATATCATGAGAGAGAGTTCCTGCTGCACACAAACACCCATTCATTAAGTACTTCCAATTGTAAAGCCTAGTATTAAACATGCAGGTGTGGTAAGGTAATGCCCCCATCATATTTATTTTTAGAGTTCAGTGGTTGCTTGAGAGGTTTTTTGTCTTTTACCCGTCACTTTGGAGATAGCCTGTAATAAGTGCTTAATTTGTACAAAAGTAAGTGACAGGGCACTCGTCAGGAGGCCACTGCAGCTTGCACCACCCATTGCCCCTCCCATGGCCGCCAGTGACAGAACCAACACAAACACTTACCATAAACCCCTACAGGTGTGGCAATTAAGACTATTTCAGGCCCCCAAAGCTATAAGAATAGCTTGGGCAGCAGATATTAGTCATTTTTAATGTATATTGAATTAATAAAAAGCTGTTGTTGTGTTCACTTCTAATTTCAACAAGCAGCACCACCATGTGGTAGTCTGTCATAAGTGCCAGTGTTGGCAATTAAGTGCCTGCACTGAGCACCGGAAACCACTGGCTCAAATTGACCACTGCCTGAAATCCAGGACCACCATAAAAGATTCCCATAATAATACCTCAGACCTCGCTAATGCCACATTTTACTGAAAAAAAGTATCTGCACTTTCAGTAAGGCAATCCACCATGTCCTCGTATTGCAGCTCCCGTGCATCTAGGTTGCACCCCTATAAATGTTTGTGTGTGTTTCTATAACCATCTGTGATAGTGAATGACCAGGGATATTCTCGCGAAAAATGTTCCATCCTTAACCCTGGGCCAAGTGACTTGAAGTGCAAAGAAGTAACCCAGCCTAGAAAAAGAATCACAAGTAGATCAAAAACTGTTTAACCCGTTTGTGTGAATGACATCATACATCAGCCAAGCACAGGGTTGCAGTAAAGCATTCAAAGTTGGTGCAGGCAACTGAGCTAACAGAGTCTGTAGAGGATCAGTCTCATCTTTTATTCATAATCAAATTAAAATCACCACCAAGTATAACTGTGGCCTTGGACAGCTGCAGCTTCAAGGGATGGTACACTGACGCAAACACTAGACTATTGCTGTCCCAGGTACAAGACACTGAGCATAGTAGCCCCGGTGATAAAATTCATGACTGATCTAATACGAATAGGGGCAGCAAGTTTTGAGTAATATTACAACTCCTCAAGAGCCAGAAGTGTATCCTGCTTGTTCAGTGTTTACCTGTCAAGTGTGCGCACTGTAGCATTACCAAGTCTGGTTTATGTCTATTCAGCATCTGCATCACTAGCCCCCTCCTATTGCCCATGCCATTTATATCACAGATCAACGTCTTCAGCTAACCCTGTATATATATATTACATTGTTTTAGGCTATGATAAAAGAAGATGTAGGGCACCCTCTAGAAATCCCATCCAGAAATGTTTTGTGAAATCTAGCTTAAAACATTCAACTAACACTTGGCCGTTCTCAACTATCCCTTCACCCACACTTTCATACAGCATGTCTTGAACTATCCACCTCCCTAAAGCAGTAAGTATCACTCATCCAAGCATTAGCAATCAACTCAAATCAGGGTCTAGTTGTAATCAACAGCACCAATTCGCTTTAATGGGGAAGAATCCATCAAACTCCACCGTCACTGGTTTTATTAACAGAATGCAAAAATTCCATATCCAACGTACTTTCAGCTTCGAAGAAATCACAGAAACACAGAAAAGAACTTGTCTGAATGGAAGTTGTTATGATTGTAATCACAGTCTGGAATAACTGCCCCAGGATCTGGACATCTGGCGAGAAATTCACCTCCGGCCCAAAGTGTAATGCTGGTGTTGGCTTTTTAAAGTGTGTTCACGTGTTGATGAAGTGGTGATCTTATCTCTGTTTGTGTGCTGCCTCCTGTTGCCAGTGTGGAGGACACCTTAATCTGTAAAAATCTTTCCACTGTAAACACTCCAATTTTACACACTGCACCTTGCCATTCATTCATTTGTTACCGCAACAGTGTGTTTTGTGTCCTTAATGGTTCCATACTCCAGCCTCCATTGTTGCTTTTCAAGTAACCTTTTCTACTATTGAGTTTTACTTCCTGATTTAACACAGCCTGGTAGTGCTCTAAAACAATGGCGAATGTTTCTCAAGTCTACACGCTGTAGAACTAGCTTGCAGTGGTTCTGCTTTCAAATGTCTTTTCCAGGCTGCTCTCCAGACACAGCCTTTGTGTAGTAATATCCCTCACATCTAGGTAGTCTCCCGCCTCGAGCACCCACAACAGAGGTAGATAGAGATGTGAGGATTTGCAGTGGCTGATATCAGCCTAACTTAAAGTGTAAAGGCTGGGCCGCGTACCGTTCACGTTACACAACAGAATCCACAGTTCCAACACTCAACCCTACCATCTACCAAAAGGCAGTGTTTCGGAAAGTACAATCTGCAGGCCCTAGCTAACGAAGTCTTCATTGAAATTCAGTGTCTGGGTCTCCACTCTACAGCCAGAGACAATTCCACTGCCTGAGGAATCTGTACTCGCCCTCCATCTTGCGTCCAAAATGGATCCCTTCTCGCTTTACAATCCACTTCAGCGCTCATAGAATCTCCTTTCAAGGATTACATCCAGACATTATTTTAAGTTTCCAACTCCTGAGTTGATCAATTATCCTTGCTGAAGCAGTGGTCTTGTGGTAACCTAGCATCCCACAGACTGTAGAAGTACCGAATATAGCACTATCTTCACATGCAAATAATGTCAATTTTGTCTAGGGTCTTGCATCCTTAAATTGCATGCTGTGTAAAAGTGTCCTTTTTCATAAAATGCAGCATGAAAAATGTATCTTTTACGTTTACTTAACATTCAAATAGTTTCTTCAAATTATCCTCTTCTTCCTTTCCCATCCGCTTCATGTCTTTTCTCTCTGGGCAAAGCCTTCTGTAAGTCACTTGCATGTTTGCCTTAATGCCTATTAATGTATTTCTGCAATTTGCCCACAACTCATTTCAAAGATCAGAACCTCTCCTATTTTAAAAGCTGTACCCATGCAACCTAACACCTAACCTCCAGCTCATCAACTCACCCCACCAAATATCTGCACTGCCCCCCAATCCAATGATAACACCTAACTCCTTTGAATTTAATCTATTTAATCTACCACAAAGAAACTGGAGTGAATGCATGGAATGGTTGGCTTGAGCACACATGACTAATCCCAAAACCAATAGTAACCAATAACACTGGACTAACCACTAACCTTGGATTCCGAAGCAGCGTGCTGACCGGATTAAAGCAATTCAACACTTTGCAGGGGGTAGCAAGTGCTATATAAATGCTATTACAATTGCAATATAATATATAGAAACAGCTGGAAAATATTTTTATAAGGTTCTGAGACAGTAACAAATGAACCTTAGTCAGGAATACATATTGCAGTTAACCATATCTAATGAGCTTAATCAGCAGGATGAGATTTATTCCAAGTGAAGTACAACACAACACAAACATTTGAAAGGATATATACGTCTTCATTCAGATACCACCATTCCCTGTGGTATCATCGATCGTGGAGTTAATTTGTTTAATGGACCTCCAAGTGGTCCATGCAGCGCCACCATAGAGATTCCCGCTGACATAGTGGGGATCTATGAATAGGTTTCTAAATTACCCTGTTAATTTGTATTTTCTTGTTTGTTCTCCATTCACTTCAAAGCACGCAGGTCCAAATTCACAAAGTTATTAGTGCACTTAAGCTTCATGTAGGTAGGCAAATAGCAGTATTTACAAGTGTAAATTGAAGTTCCAAATCCACAAAAGCATTTTTTTTTTAGAATTTGTTTTATTCTTTTGAACCATACAACTCCCACATTTGGTACATAGCAAGTAGCACGTAATATAAAGGCACAACAAGACATTGTAAAATGAGCAGAAATCCGCCATGTCAACAAATACAAAAGCGCCACTGGAATTAGACACTGTAAGGCAGTCACCGGGCAACTCGGCCCCCTCATGAGCAGTCCAGAACATCACTGTGGGGTAGCAAGCTCCTGGTCAAGGACCATGGCGGAGGTGGGCATGGTTCAATGTAATACCCCAAAGGTCGGCCCATCCTTTCCAGACTTTGTGATGTTTCTGGGGGCACCCTCTCAATAGGAATACCTAATCCACAAAAGTTTGACGAATTTCACTTATGAATGTATTTACTCACATGTAAAATAATGTCAGTGTGAGGACATTTTGCATCTTCTCACAGGGGCAGGTTTTGGGAATTCCAGGATGAGTGCACATGAACTCCCACTAACTCATACGTAGTTAGATGTTCACAAAACCTACGCAGCTAATGTATTTCTGTTAAAGGCAGCAGTAAGCCCGTTTACAAGCTGGGAAAGGAGACGCAATGCTTTCGCAATTGGTGGTGGGGCAAGGTATGAAATTTCTGCACTAAGAAAAATGTTTGCCCCATCGAGAAGAAAACAAAAGCAAGTGCTAAACATTTACACATTGCATGTTCTCTTTCTGAAATGCACCCAGGTTACAGTTCTGAATGTGCACGTGTTTACACTTATGAGTACTTCTCAGGTTCTGCAAAAGTCACAAGCACCCATGAGAATTTTGGGGATTTGTTGGTATTACAAAAAAAGTCTAAACATTTTTCCAAGCTTAGGTGAAAGCCTTCAAGAGTAAAGTTCTGACATTTTGTATTAACCAACAGGGAATTTTACCCTACCCCACTTGTGGCAGGATATACATTTTTACTACTCTTGTACAATGTTTTGTGTAGTCCTGTTGACTTCTCCAGAGAATTATGGTTGAGACACTGGAACATGTAAATATTTTTGGAAACATAAAACAAGATTACAGAAGTGCATTCGCCTATATGGAAATCTAGAAATTCACAACAGGTTAGAACCCTGTAATTTGAGTAAAGCATGATTGAATCAGTCAAATCTCTGGGTATGCCTGACATGCCACTGATTCTGACTCTTTCCCAGCACTACCTGCCTTTCAGTGAAATTAGCCTATTATGACATATCAACATTCAGTGTACTTCAAGTCTACAATTCTAACATTTAAAGCACCAGTTGACAATTACTTTTTTGCCTCTGCTATAAGCATTAATTCTGATGGATACTTCTACCCACAGATTCCTCGCTCTAGGAATATGTTTCAAGTGCCAGCCTGGAGCCAGAACTTTTAACTCCCGCAATGGTTCTTCAGTGTTGGCAGGCGGTGCCATGTCCTCACAGTAGTAACACTGCCCGCTCAGGATGTGACGATATTGGAATATACAAGGCACCAACCTGTGTGCTAGAGTCAGTTCCTGTTTTTCCACGCCTCATTGACATGGGACCGGAGATGTTTTCAGTGCTTCGCTATCAAAATTATAGGTCATATGTCTCCTCTGAAGTTTTCAGGGCTCAAAGACAATGTCTTTATCAGACCCACACAATATATGTGTGTGACGTCTTGGTTCCGAACATGACCTGTGACTCATGTTCACTAATGTACATGAAGGCCATTAGGGAGCAGGTAGCCAAGTTATTTTTTCCCAAGAGCCGCAGTAATTTGGAGAAGCATTCTCCTTCCCTTTCAGGTAAGCCCCCTAAAAGGAAATAGTCTTCTGAAAGATCTCCCCACAAAATAAAAAACACAAAAGGAACCATCAGAAAGAGAAACCCCTTCTTCCTAGAGGAACAGTCCTGTTCCTGGGGCCATTCGGAGTCTCGGTGCCATTTCCCTATGCTGTGCTCTTCCTAGTCATTGGAGCTGATAGCGACGCTATAAAAAGATAAAGCCGGAATTGCTGGCTTCGATGGTGACCCAGCACTGGTTGATACCTTCTGGCATGCCACGCTGGATATCTTCAGAGTGGTCTCTTTACACTCTGGGCCACTCCCCAAGGGTGTGCTCACTCCTGTAGCTTTGCTGATTCCGGTGGTTATGACTCTGACACCAATCAACTCCACACCTAAACAGGCTCTGGCTTTGGAGCTGCTTCTGATGAAGCAAGTCCCCTCCAAGTTGCTAACTACCATACTCTTGATGTTGCCCATTACACTGACACCCTTGGAACTGATTTAAGCGTCGTCTACAAGATCCTCAAGGTCAGTAGATATTATATGAGTGGGTAAAAGAAAAAGTAGGGGCCTCTTTTTAATGGCAAACTTGTGGCACAACCTCTTCTTTGGGCAAGAGATTCGCTCAAATGGAGGAAATTTTCAGGTCTGACTCCAATGCTCTTGATGGCTGAAAAGTGTAATGGCCATACAGACTATAATGACTCGGAGTATGCCAACCTCCTGTCCTTCCCTCTTACAACACAGATTGTGGCCTTTTCCTGGACTTAGAAAATTAAAGTAGTCTGGGTACATCTCTAGAAAGGGATATCCTTTGCTTATCTGGACCTCCTTCAGAGAAAATCTCTTTGTTGACTCTGGTGGTACGGAAAGTAGTGGAAGCATTAAAATTACACTTTCCCATCCCCGAGGCCATACCACTTCTGTTGAGTGTCTTCCTGAAGGTGCAGGAGGATTGCGCACAGGAGATCCTAATTGCCCTGGCCTGGGCGCGAATGATTTGGTACATTGATCTGTTGGAACACACTGCTTAGCCTCTTCTTTGACTCTCACAAGGGTAGACTTGCTTTTGCATCAGAATGTCCTGGTCCTTCATACAAATTGCCAAATGCTGCAGCTGCAGGGGTGGAGACTGCAGGGTGCCAACAAGAGTCCTTCTACTTATTGCTTGAAGTTGTGGGCATTATCTTGGCTGCCAAAAAATCCATTTATGGTGGCGTGTAGAAAAAATGTGTTCAGTGATGCAAGTCTGAATGTCTGAACCCATTTTATTTCTGTTTTCCTGATGTTCTATGCATCACAGTGTCTCTTGCCCAGCAGGGCCTAACAGTGGCTACTGTGAAAGGTTATTTGGCTTCACTATTCACCTTAATATGTCTCCATGACCACCCTTCTCTGTTTAATCCACCAATACTGGCATGTTTTCTGATAGTTTGCTTAACTTTTTTCCTTCCACTCCGTTTATTGTTCCTCAATTGGATTTGAACCTTGTGTTAACATTCCTTATAGAGTCTCAATTCGAACTCATGCACAGTTGCCCGATTCAGCTTCTGACTCTGAAAACCGTATTCCTGGTGGTGATGACATCTGACCATAGGGTTAGTGAACTGCAGGCCCTCTCGATTCAACCACAGTCTTCTATACGGGCAAACAGGCTCTTTGTACTTGCCAATAATTCTTAACAAAAGTAGTATCTGTCTTTCACATGGGCCTGTCTATCACTTCCATTTTTCTTCCCTCCTCCCCGTCCCACCAACAAGGAGGACTGGCTGCACAGACTGAACCCCAGACATGCCATGTCTTACTACATCGACCGAACACAAAAGGACAGAGAGGATGACCAGCTCTTTGCGGTGACCAAGCACAACATGTTGCACTGGTTACCCTTTGTGCTATTAAAGTCTGCTATACCTTGAGAAATAATATTGCTGCAGCTGGAATTCGTGTCCACACCACCAGGATCATGACTGTTCCCAACGCTCTCACCAGAGATGCTCAGTAGTTCACATCAGCTGGGCAGCCACATGGCCATCCTTACATACTTTTGCTAAAACGTACTGCCTCACAGCTCAAGCTACTCACGCCCACCTGGAAGGATATTGCTTTGGGACACATTCATAAGGTGAGGAATCTGCAGGAAGAGGTATCCAGCTGTAGAAAAAGTTACTTTCCTTCTATAACAATATTTCCGATGGATACTATGGGGCCTATTCACAAAGGTAAATATACACCTGTACATTTAATCGTGTGCATATTTACTACTACACCTAGGTGTAAGTATAGGCCTTAGTGCTAGTCACCATTTACAAGTGTAGATTTACACCTGTGTGTGGACTTACAAGTCTCTACCTTTTAAATTAGGGAACAGAGCCTACTATAACAGGAGTTATGACTGCAAACTTACTACTAGTCACTTTGCTTATGTAGGTGGCAATCTCAGTGGAGGTCTCCATATGGAAAAATATAAGGACATTTAAAAAAAATTATTATTGTTTAAAAAAATATGCAAATATATTTTAATGTTTGATATAATTGTACATTATTTTTGGGGGTATTGTATTTATTGTTTTTTTGTCATATTATACTAATGGCAGCACAAAGTAGGACTGAAAGCAAAAAGAAAAGGAAAACAACAGTCAAACAGTAAGTACAGAGTGCCATACAAAGCAAGGCTAATTCCGATTGTAAATTAATTTGAAATATTAATTAATAGCCAATAAACTAAAATGTATACTAAATAATTAATTTAAAGATATTAATTTATAAACAATAATATTTGAACAATGTACAAAAGGAAATTCCCATCCTCACTAACATTTTTTGTTTATTTCAGATCTAGATTTGTTAAATTTAACTAATTTAAAGTATTTTTAATTTATAAATAATAATTTAAAAGTTGAGTTTCCTGTTTAAAAATTACATTTATTATCAATTTTTTAAAATAATATAATCATTTAATACATATATTTTTAACATAGAAATATATTTACATATATATTAAACGTTGAAATAATCTAATTATTTTAACATAGTTCCTATAATGTGTTATTTTATTTCTCTGCCTCTGTTGTCTTCTACGGGAGTGTTTTGCAGTACCTATGAGTGGTGGTGTGCGGTGCTTGACTTACTTCAAGGCTGGGCTGGAGTACATTCACACCTGTTTTGAGACATTTAGGGCTCTAGTAACTTTATATGAACAGTTTGTGAATAGCAATGGCCTACGGGCTTTATTACGAGTCTGGCGGTCCACAGACCGCCAGACTCGCGGCCTGCCAGACTCGTAGGGGCGATTTTCCGACCACCTCATTACAACCAGGGCAGTCAGGCTGCCCTGGGTCCACCACAACCAATAGGGATCAGAGATCCCTGGCGGTGTTGCAGCAGTTTTGAGACTGCAATATGCCTGGCGGGGCTGCTGTGGCCCGCCAAGCATATTACGAGTTTTCTCACCGCCACACATTTCATGGCGGTGAGACCGCCATGGAAAGTGTGGCAGTAAGGAAACAAAGTGGGCCCATGTGGATGCACAGAGGGGGGCACAACATGTGCACTGCAGCTGTCCATGCCATGAAGGTACTGCCTTTGAACAGCCCTGTGAACGCCAAAGAACCGCCCGCCAGACAGGAAAAAAATCCTAATCTGGCAGGTGGTTTGTACATGGGTTTGGCGGGGGGTGTTTGTACCAGTATGTCTTTTCCTCAGACCCATCCTTAAATTTCCCTATACTCTCCCATTTAGGACTAAGTATTCCCCATTTAGTCGTTCACAAATTTACTACTAAAATGTATAGCTACACGTGTGGAGATTTGTGCCACTGTGGTGGAGCTCTCTGCCTAGGAAAAATAGGCAAGACGGATATCCCCAGCCATTGGTTTGTGAATTGTTTTTTGTAGTACACAAGTAGCACTACTGAAGTACTACCCTATGCACTAAAAAATTTAGTTTGTAAATAGGCCCCTATATCTTCCTGCAGATTCCTTACTACCCTCCTTCCTCCCTTGTGAATTAGTTCTGTGATTATTAAGATCCAAGGGATGCAAGTATATCATACGCTGTATTGTTGCTTCTGTTGATGCTTTTTTGGTTCCTCTCAAGGCAGGAAAAATGCCATGAACTGAATCCAGTGCACCAGTTGGATCATTATAAACTTCAATATCATCACATTCTGGGCAGGCAGAGTCGAGCCTGAGGGCACATAGCATCACTGTGCTGTGCTTCAGAGCTACTGATGGGAAAAAGTTTCCAGCTCCACTCTGGTGCCTGGAGGATATTATTAAGGTGAGGAATTAGATGGAAGATATAGAATCCACCAGAAATAGTGATACCAGAAGGTAAGTAACTTTTTCTGCACGGCATGACAGCCAATATACATACACACAAACACACTGATTTAACATACTTTGCCAGTTACATTGTATGGTTATCCATGTTATTTAATGCTGTTAAAGTATCACTTGAAAATAATATTTAATACCTCATACTCCCTCTCCTACTTGTCTCAAGGGGTGATAACATCTCATACACAACTCACATTGTAGTAAACAAACAGTTTATATAAAACTATTAGCAAGTCACTATCTATTCATGTTTTACGCCACTTTCTCTTCCAGTCATAAGGAAGCTATTGAGGAAAATCATCATAAATCAAAGGCTGTACTTCATCGCTCATTTGCTCTTGAAGAGGCCAGACAAACAAAAGGGGAACTAAAAATGCCAGCAAGGGAAGAAGCATTTCAAAGGCGTGCTCTCCATCAGTTGCTCGACTGAAAGGGAGCAAAAAGGTTTTTAGAAGCACAGGCTCCTAAAAAGATGGCCACCTGGCCAGGGTGGGTTATAAGACACCACAAGCTCACCACTTTATCATCAGCTGCCCTGCTACACTGCAAATTGAACTATGCTCCCACCCATATTGTTAGAACAACATAATGAGAGAATACATGTCTATACATATGCCCACCACCCTGGCAGCAAAAGGGCCTGCAAAAACAAAGTCCAAGATTAGGGGACTAGAGCATCAAAGTCTATTGAAAAATGTTCAGCCTTATCCATTAAATGAAGGCTTTGGGAGAAATGGTTGAACTCAGAAATAACGTTCTACGTCTCTGCACCTCTGCTTACGGTAATTCCTCCTCCCACTTGCTCTCTTACAATCTAGCAATTCTCTACCGTCCATGCTGAACTATCTTCATCACAATCTGCACCCTTAGTACTCCTTGTAGTCCAATTTTAAATATAAACTTTTGCATTTAAGAGTGGTACAAGGTGAATGAAAAAAATACCTCAAAACGTATCTCCTCATGCTCCTAGAAACTACCATTTTTTTATTGGCGTTATTTCATGTCCTTGATTTTTTTTTTTTTTATATATTTTATTGATTTTTCAATTTTATCAACAGTTGACAATACATGTATTGTCATGCAGTGGCATCACTTTCGTTACATCAGGTATATTTTAAAGATTACAAAGTTTCAGCTACTCACATAGCAGGTGTCACCGAATTGCAGTATGCAGGATCTTTTCATAGTATACCTCCATGCCTGTGTGAGCGCAGGTGGGCCGCCTCTGGACTACCACGTGCTGTTATTGCAGTGTGTGTAACATGTGATGTCCAGCAGCATTTGAGTAAAAGCAACTAATTAACACAGCTGACAACTTAGAAACAGAAAAAGAAATTATAAGCTAAACCGGAGCATCTTACCCACCTCCCTGTTCGGTTCTCGCATATTCTTCCTACGTCTACTGCCTGTATGTTCAGTCCCCTACAGTATCATATAAGTGCATGTGGGTATATGCTATGGGTGACCACTGACCAAGTGTCTTAATTAGTCTAGAATTGCGACGTGTGTGTGCGTTTTCAGTCTGCCGGGTTAGTCTCCGGGGAGGTCATCCCTGTTTCACGTATGCTTTGCTGCAGTGCCGTTAGCACTGTATCCCAACTTGTGGCGATAGGGATCTTACGTAGGCCTATGGTTTCTTCGTGTCTGATTGCGATGCTTTCTGCTTTGGCCCATGCGAGTACAGAGTGGCGCCATGCCTGTATACGTGGAGGGTCTGGGGCCTTCCATTTCTTGTTAATTAGCCTCTTGGCTGCCACTATGCTTAGATCTAGGAATCTGGAGGTTACTTTTGTATTGCGGGTTCTGCGGAACTTGTGTAGATGGTACGTCAACCATTCAAAGAGTATCTCACGCTGAGTACAGACATACATATTATGAGAAAAACAAGGAGACCCAATTACTATCGGTCAGGGACCTAGGGTAAGTTAACTGTTTCTAAAGACAATGATCCCTAGACAATGGGAATGTAGGAGAGTAAATATAGACTCAATCAGTGCTATATTCCACTGTCCAGCCGGACAGGATTTTAATACGAAATCAAAGTAGTTTCTTCAAATAATATACATAAACATTATAAAGTGGGACACAAGCCTGCATCCAACTTAACAAAAAAAGGGGGAAAACGAGGGAACGTAAAGCATACAGTGAAGGGTTCAGGCAAGGAGAAGTTTGTTTGTTCAGAGCACAGTTTAAGTAAAACAAACAGATTAGAATGAGGACACCATTACACATTCAACATAATATTTTTACAGAGTGTATATGGTGTACAAAGTGTCGACGGCGTTTCGATCCCTTAGCTAAATAATGGGATCATCCTCAGGACATTTCAGATGACATGCCTGTATACAGTAGATGAGGGCTAAATGAAAGTGCGCCCTTAATAGGATGTATGACCCATTTGACAGTGAGCTGGAGTCCAATCCAAATGTGGATATGGTGATGGGGAGCAAAATGGCTCAAGGGGAAGACGCTGTCAATGCGAGGGCACCGGGAATACAAGAGAATATCGCGAGTAATAAAATGCCAGGATCGGCATCTGAATCTTTGCGAGCCGCGTCCGCGGTCTCGGGGCACAATGTCGCTCTGATCGATTCGGAGTCAGTTGTGTTGCAGCATGTTCTTCCGGTCACTTTGATTTTGTATTAAAATCCTGTCCGGCTGGACAGTGGAATATAGCACTGATTGAGTCTATATTTACTCTCCTACATTCCCATTGTCTAGGGATCATTGTCTTTAGAAACAGTACAGACATACAGCGCATTTGCCACTTCCCTCCAATATGTGTGAAGGTGGGTACAGCCCAAAGCATATGTATTAGGTCGGCATCGAGGGTGGCGCATCTTGGGCAGGCGGAGTCAGTGCGGCTAAAGTATCGGTTAATTTTGGGGGGTGTGAGATACGCTCTCTGAGTAATATAGTACTGTATTTGTCGGAACCGCATGTTTCTAGGGATGCGCACTGGACTTTCCAACACCTGTGCCCACTCCGCATCTGAAAATTGACGGCCCAGAACTTGCTTCCACCTGTACCGGAGTGAGTTAAGACTAATCGCTGCATGTTGCCTAAGCGAGGCCGCAAACCAGCACGTGAGATGTCCACCCTGTCCCATGACATGTATATATTGCATGGTGAGGTGCGTCTGTGGTTCAGTTGTGAGGTCACCCCACTTCGCAGTAAGTGTAGTCACTAGCGAGCGATGTAGGAGGAATTGGCCCGGGTGAGCCCTTCCCCCTTTACCAATGCCATGTTAGGGATAAGCGTCTCATCACGATACAGGTCTCCAAGGGATTGTATGCCTGCTTCGTGCACGTCCTGTAGTTCAGCAGTTGTGAGTACTGACTGACCTCTGGGGGATCTCTCTAGGGGCAGCACAGGCGCGTAGGGTGTTATGCGTCGGGTAATGTAGAGGCTCCTACGGAAGCACCTGTACGCCACGTTTAGCACCAGGGGCTCCGAAGGCCTTGCTTTCACACCGGGGTGAAAGAGCCTGATCAGCTGTGGTAATGTGTAAGGCGGACGTGTGGTTGCCGTATCATCACGCTGCCGATCAGCCATCCATCTGGCTATCCACTGCAGCTGGGCAGCCAAATAGTAATGTTCAAAGTATGGAGCTGCTAAGCCTCCCTGGTCCGTGGGCAAGTATAACTTTTTTATTGCTACCTGTGCCGGGCACTACCCCATATAAAATTCCTGACCATTTTGTCCAGGGTGTTAAAAAAGGGAGCGGGAACGTATAGCGGCAGGTTCGTAAAATAGTATAAGAGTCTCGGAAGGGTCTCCATTTTTGTGAGTGCTACTCTGCCTGTTACGGTGAGCGGAAGTGTGCTCCAGAACTACATCTGGGATATGGTGGTTGTTAGTGCCCTGCCCAGGTTTCCGTCAAATAGATCTGTTGGCTGACGATATATTCTTATGGCCAGGTAGCGGAACATATCTGCTCTCCACTGCACCCTTCCGCCATCAAGGAAGAGACCCGGGTCACGATTCCCCTCCCTGTACGAGTATATGCTAGATTTATCAGCATTTACCCTCAAGCCTGAGACTGCTGCGAAATCACGCAGGATCTGACCTAGCTGCCAGGGTATGTGTTCAATGTCCCTAAGGTAGACTAAGAGGTCATCTGCGTATAACGACACCTTATGCGTGCCATCACCTAGAGGAATACCATCACTCAGCTGTGTGCGTCTCATCTCCGCAAGGGGTCTATCGCGAAGAGGAGGGGGGACAGTGGACAACCCTGCCTCATCCCTCTCCGCACTGGAATTGCGTCCGATATACAAGGGCCCATTTTGACTCTGACGACCAGCTCAGTGTAAAGTAGTCAGGTCAGCTGCAGAAAGGTGGGGCCTAGGCTGTATTTCTCGAGCGTCGCAAATAGGTAGTCCCATTCTAGGGAATCAAAGGCTTTATCAAGGTCTAGTATAAGACAGCCTGCCCTCGGCCAGGTGCGTGTGGAGTCGGACACGATCCTGAAGAAGCAGCGCAAGTTAAGCGAAGTACTGCGGGACGGTACAAAGCCATTCTGATCCATGTGAATCAGTGCCGGGACCACCTGTGTGAGCCTGTCTGCCAGGACCTTTGCTAGTATCTTGTAATCAGTATTGAGCAGAGCAAGAGGCCTGTATGAGCCGACGTCCATGGGGTCTCTATCGGGCTTTAGTAATGACGCCAGGTGTGCCTCACTCAAGGATGGAGGGAGCTGCCACCCCTCTACAGCAAAGCAAACACAAGGAGATGATGGACGAAGCGCTGAAACTTTTCAGACACTCACCCCCATTCACAGATCTGGGTTGAATCCATCATCGTTCTTTAGCTCACTTCGCCACCCCAGTTCAGACACAGGTATATGCAAATCAGTCTTGACCCTGTGCCTCATGGGAACAGTCCAGCCCGAACTGCCAAGCCATGTTTTCCCTGGACCGGAAACAAGCATCCTGGGATCGGCCCCTCTACAGCAGCCTCGTACAGGGCCTGTAGACGCTGTGTGAGCAACATCTGGTATGCCTTATAGTACTCTGCCGGTAGTCCATTCGGCCCCGGCGTATTCTCCGTGACCAGGGACAATATTGCGTTCCTGATCTCATCTGACGAGATCGGTTCATTCAGTATTTTGCTATGTGCTGGCGTCACCTCGGGTAGTTGTATCTGACCTAAAAACATCCCCAGGCTCTGCTAGTCGCATTGCCCATGGGATTGATACAGCTGAGTGTAGTGTTGTGTCATGACTGCGTGGATTTCGCGCTGTGTATATAGTATGAGTCCCATGTCCGTGTGCAGTGCACCTATCGGCTTACGAGTGTGTTCTTGCCGTATTAGCCTTGCAAGCATCCGACCTGCGGTAGCATGTGCTCGAGCCGTGTGTGTGGCATAATTATGGCACCGGAGGCGTTCTAGCTGTTCAGCGTGTTCAGCGCAGCGCCTCCGGGCGTCGCGCGTCCCTGCTTCCCCTCTCCCCATCTTTTTCATGCCGCAGGAGTTGTGTTACTATCTTTTTAAGGGAGTCCGACAGCTGCCTGTGTATGTTCCAGGTGGCTCCCAGGCAGTGCCTGGGCCCGGTCCACAGCCCTGAGTCCTCCAACCAGTCCCAGACCTCGGAAGGTGAATCAAAGAAGCGGTCCACACCTTTTGCAACCACTCTTATCTAGCTGGGAATATCCGGGAGTAACTGAGTTCTTGGTTGCAGAGCTGGCTCTTCACCACAGTGTAAGTGCTCCTGCGCCGTTGCACCTGTGCTGTATAGTCAGGGAACACCATGACCTGGTTGCCACAGACTTTGATGTCTGCCAGCTTGCGGGTTTCTCGCAATATCACGTCTCTGTCCCTATAATTGAGCAGCCTGAATAGAAATGGGTGCGGACGAGCACCTGGGGGAGGTTTATGAGTTGGTACCCGGTGTGCCCTCTAGACCACAAACTGCAGCGACAGTACGCCAGTTGGCAGCAGTTCTCTGAGCCAGCGCTCGGCATAATCCTCCGGGTTGCGTCCCTCTTCCCCTTCCGGAAGGCTCACCACGCTGACATTGTTGCAGCGGGAGCGCCCCTCCGCGTCCTCTACTTTGTCTTCCAATGCATGCATTCGGTCTAGTGGGTCTTGTAGGGCCGCAGTATGGCTCTGTGTAATGGGTTTCAACTCCGTTAGGGATTGCTCCTGTAAGTGAACCTTTTCCGCCAATTTATGGTGATCAGCGCGCAGTAAGGTGAAGTCGGAGGTGACTTTGTCAATTTTAGACTCCAGAGAGGACCTCGTCTGGTCCAGCGTGGCCCCGATCTTCTCCACTGCCGCCAGTACCGAATCCAACTTAGTGGAGAGTGCTGTGTGTGGCGCCTCCCCGGCGTTGTCCCTCTCCACAAGCACTGGTTCTGAGCTGCCAGTGCGTGCATTGGTCTGCTGTGCATTCGTATGTAAGCGGCCCATTACTAACTGTTGTGCTGTCGGCATTCGCTGGAAGTGTCCGGTGGCCACCCAGGCCACGTGTTGATGTCCATTTGCCCGTGGTATCTGGCAGGGCCTTGTCCAGTCTCCAGTGGTGGGTACTGCACGGCTCGGTCGAGTGCAGGCGCTGTGTGTCAGCCTTGTGCTGTGGTCCCCCTACACGATGTGAGTAGCTCCAACAGGGTTTGCGGTGGTGCCCAGTCCAATACCACCTCTCAGTGTGTAGTCTCGGGCATTCGGTCTCTGCTGACCACCATTCCTAGACGCAGCGCAAGCAGAGCCGACCGATGGGTGTGGCGCCAGCACTGGTCTCTGAATGCGGTCTGGCTCCACTCCCAAGGGTGTTCTGTCCTGATCACTTCGCGGGGTGTAGTACGCCGCGCCAGGGCCCCTCTGGGAGGAGCTGCTTCCCTGACTTGCACTTGCGGTACTTCTAGGGGTCGCTCTCAGGCCCCGATCCAACCCCCGGATCCGCGGAGCTGTAGTTGAGGTGAGGATGCGTGTTATGGAGACTGCCCCACTTGTCCGATGTGCTCCTCTGCACACGCGCGGCCAGGGTGTTTTAATAACCTGTTTCGCGAGCTCTCAGCGGCTCCTATGTAGCCCAGTTCTAGGTGAAGCTCGCGCTGCTCTCCTCCTTTTCTACCACGGGACTGACGCCGTCCGACCCGTGGTCCTGTTACTTCACGTTCCTGCAGCCTGGTTCGGTAGCCCCCTCTATCTGTTAGTCCTCACCTCGTCTCTTCACGCTCCTCGCCGGGCTCTGCAGGCCAGGCCCGTGGTGCGGGTGCCGATTGTTCCCGTTCGACGTACGGGGCGCTTCCTTCCTCGCTGTCCGCGCCATTGCTGGCACCACATTCGTTTTGCCCCCGTCTTCGGTGGGGGGCAGGTTCGCTGCTGCTCCGCCGCAGGCTGGTTCCCTACAACTGTCACCGCACTGAGGTCCGCAGGCAGCGCGACTCATCCGCACTGGCCTCCAGCTTGTTTCGTACTCCTTACTGGGTCAGCGTCGCTCTGTGGGTTTACATCTCCACAACCGCGTTCGCTGCCTCCGGCGATCCGTCTCCTGCACACGAGTCTTTCGCCAAGGCCTCAAGCGTCTGTTCTGTCGGTGATCCACGCGCGCACAGGGACTCTGAGCCACGATCGGCGACTGTACGTGTACACCAGCCCGTTACCTCATCATATGTGTTACGATGGCGCGGGATTGTAATTCTTTGCAGGATAACCAAGGGATTGATGACGGAGCTCTAGAAGCTCGTCTGCCATATTGGCTGGCTAGCCACGCCCCCCATTATTTCATGTCCTTGAGGGTAAGTTAAGGCAGTACTTATCACTGTATCATCAAAGCAGGTTTTTGAAGGTGGTAACGTGTGAAATGGGTGTTGGTGCATATTTTTGGTGTGCTATTTTGTTGTGGTGATGATGTGTTTTGTTGCTTTTAGGTCTCATCTACCAGGCAGGGAAAAGACATATTCTGAGCTTGCTGTGAGATTAGAGCCCGCCCACTGCTTACCATTGGTTGGCTTTATTGTCACACTAATTTGTGTGTTGCTCTCTCAAGCCCCTGTGCTTCTCCACCACACCCTCTGTGTTGTGCTCGCCCTTATCTGCTTCTCCCTGGAGTGCTGCTTCCGTCTCCCACTCACCTTTGCTGCCACTTCTGTTATCTTTTTATTTATTTATTTTTGTGAAGAACCTGACAGTAAATTGCTGCCAGCCTGTTCGGCTTTAAAGAGCGTTTGCATTACTTCTATTTCTTTTTTTAATTTACTGATCACCTTTGATTGGTAAATAAAACAATGGTGCCCAGGTAATTATATAGGCACATTTGCGTAATAGAGCATGCAAGTGCCATACAAAATGATGTGGCTGAATCATCTGGCCTTTTTTTGTAGCTTTTAGCCAGGCTGTAAAGCATGGCTAACTGGCACTGGCAAAACCAATAGATCGCGAAAGCGAGACCCATTGGCTTTGCCAAGGCTTGTTTGTGTTGCTGTGTTTTGGTGCTGTACTATTCAAATGTTGTTGTGCTGTATGGGTGTTATGATGCATTCTGCATTGATTGTTTTGTTGTGCTATGCCCTGTTATGTGATGTACTTCTTTGTGTTTTTGTTGTGCTCTTTTGTTTACTTTAAAGATGTCAATAAATACTGCTACAATTCCAGCCAAAGCAGCACGATTGAAAGTCCCCATGACAAGCAACCATTTGCCACTGTTCAAGCCGGTACAAAAGCGTTGCTACAGCTCTTCAACTACTTAAGACACCAGACAGCCCAAAACGGAGGCAGAGCCTGCCTTACATCTGCACTTTTATTACTCCTGAGTGAATGTCGAGTTTAATTCGTAAATCAGCTGTATTAGGAGAATTCTTTTCTTCGAAACTTATACACAGTCCATCCAAAAAACAGGGTAAGTCAGCTTTGCTGTATGTAACATCCCTTGAACGCACAGAAGCACCGTGTCTGAGGAACTCACCAAACATGATGTAATAGGTGGAGTCGCCGTGCATTTCCTCCTGTTTCAGGTCAGCGGGGAACAGCTTGATGTATCCGCCGCCACAGTCGATGTTCTGTTCATGTTTTACTGTGAACTGAATAACTAATGTTTGGCCCTCGTTAGAGAAAGGCTCAAATCTTGATGATATTGCATAAAATTTGGCGTCTTCGCTAGTCTGCAAACCTGGAAGAGAGAACAAATACTAGTATCATACTTCCATGCGCAGGTAATTACATTTCTGTGATCCCCGTAGTCTCTGAGCTTTCTGGTATTGCATCCAGATAGATAACACTGACATACACTCTAAAACCAGCCAAGACTATTGGCTTTGTCAATGGGATTTAGCTGTTTAAGATTAATGAGTAACAATCATTGTTGCAAATAATTCATATTGAAAATGTTTCAATTCTGAAATTGTGAGACTGAGAATTAAACATTACTGAGGCCTGCGGAAGGGAAAATGTTTTTATAGTGTCTCAATAACTCTTGGTATGTTCACTCTAGCCCACCCCTGGGGCCCGTCTCAGCAGCTATGTGCCAGGGTGCCCCCTTCTGGGACGTAGCAGGTTCCCTGCCTGCTGAGGTGCAGGCAGGGAATCCTGTGTTTGCTTTTGCTTGGTGGGAGCATTTTTAAATCTCCCACCAAGCAGGAGACAACACCATGTCCACTCCCAGGTGACTGGAGCTTCAAAAATGCTCCTGCCTGCTGGGAGTGGACTTTAGATTTGTTTCACTGCCCGCAGTGATGTGGACAGGGAAACACATCTAAATATTGCCTCCACCAGGAGGGAGCAGCGTTATTAGCTGCTCCCTCTGGGCAGGAGCAATGCCGGCTCCCACTGGATGCAGGGAGCCGGCTGGGGCCATAGGGGGCCCAGGGTCGAAATCGGCCCGAGGAGGGGTGCTGCGTGCCCCGCTTCCCCAAATATTAATGCCGGTCACAAGGGTATGCGGGCCCCTTGGGCTGAAATCGTCCTGGTGAGGGGGGCCGTGTACCCCCTCCCTCTTTAAAATGTGGCCTGGCCTTGGGGGATGGGGTCCCCGGGGCCAAAATCGGCCAGAGGAAGGGGGCCGGGTGCCCCCCTCCCCTTAATTTAATGAGTGGCCCTGGGGAATGCTAGTAAGGCTTGGGGAGAGGACCGTTCAACTCCCCTCCTCTTAATTTTAATGAGTGGCCCTGGGGGATGGAGTCTCCAGGGCAAGGCCCTATGGTCAACCCCCAAAGGCCGTGCACAGTGTACGGTCGGCTGTATGGGGGGTGTTGGCTGCAGGACCTGGCCGCAGGCCGTTCACGGTGGGGGTTGCATCTCCATATGGTAATTATTTTTTATTTTATGTTAAACAAAAACTAGAAAGTCACTGAAAAACCAAAGGTTAAAGTAACATTAAAGTTAGGAGTAATAAAAATATCTGTTTTCGTTTACAAAAACACTTAGATATTCTCTGAAAAAAACAAAGGTTAATGTAACGTTATAGTTAGGTGAATTTGTCAGTGTCAACATTAACTTTTTGAACTAAGAAAAATACAGAAATTCAGAGCTAACTATAACGTGCGCCCCACCATGAACTACTTATGAACTCACATATGACATCACTTATGACATGTTCGATGACATCATTGATGACATCACTTTAGATTAGATTTAGATTAGAAGTGATACACAAGAACACTTTACATTTAGAAATGTCGGTGAAAAGAAGGATCTTGAGTTCTTTTTTGCAGTGCAAACACAAGGACATGATGGACGGAGTGCTGAAACTTTTCAAACACTCACCCCCAGTCACAGATCTGGGTTGAATCCATCATCATTCTTTAGCTCACTTTGCCACCCCAGTTCAGACACAGCTATATGCAAATCAGTCTTGACCCTGTGCCTCATGGGAACAGTCCAGACCGAACTGCCAAGCCATGTCTTCCCTGGACTGGAATCAAGCATCCTGGGACCGGTTTCGGGCTAACAGCCCTCATCAGCCAGGCTAGCTTGAATCCAGTGGCAAAGTGAGCAAGGGACCCACATCTGGGCATACCCTGCCAACTTAGGCGAACAAAGCAAACACAAGGAGATGATGGACGGAGTGCTGAAACTTTTCAAACACTCACCCCCAGTCACTGATCTGGGTTGAATCCATCATCATTCTTTAGCTCACTTTGCCACCCCAGTTCAGACACAGCTATATGCAAATCAGTTTTGACCCTGTGCCTCATGGGAACAGTCCAGACCGAACTGCCAAGCCATGTCTTAGCTGGACCGGAATCAAGCATCCTGGGACCGGTTTCGGGCTAACAGCCCTCATCAGCCAGGCTAGCTTGAATCCAGTGGCAAAGTCAGCAAGGGACCCAACGATGGATTTAGGCCCAGATCTCTGTACTGGGGTGAATGTAGGACATTGTTCTGCATTCTGTCCATCAATTGTTGTTTTTGCATTTGTCACCCCGAGTGGGACGGGTATGCCCAGATGTGGGTCCCGTGCTCTCCCTGCCACTGGAGTCAAGCTATCCTGGCTGAAGAGGGGTGAAACCCCGAAACCGGTCCTAGGATGCTTGTTTCCAGTCCAGGGAGGACCTGGCCTGGCAGTTCAGGCTGGACTGTTCCCATTGGGCACATGGTCAAGACTGATTTGCATATGGCTGGGTTCAATCTGGAATGGCATGGTGAGCAAAAAAACGATGGATTTAGGCCCAGATCTCTGTACTGGGGTGAATGTATGACATTGTTCTGCATTCTGTCCATCAATTGTTGTTTTTGCATTTGTCACCCCGAGTGGGACGGGTATGCCCAGACGTGGGTCCCGTGCTCTCCATGCCACTGGAGTCAACCTATCCTGGCTGAAGAGGGGTGAAACCCCGAAACCGGTCCAAGGATGCTTGTACCAGTCCAGGGAGGACCTGGCCTGGCAGTTCGGGCTGGAATGTTCCCATTGGGCACAGGGTCAAGACTGATTTGCATATGGCTGGGTTCAAACTGAAATGGCATGGTGAGCAAAAAAACGATGGATTTAGGCCCAGATCTCTGTACTGGGGTGAATGTATGACACTGTTCTGCATTCTGTCCATCAATTGTTATTTTTGCATTTGTCACCCCAGTTGGGACGGAAATGCCTAGACGTGGGTCCCGTGCTCTCCATGTCCCTGGAGTCAAGCTATCCTGGCTGAAGAGGGGTGGAACCACGAAACCGGTCCTAGGATGCTTGTTTGCAGTCCAGGGAGGACCTGGCCTGGCAGTTCGGGCTGGACTGTTCCCATTGGGCAAAGGGTCAAGACTGATTTGCATATGGCTGGGTTCAAACTGGAATGGCATGGTGAGCAAAAAAACGATGGGTTTAGGCCCAGATCTCTGTACTGGGGTGAATGTATGACATTGTTCTGCATTCTGTCCATCAATTGTTGTTTTTGCATTTGTCACACCGAGTGGGACGGGTATGCCCAGACGTGGGTCCCGTGCTCTCCATGCCACTGGAGTCAAGCTATACTGGCTGAAGAGGGGTGAAACCCTGAAACCGGTCCTAGGATGCTTGTTTCCAGTCCAGGGAGGACCTGGCCTGGCAGTTCGGGCTGGACTGTTCCCATTGGGCAAAGGGTCAAGACTGATTTGCATATGGCTGGGTTCAAACTGGAATGGCATGGTGAGCAAAAAAACGATGGGTTTAGGCCCAGATCTCTGTACTGGGGTGAATGTATGACATTGTTCTGCATTCTGTCCATCAATTGTTGTTTTTGCATTTGTCACCCCGAGTGGGACGGGTATGCCCAGACATGGGTCCTGTGCTCTCCATGCCACTGGAGTCAAGCTATCCTGGCTGAAGAGGGGTGAAACCCCGAAACCAGTCCTATGATGCTTGTTTCCAGTCCAGGGAGGACCTGGCCTGGCAGTTCGGGCTGGACTGTTCCCATTGGGCACAGGGTCAAGACTGATTTGCATATGGCTGGGTTCAAACTGGAATGGCATGGTGAGCAAAAACGATGGATTTAGGCCCAGATCTCTGTACTGGGGTGAATGTATGACATTGTTCTGCATTCTGTCCATCAATTGTTGTTTTTGCATTTGTCACCCCGAGTGGGACGGGTATGCCCAGACGTGGGTCCTGTGCTCTCCATGCCACTGGAGTCAAGCTATCCTGGCTGAAGAGGGGTGAAACCCGAAACCGGTCCTAGGATGCTTGTATCCAGTCCAGGGAGGACCTGGCCTGGCAGTCCGGGCTGGACTGTTCCCATTGGGCACAGGGTCAAGACTGATTTGCATATGGCTGGGTTCAAACTGGAATGGCATGATGAGCAAAAAAACGATGGATTTAGGCCCAGATCTCTGTACTGGGGTGAATGTATGACATTGTTCTGCATTCTGTCCATCAATTGTTGTTTTTGCATTTGTCACCCCGAGTGGGACGGGTATGCCCAGACGTGGGTCCCGTGCTCTCCATGCCACTGGAGTCAAGCTATACTGGCTGAAGAGGGGTGAAACCCCGAAACTGGTCCTAGGATGCTTGTTTCCAGTCCAGGGAGGACCTGGCCTGGCAGTTCGGGCTGGACTGTTCCCATTGGGCACAGGGTCAAGACTGATTTGCATATGACGGGGTTCAAACTGGAATGGCATGGTGAGCAAAAAAACGATGGATTTAGGCCCAGATCTCTGTACTGGGGTGATTGTATGACATTGTTCTGCATTCTGTCCATCAATTGTTGTTTTTGCATTTGTCACCCCGAGTGGGACGGGTATGCCCTGACGTGGGTCCCGTGCTCTCCATGCCACTGGAGTCAAGCTATCCTGGCTGAAGAGGGGTGAAATCCCGAAACCGGTCCTAGGTTGCTTGTTTCCAGTCCAGGGAGGACCTGGCCTGGCAGTTCGGGCTGGACTGTTCCCATTGGGCACAGGGTCAAGACTGATTTGCATATGGCTGGGTTCAAACTGGAATGGCATGGTGAGCAAAAAACGATGGATTTAGGCCCAGATCTCTGTACTGGGGTGAATGTATGACATTGTTCTGCATTCTGTCCATCAATTGTTGTTTTTGCATTTGTGTACCCCGAGTGGGACGGGTATGCCCAGACGTGGGTCCCGTGCTCTCCATGCCACTGGAGTCAAGCTATCCTGGCTGAAGAGGGATGAAACCCGAAACCGGTCCTAGGATGCTTGTTTCCAGTCCAGGGAGGACCTGGCCTGGCAGTTCGGGCTGGACTGTTCCCATTGGGCACAGGGTCAAGACTGATTTGCATATGGCTGGGTTCAAACTGGAATGGCATGGTGAGCAAAAAAACAATGGATTTAGGCCCAGATCTCTGTACTGGGGTGAATGTATGACATTGTTCTGCATTCTGTCCATCAATTGTTGTTTTTGCATTTGTCACCCCGAGTGGGACGGGTATGCCCAGACGTGGGTCCCGTGCTCTCCATGCCACTGGAGTCAAGCTATCCTGGCTGAAGAGGGGTGAAACCCCGAAACTGGTCCTAGGATGCTTGTTTCCAGACCAGGGAGGACCTGGCCTGGCAGTTCGGGCTGGACTGTTCCCATTGGGCACAGGGTCAAGACTGATTTGCATATGACTGGGTTCAAACTGGAATGGCATGGTGAGCAAAAAACGATGGATTTAGGCCCAGATCTCTGTACTGGGGTCATTGTATGACATTGTTCTGCATTCTGTCAATCAATTGTTGTTTTTGCATTTGTCACCCCGAGTGGGACGGGTATGCCCTGACGTGGGTCCCGTGCTCTCCATGCCACTAGAGTCAAGCTATCCTGGCTGAAGAGGGGTGAAATCCCGAAACCGGTCCTAGGTTGCTTGTTTCCAGTCCAGGGAGGACCTGGCCTGGCAGTTCGGGCTGGACTGTTCCCATTGGGCACAGGGTCAAGACTGATTTGCATATGGCTGGGTTCAAACTGGAATGGCATGGTGAGCAAAAAAACGATGGATTTAGGCCCAGATCTCTGTACTGGGGTGAATGTATGACATTGTTCTGCATTCTGTCCATCAATTGTTGTTTTTGCATTTGTGTACCCCGAGTGGGACGGGTATGCCCAGACGTGGGTCCCGTGCTCTCCATGCCACTGGAGTCAAGCTATCCTGGCTGAAGAGGGATGAAACCCGAAACCGGTCCTAGGATGCTTGTTTCCAGTCCAGGGAGGACCTGGCCTGGCAGTTCGGGCTGGACTGTTCCCATTGGGCACAGGGTCAAGACTGATTTGCATATGGCTGGGTTCAAACTGGAATGGCATGGTGAGCAAAAAAACAATGGATTTAGGCCCAGATCTCTGTACTGGGGTGAATGTATGACACTGTTCTGCATTCTGTCCATCAATTGTTGTTTTTGCATTTGTCACCCCAGTTGGGACGGAAATACCTAGACGTGGGTCCCGTGCTCTCCATGTCCCTGGAGTCAAGCTATCCTGGCTGAAGAGGGGTGAAACCCCGAAACCGGTCCTAGGATGCTTGTTTCCAGTCCAGGGAGGACCTGGCCTGGCAGTTTGGGCTGGACTGTTCCCATTGGGCAAAGGGTCAAGACTGATTTGCATATGGCTGGGTTCAAACTGGAATGGCATGGTGAGCAAAAAAACGATGGGTTTAGGCCCAGATCTCTGTACTGGGGTGAATGTATGACATTGTTCTGCATTCTGTCCATCAATTGTTGTTTTTGCATTTGTCACCCCGAGTGGGACGGGTATGCCCAGACGTGGGTCCTGTGCTCTCCATGCCACTGGAGTCAAGCTATCCTGGCTGAAGAGGGGTGAAACCCCGAAACCGGTCCTAGGATGCTTGTTTCCAGTCCAGGGAGGACCTGGCCTGGCAGTTCGGGCTGGACTGTTCCCATTGGGCACAGGGTCAAGACTGATTTGCATATGGCTGGGTTCAAACTGGAATGGCATGATGAGCAAAAAAACGATGGATTTAGGCCCAGATCTCTGTACTGGGGTGAATGTATGACATTGTTCTGCATTCTGTCCATCAATTGTTGTTTTTGCATTTGTCACCCCGAGTGGGACGGGTATGCCCTGACGTGGGTCCCGTGCTCTCCATGCCACTGGAGTCAAGCTATCCTGGCTGAAGAGGGGTGAAACCCCGAAACCGGTCCTAGGTTGCTTGTTTCCAGTCCAGGGAGGACCTGGCCTGGCAGTTCGGGCTGGACTGTTCCCATTGGGCACAGGGTCAAGACTGATTTGCATATGGCTGGGTTCAAACTGGAATGGCATGGTGAGCAAAAACGATGGATTTAGGCCCAGATCTCTGTACTGGGGTGAATGTATGACATTATTCTGCATTCTGTCCATCAATTGTTGTTTTTGCATTCTTTTTTGCAGTATCATAGAACTGGATTGTTGTAGTGGAGTTCCATATCCGCGGAGCGAAACAAAGATTATTTTAAGGTGTTTATTTTCATAAATCCTAGTGTTTCAAGAAGCAAGTTAGCACTGCTTCTAAGGATGGATTGTCCCCTGAGATGGCCAGTTTAGGGGCAAGGTAAGGGGTGTTTCTAGAAATACAGCATTTGTGCATGATGCATGCAAGTTTAAACATGCTTCTCACCTTAATGGGCACCTGCTTCAATGAGCCTAAGATGAGTGATATGTGATTGAACTTTCTAGTGCCAGTGGCCAGCCTTGCAGCTGCAAGCAGGGCTGCTTTTAGGAGAGGAAGATGTATATTTGGAATTTCAACTAAGTAGTGAAATAGAGTTCAGCCATATTTGGATCGAAAAAGTACAGTTCGGTGGTGATATCTGGAGAAACTCGGTTTTCAAGAGGTTAAGTTTCACGTGGCGACACAAAATCCAGGTTTGATTTCTTCAGGTACAATAGTCATGCGTTTCAAGTCTTCTGGGTTGCTGGGTGGCATCAGCATAGAAATGGTATGATATAATCAATCTCTTACTGACAGAGGCTAGTGGTTTCATGTACATATTGAAAGGGTTAGAGAGAGAATAGATCCCTGTGGGCTAACTCGATTAATAAACACAGGGTTGGAAAGGATGTTTGTCAATATGATGTAATGCCTCTTGGTTTCCAGATATGACGAGATTCACCTAAGGACAGTACCATTCATCCCCATCCACAGCCCGGTATTTTCAGAAGAGTGGCTTGATTCCTCATGTCAAAGGCAGCGGAGAGGTCTTTAAGGATCAAGAGGCATGAGTCACATTGATAAAGGATACGAATTTGTAGGCCTGCATAAGCCAAGACCTTTTATTTCACTAAAATTATATATGTATATAAGGGTTTTCAGTCAACCGTTTCCATTCATTCATCTGTTGTTGTGTCATTCACATTTTTCTAATACCCACTGCAGAATACAGCATGGGATAATGGATCAGCCCACTTCAGTCATTGGCTAACTTCACTTTGAGCGAGGGCATTTTTCACTTTCACAAGGAGCACATCTGAACACAAAGTAGTTCCCTTGAGAGTCAGGTATTGTTATGGCAATGTGTGCTTTTTGAGACAAAAATATCCTGCTGTTGAGCAACCTTTAGTTATATTATTGAGAGTTCTCCCAACAAAAATGTTTCACAAAAAACAAGACAATACAATCTGACAGAGCTAAGAGACAGACTGGCAGCCAACACATGGCCTATTGACTTTGCCATGCTTGTCAAAGATCCAGTATAACTGATGAACCCAGAGCAAAAATCAGACTGAATATTTTTAGGTAGGTTATTCTCTTCAATGAAAAGTTTGAGTTGGAACACAACAGAGCTCCTTAGGACTTTGGCTAAGCTCTTTCAGAAACTACTGTGTGAAGCTTTTAGTTTTTGGACTTGATAGCATTTTTGGGGCCAACTTGCCAATAGTCTTTCTTATACATTCTTTGTATTGGCAGTGCTTAATTTGAGGCGGTGGGTGTCGGTGGGGGCCATTGGCACTTGTATTTAAGCACCAGCACCTATTTTGCTGCATCTAATAAAAACACACAAATCAGAAGACGGAGGAAGAGAAAGATGGAAAAACCATCACCAAGGGAGAAATCCGGAAACACCAAGAGAGAGATAAAGAGGCAGGCATTGTCTGACCGAGGACTGAAGAGGCATGAGCTGGATTTAAGACTATCAGCCTTGGTATTCAGCATGTCAACGTTTAATTGTGCCAGCTCCAGGATTCTGAGCAGAGCTTCAGGCACCGGCGCCCGTTCTTTTACAAATTGAGCACTGTGTATTCAATGTCATCTTAAGGATTTGGTGGACCCTGGGCAGGGCATATTTTGAGGACCCGGGGACAGAACAAATTTAAATTTAAAATGTTATCACCCATTCCCTGATAATTCAGAAGTTTAGACAGAGAAATAGAATTGTCAGATGTCTAATTGACAGAATTGTCATTTTTCCATGGTGCCCCTTGGAAGGTGGGGGCCACATTGCCCATGCCGTAAAACATCTCTGTGTTTATTGGACTGTACGTTTGTTCACATCTTGTTGTTGAGGGATATGATGTAACACCTATGCTACTTTTGAAGCCAGCCTGTCTCATTACCAAGTTGAAGCTACTCTCACTGAACTCTCCTGTTATATCAGCAGCAGGGCCCTCACAACTGCCCGCGTTCCCTGAAGGGTTTTCATTGGCGGAGAAGCCCCACCCCCCCCCCTCCTTGTCGTTGTGACAACTTCTCAAGTCAAGACACACTTCAGTATCTGTTTTCGGTGACTCTTATTGTGACCTTCGCCTCAAATTCATAATTACCTTCCTTAAAGGCATCATTTTTTCGCAGGCGAGACCTGCAGTAATGTTTCTACAGATGCTAACTACAGAACGCACTTGTTTGTCTGTTGCTGGATTTTTAAGAGGCGCTGTGAAGAAAAGTCTTGATAATTAATTGTTGCCATTGTTTTCATATGAAGAAGTGATTGCCATGTTTATTCGGGTCTAATGATTTTTAAACTTTTGATGCTTTTAATGTCTTATGTATTTATTGTTGGATGCCTGCTTTATGGAAATTATTTTCCTAAATAAGCGTTTACAACTGACTGACAACTAATATATATATATATGTTGTCACAGTCGATAAGTTGTCACAAATAGAGTTGGAATTAGTTAAATCAATTGCAGACAAGTCGGAGATTTAGGAGATAGCAGAATCTTTCAAATCACAAAGGGTTCAAAGGCATGACGGTATCCCTAGGGTACTAATAAAAGCACCATGATGCACAGTGGGCTCAAACAGTGAAGCAAACATTTGATTACTTTTGGCTACACTGCATAATACTTGCTTCATGGAAAGGAAGCTAGTAATTTAACAAGGAGTTACACATTGGAAGCTTTACTAGATACAACTGGACAAATTGTTTGCAAAGCTGTTGCTATTAAAACTACAAAGTCAGGTGGGTCGTTTTGGTTTAGTCTCAGTAGCACAGGAAGGCTTTATGGAGGAGGCCTCTACTCTAGTTAATGGCATGGCATAGACAATAATGATAGATAAACATATGAATACAGGGCCACAAAGACTGTGTTGCATTTATAAGTCGAAGCAGCGTCTTCAATAAGGTAGATAGGGTCTCCCCATTGCAGCCTTAAGGAAATTAAAGATATTTGTTAAGACTTTTGCTGTTAGATAACTCAAATACATATGCTTCACATCAGGCAGTATATAATGGATAAAAGCAAAAGATTGTGTTGACTTATTTTTCTTTGTGTTTGTTGGATTTCCTAGGGTTTTTGAAAGTGTGTGCTCATTTCCCCCAAGTTTGGAAGACAGTGATGTTATAATTTAAGCCATTACATTAAAACATTCATAATATGTGCAGAAAACTGATGTTCCTACAGTCGGTGATGTCTGGTGTGGCTATTTTCATTTTGTTTTAGAACTAATTTTAAATCTTACCCTAAATTGGATGACAAAAGAAATTGGTTGCATTATATCATACATCACACAATTAAAGCTGAAGATTATTATGGAAAAAGCAAAATAATGATATTTGCAAAAATAATCCGTTACAAAATAAAATGTTTTATAAATGGATAAAAAAATTGAGATTGTGGAAAATTACTGTTATTTGGGTGTGCAGGTCACAATTTAAAATGGAAAGTTCATGGAAAGAAACAAAGAACTAAAGTCCTGGCGATAACCAAGGGTGTCTATAGGTTCCTTTCTAGTATGAGTAATCAAATGATTGAACAATATTAAGCTAATTTACGATACAAAGTAAATATAGACTCAAGTGCCCCACCATTTTGCTAAATGGAATAAAGTGCTCATAATCAGAACGGAAAACTAGGCGGGAAGGTATGGAATTGTTTTCCTGGAGAAGGCTAACAGAATTGAAAAAAGGAGGAACCAATAGAAGCTATGGGACTAGGATCAGGCCTAACTGGAAATGAGGCCAAATTGTATGCACAGATATTAGGTATTTGGTACAGAATTCCCAAAGCTTGAGAGAAGGCTTTTAGTGGATTAAAATAGAATTGACAAGAGATGAGAAGTCAAACCTATAGTTAAAGAGTTAGTAATTTTCAAGGAAGAAATGCTGCAAAGTACTTCAAAGAATATGTTGAAGAGGAGAATATGAGTCGGCTCCTCATTCTGTCCCAGCTCCTCGTGCCACTTGCTGACTTCATTCGTTCCACGTCAGCAGTGGTTTGGGGGGCAGCAGCTGATGCAAGAGCATGTCTCTAAGGGAAGGAACTTACAGCGCTCAAGACATCGGTGGCGGATGCCCGTAGCCACTCTGCAGCCCTGTGCTAGCTTCTTTGTGGCCATGGCGGTCCTCAAGAGATTTTCAATGCATGATTCTTCTGTTGTGGATAAACAAAGGAATGAAGAATGTGCCTTGTCTCGTGCCTGCCATGCTGACTATAATCATGAGGAAAGAAGAGGCATGGCCAGCCATTTATGTAATCCAAATAAAATCTTTCAAATGTATGGAACAGTACTTTAGGTTCTGCTTTTTTTGTTTTTGTTAGACCTGACATCCTTGGTGTGGTATTCCCTAAAGCCTTTTGCCTTCACCCTTCCTGTTTTGCAGAATTAATTTTTGTTGGCATTAGGACTGTGCACTATACCACTGCTAACCTGTGCTAAAATGCTTGCTCTCTCTCTTTTAAACATGGTCAAATTGAACTATGTCTATTTGGCAGATTTCATTTACTTGTAAGTCCCTTGTAAAGTGGTACTGCTAGTACCCAGAGCCTGTAAACTAAATGGTACTAGCTGGCCTGCACCACCCATTGTGCCACCCACTACAATAGACCTTTAAAACATGTCTCAGGCCTGTCCCTGCAGCCTGCAGTGCAGTTTTGAACTGCCATTTCGACCTGGCAAAATAAACCTTTTGCCAGGCCTCAACCTTCCTTTTTAATACATATAAGTCGCCTCTAGGGTAGGCCCTAAAGGCTTATATGGGTGCATTGTATTCTTTTAAAAATAGGATACGTGTGCTTAAGTTTTACAATAAATAAGTGCTCATTTTGGATTGGAAACAGATAGAAATATGCTGTTTACACTCAAATTAATTGCAATATAAAACCGTCTTTTAATGGTGAAGTCGGATTTTAAGTCACAATTCTGGAAATGGCACGTTAAGAAAGTTGCCATTTTCTTGTCCCAATAATTAGCGCCTTCTGCCAGTGACCTGGGTCACAATAATGTGAATGGCTCTGCTGTTGGGGTTTGGGCAGTGCTTCCAGGCAGTGATACAAAGACAGCTTAGCTGTGGACAGGATGGGCCATCCTGGCAGGATGGCTGGTGGAGGAGCTGTGCCCAGCCTCACTTACACTTCAAAGGTACCTCCTGCTCCCACAAAGGAATCTGACACCAGGTCTGCCTGCCTTTTGTCACCCTTAGACAGTTTGGGGCCTTGAAAAGAGATGGGGAAGAACTTTTCAGAACTAGATGTGGTGTGTAGATTAGGGAGTCCCTCCACACAAAGGCTAGCACCAGATATAAAATATTGGACCTCCAGAACCACTCATCAGAACAATCCTGGACCTGTGGACATTACAGAAGAACAAGTGCTCTTCTGCCAAAGAACTGCCTTGATGCTTGAAGACTGCCCTGCTGTCTGAGAAGGAAGACTGGACCTGCTTACCTTCGTCCCAGGCTAACCTGCGTGACTCCAAGTTTAGTTGGCTGACCTCCTCTGTGAGCTACACGGGCACAACGAGCTTCAGGGGCCTCCCTGCAACAGCACAGCTTACCTTCTGTAACTAGACCTGCCTGGACCTGAACTGGACCTGCCTGAGCTCATCTGGCCTCTGCTGGAGTAAGTACCTTATCCCCAAGAGGTGCCTTCCCAGGTCCTGGGCCCGTGGCTGGCATCAGAGTGTACTACTCTTCAAGAAAAAGTGAAAATCCTGAAGTTTGGGCTTCTCACGACCGCAAAAGAGCCCATTCGTTCCAAGACCCTGCCACCCACGATGACCACCAATGCAAAGCTCCAGTGAGACCTGCTGTTTGTGCTACAGTAACCCCCAGAGACAACCGGCAATGAGAGACTTCACACTACAACAATTAAAGCCAACAGTGACCGCCAATATGAAGCTACTGCAACAACCGTCTGCAATGCCCAACCGGCTCCTCGTGCTACAGCAACGACAGTGCGTGACACCCAGCCTTCTCTTTACACTACATATATTTAGAGAACAATGGTTCAGGTGTGGCCTTAATGGTCCAAAGCAAGAAGTACCCCAAAGGGGGCACCGTGTTTTTAAGGATATGAAATTAATTCAGGTAGGAGCAAAAAGAAAGGATCTACAGAGGGTCATGTAGGTCATGGAAATGACAAGCATTTATTTACAAATCTGTATACGATTCAGGTACTCACATATAAAGTGAAAAAAGCGTGACGTGATGGGTGATAGTGAAGTTTTAAAAAGGCATCGCATAGACAACAGTATTAGGAACTCCACAAATGATTTATACATAGTGAAAGGAGCCCATTTACTTCTTGCTAAATTTAACTATTGTAATGAATGTATGCATACATTGAGGGTCTATACCATTACATTAAATGTACTCCCGATTTTATATTTAGATTCAGCTTGCTCACCTTGTCCTGAAGATGAACCCCAATAATTGGGTTCGAAACGCCGTCGACCACCCAACAACATGAACTCCTTTCACTATGTATAAATCATTTGTGGAGTTCCTAATACTGTTGTCAATGCGATGCCTTTTTAAAACTTCACTATCACCCAATCGTATACAGATTTGTAAATAAATGCTTGTCATTTCCATGACCTACATGACCCTCTGTAGATCCTTTCTTTTTGCTCCTACCTGAATTAATTTCATATCCTTAAAAACACGGTGCCCCCTCTGGGGTACTTCTTGCTTTGGACCATTAAGGCCACACCTGAACCATTGTTCTCTAAATATATCTTACCTCCCCAGGTTCACATATTGGGGTACCCTTGTCTTCTTATAAACCCCTTCTCTTTACACTACAGCGACGATCATCTGGGACACTATACCTGCTGTTCGCGGCCTCCTCCACTGCGAGCGGAACTCTTTGCACCACTCAGAAGGTAACCTTTTCAGAGGAACTTTTCTGGACCCTGTATCTGACCCACGCACCATTGAGGTCGGCCTGAAATTGTGACTTTCTCTTGGTCTAGCACGACCAGATGACCGCGAGTGGCGATTTGTGCTCCTAGGCGCTATTTACCTAAAACCTTTAAAATTGCATATCTCCGGTTCTACTGATTGGATATTTGTAGTTCTGGTATAATTCTATTTATTAAAATGTACTCTATTTTTCTAAATTGTGTTGAGATGTTTCTTGTGTTGTGTCTTCACTGTATTACTGTTTGTGTGCTTTATACTTTACACATTGCCTCTAAGGTAAGTCTGATTGTTTTGTGCCAAGCTACCAGAGGGTTAAGTACAAGTTAATTTAGAGACTTTTGTGGTTTACCCTGACAAGGATTGTGATGGTTGCTTGATTGGGGCTTCCACACCTCTCAACCAATAACTACATTTCTTACAGTTTCAACTATTAGGTGAACAGTGGTGTGTGTTAAATATAAGTAAATAAATAAATAAACAATGCTGCCGCTTGATAATGCAAACTGCTCCCATCCAGTGCAGCAAAAGAAGGGTTTCCTGATGAAGATAGATATGAGGATGTGGGTCCAGTGGCACAGAATTTCCTCTGTGGAGATCTTTTCGTTTAAAAAGAAGTTCAGATTTGTGGGGGCATTTGTAGCCAGAAAAACGATTTCTGGGTCTGGGTCAGAAGGGCATCTACCTGTCAGTCCCCATTTGAAAGCCTCAATGTAAGTTTCTTCAATTCATATGCCTGGCCAAATTTGAGAGTTATCCAGACTGCTGTTCGGGTACGCCGCATTCTGTGATGTTTTTATTTTACAAGTTTCTGAAGTTAATGGAGGCGTTACTAATAGCAAAAACAGTTATATATCTGGACAATTTGATTTTTAATGCTACTAAAGAAAGAAAGTTTGGTATAACAGGCAGCGATTCTGATTAGCATTCTCCAAGATTTGAGGTTCACCATCAACTGGGAGAAATCCTTCCTTAGCCACCCTGACTCTAAAACAGAGTTTTGGGTTCACAGTGGATTAAATACAAGTGATTTTTTAGCTCCCAACCAACATAATGCATGCCATCAAAAGACATATCAGAATGGCATTGTTGAAGGAGCAGATTTCCCTGAAGGGTTTGACCAAGACAGTGGGCCTGCTTTCTTCATCCATTAAAACCATCTTTCTGGGACCTCTACATTAAAGAGCATTTTAAAGATTGAATATCCAGCATCTAAGAAAAGAGTTATTCTGGAACATTCCTTTTCTCTCAGGTCTGTAGTTTTCAGTCGCTCATGTACAATGAAAGGTTCTTTATGAAAATGTTACTATTGAAAGAGGGGAAACTGTTACGGAAGGGAAAAGCTGAAGGTTGTGCTGCGGTGGCTGGAGTTTCTTCTTTAGAATAAACTCAGTTTTACTTTGGAACTACATGCTTGATAATTCTTTACTTCATAATTAAATGGGACTTCAAAGTTATCATCGGCAGAGATGGTGCCTATTTCTCAAGCCACTGGCACAGAACGTCACTGATGTCTGCCTAATATGGGTACCTGAAGACCTGAAGATAGAGTCCACTGCCAATCAAGGCCAAGAGACTCTTTGCGGAGATGTGTCACATGGAAGAAAGTGTTTGTGGGCAAAATGTTGATGCACATCATTTGCCAGTTCATTTGCGGTGAAGTGTCTTTGGATGGATAACATTTCCATAATGAGGGGATATGTGCAAGAACCAAGTTCGTGGTTGAGCTGACAAAGGACTTTAGGTATATTGCCTCTGTCTGCAGATTTCTGTGGTGGCAGAGTACCTGCTGGGTCACAGGAACAACTCTGTGGACTAGAACTGCCATTTTTCCTTGGATGGCAGCAACTGGAAGCTGGATACAACATTTTGGGACACAATACAGGAGATTTGGGTAAAATGCCAGGCAGATTGCTTTGCATCTAGGATGACTAGACGAAGAGGCTTTACGCTAGGAGGCCTGACCCAAAGACCTGTGGTATGGGTGCTCTTCTGGGGTGGGCCAGGGATGTTCTAAATAATGCTTTTCATAATTTCCAATGGTTCCCAGGGTTCTGGAGACAAGTTAGACGGAAGAGAGTCAATCTGAGCGTGATGACCTGGCTGAGGATCAAGGCTTCTGTATCTTCTGGAACTCTGTACTGATTCTCCAATCCCCCTTCAGTGGAGGAAGGATCTGCTGAAGGATCCAATTGGGAGGTTTCATTCACTAATGATGGATGTCAGTGAATGCTTATTGTGGGGCATTTAGGCTGAACATGCATAAGTGGACAGGGTTCCGGTTGGGGAACACCATGTGTTGTGCAGATTGCTCAAATGCACCCAGCAAACAATCCTACCTCAACTTAAAGTCTCCTCCATGTGGCATGTACATCAGGTTTTCTGTTTGATTTTAGAATGGTCAGACAACCGGTTTTAATCTTTCAGGGAGTTGTCGAAAAAGTTGGCAATACTTTTATGTTAGGTATCTTGCAAGAGAGTATTTGATGTGAGGGCACTAGACATCACTGCAAGGTTTTTTTTGCTGAAGGGGGTTTATTTTGTTATTTTCAGAAGAACCAAATTTAATTCCAGAGTGTTTTCCCCTGTTTTTCTCACTAGACGGAAGTACTGCTTGGTCAGGTGCCTCAAGATATATGATGATGTGACCATGGAGCTGAGTCTCTAGGTAAGAAGGCAAGTACTTCTAACAATCAAGGGGCCCCATCATACTGTGGCCTCTCCCACCTTAGCAAAGAGGGTGAAATGGGTAATGAAGTTAACAGGCATTGATGTTTCTAGTTTTGGGGTTCATTTTGTTAGAGTGGCCATAGTGTCAAAGGTGGGGCTATCTTTAGAGGCTATCTTTAGAGGCTAGTCTGAAGGAAGGCAATTGGTTGGGGGGGGGTTAAATGTTTAAAGAGCACTATTTTATACCTGTGGATCAGGTGCCTGAGTACTAAGGAAATATTAAACCAGTATTACCACACTATAGGTGTCTTGCATTAGAATAACAATTTTCTGTACTAATGTTTAAGGAGGTCTAGAGTCCATTAAAGACATTAAGGGGGTATTATCCCTCTTGGATGCAAAGGAGCAAAATAGAAGCGTAAGCTGTCTTCATGGCGAAGTTGAGATGGTTCATAAGGGTAGTTTAGAATAGATGACTTTGCAAGGCTGTTATGGTTGTAGTTCATGGGAATTGACGAAGAAAGAATGTGCTGGTCTTTCAATGCTGTACCCTGCCAGATGTGTAAAGTGTTGTGCAATTGTTTTTAAAACATAAAATGAAGATTGATTTTTATGGGCGACGTGCTCGGTGTGGGTCGTCAGGAAACAACATGTTTCAAGTTGAAAAGGTTGTGAAGGTCTGTTTCGCATCAAAGAAAGAGGAGACTACGAAGGCGTCAAAGTATATTGGATGTGTGATTATTTGATTGGTGGTTGTTTTAATGTTGCTTAAGTTTTGACAACTAGTTCCCTGAGAGGTATGGGGTTGTACTCATGGTTGTGTGTTTTCATGTTTCTTTGTGACACTATGGGTTTGTGATGATGATGATGGTAATAATTGAAGAAACATAACTCTTTCCTCTAAGTTTTCTTTAAGAATGTCTTTCTTTAACACAGAAAATCATTATTCTGCTGCTATGTGTAATGAGAAAATAAGGTTTTTTTCTTTGGCTAATGTACACTGACAAAGCTATTCCATTACTCATGAATGATTTTTCTTTTGATCTTGAAATGGAATTGCCAGTACTGTCATACTCTTGATTTTAGTATGTGAATATTATAATGAAATTGACAAAAATGTATATTCTTGATGACTTCTTTCTCCCCCACTGGGGCATCTGACACAAATAGGCGGATGTCTCTTCCACCAACCTTACAGTTCCAGCACCTCAGGAAACCGCAGTCTCTGCACGTACCGGAATTAATTCGTTCAACTGTAATTGTGGACTTGGGAAGGTAACCTTATACAATATTTCTTTTCAAACCACAAAATGAATTCTGGTAAACCATCTCCCACCAACATAAAACAAAGCCCTCGTCACTTACATGAAATGTGTTTTTGATCTTTGATGCTTTACGTACAATGTCCAGAGACTGAGCAAACAAGCAGAGCACAGTGAGGACAAGGGAACCAAGAGCACGTGGGGCGCTAGGAATCAGCACTGTCTAACTTATCCAACCAAATTTCCTGGCATTGATATTAAGAAGGTTGGTTTAGCTGCCTCATCCACAATACAAATACGTTAAATGTTGGTACACTGATTTATTGATTCATTTATTTATTTATAGCATTTATAAAGCACACAAACATCCCCGAAGGATATACCGGCGCTAGACAGCTATCCAGCCTAACTTCATGTACCCTAAGTTCAAAATCAATAAGGGAATAGCAACATCTTCAGCAGCCTGCGAAAAGTCAGAAGATCATAAGTCAAGCGTAAATAAAGAGGAAGAGCATTCCAGTGGAAAGCCGCCAAACAAGTAAAGGAGCAGCCCTCCCATTCGAGATCTTTTAATTCACCTACAGTAATCAAAGCCTGGCTAGCAGGTCGAAGGGTACGCACAGGCTTGTGGAAAACAACTCTACCATTGAAGACTGCTGGTCAAGTACTATAAACCGCTCTGTGCGTACGACAGAGTATAGGCCGGGTAGAACCACTGTCTCTAGATAAATAAAGAAATATGGAGAACTTAACAGTCAATATTTTTGTACGAACGCCAACTGGGGCTATTCTGGGTGGTGTTGCGTGGCAGTATAGAAGAGTACGCCAGAAAGTAGTACCTCTGATGTGTATAAATGCTGGACTGTTAACTCTACAGTAGTACACTAGACTGTGGGATTGCTGTAAGTGTCCTTTTAGAATTGCTCTCTCCGACTCCCTCTCTCGGACTAAGCTGCTGTCTCTTCATATATACCTCCCTTTTTTTTTTTTTTTAGAACAAATAATATAAAGATGCACATATTCAAATATAAGTATGAATTTACTGAAGATATTGGCTTACCTTTATCCTTTTCTTCATCTCCAAAGAATTTTCCTGAAGTGAGTCGAAATTTACCATAATCTGATTTATGCTTTGATTCAACCCACCGTTTTTGCCACTCATCTGGAGAAAAAAAGAACCATCACAAGGTTTTTGCCAACAACCATTATAGAAAAAAAAATTACAACTACAGTCATGATCTGTAATCTCAAACATGCTTAGTAAAATACCTGATGAACTTGCTATAACGTTCGCTATTTTGACATTTTAACACAAATCAACATTAAGTATGTGCAATCGTTTCACTTCATTGGTGTCAGTCTACTACTTAAATACAGTAATCAGCCACAGAAAGGTGTCCAGCTAAGGATCATAATGGACTGGTTGATTGATGTTAATGTACTAAAAAAAAGCGCTGAACAGCTTGTCTTTTTTATTTGTAATTCAGAAGTGTTACAACAGTAACTAACATAGAAATAAAAAGTGAAAAAGAAGAAAAGAAAAAAGAAAAAAAACACATTCACATGGGCAGTCTCATTAAAACACCTTTAAATCACAATGGTGAGTATAATTGCTGTAATGTTCATTGCCCAGCACCATCAAAAGTCAAGCAAAAAGAACGCATTGCATCATTCACCATCACGTTATGCTTAGGATAAATCAGTAAATATGCCAAATCCGAAAGCCACATTGCATTGAGCATGTGTATTATTGGTGAGGTGTACAAGTTCCAATGCGTAACACTATATCACACCTTAATCCCCTACTAACCCCTTGGTTTTCTATCCTGGCCAAGTAACCTATCAGAGGGACCCTCTCGGGCCATCCTCTAAGGGCTGAAACATAAACTATATAAACATTGGTAGTAGTGTTTTCCCTTGGAGGAAAAGGAACCGCACATCAACAACTCAAACAGTGTAAAAATACAAAGTAATATAGTGTGAATAAATAATAGTTACGTCTATCAAATTAGTTCAGGGGTGCTTTTACCACTCTAAAGCACCTACTACCAAAAGATGCAATTCACACAGAAGAAACCTAATGTGTGTACAAGCTATAGAGAGTAGAGCATCCATAAGCACACCATTCAACAATTTTCGTCTCCCCTTAGACTTTATCAAGGCGATTGGCAAAACGTTCGCTGTCCATCCGTGTTAAAATGTGGACCAAAGTTGTCTATCTCTCCCGAATGGATATGTATCAAAAACTTAAAAACGAAAATATTTGTCTTCAAGGGATATCTCAGTCTTCTTCAGTAAAAGAAAATACAATCGTCAGGTACTCCAACAAGGAGAACGAGAACCATTTGGAGGAGATACTGCGATTTTACTGCGGAGAGGAGCTTATCAGGGTTCCATACCGATATTTTAATTGCTGACTTACACGGAAAGGAGATGGACTAGGATCTCATCTTTCCAAGGACACTAACACCCAGTCGTAGTACCTGACGGTTGTATTTTCTTTTACTGAAGAAGACTGAGATATCCCTTGAAGACAAATATTTTCGTTTTTAAGTTTTTGATACATATCCATTCGGGAGAGATAGACAACTTTGGTCCACATTTTAACACGGATGGACAGCGAAAGTTTTGCCAATCGCCTTGATAAAGTCTAAGGGGAGACGAAACACGTGTTGGCATAGTGGCAGTCTTTCGTGCTGGATGTAACAACAACAAGAATAAAACAAAACGCCAATTTGAAGAATTTGAACAGTGTGGACTCTGTGTATTTAATGTGGCCCAGAACACAAAATAGAATATTCTCTTGAGCAAATCATTAATTAAGTGATACATGTGTGGTATTTGCGACCTAGAGCAATTTTACCTATCCGATACTTGGGACGAATTTAATTGTTGAAGGGTGTGCTTATCGATGCTCTACTCTCTAAGGGCTGAAACATGTTGGCACTAGGGTCATAGGGCCATTACTTCCTCACAACCCTACCTTTTTAATAGTTTTAATTATCCCGGCGACTCCGCTAATAAAGGGATACCTGGAGTTAACTGAGGATTTTTAATCTTTAAACCCCCTGGCCTATTTCTCTTAAGTGCTCCCTGGAAGATGGTTGAGCCCTCCCTGGCCTTTAGGAGTCAGGGTGAACCCGATGATGAAGTATGACACTACTAGAGTGTGTGAGGGTTATATAACAAAAAGGAACTGCTTCCTTCCCCGCCTATGAATGGATGGTGTACCACCTCATGAGAGTAGTGCACGACCTTTCCTAGTAATTAGGTGGGATACTTATTTGTTTGCGAGTATTAGTCAGGGAGGACGTATCCCTCCAGTACCTCTTCCAATAAGGGAAAGAACCTCTCTACCCTTCCGGCCTGGATTAGGTTTATCCCTTTTCCTGAAGCCAAGATTCAATATGAGCAAATGCTAATCCAATACGCCTGTACCTCAGGGCATCTTCACAATGAAATCCACAATTAGGTGTCGACACCTATGGCACATTGCACTTGGGTTTCGGTCGAGCCTGTACGGAAACAGTGGCCTATAATAATATCATTGTAAACATTTGCAATGTAAAAACCTGTGTCTAGTACTAACGGATCTGTCATTTCGATCTCTGTGCATGCTTTCTAAGCTGTGTTCTGTAAAATATGTAAATGTTTTTAGTTGGAACAATAACTCAGCAAGTTGAATACTGATGACAGAAACCTGTGTAAGCGGTATGCAGTCACAGTTTTAAATCCTAGAGAAAAGGCTCAGCATTTCTCTCATTACACCACTGTAATTAATAAATCCACAACAGACAATTTAATTTGTGGAATGTGCTTTGTACATGCAAAACATATGTAGTATATATAAAACCAAACTATTATAATTCTCAGAATATTTTGCCTGTATAGCTATGCTACATGGATCAATGGTCAAACTAAGCATTATGTCAGTAGAACAGACACACCGGTTCCTTCATTCATTCATTCTTACTGAGGGCCTGATTCGCAGAGGTAGACTGGGCACATAAAAAATACCTTTATGAATAGCAAACAATCGTAAACTTACACAAAAGTGTAAATTTACCTTCGTGAATCAGGCCCTCAATTGTTAGTTGCAGAACCCACAGGATGTTGTACCGTACGACCTGAGCATACATGCAACCTGAGTGCACACTACTGGTAAGATGGCGAGAGCCAGCACACAAGCTTGTATGATGCTGTCATTGGGCAGTAGAGGCTATGAGTGCGCCTAATCAAATGATGGTAGTGCTAGGACATTTGAGGCTGTGCTTCAGTATGTGATGGATGTACTGCTGGAACTATGATTGCCTTGCCGTAGGTCTATCATGTTTGCACCTCTGCCATCCCATGGGAGCACCCTAGCTCATATATGGGTGGTAACTAAATAGAGTTTTAGCTGCTTCAATATTTTTCTCTGTATTTCGTTACTAATACTTTTATTCTTTGTGTGTTTTCGAAGTTCAGAGTTGGCACTTTCTGTAAAATTAACAGAGTCAGAGGCCACGTGACATCCCTTCCTTTGATATAATCAAGGTCAAAGGTTATGGCAGGTCTCTTTCTGAGAAGTCGTGAGGTGATGGGTCAAACAGAGTGATGTCACTTCCGCTACCACTGGCATTTTGTTGAATTGACCTCCATAAATTGCTTAATTCGCAATGTTTTATACTTTCTCATGGATTTGCTTGCAAATGAGCAAAATACTCACAAACAAAATGAATGTGAGTCAGAGGGTCATTCCACACACAATTTAAGCAAGCTCACACTGCAAATGGAAGCAAAAAGGCAGGTTGAAGACTGACCTCATCTGAATATGGAAATGGGAGTTCATTGAGGGTCCAATCCAGGCAATCCAAATACATTTTTCATTCACAAAGGAGCAAATCCCAAAATACCTTTGCTAATTCTTTGAAGCTAAATTATATCAGTTTGCAAAAGGTATCGATGACATGAAATATGTCCATATGGCCTAAAAATGGCCAGAATATACCGAGGACGTGTACTTTCATAACAGAGTGGTTTGCACCAAGGCAGGCCGAGGAAGCCCAAAGGAGCACAAAACACAAGCTAACTTTGTGAATGTGTCTGTGAGTAATCTGTAATTCAATTTACACATTTTTATGTGTCTGCTGCACTACGCACATTTTACACACGGTGCAGATGGAAATGTTGCTGCATCGCCATAACATGCGCATTTTCTGTACAGTCTCAAGTATATTTGACACTAGTCTCATTTCACACCTAACATCTTTGTGACTCGGGCTCAATGTATTCGCGTGCCTTCACGTCCCTGGGGCTCCAGCTCGTTGACGCAAAAGCTAATTCAGCTCATTGGAATGGTGAGCTGAAAATAACCACGGAAAGCAGAAGGACGACCCAAAAAAGCAACCTACAAAAAAACATAATGGGTAAAAATATGACCAGTATGGAGTTTAATCTCAAGTATTTTTGTTGGTTCTGGTGACTCTTACACTTGGTTGAACTCTTATGCAGTCTTCACCGCTGGTTGTACCTCAGAAAGGAAGCCTGCTTTTCGTCATCTGAATTATTCATTGAGGGTTCAAACAATGGCGTCCTCCTAATACTTGTGTGACAGGCACATACATAATTCAGATCCAGATGATAAGCGGGGCTTCATGCTACAGAGGTTCTTCGGGCACATTGGAGGTGTCGTCTCGGAGCACTGGGGTGCCAGTCACCCCTCTGACCACTGACTCTGTATCTGAGTCAGTCAATAACAAGCAAAGAGGAAGTGCAAAAGTGTGTTACAGTCTGTGGTCCCCCCACCACCACACACAAAACAGCCTGGTAATTAGACACGGAAGTGCAGTATACATCTTCGTAAATGTATGGACAACGTGGTCACAAACACATATTTGCATGAGGTCATGCAAATGGAACGATTTCCCTGGTGAGCTACATAATCAAATGTCAAGTCAACATGGAAAAGAAGTCCACTGATGTTCCTAGAGGTTATGGGGGCGGGGGAGGGTGGACAAGAGTGTTCCTTGCTTTAGCTGAAATATTGCTGTAATTAGGACTCATATAACAGCCAATAGTGTAGATACAGTTTTTAAATCACAGGCATATGGCGTACTCACCTTCCCAGATCATCAATTCTGCAGGGTCTAGGAACTGGGGTCAGCAGCGAAACACAAAACGATGGGACTCCCGCTCCACTGCACTGTGATGAGGGGGTCCCTGAGTCTCCTATATTTCACAGGTATTCATGGCATTCAGGTGAAAAAGGGGTCCCTGAAGGGACTGAGACCCCCTGGAGGGTTGGGGGCCTACTTGCACTGCAGGGGCGGCAGGAGCCTGTGTTACACTCCTGGTTGGGATCACCACAGTCAAAACTGGCTTTCTGAAATGCCACTTAATGCAGCTATCTCACAACTGTGCCTAGCTTTCTAGTAAATTTGGCACTGTTCCCTCTGCTGCTGGGTTACAAGGGCACTGTCCCCTCGCCACAGATTAGGTGGCCACAGTCCACAGTCCACGGTTGTCCACCCTCCACTCCAAAACCTCAAAATAATGTCAAAAACGGAATACAATGTCACATTAAGCCTGACTTGAACATAGAAAAGCAGTTTCACATTCTATTCCACATTCCATTCCATTCTAAAGGCTGTCCAGATAACTTCCATTAGGCCCAGACTTCTCATGCCCATTTATTATCAGCCACACCAGCTGGGGCTCATATCTGTCCCACAGGCTCCTCCCTTATCACGGCCAAATCCAGCGTTGTTCCATGAACCACATAGGAGGGGTCGCGGTACCCCCTTGCGTCTGCTGCCTACTACTTCTCTGGGAGCAAGCACAGACACGTGCCCGCACAGACACGTGCCCGCACTGCTGCTCCCTACGCTCCCGTGGTCCCACTCCGCGGAATGATGGCGGGTGCAGCCACGCTAACCACAGTGAACTGCGTCATTGGAATGCAACTGGTATGGCCATTGTCAGCGATTTATTCTCTGAATCCACACTACTGCCCTTCCCCACAGTAGTGGAACAATGGGACCTTCCCCAGGGGCAATTTTTACTGTACGGTAGGATTCGTAAGGTGCTACACTTCAATCAATCAATCAATCAGGGGTTTATAAAGCGCGCTACTCACCCGTGAGGGTCTCAAGGCGCTGGGGGGGGGGGGGTAGCTCCGGTTCAGTCGAAGAGCCAGGTCTTGAGGTTCTTCCTGAAGGTGTGCAGGGTAGGGGAGCGTCTGATGTTGACTGGGAGCTCGTTCCAGGCCTTGGCAGCGATGTAGGAGAAGGCTCTTCCGCCAGCTCTGTTATGCGAATGCGTGGGGTCTCTGCTAGGGCGAGGTCGGCGGAGCGGAGGTTCCTTTTGGGTACGTGGAAGGAGACTCTCTCGTTGAGGTATTTGGGTCCGATGTTGTGGAGGGATTTGTAGGCGTGGGTGAGTAGTTTGAAGGTTACTCTCTTCTCGACGGGGAGCCAGTGGAGGTCTCGTAGGTGTTGGGTCATGTGTTCGTATCATGGGGTTCCGAGGACGAGTCTGGCTGCGGTGTTCTGGACGGTTTGGAGCTTGTGTAGGAGAGTTCTGTTGATTCCGACGTAGAGGGCATTGCCGTAGTCCAGTCTGCTGGTTATGAGTGCATGGGTGACGGTCTTTCTGCATTCGGGGGGGATCCATTTGAAAGTCTTGCGGAGAATGCGGAGGCAGTTGAAGCAGGTGGAGGCGACGGAGTTGATCTGGCGGGTCATGGTGAGGGAGGAGTCTAGGATGATGCTGAGGTTCCGTACGTGGTCTGACAGGGTGGGTGGGCTCCCGGGGGCAGAAGGCCACCAGGTGTTGTCCCAAGCGGTTGTGGAGGGTCCAAGGACGAGGACCTCTGTCTTCTCCGAGTTGAGCTTCAGGCAGCTGTTATTCATCCAGGCTGCGACGTCCTTCATTCCTTCTTGGAAGCAGAGTCTGGTGTCTTCAGGGGCGGGAACGGCGGGAAAACGAAAACAGAGACAACCAAAACGGATGGGCACAAAAAACGAAATATAACAAAAATGGGCACAATGTGAGAGGCGAAATGCAACAAGTGGGGAAAACACACGAAGTACAACAAAATGCGGACAGCGCAATACGAGTATCAGCAAGAGGGCACAAGGCACAGAGCGGTCTCGAACCCTGCCTGAGAGGGGATCGGAGGATCTGCGGCACAGCAGAGCACAGCGGAGCTGCTGGGGAGAGAGCAGGCCTCAGACTGAGGGTCAGGGGTCTTGCTCGCGCTCCCCCGCAGCAGCCGCCATTAAGTAGGGGAGGGACGTGCAGCTGGGCGGAGGGGCGGGAACGGCTGGAAAACTAAAACAGAGACAACCAAAACGGATGGGCACAAAAACCGAAATATAACAAAAATGGGCACAATGTGAGAGGCGAAATGCAACAAGTGGGGAAAACACACAAAGTACAACAAAATGTGGACAGCGCAATATGAGTATCAGCAAAAGGGCACACGGCACAGAGCGGTCTCAAACCCTGCCTGGGAGGGGATCAGAGGATCTGCGGCGCAGCAGAGCACAGCGGAGCTGCCGGGGAGAGAGCAGGCCTCAGACCGAGGGTCAGGGGTCTTGCTCGCGCTCCCCAGCAGCGGCCGCCATTAAGTAGGGGAGGGGGGAGGGACGTGCAGCTGGGAGGCGGGAGCATGGGCGGGAACGGCGGGAAAACGAAAACAGAGACAACCAAAACCAAAACGGATGGGCACAAAAAACGAAATATAACAAAAATGGGCACAATGTGAGAGGCGAAATGCAACAAGTGGGGAAAACACACGAAGTACAACAAAATGTGGAAATGCAATACGAGTATCAGCAAGAGGGCACAAGGCACAGAGCGGTCTCGAACCCTGCCTGGGAGGGGATTGGAGAATCTGCGGCGCAGCAGAGCACAGCGGAGCTGCTGGGGAGAGAGCAGGCCTCAGACCGAGGGTCAGGGGTCTTGCTCGCGCTCCCCAGCAGCGGCCGCCATTAAGTAGGGGAGGGGGGAGGGACGTGCAGCTGGGAGGCGGGAGCATGGGCGGGAACGGCGGGAAAACGAAAACAGAGACAACCAAAACCAAAACGGATGGGCACAAAAAACGAAATATAACAAAAATGGGCACAATGTGAGAGGCGAAATGCAACAAGTGGGGAAAACACACGAAGTACAACAAAATGTGGACAGCGCAATACGAGTATCAGCAAGAGGGCACAAGGCACAGAGCGGTCACGAACCGTCCCTAGGAGGGGATCGGAGGATCTGCGGTGCAGCAGAGCTGCTGGGGAGAGAGCAGGCCTCAGACCGAGGCCTGCTGGCAAGTAGAAGTCTCTGAACCCCCGACACATGCCCTAGTAAACACCTTACACACGACTGGGTCAGGGCACCGCATGATTACATGGTTATATAAAGGCCTGTTAGAACATACAGGAGCAAATCTGCAACCCCTCAGAGACAGAAGGGCCATAATAATGAGCCGCAGTCTGCATGATAAAGAATGGCAGACAGCCCTGGGATAAACCCACAAGGGCTTGCACAATGCCCAGTTTAAATCCATGCAGTTTAGCTTCCTCCCCAGGGCCTATATCACACACCTCATTCCCTAAACCACATCTTTCCCAACGCAAATGCCCATTGCCCCACATGTCTTGCACCACATGTGGATTTCATACACATGGTATGGGCATGCCCTAACCTTCTAAAGGGTTGGAAACCTTGATGACTGCTCTGACAAAACCAGAAAAGGATGACTCTAGGCCACAGCAGATGGATCTACGCTTCCGGTTGTTCCTCAACCATACTCCTCCTTAAAATAACATTGCTCCCCCTGCACGGCTCCAACGATACTTCCTCACCCGTGATCCTACACTACATGCATACAACCTGCAACTTGCGGAAGAGCTCCTGCCCATGTGCTCGCGATGACAAATCTGGTGGGCCTCCCAACCCAGTGCAACCGACCCTATTGTAGCGAAATCCCCCAGCCGGAGATCAGAATACATAAGGAATATAACTGTGACTCTCACTGAGGGAACTGTTGGTGGGCTTGTTGAATTTTGAAGTTAATTAACTTATTATTAGTACTGTGCAGTTCAACGAGTCAAAAGGGTATAACCTGACTTACTTCTTTTTTGAGGTGAGAAATTTGTAAAAAAAACAAAAAAAAACATACATGTTATACTGTCAACCAGGGGACTGGGTACCCAAAGCAGCCCTGCCAATTTTTTTCAGACCGGCCCCCACCCCTTTGGGGGGTATTGTGCAAGTGTGCTGGGGGCCGGGTCTTAACAAAATCCATCTCCAGCACTGCTGCTTTTATTACTGGGGGCCGATATTGCAGCATCGCTGCAAATATGTCCCCCACCGCTCCAAAACCAGCCCCCACCATTCCAGCCTCCCGGGCAAACGCCTGATGCCCGCTACGGACAGTCTGGCCCTGCTGTCAACTGTATTGTGATGATCAGCAACAACTTTTTGTATACGCAGGCTTCTTCAACGAATAGCTTGTGAGCTACTGGTAACTCTTCAGCTACCGATAAGTAGCGCTCTTGTGTGCAGCCCAGCCTACTAAATTAGACTTTTTGGTTGGTTGTATTAATGTATGTAGACCAAAACTGAAAAGTTTACATTCGAGATGAAAATGCATGCATTCTAAACACCTATAGGCCGATGTTTGGAGAAAAATGGTTACATATCTATAATATATTTAAATCATTCGGTGTTGGTAGATTATTATTAATATTATGACCTTAGTGTGAATGGCATCGCCTCTATGGCTGCTATGTACTACCCGTGCAGAGCTATTCCACATTAGCAAAGCCTTTTTTACATTAGTGTTGGCACCTATGTCCGATGAACTGAGGTGATCACTGCTCATATCTTGCATATGGTGGGCACTAATGTAAGCATGTCTAATGTGGTTACTAATAATATTAGTAGCTCAGGATGATTTTCATTCAACATAAGTACCTCTTATCACAGAAAAGGTTGAAGACCCCTGATATAACCCAATAACAAATATTTTTTTTAATGAACCACATAGGAAATGCAACTGCCCGATTTTGTTAGTAATTTAGTAAGTCACAAAGTGATTTGCTGGTTGATACCATCATTTAGTGATACATTTGCTGCAGGCACAGACAACCACAGTGTCACCACCTTTCTAAACAAAATATCGCTGCTGCAACTTAAGGCGTCTTAAATGTGTTCTATACTAAATCATGGCTGTAACTAAAGGCTGAGTTAATAGTGTATTCTCCAAGAAACACCACGATACCACAGATGTGAATGCCATTCTAGAGCTGTGTTGAGATCACGAGCTACTTGGATGCAATTCACAGTACAGGTGCTTTTGATTCGGTGTGTCTTGTGTAATACATTACTGCTCTTTTACTATGTTGAGCACCGTAAAACCGGTAGCCACTTAAATGACATGCTTTGTGTAATTGAAAGAATGCAGACCTAGGTCCAAGTAGCAGATGACCACTTTACAGAGAACATCTGCATTCCAGCCCAAGCATCTCACACCAATATAAGTTGCAATCTCGGCAACCACATTTTCGAATCTTTACCACCATGTTTGCCACCGGTCTCATTTTCTTTGGCTCTCCACTATGGGGAAAAGATAAAGCAGGAGAGTGATAAGTAAAGATAAGCTTGTTTCTCTCTTCCCTTTATAGACACAACAAACAATGAAAACGAGCTTGCTACAAAGATTCAGAGCATCCAAATGCCCTGCTCTCAAGTATGTAGGAAAACGCTTTAGGTTTTAAAAAGAACCCTCGCCCACTAACACTCGTTAGTGGCATGCTTCATCATAGGGTTCCCACCCGAGACGCCTAGTGCATCTGGGTGTGCTGTGACGCCTGAATTACAGCTGAGCATTTTTTTTCACGAGTTCGTGAGAATCAATAAATCAAAATTACCTGAAGGTAATCCGCCCCTCAAGGTTATTTTAACCGTGGGCACCTTGGGTAGGATTAAAAACAGTGATTGTGGATGTGATGTGAGATTATCATGATCTCCCACATCTTAGGTCTACATTTTTCAGTGCCTACATGTTCAATGTGATTTTTTTCATGACGGATTGCTAGAATTAAATTCCTAGCCGGTGGTAGCATGCAGGCTAAGGCATGCGGTGCTGGTGTGTTAGTTCGTAACTTACGATTTTACCATTCTTCGCAATAGGTTATATTATGTTATTCTCCTGCGCCATGGATTCTCCGAGGGGGCAGGACCCTGTAGTTACACATTTGTCAAGGTGTCTCGCCCCCACCGTACCTCTACCGTCCTCTGGAGATCCAGAGAACCTGTAATGTAATGTAAAGTATATTTGTACCGCGCAACTGTCACCCCAAGGGTATCCTGGCGCTGAGACTGACCAGAAGATGTATGGATGCAAAACAGACGGGACAAATAGCCCGGCCTGCATTGAGTAATAGCTCAAAATTAATCCTCCCTTGGGAAGAGCCATGTCTTCAGCTTTTTCTTGAATGGTAGCAGTTCCTGAGTTTGTCTTATGTCTGCAGGGAGGTCGTTCCAGAGCTTTGCCGCCGCAACGCTAAAGGCTCTCCCGCCAGTTCTTGTTTTTTTGTATCTCGTCATGATCACCAAATTGGTGTTTGCTGACCGGAGATTCCTTTTTGGGGCATACCATTTAAATTTTTCTTGCAGAGGTTTCGGGCCTAACCCATGGATTGCCTTAAACACTATACATAGTGATTTAAACTTAATCCTCTGGCCGATTGGCAACCAGTGGAGGTCCTTCAAAGCCCTCGATGTAGATGACCTACGATGCTTATTGAGAGTCAGTTTGGCAGCTATAGTTTGGATCCTCTGGAGCTTCAAAATCAGTGAGTTTGGAGCCCCCAAATAGAGAGAGTTACAGTAATCCAATCTACTCAGTATCACTGCTCTCACCACCTCTGACCTGGTGTTAGTAGGAAGGAATGGAAGAATTGTGCGTAATGCTCTGATCAGAGAGAGACAGGTGCCCACTAGCTTATTAACTTGAGTCTCCAGCTGAAGGTCCTCATCCAGCATAACTCCCAGGTTGCGCACTGTTTTGTTTGGTGTCAAAGGTTTATCAGTAGGAGAGAGCCTAAATTCCAAGTGAAGTGGGCGAGCAACTTTGGCAGTGGAGCAGACTACCATCTCGGTCTTATCTCCGTTAAATTGCAGGGAATTATGTCTGAGCCATTTTGTAGTACTCTGCATACATTCCTGAAATTGATCCATTGATACTGCCTGAGCTCCTTCTAGGGAAAACACCAATTGCGTGTCATCAGCGTAATTAATTAAATCAATACCAAAGGACTTTATAATCGGTATGAGTGGGCGCAGATAAATGTTGAAAAGTACTGGGCTGATTGCTGAACCTTGTGGGACCCCTTGTAAGACCGGGGTCTTGGGGGATGTGAATGGCGGAATAGTCACCACTTGTTGTCTGCCATTCAGATATGACCGTAGCCATTGCAGTGCCCGCCCTTTCACTCCCAACTTCTCCAGTCTCATCAGCAGAATAGCATGATCCACTGTGTCAAATGCTGCGGACATATCAAGTAGTATCAGAACTGTTGCCACCCCATTGTCGGCCCTCATTCTTAGGTTATCGAGTGCCGACACCAGGGCTGTTTCTGTACCATGCCCTGGGCGGAAGCCGAATTGTGCTTCGTCAAGCAGATGGTACTCCTCCAAGTAATGTGAAAGAGATTTGCTGACCGCTTCTCCAGGATCTTTACCGGGTAGGGCAGCAGCGATATGGGCCTAAAATTATCTGGACACGTAGGATCGAGAGTCGGTTTTTCAACAGTGGGGTCACCATTGCCTGCTTCCAGCAGTCAGGGACCATGCCTTCATCCAATGATTGACGGCAGATCTGCCACAGCCGGGGAAAGATTTCCAGATGAAATTCTTTCCACAATTTCTGCGGGAGGGGATCCAGAGGCGAACCTGAGGAAACCTTCAAGGCTAGGTTGTTAAATATTTCCAAATTGGAGATATGAAATGAATCCAATGTTACTAATTGAACATTGGCATTTCTTTCTACCAATTGTTCCAAATCTACTATAGTATTACAATCATTAGCCCCCTCCTGAGTGATCTTTAGGTTAAGGCCCTCAATAATCCTGCTGATTTTCAGATTAAAGTGCGCAGCAATATCATTGCAGAGTCCTTGTGATGCCTCAACCCTATTGCTCATACAAGCAGGGTTGGATAGATCCTTCATTATTGTGAAGAGGGCTTTTGAGCTATTAGGCGACTGCAAAATCTTATTGGCATAATGTTCAGCTTTGGATTTAACAATCATCTCCTTATAAAGGTTCAATAGCTGTTTCCAGATTTTTTTATCTGCATCCTCATAGAACTTGCGCCACTTTCTCTCAGCCTGTTTGCACTTTAATCGCAAATTTTTCAGTTCTGCGTTATACCAAGGGGTTGATGGTTTCTTCCTATTACTTATGTCTTTAACCGGAATGTGCAAGTCTAACGAGTGGTTGATTTGATCACACAGGGCCTGGTAATTATCGCCCACCGATTTGTTGGAAGAAAAGGTATTCTTTCCTGGTAGCAGTGGCCTTTTACCATCTTTCATTAGTTTGAACCATTCTCTACCTCGGTGATGCGCTGCAGTTTTAATTGGCTTATTTTTTAAGCCGGGTATGGACAGCCAGAACTGAACTAAGAAATGGTCAGTCCATGCTTGAGGCAGTATCTCGGCCACCGTTGCCTCTGTACAATTGGCAAAGATAAGATCTAACGTATGGCCTGCTTGATGAGTCGGTTGAAGAATTAACTGTTGTAGATTTATGCTCTCACACGATTGTGTCAACTCTTTAAGAAGAGAGTGGGACTATATTTTTTTTGCGTTAGCAACTGGTCACAGAATTATCACCTGCCCTGCACCTCAAACAGTGAGAAAAAACATAGCACCAGGTAAGAAGGAGGGTAATGAGGTTGGGGACGGATTAGATTAATGAAAAAACAAGAATGACTTCTCCTTTAATGCCCTCATTACAACCTGCAGTATTCCATCCCTTTACCCCTTCCTCGCTCTGGTTTAACTCCGGGGGAGGGGGACACTGCCCTGAGCTATTACAAGTAGCCTTGTGTTTCTGGACCCATTAACTTCGGGACTGGAAACACTGGCACGATTTCAGTGAGTATGGATTCTCACCTGGCAAAATCACTGCGGGGCAGAGTCTTTGGGCAGAAGTACAAACCCGCTTATCACCTGGCTCATATAGCACCATGGAAGCAGTATACACCTAACACTACTCTGCTCTGGCAAGCCCTCACCCCCTAACCACCTGACCCCCACCACTCCAACCCTACTGGCCCTCTGACAGAACTCGTCTGTCTGCTCAGAATATGCGGTATTTGTCAGCCAATTTGTTCCAGAAATCGACAAAAAAAAAAAGCATTGGAAAGGGAGGAGTATTCCCAAGTGCTGCTTGAGGTTATTCCTCATTCAGGGGACAAAATTCGTAATTGCCAGATTCTGGGGCGGGCATGGAAGACATCACTGGAGATTGCGGCCCTCTGGTAATCCTGCACCAAAACCCGGCAAATTTGTGATGAGGGCGTTAAATGACATAGCTTACCTAGGAGCGAAGAAACCCACGGCAACTTATGTGGAGCAAGAAGTAGCAGCCGATATGCACTGTGCATTTTAAAGCATGTTTGTAAGCTGGTACTAATACTGGTGTCTAAAAACATGGGCTGGATTCATGGATTGCACACCTGCCTGGATGCTGATTTAACTCAATGTACAATTTAGCCCCATATTACATATTGTAACTTTGCACAACAATCCGTGCTGTTGCACACCATCAAAACTCAACGTTCGCATTTTTTCTGTACAGATAAATCGTGTATTTCTAATGTTAAATATATATTTATTGATTTTCTTGACAATATCCGAACATGACCATACGACATTTGTCCTAAAAGGATGAAATTGGTGCGCAGGAGACGCAATCATCACAGCAATGCCTCTGCAATGTATTTTCATTTCGCGACCAGAGAGGGTCGAATATTTACAATCTCCATCAAGGTCTCAGGAGTCCTGTAACTTATCGGCGCGTTTAAAATGACTCTACCAGCCCCCCTCCCCCAGACCTACTTTCTTTTCTCCCAAAATATCGGTGTAAAAGTCATTTTTCATCTCAGCTTGTCACCTTCATTTGAACATTTTTAGCCCGGCCCACTCTCTCATGTCCCAAATCCAACCACTAACGAGTCCTGACCAAGATCTTAACCAATGCTTTACCAGTCTCCACATAGAAGGGTACTCCTGGTGCTACCCAGGTCAACACCACTCTTGGGTCAGTCGAGTAATTTCTTGCAAACACCTGCCCATGCCGTTTTTCCGAAGTTTTTGTTTCTTCTCCAGCCTCGTGTGTCTCTCCCAGCACTGCAATTCCAACCGCTCAAATTAATTTCATATCTCCAGTGCTTTAAATGGGCCGGTACTGTCCGGTACAGGGTACCGGCACTTTTTTATTCCAAGTGCCACAGCAGGGCCTACTTCAAAGAGGGCCTCAACTGAATATTGCACTATTTCATGGTCCTAGGGGGTTGCGGTCAGCACTCTGTGAGCTCTTCCATTGAACCAGATCATAGCATCCCTCCATGCCAGGTTCTCAAACTTCTCCATTACGCCTTCTATAGTCGTTTGAACATTCCTCATGGGATTATTACAATTGGAAACCCCTATCTGCGCGAGTGGGCAGTGGGGTCTTATTATCTGTGGCAAGATCTGTCAGTTTTCGGTAATTGTTCTTTGCTGTTATTTGATAGTGTACTGTTCTTCATATAGGGCACTGGTGTCGTGCTGGGTGTTCTTGCAATGGAAAATACTTTTGCATTCTCCTTTAAGACCTGCCAGTTCATATCCTCTTGGACATGCTTCGTTAGGAAAGCCCCTCTGAGCTTTTCATTGGCATAAGTCTTATGTTGTCATCAATTCTGCCATCGCAGGCACCACCATCCGGGTCTGTATACTCATTTCTATTGTCGACCTATCAGTAAGGAGCTGACATGCTTCCAGGGGCTCCCGTTGCTGCTCCTAGCTCGCACCGAGGCAACACTGCCATCCATTGCACCACCACCAATTTTGGGCACCCTCTGTGCTGGGGTGTCTTTCCAAACGGGTGGCTGCCTTCTCTTACCAAAGCGTCGTACTCCAGATGGCTCTGATCTTAAAAAGCCATGTTAACCGCTTGTTTCCCCACTTGCCAGCGTGCTTTTCCCTGAAGCAGCACTCAATCCAGCCAACCAGAAGGTAATGTCTGTCGCCCGCTGATATTGCAAACCGATTCCCTCTTTGTTCCCAGCTTTCGACCACAGTTGACACAGTCTACTGTCGATCTGTACATCTAGGCTCTCTGGCCAGTTGTTTACGTTTACATAGGGGTCACTCCACTGCCTCATTTTAACACATCAGTGTTGTCCATTTCATCTATGGCCTCATCCGGTGTCGTTGGGGAGTTGCTAACACTTAATCAATTGCCGGAGGCAATGTTTTCTCTGCCCATATGGTGATAAGCCAGGAGCTCTGGGAAGGACTTCACCCCCACTTACCAAGTGAGGATCAGCCAGTGAGAAGGACCCCCCATACTTGAGACTTTGCACAGCTGTTATTTGGAAAAGTGCCTATTTATGAGGATTACTGCATCTCACTTGCAGCACTTTCAACCTCTATTCTATTCTGTTCTGTTCATGGGTATTTGTAGAGCGCATGGCTACCTATCCGGGCCTCCCAACGCTAAGATAGCCTACAGGTAACATTTCAGTTCTGTCACTTTAGCTGAATAGTGCAGTATTTATCAGTTTTCTAAATTTTAGTTCTGACTCTGTTTTCCTTATTTGCTCTGGGAGGGAATTCCAGAGCTTTGGGGCAAGAAGTGCAAAGGAGTGCCCTCCACTCCTTGATCTCTTTATCCTTGGTATAATGAATAGTTGTTGGCTGGTGGAGCGCAGCGTTCTTGTTGGGTCATAGGCTGTTAGTAGTCTTTGCATCAAATTCGTGCCCTTCTTATACATGGCTCGGTGAGCGATGCATAGAGTTTTAAAGGAATTCTTTTAAGTCCTGGAAGCCAATGCAGGTTTGCCAGAGCCGTAGTTACCGGCTAGTGTTTGGGAATTTTCAATAATATATGGGGAGCAGCATTCTGAGTGACTTGGAGCCTTTTTATGACTGACTTGGGGCTTCCCAATTATAGGGAGTTCCCATAGTCAAGTCTTGAGAGGACTAGACCTTGCACCACCACTCTGCATGATGGTTCAGGCAGCCATCTCAATAGCTTTCTCAGAGTCCTTAGCATGCCAAATTATGTTACCTTTAGTTTTTTGCCTGTGTTGCCATTGAGAGCGTGTTGTTTAGAGAGAAGCCTAGACTCTTGACCTCCACTTCAGGTGTTGGTTGCTCGTCCATAAAATTTGGCCAATTGGGTTCCATCCACCTGGCAGGGTTGTTACAAACCACCATGACCTCAGTTTTCTCCCCGTTTAGTTTAAGACTGCTTGCTGCCTCTCGTTCTGCCTTCATTATTTTAAAACAGACAACGCGCTTCCTCTATTCTTGAAGTCTACAGTGGCACTATTGCTTGGTTCCATGTACAGTAATTTAATATCTATGCTGCTCTATATTCCTTGCGTCTTCGACCCTCTGATGCCATGCACTCATCTATATCCATCCACAAATCAAAGTTAGGAATCAAGCACAAGTTCTACTGAAGGCATTTATTCCAGAACCCTTCACCCAAATGTAGGTGAAGAGTTCTTGAGTAAGCGCCTATCTCTCTCATTGGGCCAGAGCACCAGACACCAACTACATACAAATGTTTCAGCCCTGATCGAAAGGAATCAGAAACATGTCCGAGGTAAAATGTAGAGTAATGGTATTACATCTGACTCATAAGTGCTAGCTCAAACATTAGTCTTTTCTGACACAAAACTTTGTGGAAATTGGAGAAAAGCCTCCAACATGCATCACAAAGGACTAAAAGTGCTGGTTCAGAAAACCAGATTCTGGCACATTCTGGCATAAAATGACTGTATTCACAAACTCTGATAAAATAGACCGATTTGCATCAGGAAACAGTGTCTAGGTAGTAAGACATTATGGTAACCAATTTGAAAAAGATATTTATATTTGCTAGAGGCAGTGAAGATCTTCTAAATAACAGATCGATATACTATTGGCTGGTCTGCACTTTATTACGAAAAAACAGAAAGAGTCCACTCTGAGTTACAAAATGTAGTGCTAACCTTCCAAAAAGTGACTAAACCCAAGCGAACCGTTAGGTCTCTAGCATGGGAGAAATGATAAGTTTTCTAAAATAACCCTCACCCACCAAAAGGTCCCTTGGTGGCATGCTTCATCATCAGGTTCTTCCCGCCCCGCTGCGTGACGGGGCGTGCTACGACCGACGAATACGTGGGAGCACTTTCAAGTGAAGTGACGTTATGTGTTTGGTGCAAGAGTGGAAGGGTCAGAAGTGAGTGAATTAAAAAATCCTGGCTATGTGGAGAAACTAAACTTTAATGCTCCCTCTAGCTGGTAATAATAAAAGTGCGGAGTAAGGAGGAAAAGTGCTTTTATTGAGCAGTTCCCTCGCTGGTCGACATGTTTGAAGCCTACCCCTAAGCTTCTCTTCAGGACCTATTATGTTGATCCCTATTACCACTCTGACTGTAGCCTTTTGCCTTTCAGCCCATTAGGTGTTCTGAATTAATATGTAAACACTGTGCAATACATTCATTCTTTACCTACTTGGTAATTTTTCTTAACAGAATGAATTCGAGTTTCTTAATTAACAATTTATTAGGTTGCCTAATCGGACCCCATGAGCTTCGGGAGGGGAGGAGCGCTTATAGTCACACATTTGTCAAAGCATCTCGCTCACCCTCCGTCGGAGCCACGGGCAGGCAGCATTTCCTAGGGTGAGCGAGATGCTTTGAAGAATGTGTGACTATAAGTGCTCCTCCCCTCCCGAAGATGATGGGGTCCGATTAGGCAACCTAATAAATTGTTAATTAAGAAACTCGAATTCATTCTGTTAAGAAAAATTACCAAGTAGGTAAAGAATGAATGTATTGCACAGTGTTTACATATGAATTCAGAACACCTAATGGGCTGAAAGGCACTAGGCTACAGTCAGAGTGGTAATATGGATCAACATAATAGGTCCTGAAGAGAAGCTTAGGGGTAGGCTTCGAAACATGTCGACCAGCGAGGGAACTGCTCAATAAAAGCACTTTTCCTCCTTACTCCCACTTTTAATAATACCAGCTAGAGGGAGCATTAAAGTTTAGTTTCTCCACAAAGCCAGGTATTTTTAATTCACTCACTTCTGACCCTTCCACTCTTGCACCAAACACATAACGTCACTTCACTTGAAAGTGCTCCCACGTATTCGTCGGTCGTAGCACGCCCGTCCCGCAGCAGGGCGGGAAGAACCCGATGATGAAGCATGCCACCAAGGGACCTTTGGTGGGTGAGGGTTATTTTAGAAAACTTATCGTTTCTCCCATGCTAGAAACCTAGCGGTTCGCTTGGGTTTAGTCACTTTTTGGAAGGTTAGCACTACATTTTGTAACTCAGAGTGGACTCTTTCTGTTTTTTCATAGTTCATAGAGGAGGTTGAGTCCATGACTGATCATACCTCTTCACTCCTTTATGTTTTTTGGCTGCACTTTATTACCCCATTATCCTCTTCAAGGACTTGTTTAATTCCCAATGAATTTAGAAACCAGAAAAGGGTATCAGCCCCAATGGCACAAAAGCTTGAGAAACAGAGCCATTGTTCCCAGAACAAGCTTTTAACTTGTAATAAAAAGTAGTCTACACTTTTGTAATACTTTGCAAATGCTTTTGATCTATGTTTTTTAACTGATGTACACAAGGCCAGATTGTATTGTATTGTAATTGCATTTATATAGCGCTTACTACCCCATACAAGGTGTAGAAGAGCTTTTTCGGCGAGTAGAACGCCACTCCGGAACCCATAATGGATTAGTGGGGATTTAGTATAGTGAAATATGAAAGTAATTTGAGTGGTGGATATTAGTCAGATATTTGGATTGAGAAGGATAGCGGAGGGATAGAAGAGGGAAAAAGGTTTGCATTTATATAGCGCTTGTTACCCCTAATGGGGTGTTGAAGCACTTTTTTGGCGAGTAGCACGCTACTCCGGAACCCATAAGGATTAGTGGTGAATTAGTATAGTGAAATATGAAAGTAATTTGAGTGGTGGAATTAGTCAGTTATTTGGATTGAGAAGGATAGCGGAGGGATAGAAAAGGGAAAAAGGTTTGCATTTATATAGCGCTTGTTACCCCCGATGGGGTGTTGAAGCGCTTTTTTGGCGAGTAGCACGCTACTACGGAACCCATTAAAGGATTAGTGTTGAATTAGTATAGTGAAATATGAAAGTAATTTGAGTGGTGGATATGTTAGTCAGTTATTTGGATTGAGAAGGGTAGCAGAGGGATAGAGGAGGGACAAAGGTTTGCATATATATAGAGCTTGTTACCCCTGATGAGGTGTTGAAGCGCTTCTTCGGCGAGTAGCACACTACTTCGGAACCCATAAAGGATTAGTGGTGAATTAGTATAGTGAAATAACCAAAGATGTAGCTAAAATTGAGTTCACCATGTTAGTTTTAGCTACACATCGATGCATCAGTCCAGGAACTGCCAGTTAACCATCTTTTCCTGTATCAATGGGAGACTTAGTCCAGAATTTATACCGCAAAGTCAATCTTCACCCCAAATCCACATCCTCACTTGCATCAAGAAATCCTTTTGGGGCCAATACAAAGGGCCTGATTACGAGTTTTGGCGCTACGGGAGTGGGTGGCACTCCACCACCACGCTCCCACACAGCCAAACCCTTGGGCACACCGCCCGCCAGATTACGAGTTTCCTCATGTCTGGCGGGCTTTTTTGGGCGGTCCCACAGCGGTGCCCCTGAAAACGGGCACCGCAATGTGAATGCCAAAATCAGTTCCTTCATGGCATGGACTGCAAAGTCCATGCCGTGCAGGAACTGTGGTGTATGCACACAGGGGGGCACATGTTGTGCCCACCTGCATGCACCCCAGGGCCCAAAGGCACAAGGGGGCCCTGTAGGGCTCCTTTGTTTCTTCTCCGCCATGGTTTTCATGGAGGAGGAACCGCCATGAAAACCGTGGCAGAGAGGAATCTCGTAACATGCCTGGCAGGACAGCGGCGGTACCACCAAGCATATTATGGCCTCAAGACCACGTGCCACCACCAGGGAACGGCGGTTTCCTGGCGGCTGCGGCAGTGCAATGGCGGTCTGACTACCCTACTCGTAATAAGGGCGGTCGGACCGCCAGTGCAGCGGTGGCTGGACCGCCACCTCCGTGCCCCGCGAGTCTGGCGGTCACTCGTAATTAAGCCCTAAGAGTAGAACACTCTACCACAATTGCTTTCAAGAAGAATAAAATAAATGAGCGCTTTCGTGTTTTCCTGTCATCTAAGTTGAAACAAAGCTTCTGTTAGGAAGTTCTACCTCTAGAGGAAACACAGTTTCTCAGACACTATGGGGCCTATTACGACGTAGGTTTCAAATCCGACAGCCTTTTTATCATAAAGGCTGTCAGATTTGAGACCTACTCCAATGAGAAATATGTCTAGACATGTGTTTCAATTAAAGAAGATGGAAAATGTTCATGTCTCCATGTGGCCATTGCTAACTTAAATTTTGCATGTGAAAAAGTGACCAAATTCAAAGAACATGTGTGAAAAATCAGTCACACATGGATTCCTCAGACTGATTATTCTCTTTCACTGCACTACAACATAGTTAGCAGCAGAAAGTCCTCCTTTTTTAAAGAAGTTCATAAAAAAGCCCAACATTCAGTTGAGAGATACAGAAGAAAAACCTGGAAAGACTTAATGTGTGGTTACATAATTAACCTCTTCGACGCTCATGACGGCTCCACGCCGTCATGAGCCACGGTAGCCGTGTGCTCAGGACGGCGTGGAACCGTCATAGCCCCGCCCGCTCCCTGCCGCTCCGCCCACGCGGCACTAATTCCCCGCCTGTGCGGGAGAATTAATGAGCGGGCGGGGCTATGACGGCTCCACGCCGTCATGAGCACACGGCTACCGTGGCTCATGACGGCGTGGAGCCGTCATGAGCGTCGAAGCGCCACGTCCACCCCCCAGCCCCGCCCGCGCCGCGGCCGAATTCGCAGCACAGGGAAGGGGTTAAGTAAATTTAAGAACGTGAACGAGCACTCGTTCAGCCTGATACTCGAAGTTGCCAGAGCAAAAGTGGTCCCTACCCTGGCCTACGGCAGAGAGGAACTTCAAGAAAGAGACACACTGGTACTGGACACCACAGTAGTCCACATATATAGTCACATCTTCCAGCTACCCCAAAACACCTCACCAGCCCAGATCAGGCTGGAGTTGAGGCAAACAAAACAGCTCCATGCTAGACGCACAGCCTTTGTTATCCTTTGCCACAAGCTCAGAAACTCAGAGGAAAACTCCATCAACCATTACATCGGGGAGGAGATCACTAAAAACCACGCTCGCCAGTCCGAGAATATCTCAATGGAACAATCAATTTGCTAGGACTGGATGAACTCTGGATGGCTGCAAAAAGCTACGATCAATTTAAAAAAACAGTCTCAAAATCCACCAAAATAACTGCCTCACTAGAGGGCAGCCCTAGCAAAACGCCCGCACACCTGGGTCATACTGAACAGCTATAAGACCTTGAGACCACAGCTGTTGAAATTCAGCAAGATGAACGAGGCTTGCGGTTTCTTAAAAACAAATGTATGTGATACAATCAAAGGCTTTGTTAAATGTAAACTAGTATTTATGTTAACTCAAAAAGAAGTAAAACAATAAATAGAATATTTGGATTTAATATTAAGATTCTGGATACTAAAAACATTGCATAGCACACATTCCTGAGGCAGAGGCAGCTAAATAAATTAAACTTTGCAGTAGAGGAGCAGGCTGTGAAAATATCCAGATGCACTTAATGGACTTGGGTGTTGTACATTCATAAAAGTGATAATTTAGACACATTTAAACAAAGGCTTAATTAGTAACCACAGGCTACTATAGGACAGCCTCAAAGAATAAAACATCCAACCCCACAAGTCACACCTCTTGCTTATCCCATTTTAATTTAAAAGATGTGCATTATCTACTAGCCTGTGGACTTGATTTACACTGACAACTCCCACCTCATGTATCTTTACTACACAGACCAACCCTTTTTTCTCTTCTCTACACCACTTATGTTGTTCTTCCTTCTGTTCACCTCTCATAATTTCAAAGGCTTGCTGGGTGGAGCTACCTTTGGTCACATAGTATGGTCATGTGTTGTTATACCGCGATGGTGGATGGAAGTGGCGACAGATATCATAGATTGGATAGGCAGATAGAGTATAGATTAACCTAAGGTATGGTTATTGGGACTCATGACAAGGCCTAAAATTGACTAGTCCCACAGCAAATGTAACAACTTGGCACTGATTCGCTCTAAGAGACTCATCTCGATGAGGTGGTGGTCCTCCCAGTCATCGGATCTGGGAAGAGGGAAAGTACATATGGAATGACTTGCATTGGCTGAGATGTCTACAAGCAGCTAAAGGTCAGGGGGAGTGTCTAGGCCGAAAGTGGTGTTGGAATAGGAACCCCCCATTGCGAGCCATCAGCCCCAAGACGTAGGATAAACCTCCATAGACTTCAGGTTTGTTGACATGTAAGGAAGGAGTGTACTTAATGGGTCCCGGTTGCTCAGAGAGCGTGGGTGCAGGGATTGGCACACACCCCAATACCTCAAACACAAATATAGGACAACATTACTTTCAGTGGTAACTGTGCCTGGGGCGGCGTAGCTGACTGGCAGGAGGGGGAAGTTTGACTTGTCCTTATTTCATGTTTCTTACTTGGTTAAGTTGTAAAGATTGACCTAAATGTAACTTAGTGTGGCATGCATGCAGCAGATGCCACGTAATACAGCGCATGAATATGCCCATGATGTTTATCCTTAGAAATGGCATGCACATGCTATCCTTTGTACAGTAGACCCAGGTGGAGCACTGGAAAATGTAAAATTGAAAATGAATAAAGATCAATTTGAAACAAATCATTTCAAAGACTTGCAAAAACAAGGTTTTTCATTCGAACAGTGCACCATTCATTGTGAACTGAAAATAGCGGATAAATACTCTGTGAAAGCCTACGTACTGATAATTTTATGTCAAGACCGGAGGCTCCTATTATGCTTTCTAATCTTGCTTTATTCCAATAGCAGCCAAGATAAACAATAAAACTACAGTTCCCAGAAGGCCAAGCGAAAGATTGACCAATGGGAAAACATGGAATCTAAAAACCAAGAACCAATGAACTGGCAGTCCCATGTATAACGCTTGTCCTGACTGCGAACAGTCCTCTTTTCTTGCTGCTCGCAGTCAAGATAAGTACATGCACTTTTTACTTTTATTATACTGTATTATGTTACTGGTTTATTTCATGTGCGTTATCATTAGTTGGTTTATTGTGCCGCTTTAGGCGCCGGGGTCCTGCTTTGCACTTTGCGCTCCCCCACTGCTGCCCGCAATTAATGCTCCCTTCGCCGCTCGCGCGCGTTGACGGTTGCCCCAACGCGACAGCCATTTTCTGCCGTTTTCCCTGTGTTCCCTCGCCTCAGCTGGTTCTTGTGTTCCCGCTGTACGTGCCTCGTTTTTCTGCTAACTTGAGGCACCGGAGCTCTGTCTTCTGCCCTCCTTTGCTCCGGTTGTGTCCCGCCCCTTTGGGAGTGGCTTTCTTCAACTTTGTTCGTCTTTCAGTGCCATATAACGCCCAGGGGCGGTCCTCAGCTTTGGGTTTGGTTAACCCCTCGTTTACACGCTCTCTGCCTAATTATTTCAATGATGGAGATTGACAGCTCTCCAGGCTCAGACATACAAAATGATGAAGGAGAAGCCTTTAAAAATGATTTAAATGTCTTTATTAACTCGTCTGTGGAGCATGCTGTTGAAGCTTCCATGAAACGCTTTTCCAAAGACATGGAAAATTCTATGCTGTCTCTGATGTCCAAAGCTTTGGCCCATTCTGTGGGGGATAGCAGAAAGAGGAAATTGGTACCCTCCAACACTAAATATAATGTTTCTGACGCGTCACGTATGATTAGCGAGGCTTCCTCGCGCAAGGTTGAGGACGTGGTGCCTCCCAGGCCTCCTTCTAAGGAGGGGATTTCTACTTCGGATGGTAAACGTAAGGATAAGTCAAAAAATGTGGAGGTACCTAAAAACTGGTAATTTCCCAGATTTTGGACACATGATACTGGTGACGCAGATGATTTGTTTGACCTCTTTGACGTCAGTGACCCTTCTTCCTCTCCGCCTAAGAAATCAAAATCTGATTCTTTTTCCCCCAGACCTATTCTGGATTCGGAGGGCACTCCCATGTTCGACCCTTCTTCTATTCGACATCCAAATTCCACCAAATGGTTCCCGGTTTCTCATGTTGGTGACTATATTTCAGCTAGACTTCGTCTTCCTTTGGACAAGACCACCAGGTCCAAACTCAAGTCGGAATGTCCTAAACCTTCCCTTGCTTCCAATATTACAGTTACTCCGACTACTGACCAACCTTTGTTAACCTTCTTTTCCAAATTTGGTAAAGATCCCCGTAAAGGGGTAGATAAGGCTTGGTCTACTTGTCAAGACAAGTTATTGGACGTCGTAGGGCCCTTGGCTCGTATTTTTGACATGGCGGAATCCGCTCGTTTGGATGGCACTGATTTGGATCCTCAAGATATTTCCTTATGGGTACAAAGAGCCTTTTGTCTCCTCGGTAATGCCAACTCTGCAATTAATCATGAGCGCCGCAAAGGTCTACTTATTAAATTGGATCCCAAGTTGGCTAACTTGGCTGCCCTTGACCCTGGTATTAAGGCAGATGGTCTTTTGTTTGGTGACTCGCTGATAAAAGACTTAAGTAAGTTCGTCACCACCTTTGCTTCCCTTGATAAAGCTCAGCAATCCATAAAGAAGGTTTTCTCTCAACGGGTTTTTAGACGGGCCGGTAGAGGCAGGAGTCGCTTTACCGACCGTTCATACCACAACCAAGGCTCCAGAGGAACTTTCAATTCCATCTCCAACTATCAAGACTTCAAGTCCCAATTTTACCCTCAAAGAGGTCGTGGACAAAAGAATTTCAGGAACAATTCCCAACAAGGTAAGTCTCTCAGACCCTCCCCTGTTGGGGGTCACTTAAGCCTATTCGTTCCAAAATGGCGAACTCTGACTGCAGATCCTTGGGTTCTAAACTCTATCCAAGGTTATCTTATAGAGTTTTACGCTCCACCTTTCCAAACAGTTTTCCCTCCTCCTCTCATCTTCTCAGCCGACATGTCAAATCTCGTTTCAATAGAGGTTCAATCCCTTCTCCAAAAACAAGCAATTCAAGTTGCACCTCTAGATCCTTCAGGGTTCCTCAGCTCCATTTACCTTGTGCGCAAGAAGAACAAGAAAATGCGTCCTGTAATAAATCTGAAGTGGTTTACTACACAGACCAACCCTTTTTTCTCTTCTCTACACCACTTATGTTGTTCTTCCTTCTGTTCACCTCTCATAATTTCAAAGGCTTGCTGGGTGGAGCTACCTTTGGTCACATAGTATGGTCATGTGTTGTTATACCGCGATGGTGGTTTATCGCCACTTAAAAATGGAAACCATTATTCATCTCAGAGATTCTCTTCGTTTAAACGATTGCATGGTCAGAATAGATTTGCAGGACGCATACCTCTCTATTCCGATACATTGTGCTCACAGGAAATTTCTCCAATTTCAATGGCAAGGTGTAACCTATCAGCTCTGTTCCCTCCGGTTCGGTCTATTGCGGCACAATGGTGCTTTACAAAGATCATGAAACAGGCTGTGACATATTTGAGGTCTCTCGGGGTCAGATTAATCATCCATCTCGACAACATCTTGATAATGAATTTAGACAAGCAAACTCTGTTGTCCCATTTGAACATCACTCGATCTCTTCTTTCAGAACTGGGTTTCCTTTTAAACCCCGAAAAATCCATGCTCATTCCTTCGCAGCGAATCGAATTCTTGGGTTTTCTCGTGGATTCTTCCACTGCTTCTCTTCATCTTCTTCAGTCAAAAGTCTCAGCTATAAAATCAGAAATCTCTCAACTACTTCGGACCTCCTTGTCTCCCTCAGATCTCTCGCGAAAATTGTAGGTCTGTTGTCCGCCTCCATTCAGGCAATCTTTCCAGGCCCTCTTCACTATCGTGCCCTCCAGCGCCTAAAAATACGACATCTGCGTCAGGGCCTGGCTTACTCCGATCTGATTTCCTTAGATCAGGAGTCTCGTCTAGAACTCCAATGGTGGATAGACCATTTAGATGCGTGGAACGGGCGAACAATTTTCGCCTCAGCCCCAGATCTTGTGTTAGAATCCGATGCAAGTCTGTCGGGCTGGGGCGCCCGTTGTGGTACAATCTCGACTGGAGGTACATGGTCTCTCGAGGAGTCCAGATTGCACATAAACTGTTTAGAGATGCTGGCAGGCTCCTTTGCAATCAGGAGAGTCGCAAAGGACAAAGTTCGCTGTTCAATCCTTCTTCGCATGGACAATGTTTCTGCGGTCCGCTACATAAACCATCTAGGTGGCACAAAGTCCAAACCCCTTGCGGAGCTAGCAAAGAGCCTTTGGGAATTTTGCCTTCTCAACAAAATATCTCTCAAAGCAGAATATCTCCCAGGCAATCTCAACTCCATAGCAGACTGGCACTCTCGTTATTGATGCAGCGCGTACAATAAAACTATTCTCCTCCTAGGTCACTTATCGGTCATCCAGGGGCAAACTATATTTTCTCACATCCACATGACGATGGGGCCCATAAACATCGCCTATCACACACACACACACACCTGGATTTCCTTTATACCTTTACGAATTCTGTACTCCTAGGAGAAACATGAGAATTTAATGGAAAACACCATTTATGTACCGCTGGAAGGAGCCGGGATATCTTATTACCTTACCCTATTACTTTCTTTTAGTTATCTCTTAAGATATTCCTGCTCATTGTTTTGTCGATGAATCATTCATGTAAGAAATTAGTTCATAGTGATTAAGACCAGCTAAATCACAATAACCAATTACTGGTGTCACAATCATTTAGTAAAATAACCACTGAGTCGTTTGATTTAAAGAATCTTAAATTTTTATATAATTTTAAAAAGCATGAGAAAGAATTTAGACTTTTTATTCAATTATTCATTCATTGTTAATTCAAATATTTATTACGCAAAATCAATTTTTTATTGCAGAAAGGAAATTTTATCATGAAGCAAAACCCTAATTACCTGCCTATCTTCCCTAATTTAGCCTAAGGATTTCTAACCTAAGTTTACGAATTAAAAATATCTTGATTCTCATACTCAACTGGAAAAATAAGATAGCAACAGAAACTTCAGCTCGTCAGCATCAGCTACCTGCAACCCGTCTCATCTAACAGTCTTTCAGCATCTCCCGCTCAGTAAATGGATCGATCAGGACCACCAAGCACTGGAAGCCACCAACACTGACTCTGACTGCGACTCTCCAACTCCGACCGTGACTGTGACCCCCTCCCACTAAGAGTAGGCCCTCTTATACCCTAATTCTAACTTTGCTAACTAATTGTTGCAACATTAATAACACGCTTTTCTTTCATTGGTCCATTCATTTCATCTATTCATTCTTTAATCAAGTTCTCTCGGATCCAACTGGTCCTTGGAATGTATATGATCATTTCCTTTCTCACAGTTCAAGACATGTTTCCATCCGCTTCGATCAGTACATTTGTAACTTCTTTCGATACATTCGAGAACTCTGCAGGCATTGTCCTTTCTCTTAAAATGGTTTCCCACGGTTCCTTGCTGATCACTACGGCACACTATCAGTTCAATTAGGTCACATCAACCTTGACCATTCTCGCATCCTAGCCTCTCAGCAACATCACGAGGTTAGCTTTTCTCCAACTTTTCTCCCTTGTCACGTGTTTCCCCGCACTTGCGCACTTCATTAACCGGCAGCCATTTTATATCGCCACTCGTTTATACTTAGAAGCACTATTTTGAAATAAACAAAACATAATTAAAATAGAGAAACATAGCCTTTTCGTTTCCCACCCGTCATCTACGTACCCCAATTAGTTATTACCTAGCAGAAAGCAACATTTAAGCTGTTCCTTACTTACCATCACTATTGTTTTTGCAACGACACGTTTATATTCTATGAAGCACAAATCATGCATTTATTATAAAATTAGTACGCAATTATTTTTTTTATGTTATAATTAGACACACAGACATTCGTTAATAGATTATTCAGCACATATACTTGCGTATTACCCTTCCCCCACGTACAGTGTTGATTAATACGTTTAAACGAACATTTTATTAATTATTTATAAAATTTGTTAGGGGTTAAAAATTTTTTTATTTTCTCTGCTCCATCAACTCCCCCCTTTGGTGATTTTTAAATCACCACATAAAACCCAAGTTATACTTCTTTTTCAGGCAGCATATGTCTTTCATCCTTTTGCTTTTTGTTAGTTACACATCTGTTTCCCTTTCATCTTGTCTTCTTGTCTCTTTATACATGCTTTCTTTTATTTTCTCTAACTCAATTTCACCCATTTCTCTCTCTCTCTCTTTCATTATTCTGTTATTTCTTTTTATCTTATTTTGTCTTATTTTTCTTTTTATACACGTTATTACAATTTTCAACACCATGGCTAACAATATTACTACAGTTGCTATTATTATAACTTTCCCTATCATTAGTCTACTCATTCTGGTTAACCAATTTGCTACGGAAGAAAACCCTCTACCAAGTTTTCCCAAGACACTTTCAACCTCCAGTGGAACTAGTTCTTTATGCAAATTTGTAATATTTGTAATATACTTCTGTATATTTTCACTTTTATCAGGAATGTAAGTGCAACAATGTTGGACTTTCAGCATTCCACAGACTCCACCCTCTTTTGCCAAAAGAATATCAAGGGCAAGCCGATTTTGCATCACCATAGCTCTCATGGCAACCATTTCGGTATTTACCATCAAGAACCCTCCCGCAGTATCTGTAGACAAACGATCTACTACTGTGGATAACTTCCGAATTTTAAATGCATTCAAAGATATTCCCACTGCTGGTATTAATGCTCCAAAAATATCACCTACAATTTCTGAAAAACTTTCCCTCTTTCTACCTGTAAAGCTATTAATCATCTTGTATGTTCCTTTTTCTTCTCTGTCCATATGAAAGATTTTTGGAAAGACCAGGCCTACATAGCAAGTTCCATACCAATGGTCCGGTAACCTGTAATAAGCTCTATTCCCACAAATATAAAAGATACCTGGAAATATTGGATCTTTTCCACCTTTGAATCCCCAACCTCCCAAAATTTGATAATTGTCATGGCAGATACTGGAACCTACAAAGTAATTGTCATAGACTGTCTTATTTCTCCTAATACACAACTTTCCTGTTTGCGGCCAATCTAATGTCATTGCTGCATTTATCTTTTTCCCTTCATGATTTCCTTCCTCAAACGTCCATAGATGTGTACCTTCTTCTTTTATTGCTTCTTTTTGAAATTTCATTCTTCTTTCTTCAACCATTTCTAGAAATACCTTTTCTTCCTTCTTTAATTCACAGGTAAGATTGTTATTAACTATTTCTTCTAATGTTAATTTTCTATGTTCTAGAAAGAATTCTCCTAAAACTTTTGCTTGTTTTACTTTGTTAAGTTCTGGTACTACCGGAACGTTTGCAAAAATCTTATCTATATCAGTATAATAAGACTCTAATCTACCTGTTTTATAAAATAAACTTGCTATTACACTACAGGTTATTCCATAAGTTAGAGGTAGGTGATGATAAGTCACACCTTCTGATACTGATGCAGGCAACTGCATACAAACATAACAATCTCTCACATCCATTGTCTCTACATATTCGTACAACAATTTTGTAAAAACATTTTTAGAAAAGTCTGTTACTGACTTATCCTTATGTAATTCTGCACTACTTCTTAAAATAACTGGTTCTTTAATATTAGTTTCTTTTTCTGGTTTAGTATCATTCTTCGCTTCTATTACAGCTAAACTAATAGGAATTGTGATTGCTAAAACTATCCATACGGTCATTAATAAACCCGTACAAAAGCAGCACATTTTACACCATCTTTTTCAAACTCACATTTATCTCTTCTATCCCTAGTATTTTCCATTTTGCTTTTATCTTTTTGTTAAGTTTCAGAAAATTGTGTCACTACACCTCAGAAATTACTTAGATGCCACTCTGCTTTCAAAAAGTCTTTGCTTGGTACTTTCTTTTAATTCTCTCCAGAATTCTTTCGTTGTCACATCCGGTGATTTGTCATATCCAGTAAAATTGTCATGTCCGGCAGAAGCACTATAAGTCTTCACTTCAGGTTTGTTGCATCTCACCTTTACCCATTCGATTTCTTAGTCTCGGGTTCTCGTGAGTGTTTCCTTCTTCTTTGTAATCCGTCAGTGCGATATATAGCCAGTCAGGTGACTTGTACTTTGCATTCACTTTCTTCGTTCTTTTAGACTTTTGCAGTCGTTTTCCACTTGGCTATTCTTGTCCCTTTTGACTTGTTATTTCATTCACTTGTTCAGCACTTTTTTCTCCTGTTCTTATTATTCTATATCTCAATTTCCTTATATAGTTGCTGGGCCAATTATCTCCTTTTCTTGGCCTTTTGGCTTCACCTTCTTTTTCTTCTCTTTCTGATTTCCAATTTCTTTTTCTTGATTCAGTTTTTGTTTTCTCCTCTTCTCCACTCTCTTCAGATTCGGTTTCAACCTTTTCACTATTGCCTCTTATTTTGAAGCTTATGATCTCGTCGTCTCTTACTGGTGGATCTTTTTTCTCCTTCTTGTTTTCCCTTATTACTGGCCCTCCTCGGTGTTCTTCCGATTTGGTGTTTTCCTCACTCTCTACTTCTAAATTTCCATGTTCTTTTGTTTCGCTATCTGTCCCTATTGCTCCTCGGGGTTCTTCTCGATTCTCTAACTTTTTGTGTACTTCTTTCCCTACTTCGTCTATTAATATTATTTCTGAAGGATTTCCACCATAACTTGTACTTGGTTGCTCATCTAGATCATTTTCTTGTTCATTTTCTTCTCTAATTGGTTTATAACCCCAAGTTCTCCTTCGAAATTCTTCACAGTTTGCAACTGAATCATCAGATCCTGAACTTGTGTCAGATATTTCCAGATGTCGACTTACAGGTCGATCTTCAGGTTCTGGAATTTCTGAATTTCTTCCTTCTTCTTCTTCCTCCTCTTCTTCTCTAGAGGTGCTCGCAGTTGGGGTTTCCAGATGTCGACTTTCAGGTCGATCTTCAAGTTCTGGCACCCTTTCTCTTATTCCTGTTGTCCTAGTCGTTAAACTCTTATCCCACACTTCCAGACGTCGACTCACATGTCGATCAGTAGGTTCTTGAACTCTGATTGTGTGGCTGGCATGGACCCAGTTCTTCACTCCTGCACACTTGACTGCAGTCGTTGTCACTAGGATTACCTGTCGTGGCTCGTCCCAGCGAGGAACTAGACAGTTTCTTCTCCTGTGGATTTTTATGCGGACCCAGTCTCCTGGATTCAAGTTGTGGGCTGGTTTTCTTTCAAGAGTGGTCGCATCCGGTCCAACCTGATGAAACACAGAACGCACCATATCAGCCAGTCCCTTGCAATAATCCAGTACTAGATCATCAGTTATAGTCAATAACTTGTTGACAGGTACTTGTGCTTGTCTCATTGCTCGTCCCATGATCATCTCATGAGGACTAAGTCCAGTTTTCTTTTCAGGGATGCTTCTGATGGTCATCAGAACAAGGGGCAGTGCATCTGGCCATTTGAGTCCTGTAGCTTGACACATTTTTCCTAATCTGTTCTTAATTGTTCCATTAATTTGCTCTACTACCCCAGAAGCCTCTGGTCTGTATGCACAATGTAGTTTTTGTTTAATACTCAATGCTTCACAAATCAATTGGATTAACTCATTTTGAAAATGTGTTCCTCTATCTGTCTCAACCATGACTGGAAAACCATACCTTGGAATGAACTCTCGCAGCATAAGTTTTGCTACCGTTGTTCCATCATTCCTTCTAGTGGGGTATGCCTCCACCCAACGAGAAAACAAACAGACGACCACTAGAACATATTTTAGTCTGTTACAAGGGGCATTTCGATAAAGTCCAATTGCATTCTAGTGAACGGACCTCCTTCTCGTCCTATTGTTCCTAGACTCACTATTGTCTTTCTTCCTGGATTAAACTGCTGACAAATAAGACATCTTTGACAAAGACTTTCAGCTATCGCTCTGAATTTTGGGTTATACCAGGTTTGTCTGAAAAGTCTGATCATTGCATCTCTCCCAATATGAGCTTGTCCATGGTACATCCGTGCCATGTCTGCAATCATGCTATCAGGCATAACTGGTCTTTCATCTCTGTATACCCACACACCATTATTTTCCTGTCTTCTACATCCTGCTTTTATCCAGTAATCTTTTTCCTCATCATTTGCAGCCTCCTGTAACTGTCTCACCTCATCCCATGTCTCGACAGTGTTAGTAAAAAGCAAAGGAGAAGAGATATGCTCCCTTTCTCTATTCTTATTTAGGGATGCCATGTTCTCTGCACAATATCTGGCAATCTCGTCAGCATAATTATTTCCAACAGCTATGTAATCTTCATTTTTCTTATGTGCCTTGCACTTCACTACAGCTATTTGTTTAGGCAGCTGTATCGCCTCAAGCAGCTTTTTAACAAAATCTCCATTTCTGATAGGTGTTCCTGCAGACGTCAAGAAACCTCTTTGTGACCAAATCTGACCGAAGTCATGCACAATACCAAAACCATACTGGCTATCGGTCACAATCGTAACTCGCACATTTCTTCCCAATTTACATGCTTGAATCAAAGCAATTAGTTCCGCAACTTGTGCAGACCTTATTCCTTTCAGACAAGATGCTTCCATCACAGTTGCCACTGTGCACACTGCGTAAGCTGCGCTTAAAACTCCCTCTTTCGTTCTCAAACATGAGCCATCCACAAACATGACATAATCTGATTCCTTTAACGGTTCATCTTTTATGTCAGCTCTTGGTTTTGTGCAATATTCCAGCACATTCAGACAATCATGATCTACTTCGTCTTGTTCAATTATACTCTCTTCATCTGGTAATGGTGTTGAGGGATTCACATTCATGCATCTATCTATGGTCACATTTTCAGCACTCAAGATTACTTTTTCGTACTTAGTCAGCCGACTATGTGTCATGTACTGTGTTTTTGTTCTTGTCAAAAGAATTTCTACTGAATGGGGAACATATACTCTCAGTGGATACCCCATCACTATACCTTCACTTTGTTCCAGACTTACACAAGTAGCAGCAACTGCTTTCAGACATCCGGGCAACGCTTTTGCTATAGGATCTAAAACAGCTGAAAAATAAGCAATTGGTCTCTTCATTGTTCCATGTTTTTGTACCAGTACTGAAAACGCACATCCATCTTTTTCACTGCAGTACAATTCAAAGTCCTTCTCATAATCAGGCATGCCTAAAGCAGGGGCCTCACACAATTTCTTTTTCAACTCTTTGAAAGATTTCATTTCTTCGTTATTTAACTCAAAAGGGTCTCTTACATCTTTCTTGGTCAATTTTTGTAATGGTTTTGCAATCAAGGAGAAACCACTTATCCATTGTCGGCAATATCCAACCATTCCCAGAAACATTCTTACCTCTCTTTGCGTCATTGGTGCTCTCATTCCTTGAATCATTCTTACTCTTTCTGTCGCTATCTTTCGCACTCCTTTCTCAATTTTATGCCCTAAATATTGAACTTCTTTTGGCAAAATTGCAATTTTGAAGGGGACACTTTATGTCCTCTTTTCTCTAGATGGTTCAGTAAAGCAATGGTATCACTTACACATGCTTCTTTTGTTTTCGATGCCACCAACAGGTCATCGATATACTGCACCATCACTGACTTTTCTGGCATTTTCAAATCTTCCAGAGATTTCTTTAGAATCTGATTAAAGATGGAGGGGCTTTCTGTATACCCCTGAGGAATTCGGCACCATGCCAAAATACGCTCTCCGAACCGGAACGCAAATAATGGCTGGCTATCTGGATGCAAAGGAATAGAGAAAAATGCGTGACACAAATCTATCACTGTGTACCACTCAGCTTCGTGTGGAATTTGATATAGAATTACTGCAGGGTTTGGCACTATTGGACAACAAGGCACAACTATTTTGTTGATCTTTCTCAAATCCTGTACTATTCTATATGTTCCGTTTGGCTTTTTCAGTCCCATAATAGGTGAATTACATGGACTGCTCATTATTTCTTTTAGAATTCCCTGTTCGATCATTTTATTTATTACAGGAGTTATTCCTTCAATTATTTCTGGAGTTAACTTGTACTGTGGCGTATTCGGGTAAGTTGTTCCTTCTTTTACTGTTACTTTTACTGGATCAACTTCTTTCATTAATCCAATATCTTCTCCTGTAAAATCCCACACATTTTCTTTCACTGCAATTTTTAGTTCTTCTGGAAGTTTTTCTGCATCAAATGCAGGAAACAAACCATTCATTTCAGGTTCCTGATTCATCAAAGTTACTTTATACAATACATCTTCGTCTGAGGTCTGAAATCCAATTCCATCTGGTGTACAATAAATTGTGCAATTCATCTTGCACAAGAGGTCACGACCTAAAAGATTTACAGGACTACAATCGCACACTACAAATCTATGCATTTTGCTAAAAGAACCAATTTTTACTTCCACTAATTCAGTAAGTGGTGTTTTAATCTGCTGATTTGCTACTCCTACCACTTGGATGTATTCACCTGAGAGAGGAAGGTTTGGAATTTCCACTGATCTAACAGTAGAACGGGTAGCTCCAGTATCGACAAGGAATGTTACATTTGCACCATTCACTTCTCCATCCACAAAGGGACCAGACTGATCTACCTCTAGAGTTGCGCCAAGTACGCACTCTTTTCCCTCTCCTGGGCACCGTCATAAACTTTCATCCCACGTCTCATCCTCACTCTGTCGCAACCAATACTGAGAAATGTTGGCTGCTCGCGGCAACTGTGTTACCTGCTCTCCTCCGTAGAATCCTGTTTCTGTACTGTATCTTTGCTGGTTAACAGTGTTGTGAAGTGGTGGTTGCGGCACCTGACTTTGTTGAACAACTACCTCATTCTGCACCTGTGGAATTAATGATTGATTTTCCGGATTAGGTTTAGGTGGGAACTTACACTCGTTTCTCCAATGCCCTAATTTTCCGCAATTATGACAGGGCCATTTCTTCTTTGCCTCCTCTAGACTCACTTGACCTTTCCCTTTACCTATGTTAGGTCGCGTTTTATTCTGTCCTGTTTCATTCCCACTATTATTATCCAATTGAGCTTCTTGTTTTTCTGCCACTTTCACCTGTGCCCACATTGCCTTCTCTTTCAATTTACGCTGTCTACTCTCAAAATCATCACTGCAATACTTAGCATACCTCAGTACCTCGTCTACTGTGCCATTCTGCCAATCAATCATATGCTGTTTAATCATTTCACTAATCTCTGGTTTCAACCCAAACACAAATCTGTACACAAAATGACTCATATCTTTTTCACTTAATTCCTCATATCCACTATACTGCTTGAAAACCAACAACAACCTCTCATAATAGGCGTGTACAGACTCCTTACTTTCCTGTGTAGTTCTATCGATTTTTACCCAATCTGTTTCTTTAGGAGGAATCTTATTTTTCAAAAAGGTAATCACCTTATCATACTTCTTCATCACCTCAGGACCTGGAGCTCCTGTCTTAGGATCTCTTGGATATTCTGTAGTTGGCCAGTCAACTGTAATCTTACACTCTGACCACAAATCAGTTGGTACCACTATGTCAAATAATCCATCTAAATCTATCCATAACACCTTTGAAACCTTTACAAACCTCTCTACTTGTCGGTACCATTCAACTGGTTTCTCTCTTAGCTTTGGAAAGTCATTTGTGAATGACAGTATATCCTGCCTAGTCCAGGGAACATGTACATAACTTCCACCTGGAGTTTCTCTCATAGGGTATTCTCTGGCAACAGGTTCTTTTTCAGTTATCATAAAAGCCAAAGAAGCTTTGTCTGTAGTTTTCTCATTCTTTTTTGTCCATCTAACCTTCCATCTGTCCACATCACCCCATTTTCTCAGTAACACAATTAACTCTTTTATCTGTGTCAGCCTTCCTGCCATGTTCAAATTTTCAATATCTTTTTCACAAAAGTCTACTCTATAGGGTTTCTGCAATGTTTTCACTTTCGCAAAGTCTATTCCAATTTCACTGGCTACTTCTTCTAGTTTGTCATGTAAATTCTTTGCTCTCCATGTAATACTTTTGCACAGAAACATTATTTCATCATCCTGGTAATTTTTTATCTTTTCTGTACCAATCGTTCCTAGAATTAATTCTTCCATGTCAATTTTTAACCTAATTACATCTAATGGTTTTTCTTCTGGTTCTTTTATTTTAAATGCCTTCATCCACTCATTTAACTCATCAGGAGTCGGACCTATGGGTGTATTATTTAGTTCTATCCAATTACCACTCTTTTCAGGAGTCTCTGTTGCAGATTCTGTTACCATATGCATTTTCCTACCATTGCACTCATTCACAGTCAAATTTGTAGGTGGACTTGGTCTGTAAGTACTAGCCAAATTACTTGTACTTGCACTTGGTTCCATCCTTTCTTTTTCTCTCTGAAATTGTGAACTCATGGGAATCACTAAAGATTGTTCATCAATTTTCTGATTCTCAAAAACTGGTATTACTGGACCTATTGTTACAGGCACAGTCACTGCTTCCATATTTTTCGTTAATTCTCTAATTTTCTCAGTTAGTTCTTTTGTTGTCCTTGCTAATTCGCTTGCATTGTCGCTTTCTATTCCTTCATTTTGTGAAGTTCTTATTTGATCTTGTGACCTATTTATTTCAATTCTTTTTACCGGACTTTTATTTCGCATAGTCTCTATTAGCGGCGCATTTGGTGCCACCACTGTAGAACTCTGCTGATACGGAGGTGGATTTCTATTTAAAATATCTTCCAGCAATTCATCATCCGTTTCGCTCTCATGCATATATTTCTCCCTCTCCATATGTTTCTTTTTCTCAGTACGTTTTCTCTTAGTCTCTTCCTCAACTGTAAAAGCCGGAAACAAACCTCCTGTCATGTTTGCACATCTCCATCGTTTTATTCTATCCTCATGATTTATTCCCCACATTCTTCCAGGCATAAACTCATGATCTCTTAAACCTCTGAATCCCTCTCGCTCATACATCTCATCCTCCCATTCTGTCAACGCTTCAAACTGTGTCGGTCTAGGTCTAGGTTCTAGATTTGTCATCTTTTCTCGCAAATTTCGCAAAACCGCTACACTAAATGAACCATTCTCAGGGAAAGCTAATGCACCATCATTCTTCATATACTTTGCCCAATTTTCCAACCATATGCATGTATGATATCCATATTTCAGCATCATATGTGAAGCTGCTGATTTCGGCGGAGGAATTACTTGTCCCTCTCTAGTCACAACCTTTTTGTCTTTCTTAAAGAAATTCTTTATTTTTGTCGTCCATGACGTTCTCTCCCTTTCATACTCGTAATACGGCATGTTTTCGATTTGTTTTTCTCTTCAAACCAGCACTGTTCTGTGTACGGAACTTCAACCAATTACAGCGCGACTCACACTAACGCACCAATCAGAACAATTTCCTTCGTCCGCGAACCAACCAATCCTAGCGCGGCACTTTTCTACGTCACTCTTGACTCTGTGTTCACGTGACTAGCGCACTATCCAATCCTAGCGCGGCACTGTCGATGTTACTCCTGCTCTTTTACCCCTCCTTTACAAAAATTATCGGCAATTTTCTTTTCACTGTTTTCTTCGTTAGTTACAATAATTAAAACAATTCCATAGTCCGATTCGCTAAACAAAAGTGACAGCTTTGTCCTTTTACACAAGAATCCTGTATTTCCAGTAGGCAGCGCTTACCTCTACCCTACCACAGAATTATTAACTCTCGCCGATAAAGTAGCACTTCCCTCTACCTTACCCTTCTTTCAAGCAAACAATTAACTCGTTTCTCTGGGGATAAGACACATGTGGAGACTAGGCTCCTGAGAATTAAGGCCAAAGTTTCACAAGAAAACGTGATTTGCTATTTCAGTTACACACCTTTCGTACAGAAAATCCCTAACATAACACAACCTGTGTTATTACCAAAAAATGAATTCAGACCATGTACCAAATTCCATGTGACTTCTCTTGCCACACGTGTTCCACTTCCTACATCCCAGAAGCGTGAAAACTCACATATAACATAACACGACTCAACATATAGTATTAGTCATAAAAATTAATCAATAATCAATAATCACTAAACTAATCTATAGAAAACCATAACTCTGCTACCAAGAAATCTGATGCAGTGCGTACAATAAAACTATTCTCCTCCTAGGTCACTTATCGGTCATCCAGGGGCAAACTATATTTTCTCACATCCACATGACGATGGGGCCCATAAACATCGCCTATCACACACACACACACCTGGATTTCCTTTACGAATTCTGTACTCCTAGGAGAAACATGAGAATTTAATGGAAAACACCATTTATGTACCGCTGGAAGGAGCCGGGATATCTTATTACCTTACCCTATTGCTTTCTTTTAGTTATCTCTTAAGATATTCCTGCTCATTGTTTTGTCGATGAATCATTCATGTAAGAAATTAGTTCATAGTGATTAAGACCAGCTAAATCACAATAACCAATTACTGGTGTCACAATCATTTAGTAAAATAACCACTGAGTCGTTTGATTTAAAGAATCTTAAATTTGTATATAATTTTAAAAAGCATGAGAAAGAATTTAGACTTTTTATTCAATTATTCATTCATTGTTAATTCAAATATTTATTACGCAAAATCAATTTTTTATTGCAGAAAGGAAATTTTATCATGAAGCAAAACCCTAATTACCTGCCTATCTTCCCTAATTTAGCCTAAGGATTTCTAACCTAAGTTTACGAAGTAAAAATATCTTGATTCTCATACTCAACTGGAAAAATAAGACAGCAACAGAAACTTCAGCTCGTCAGCATCAGCTACCTGCAACCCGTCTCATCTAACAGTCTTTCAGCATCTCCCGCTCAGTAAATGGATCGATCAGGACCACCAAGCACTGGAAGCCACCAACACCGACTCTGACTGCGACTCTCCAACTCCGACCGTGACTGTGACCCCCTCCCACTAAGAGTAGGCCCTCTTATACCCTAATTCTAACTTTGCTAACTAATTGTTGCAACATTAATAACACGCTTTTCTTTCATTGGTCCATTCATTTCATCTATTCATTCTTTAATCAAGTTCTCTCGGATCCAACTGGTCCTTGGAATGTATATGATCATTTCCTTTCTCACAGTTCAAGACATGTTTCCATCCGCTTCGATCAGTACATTTGTAACTTCTTTCGATACATTCGAGAACTCTGCAGGCATTGTCCTTTCTCTTAAAATGGTTTCCCACGGTTCCTTGCTGATCACCACGGCACACTATCAGTTCAATTAGGTCACATCAACCTTGACCATTCTCGCATCCTAGCCTCTCAGCAACATCACGAGGTTAGCTTTTCTCCAACTTTTCTCCCTTGTCACGTGTTTCCCGCACTTGCGCACTTCATTAACCGGCAGCCATTTTATATCGCCACTCGTTTATACTTAGAAGCACTATTTTGAAATAAACAAAACATAATTAAAATAGAGAAACATAGCCTTTTCGTTTCCCACCCGTCATCTACGTACCCCAATTAGTTATTACCTAGCAGAAAGCAACATTTAAGCTGTTCCTTACTTACCATCACTATTGTTTTTGCAACAACACGTTTATATTCTATGAAGCACAAATCATGCATTTATTATAAAATTAGTACGCAATTATTTTTTTTATGTTATAATTAGACACACAGACATTTGTTAATAGATTATTCAGCACATATACTTGCGTATTACCCTTCCCCCACGTACAGTGTTAATTTATACGTTCAAACGAACATTTTATTAATTATTTATAAAATTTGTTAGGGGTTAAAAATTTTTTTTATTTTCTCTGCTCCATCATTATCTACGGGACTCCAGCGATTGGAAGCTTCTTCCATCCGTTTTCCAATCTCTCTTTCTAAAATGGGGCCCTTTGCACATCGATCTCTTTGCATCTGGTCTCAATTCCCAACTTCCACAATTCTTCAGTTGGCGTCCGGATCCTTTGGCTCTGGCCACAGACGCTTTCCTCCAAGATTGGTCTCCTCATCTCAATTACGCCTTTCCTCCGTTTATCATGATCAACAGGGTTCTGGCCCAGACCAGACGCCAGTTAGCCTCTCTGGTGATAGTGGCCCCCTTTTGGCAATCACAGATTTGGTTCCCCTTTCTGTTGGAGATGGCGGTGGATTTTCCGGTCCTCCTTCCTTCTTAAGCCAATCTTCTTCCTGATCCCTTGGGTCAGCCAACAATCTCATTCTGGACAACTCGTTGACTCTGTCCGCTTGGAAGATCTCGGGTCTATCCAGCCTGACCTCATCATTTCGCAAGAAGCTTCTCTCTTTATTAGCAGAGCCTGGGCTCCAGGTACAACCAAAGCTTACAAATCAGCATGGTCTTTATGGGCAAGCTGGTGTTTGGGAAAACGTATCGATCCCTTTTCAGCACATTTAACCTACATTGTCAATTTTCTAGCTTCTGAAGCTAGCTCAGGTAAGTCTTACAGAACGGTTAACTTGTACAGATCTGCGATTTCTCTTAATCACAACGCTATTGATGGCAAACCAGTGGGTGAACACCCCCTAATTGTTCGCCTTCTTAGAGGTGTAAAGTTCTCTAAACCTCCTTTGGCAAAGTACTCTAAGTTATGGGATGTGAATTTGGTACTCAAACTTTTTTCTGATTGGCCAGATAATGCATTACTTTCTTTGAAAATGCTTTCAGCTAAACTTACTATGCTTTTGTGCTTGGTTTCTATAAAACGTGTTTCTGATGTCAAAGCTATGGATGTTTCCTCTCGGCAGTTTACCCCTTCTGGTGTGATGTTTCACATTAATAAGCGTACAAAAACTAATTTGAACACTGTTTTTTATCCATATTTTCCTTCTCAACCGAAATTATGTGTGGGTCAATGCCTCAAGGTGTACGAACAACGGACCTTTCATCTCAGAACATCCTCCCATTCCCAACTTCTCATTTCTTTCCGTAAACCTCACAATCCCGTTTCTTCTGCCACTCTGGCTCGTTGGGTTCGCTGGGTTATGTCCCTTGCCGGTATTGATGTTTCCGTCTTCGGGGCCCATTCCACCAGGGAAGCCATGGCCTCCAAAGCTTTTTGGGCAGGCTCCAGATTGAAGGACATTCTGAGATCGGCTGATTGGTCCAATGACAATGTGTTTCGAATGTTTTATTGTAAACCTGTTGTTACTGCTGCTTCTTTGGTTGTTGATATGCTTTGAACAAGCATAATAGGAGCCTCCGGTCTTGACATAAAATGTAGATTTTCCTAGTAATTTATGACGGAAAGTCTTAATTTCATTAAAGACACGGAGGCGAGTATTATCCCACTGCAACACTTCTCAGGGGCCGATTCCGATTCGGGCCGGAAATCTCTCCGACCGAGCCGGACTCGGAGAGATTTCCGACCGAATCGGACTCTGGCAGCCCGACCGAACGAGTACGATGCGCACGTATGCCATCGGACTCGAGTCGATCGGACTCCCATTGAAGTCAATGGGAGCCGGTCGTACAACGCGTACGCGGGCTCCCATTGACTCAATGGGTGCGAGGCGGACAAGGGCGCCCCCTACAGCGGGTACGCAGCGAAGCGACTCGCGCCGTACACGCACAGGTAAAGGGACCCATGGGTCCCCCCTGTGTGCGACTCGCGCGGCTACGCGTACAGGGGGGTCCGAGACGGACCCCCAAAGTACAGCTCCGACTGCTCTTTCGTGCCGGAGTGCGCGGCTCGGTCGGACTGGCTCGCGGCGCGCATCGTACTTACCCGGCCGGGAACGTCTCCATTGCGCGGTGCGAGTCGAGTCCGAGCGAGTCGGTCGGTGCGGTTCGACCCGGGAACGAGTCGGTCGGAGCGGTCGGGACGCCCGGACGAGTCGGTCGGCGAATTCGCATCGTACTCGCTCGCCCGGACGCGCGTACGAATCGGTCGGGAAATAGGGGCTCCGAATCGGATCCGGTTAAGCCGAATCCGATTCGGAGCCCTACCGGCCGAGATCGGAATCGGCCCCTTAATATGTGTTCTTCTCCCTCCCTATAGCGACTCCAGCTCTACCACCAGCTTTTTCCTGATCGAGGCCATCGCCTGCAGAAGGACTCTGTTCTCCAATGTCCTGTTTCATTGTTCAACGCTAATCCTCCGATCCTGGTTCCGTCTACAAGAATGACCTTTTTGGACTTTAGTCAAGAGTTTTTTGTTTGGACTAGCCTTTGGTATTGTTCTTTCAATTTTCCCTTTGTTTATGGACAGTATCTAATATGCTCGCCGAAGAAAAGAGGGCTGTTCGCAGTCAGGACAAGCGTTATACATGGGACTGCCAGTTCATTGGCTCTTGGTTTTTAGATTCCATATTTTCCCATTGGGCAATCTTTCGCTTGGCCTTCTGGGAACTGTAGTTTTATTGTTTACCTTGGCTGCTATTGAATAAAGCAAGATTAGAAAGCATAATACTCGCCTCCGTGTCTTTAATAAAATTAAGACTTTCCGTCATAAATTACTAGGAAAATCTACATTGATCTTCAAATCTCACATTGTCTTGAAAGTCTGTTAATATGTCTTACTTTTGTTCTATTTACCAACACACAATAGAAAATTATGAACAAAAATATCTCATCAAGGACAACTGGGAGGGAATAATAGGAAGACCTTGCTGATGGATAATCCAAGACTCTGTGCTTCTTTCAATTATTATATAGTCCTAAATACCTCTCATAAGTTTAAAGTTGGATTTCAAAGCCGAACTGCTTCAATGGGGAATTGTCTAACATGGCAGCAGGCAATAATGCTCTAGAAAATTATTGAAAACAGGCCTAGATTCTGTGTGAACACATTTTACTAATGTGAAGTTGAGTGAACAGCACTGACGAACCAGAGCCTCTTGTGGTACATGAGGGCTTTAAATTGTATCCTAATATGTAATCAATGCAGGGCCTGTGGTGAGGCCAGATATGGTATTGCTTCTTAGTATGTCTCAATTCGAGCTGCTATTGTGTACAAGAGGGCAACCCGATAGTCCCTTGTAGGCTTGGGTATCAGGCTATTGGTAAGGTTATCTGCCAACAAGGGAATCTTTCAAAAATATAAAAAATTGTAACATTAACGTCAGTTTAGGATGCCCTGTTGTGACATTGTACATGAATTAGTAGTATTATCTGAAATAATTAAACTATGAAAAAATCCCACAGACAAGCGTATATACTTTCTAAATGCAGCAAATGATATTAAAATAAATGCTGGGGTTCATTGATAATGAAATCACACAATACATTGACAATGTGTTCTCCAATGAGACATTACACTGTTGATACTTTACATTTGTCATTGTACCAAAGGCCTACTTTCTAGTAAGAACACATGAATGTCTGTCTTGTATTAAGACAAAAGCGAAGGTAAGAGAAATTGTCCAAGGGAGAGATGGGCCATTGGAACATTGACAAATGTAAAGTATCAACAGTGTAAAGTCTCACTGGACAAAACATTGTCAATGTATTGTGTGATTTCATTACCATTGAACCCCAACATTTATTTTCGCTTCAATCCGAGCTGCAGCATTCAGAATGCTCTGAATTTTAGAAACAATTCTGCATTTTAGAAACAATGAAAGTCATCCATGGAAACTTTGGAAATGATGTGGCACAATGACAAGGGGTAACAATTTTGAAAAAGGCAGGTGATGGACCAGTGTAATCGCCCTGAAATTGTATACATACTAATAAGAGTGTTTAAATGTTTTCATTGTATTGTCTCTAAATTGCTTGTCAAATTTAGTGTTTTAAATTTTGTACTATGTGAAAGACTGGACCGAAAGTATTAATACATTCAATGAAAATGGAACTTGGCTAGGGAAAGCTAATCACAGAGATTTTTTCTGCCGTTGCAATATAAGGAAAAAACCCTTTACTAGCTTTTTTTAGACTACATCCACATAATGATTGAAGAACTGTGTCTAATATTTTTCAAAAAATTGATGAACCGAAATTGGTTAAAAATTAATCTTGATAAAAGTGAAGTTTTAATAGTTGGTTGCAACCCACAGATCTGGTCCCCATTCATTTGGTCAAACTCCCTTGGCCCATTTCCCTCTCACAAGATCATGGTCATATCTTTGGGAATAAAACTGGACAATCATCTGAGACTCAACTAGCAATTCCCAACTGTGGTACCACCTGTGCGTTTCTCTTTCAAAAGCTTAGATCTATACTGAAACATTTGCCTGAGGAAAGTAGACGCATTGTAGTCTCAGCTGTGATATTGTTGAGGCAGGACTACTCCAATTCAAAGTGTCAAGTCCGCAAGCTGCAAGTCATCCAGAACCAAACTGCAAAAGTGAGTATACTTAAGTTCATTGCTATTTATTGGCCAGGTCTGCCTTTTGCAAGCTCTTCTGTCTCCGAGTGAGTCAACAAAGGATCTGTTTCAAGTCTATGTGTACTGTGTACAAATGCCTCAATTGTCTTTCCCCTGGCTTCCTCAGCTGCAGAGTTTGGAAATATGTTCCCACCAGACTTTTGCTTCTTCTAACACTAATCATCTTGCCTTACCACTGTTCAACATGTCCTCACATGGAGGCAAATCTTTTGTAGGCTTGGCTACCCCCTTTAAAACACTCTTTCTTCTTCTGTAAAGAAGGCAGCTGCTCACCTCACTTTTAAGGAAAGTCTCAAACCCACCTTTTCACCTCGTAAAGCCAGTTTTAGCGCCAAGAGACTTATGGATGTATACTGCATTCGATAAATGTAATTAATAAACATAACATGAATTGAATGAAAATATGAATCAAACTTCTAACTAAAGAAAAAAAGCAGTAAAACAATATCACTGATATACAAAAACCTCTTGATGCCACGGCTGAGTTACTCAGTCTCCACAACAAAGCAATCAAACAGGATCAGTAAGGGACAGTTACATACACAGTAAAGCAGAGAGGGTTGTATGTAGCCTATTGCATCAGTGCTCCAAGATGTGCTCTGACAATCAGATTGTAGCAGGGGAGGCTTGGTTATAGGCAATATTCTACGTAGAGACAACAAAAAGTAATTTGATACAAATTCAAAATACATGATCCTTCCATCATTCCTTAGCGCGTCTGTGCCATTACCAAAGGGAATCAGTTATAAGATAACAATTGCATGTGTGCCCTCAGTTATCCACCATGCTTTGAGCTCCTCCCTTGCGTGCAATTGTTACTCCCTGCTTTCTCCCTGTGTCATTGTTTTCCTATGTTTCTCCCCTTCATACGTTCTTCCTTTTCTGCCTTTCTCTCTCCTGCTCTGGGTTAAAGCCTAATAACAAAAATAAGTCCCTAACCCCAAAAATGAGTGCTAATGCCTACCACCAGTACAAAGTATGCACTGACCTATACACCCAGGGCCCCAGGTTATAAGTTACCTCCTCCTTCGCTTTGGGATGAAACCCACATAGGGCCCTATTTACAAAGATTTTTTTGTATGTAAATCGCCTCTGCTTACAAAAATGCCAAACTGATAGGGGATTCTGAAATCCATTTTTGCACACTGAGATGTCACTTACACTTGTGTTCTGCCGTGACTGAAGAGAAGTAGGTGTGAAGGGTCCTAAGGCATGGTAAGGAAAATGAAATTCAGGTCAGCTGAACCTAATGAGGCATGATATTCTGGGTATTCACAGACAATTCCAATGTGTCACTCATACTTCACTTCCAAACTCGCACTTGATTGATCCAGGTGTACAGAACATAACATGGGTATTTGTAAAGCACACGTCCACCCGGAGGGGTATCATGGCACTGAATAACAGATGTTTATTGATACCCAAATCAATGGTACTCATGTAAGCTGCACAGTAAGTAGACTTCTCATAGAAAATACTTCCCCATGAAAAGAAAGACAGAAAAAAAGGTTTAAAATGTTTCTAATTTATTAGCACCATGCATGAGGAGACTCCACGCATGGACGGTTAGGAAAATGTGCTGTACACCAGGAAGGTATGTTAATAGCATACATTTATGCACAGAAATTCGGAAATTAATAAGAAACTCATACACCCTCCTGGAGGTTCTGTGAATTGGACATATAGTCATGCATTTGCACAATGTGTAGGACCATGTGGAAATTTGTGGCTTCTTTCTTAATAAGTAGCAATAAATAAGTGTGAGAAAGTGCCCTCTTTCTGCATGGTGTGCCCCCACTTTTTGCTGAATTGCTGATGTTCTTGGACTGAGTGTGCCCTGGGTTCCTGCTAATCAGGCAGGGCCTATGTTCTTTCTCTAAAATTGCATTGAAGCCTAAACCCAATTGGCATCCCTGGCCACAGGTAGGTACCTGGTAAATGGTACCACAGGTACCCAGGGCCCTGTAACCAGGGAAGGCCCCTAAGGGCTGCAGCACTTATTGTGCGACCCTTAGAGGCCCTGCCCCTTTTCACTCACACACTGCCTTTGCAGGCTGCGTGTCTTGGTGCAGAACAAAGTGAAGAGTCGACAAGGCACACATCCCTGTGTGCCATGCCTACAAACCACTGCCCTGGCATAGGTCAGTCACCCCTCTAGCTGGGTGCACTATACCAGTGGTGAGGGTACAGGTGCATGAGCCCTGTACCCCTACAGTGCCTAAGTCCATTCTTAGACATTGTAAGTGCAGTGCTGCCATTAAGAGTATATGGTGCTGGGAGTTTGTCATTACGAACTCCACAGCACCATAATGGCTACACTGAAAACTGGGAAGTTTGGTATCAAACTTCTCAGCACATTAAACCCACACTGATGCCAGTGTGGGATGTAATGTAAAATGCACGACAGAGGACATCTTAGAGATGCCCCCTGAAACTCGACCAACTTTTAGTGTCCCGACTGAGTGGCTGCTTAGGCTGCCACCAACTGACATGTTTCTGGACCCCTGGGCCGAGATCCTGCTGCTCTCAGGGGCCTGAAACAATGCACATCCTGGGACGAGGTGCAAGCCTCCTCCCCCAGGATGGGCAGTGTTCACGAAAGGGGAAGCTTCAAAGGCATGCCGCCTTTGTGAGCCTCCCCAGACCATTTGCTGCTTTCAGCAACTGGTCCCCACTGGTTCTACCCCTCACTTTGGGCAGGAGAAACGGTGCGAAAAACAAGTGAGGGAGAGAGGTGTGCCCACCTCTGCCAACTCCACCCCTCAGGTGGGGGAGGCGAGGTGAAGCACAACTCCGAGTCCCCGCCATCTTGAGGATGGGGGGACCCAACCAACCAGGGACAGGCTCCTGTCCCCCTCCCACTGGAGGGTGGCACAATAGGGGGTGTACCCACCCCAGGGAAGGGACCCATTGGTCCCTGCCCTCTACCTACCTGTAACGCCCCCTAAATCTAGTATTTAGGGGGCACCCTGAACCTTACTTAGGCAGATCCAGCCAAGAAACAAGAAGAAGAGAAGAAGAAGGACCGAACAGCCGTGCAGCCAGCTAACAAGAGGAAGGCGCCCACTGACTTGGCCCCAGCCCTACCGGCCTGTCTCCCCTCGAACCTGCGAAAGTGGGAGTATGAGCATGTGTTTCTCTTTTCCTCGTAGTCAAGTTCAATCAAAAGGATAATTCCAATTTTGTGACACAAGAAGACGATCATCGATGATTTGAGTTGAAGAAAAAAAAATTTATTGGCATCAGCCACTTTGTCATTTCATTTGTGCAAAAAAATCAATTTTTTGGGGGAAAATGGAACAGCCAACACAACACGTGTTTCGCCCTTTGTGGCGATTTTAGCCAGGGCTTTCTCAAGGCTAATTATCGTATTCAGCAATCATGCGGTCAGAGAATTCATATATGCATTCACATCAACAGGTATTTAGGTCCATATCACAAAGGGTCCCGAGGTAATCCCGTGTAGTGGCGTTCCAGCAAGGTACCCTCGAACCTGCTCCTGCGAAATCCCGGTGTGTCCTGCAGCCAGCAACCTCAAAAACCCCAGAGGACCTGCCTGCCTTCACTTCCAAAGACTGCGTCTCCCGTGAACACCGGATTTGTTCAAACTGCAACCTCTAGCAGCAGCCGGAGACCGCGAACCTGCCCCACTCTGCACCAGCCATCCACGGCCCGAGCTCGAGTGGGCAAACACCACGAGGAGGTCACCCCAGCGATCCTGACCCGAGATCCGGCGACGCCTGACCTGCCTCAAGCCTCTGGCCGACGCCTGCAGCCTAAATCCAGAAGGCCCCCCTAACCGCGACCCGGAGCTGGTAAGCCGTTCCGACCCCAAAAGGCACCCCTGCACCCGACGCCCCACGGCCTTGTGTGCCCAAACAAACGGTGCCTAACCAACCCCTAACTTCCCAACTTACCTTTCGAAGTGGTGGTCGCACCCAGAAGTCCTTCGTCTCCCTGCCTGCAGTGCTTTTGCTAACCAGAGGTTCTCCATTGGAAACAACAGGGCTTCCGACGACAAAACAGCCCCCTGCACCCGGCCACCCTAGTGCCGCTGAGGGTGCACCTTTTGTGCTAAGCTGTTTCCCCATTTGCCCTGAGCTAAAGTCTAGGAGCTTTGCTCCCACAACCCAGTGGCCTGCTTGCCAGCAGCCACCAACCGGAGACCCCCTATCCTCCATAGGATAACATTGGGCCTCAACACTCTGCACCCGGCCGCCCTAGTGCCGCTGAGGGTGTAACAAGAGTGCATCACTGACCCTGGGGGACCCCTGTGTCTAACCCCAGAACCTTAACTCCCACAGTCGATAACTTACCTTTGAACCGATAACCTGTTTTTCCTCCATATGATAACATTGACAATTTTCTTCCAAAAAATTTCTGTGTGGAGTTTTGAAATCTAAAAATATTCTTTAAAAATCGCACGAATAACCAAAACGTATTTACTTACCTGTTTGCAGGAAATGTCCCAGTGCTGAATCTAGGTATCCAGCACTGAGTTAGAAAAGTAACGTGAAAAGTAACTTACCTGTAATTTACTGAAAAAGCCGATTCATTTCAATGTACTGTATTTGCTAAGTATTACAACCTACTGCATCCCCTGTAAATCAAACAAAGTACAATTCCTATTGCATTTTCAAACTGTTCTACAATCAGCAACTTATTACTGTAAAGTATTTAATGCTTACCTGTGCCATGCTTGCTTGGTTCTAAAAATAAAACAACAGTATATTTTTTATACAAAAACAATTGAATTCATTTGCTGACTGATTGGGTACATCAAATGCTTAACACTGTCCTCTGATACTGCCTTACTGCTCTACCACTCTACCACAAATAGAGAGTAAGGTTCTATTTAACTTTAACCTCTGCCTACCTCTGGGGTCACCTGGACTCTATACACACTATACCTCATTTTGGTGTAGTATATACAGAGCCAGTTTCCTACATTGGTGGATCAACGGTGGGATACACAACTTTACATTTGTTGGACTACTTGGTTACCACCTGATCACACGACAGAACTCTTAAATTGCCTTTAGAATTCTGTTTTTTTTCTTAAGTGGCATTTTTACAAAACTACTAAAAGTCTTGTTAGGGCCTTGCTTAAGTCCCTTTAGAATTTTAGAAAATAAAAAGTCACTGTAGTCGAGGGGTTAGAACTTTTTTTGTTAGAATGTCTCAAAATAAGAACCCAGCTACTAGTGAAGATAACCATAATAACATACAGGACATGGTTGAGGAGTTTGACCTCACCCCTTACCTTCACTTGTCTTTCAAGGAAGTAAGGTCCTTATGTAAAATTAAAAACATACCAATGGGTCCCCATCCAACCAAACAAAAGCTCCAGGAGCTGTTGGCTGAGTATGCAAAGTACCACCCCTCTGAATAAGGTGATGACCAGTCAGATGGGGAAGTAGTGGAAGAGGATGACCAGGTAGATCTACCTCCTCCACTGCTTAGGGAGAAAAGGGCTCCAATAGCCCTGACTCCAAGAATCAACCTCTCAGTGCCTAGATCTCACACAGGTGGATCAGGTATCAACGAGGACATTGAGGACAGCCTCAATGAGGAGGACAGCCTTTTAGCAAGGCTGACCCAAAGACTGGACCTAGAGACCAGACTCCTGGCTCTAGAAAAGGAAAGAAAGGAGATGGGGTTAGCACCCATCCATGGTGGCAGCAATCAAAATAATAAGGATAAAGAGCAATCTTATGATCCTAAAATCCCCAAAGGGAGTGTCCCTAAATTTGAGGAGGGTGATGACATCACTAAATGGTTCACAGCCTTTGAGAGGGCTTGTGACATGAGAAAGGTGAAGAAACCTCTCTGGGGGCACTCCTGTGGGAACTGTTCTCTGGTAACTGCAGAGACAGACTCCTGACCCTCTCTGGGCCAGATGCTGGGTCTTATGACCTCATGAAGAGAAATCTGATTGAGGGATTTGGACTCACAAATGAGGAGTACAGAATTAGATTCAGGGGGGCTCACAAAATCCAAAACCAGTCCTGGATTGATTTTGTAGACTACTCAGTAAAGACACTAGATGGTTGGTTAACTGGACACAATGTGCATGACTTTACTGGAATTTACAACTTGTTTATGAAGGAACATATTTTAAGTAATTGCACGAATGAAAAGTTACATCAGCATTTAGTAGACCTAAGTCTAATTTCTCCCCAAGTATTGGGAAAGAAGGCAGACCACTGGGTCAAGACTAGAGTGACTAAGACAACCACTGGGGGTGACCAAAAGAAAGGGGTTACAAAACCTCCCCAGGGGAAAGATGGTGAGAATCCCCAAAATAAAAAGTCTGAGTCTTCTAAAGGGCCCCAAAAACCTGCACAGGGGGGTGGGTCCCAAAACTCTTCCCAATCTGGTCCTAGATACAGGGGGAAGAACTTTGATCCTTCACAGGCCTGGTGTAACGACTTTAGAAAGTTGGGACACTTAACTGGAGACAATGCTTGCCCCTAGCAAAAAGGCCCCTAGTCCTACAGCTACAGCCACTCCTGGTGTAGCAAGTCTCCAGATGGGATCAACAGTGTGCCAAGAGCAAATCAGGTTGCACACTGAAGCAGTTCTAGTTTCAGAGGGGGAAGTTGAGTTTGCCACTGTAGCTGTGTGGCCACCTAACTTAAAGAAGTACTTACAATACCCTTGGATTAATGGAACTAGGATAGAGGCTCTGAGGGATACAGGTGCCAGTGTCACCATGGTGAAAGACACACTGGTTTCCCCTGAGCAATACTTGATTGGGCGTACTTACCCAGTCACCAATGCTGACAGTGTTACCACTAACCATGCAATGGCTATGGTGACATTAGACTGGGGGGGGGGGTTGTGTTACTGGCCTAAAACAGGTAGTGGTCTCTCCAAAGCTACCAGCTGCATGTCTGCTTGGCAATGACCTGGAAACCTCAGCCTGGGCTGAGGTTGAACTAAAAACCCATGCAGCAATGCTGAATATCCCTGAATTGGTGTGTGTAAAAACAAGAGCACAGAGCAAAAGGCAGGGTGAAAAAAAAGTGTTGGAGCCTGAAAGTATGGCCCAACCTTCCAAGAGAAAAGGTAAGAAGACGAGGGAACCAGCTTCTGTTCAGCAAAAGGATCATGACCCCTCTCCTCAGGGAGAGGACTTGGACACCCCAGAGGGAACTGAGCCTATGGAGCTTGACCCTTACCAGGTTGAACTCTTGGGCCCAGGGGGACCCTCTAGGGAAGAGCTGTGCCAGGGGCACCAGGACTGTCTCACTCTTGAAAGCCTGAGGCAGCAAGCTGTTTCAGAAGCAAAGGGAGATGTCAGTGGTACCCACAGAGCTTATTGGGAAGAGGGATTACTGTACACTGAGGCAAGAGACCCCAACCCTGGAGCCACCAGGAGAGTGGTAGTGGCACAGAGGTACAGGGAGTTCCTCCTAACTTTGGCTCATGACATCCCCCTAGCTGGACATCTGGGCCAAACCAAGACTTGGGAGAGGCTAGTTAGCCACTTTTACTGGCCCCAGATGCACCAAAAGGTGAAGTAGTTTGTCAGCTCCTGTGTTACCTGTCAAGCCAGTGGCAAGACAGGTGGCCACCCAAAGGCCCCCCTGATACCACTGCCTGTGGTGGGGGTTCCCTTTGAAAGGGTAGGTGTGGACATAGTGAGTCCACTTGAACCTCCCACAGCATCAGGGAACAAATTCATTCTAGTGGTAGTGGATAATGCCACTAGGTACCCTGAAGCAATTCCCCTTAGGACTACTACAACTCCTGCAGTAGCCAAGGCCCTCATTGGTGTCTTCACCAGAGTAGGGTTTCCTAAGGAGGTGGTTTCAGACAGAGGTTCCAACTTCATGTCTGCTTACCTAAAACACATGTGGAAAGAGTGTGGAGTGCAGTACAAGTTTACTACACCCTATCACCCACAAACCAATGGCCTTTTTGAGAGATTCAACAAGACATTGAAAGGCATGATTATGGGACTCCCTGAAAAACTCAAAAGGAGATGGGATGTCCTCTTACCATGCCTGCTTTTCGCTTACAGAGAAGTGCCACAGAAAGGAGTAGGGTTTTCCCCCTTTGAACTTCTGTTTGGTCATCCTGTGAGGGGACCACTCTGTCTTGTGAAAGAGGGTGGGAGAAGCCTCTCCAAGAACCCAAACAAGATATTGTGGACTATGTGCTTGGCCTAAGGTCCAGAATGGCTGAGTACATGGAAAAGGCATCCAAAAATCTTGAGGCCAGCCAGGAGCTTCAGAAGCACTGGTATGGCCAAAAAGCTGCACTGGTTGAATTTCAACCTGGGCAGAAGGTGTGGGTGTTGGAGCCAGTGACACCAAGGGCACTCCAGGACAGATGGAGTGGCCCTTACCCTATCCTAGAAAAAAAGAGTGAGGTCACCTATTTGGTTGACCTGGGCACAAGCAGGACACTCAAAAGGGTTATCCATGTGAACCGCCTAAAGCTCTACAATGACAGGGCTGACATCACCATGCTGATGGTGACTGATGAGGAACAGGAAGCATAGAGTGAACCTCTCCCTGACCTCCTCTCATACAGCCCAAAAGATGGGTCAGTAGATGGAGTTGTCTTTTCAGACACCCTCTCTGCCCAACAGCAGACTGACTGCAAGCAAGTCTTGCAGCAGTATGCTAAGCTCTTTTCCTTGTCCCCTGGTCTGACAAACTGGTGTACCCATGATGTGGACACTGGTGACAGTGCACCTGTCAAAAACAAGATCTATCGACAGTCAGACCAAGTCAAGGAAAGCATCAGAGCTGAGGTCAGCAAGATGCTGGAGTTAGGGGTTATTGAACCCTCTGAGAGCCCCTGGGCCAGCCCAGTGGTTCTAGTCCCCAAACCTCACCCACAGGGTGGAAAGAGAGAGATGAGGTTCTGTGTGGACTATAGAGGGCTCAACTCTGTCACCAAGACAGATGCTCACCCTATCCCAAGAGCAGATGAGTTGATAGACAAATTGGGTGCAGCCAAATTTCTAAGTACCTTTGACTTAACTGCAGGGTACTGGCAAATTGGCATGGCCCCAGGAGCAAAAGAGAAAACAGCATTCTCCACACCTGATGGGCATTACCAGTTCACTGTTATGCCCTTTGGTTTAAAGAATGCCCCTGCCACCTTCCAAAGGTTGGTGAATCAAGTCCTTGCTGGGTTGGAGTCCTTTAGTGCAGCTTATCTTGATGATATTGCTGGCTTTAGTTCCACCTGGCAGGATCACCTGATCCACCTTGGGAAGGTTTTAAAAGCCCTGCAAACTGCAGGCCTAACTATCAAGGCATCCAAATGCCAGATAGGGCAGGGAACCGTGGTGTACTTGGGCCACCTTGTTGGTGGAGGCCAGGTACAACCCTTACAGCCAAAGATCCAGGCCATCCTGGACTGGGCAGCTCCAACCACCCAGACCCAAGTCAGGGCATTCCTTGGCTTGACTGGGTACTACAGGAGGTTTGGGAAGGGATATGGGTCCATTGTGACTCCCCTCACAGAACTCACCTCCAAGAAAATGCCCAAGAAGGTAAACTGGACAGTTAGTTCCCAAAAGGCTTTTGACATCCTGAAAGAAGCAATGTGCTCAGCACCAATTCTGAAGGCTCCAGATTATGCCAAGCAGTTCATAGCGCAGACTGATGCCTCTGAGCTAGGGATAGGAGCGGTCCTATCCCAGACCAATGATGAAGGCCAGGACCAACCTGTTGCTTTTATAAGCAGAAGGCTTCTCCCCAGGGAGCAGCGTTGGAGTGCCATTGAGAGGGAGGCCTTTGCTGTGGTTTGGTCCCTGAAGAAGCTGAGACCATACCTGTTTGGGACTCACTTCCTAGTCCAAACCGACCACAAACCCCTCAGATGGCTAATGCAAATGAAAGGGGAAAATCCTAAACTGTTGAGGTGGTCCATCTCCCCACAGGGAATGGACTTTGAAGTGGAACACAGACCTGGGACTGCCCATGCCAATGCAGATGGACTTTCCAGGTTCTTCCACTTAGACAGTGAAGACTCTCTAGGGAAAGGTTAGTCTCATCATCTGTCGTTTGGAGGGGGGGTTGTGTGAGAAAGTGCCCTCTTTCTGCATGGTATGCCCCCACTTTTTGCTGAATTGCTGATGTTCTTTGACTGAGTGTGCCCTGGGCTCCTGCTAATCAGGTACCCAGGGCCTATGTTCCTTCCCTAAAATTGCATTGAAGCCTAAACCCAATTGGCATCCCTGGCCACAGGTAGGTCCCTGGTAAATGGTACCACAGGTACCCAGGGCCCTGTGACCAGGGAATGCCCCTAAGGGCTGCGGCACTTATTGTGCCACCCTTAGAGGCCCTGCACCTTTTCACTCACACACTGCCTTTGCAGGCTGCGTGTTTTGGTGCAGAACAAAGTGAAGAGTCGACATGGCACACATCCCTGTGTGCCATGCCTACAAACCACTGCCCTGGCATAGGTCAGTCACCCCTCTAGCTGGGTGCACTATACCAGTGGTGAGGGTACAGGTGCATGAGCCCTGTACCCCTACAGTGTCTAAGTCCATTCTTAGACATTGTAAGTGCAGTGCTGCCATTAAGAGTATATGGTGCTGGGAGTTTGTCATTACGAACTCCACAGCACCATAATGGCTACACTGAAAACTGGGAAGTTTGGTAACAAACTTCTCAGCACATTAAACCCACACTGATGCCAGTGTGGGATTTAATGTAAAATGCACGACAGAGGGCATCTTAGAGATGCCCCCTGAAACTCGACCAACTTCTAGTGTCCCGACTGAGTGGCTGCTTAGACTGCCACCAACAGACATGTTTCTGGACCCCTGGGTCGAGAGCCTGCTGCTCTCAGGGGCCTAAAACAATGCACATCCAGGGACGAGGTGCCAAGCCTCCTCCCCCAGGATGGGCAGGGTTCACGAAAGGGGAAGCTTCAAAGGCATGCCGCCTTTGTGAGCCTCCCCAGACCATTTGCTGCTTTCAGCAACTGGTCCCCACTGGTTCTACCCCCACTTTGGGCGGGAGAACCGGCGGGAAAAACAAGTGAGGGAGAGAGGTGTGCCCACCTCTGCCAACTCCACCCCTCAGGTGGGGGAGGCGAGGTGAAGCACAAATCCGAGTCCCCGCCATCTTGAGGATGGGGGGACCCAACCAACCAGGGACAGGTTCCTGCCCCCTCCCACTGGAGGGTGGCACAATAGGGGTGTACCCACCCCAGGGAAGGGACCCATTGGTCCCTGCCCTCTACCTACCTGTAACGCCCCTAAATCTAGAATTTAGGGGGCACCGTGAACCTTGCTTCAGCAGATCCAGCCAAGAAACAAGAAGAAGAGAAAAAGAAGGACCGAACAGCTGTGCAGCCAGCTAACAAGAGGAAGACGCCCACTGACTTGGCCCCAGCCCTACCGGCCTGTCTCCCCTCGAACCTGCTCCTGCGAAATCCCGGTGTGTCCTGCAGCCAGCAACCTGAAAGACCCCGGAGGACCTGCCTGCCTTTACTTCCAAAGACTCCTTCTCCCGTGAACACCGGATTTGTTCAAACTGCAACCTCTGGCAGCAGCCGGAGACCGCGAACCTGACCCACTCTGCACCCGCTGTCCACGGCCCGAGCTTGAGTGGGCAAACACCACGAGGAGGTCCCCCCGGCGATCCTGACCCGAGATCCGGCGACCCCTGACCTGCCTCCAGCCGATGCCTGCAGCCTAAATCCAGAAGCCCCCCTAACCGCGACCCGGCGCTGGTAAGCCGTTCCGACCCCAAAAGGCACCCCTGCACCTGACGCCCCACGGCCTTGTGTGCCCAAACCAACGGTGCCTAACCAACCCCTAACTTCCCAACTTACCTCTCGAAGTGGTGGTCGCACCCAGAAGTCCTTTGTCTCCCTGCCTGCAGTGCTTTTGCTAACCGGAGGTTCTCCATTGGAAACAACAGGGCTTCCGACGACAAAACAGCCCCCTGCACCCGGCCGCCCTAGTGCCGCTGAGGGTGCACCTTTTGTGCTAAGCTGTTTCCCCATTTGCCCTGAGCTAAAGTCTAGGAGCTTTGCTCCCACAACCCAGTGGCCTGCTTGCCAGCAGCCACCAACCGGAGACCCCCTATCCTCCATAGGATAACATTGGGCCTCAACACTCTGCACCCGGCCGCCCTAGTGCCGCTGAAGGTGTAACAAGAGTGCATCACTGACCTTGGGGGACCCCTGTGTCTAACCCCAGAACCTTAACTCCCACAGTCGATAACTTACCTTTGAACCGATAACCTGTTTTTCCTCCATATGATAACATTGACAATTTTCTTCCAAAACATTTCTAAGTGTGGAGTTTTGAAATCTAAAAATATTCTTTAAAAATCGCACGAATAACCAAAACGTATTTACTTACCTGTTTGCAGGAAATGTCCCAGTGCTGAATCTAGGTATCCAGCACTGAGTTAGAAAAGTAACGTGAAAAGTAACTTACCTGTAATTTACTGAAAAAGCCGATTCATTTCAATGTACTGTATTTGCTAAGTATTGCAACCTACTGCATCCCCTGTAAATCAAACAAAGTACAATTCCTATTGCATTTTTAAACTGTTCTACAATCAGCAAGTTATTACTGTAAAGTATTTAATGCTTACCTGTGCCAGGCTTGCTTGGTTCTAAAAATAAAACAACAGTATATTTTTTATACAAAAACAATTGGTCTAGAGTTCAGTCTTTGAGTGTGTGAATTCATTTGCTGACTGAGTGGGTACATCAAATGCTTAACACTGTCCTATGATACTGCCTTACTGCTCGACCACTCTACCACAAATAGAGAGTAAGGTTCTATCTAACTTTAACCTCTGCCTACCTCTGGGGTCACCTGGACTCTATACACACTATACCTCATTTTGGTGTAGTATATATAGAGCCAGTTTCCTACAATAAGCGCCCTCCATCCACAAACAACACTGGCACTCTAAGCAGCTGCATACTCCAGCTACCACTAACCTCAGCCCTGCCCCTCTCCCCCCTACACACCCCCCAAACAGCACCCTTGGATAAAAAATACCCTTAATACCCATAGATAACACATCACTTTGGAAAATACATACATACTGGGCCTCAAAAGCACTTATGTCCCCTTATTATAAGATACCACCTCTCCACCCCCTCGTCTGCACAAATCTGACTGTTCTACTGTTATATACACACAGATGCCATGAGCCTGAGAAACTCCCCCTACTACTGGATAAAGGACACACAGCTTGCACCACAAGACACAACACCATCTCCAGATAATGCACGTTCATTCTATGCCTTTGGAAAAAGCTGTACCAAAGGGGATGATGGACGGAGCGTTTGAGCTAATCAAACACTCACCCCCAGTCAACTGATCTGGGTTTAATCCATCATCATTCTTTAGCTCACTCCACCACCCCAGTTCAGACATGGCCATATGCAAATCAGTCTGACCCTGTGCCTCATGGGAACAGTCCAGCCCGAACTGCCAAGCCATGTCTTCCCTGGACCGGAAACAAGCATCCTGGGACCGGTTTCTGGCTATTCAGCCGTCATCAGCCAGGCTAGCTTGAATCCAGTGGCAAAGTGAGCAAGGGACCCACGTCTGGGCATACCCTGCCAACTTAGGGCAAACAAAGCGATACCAAAGGGGATGATGGACGGAGCGTTTGAGCTAATCAAACACTCACCCCCAGTCAACTGATCTGGGTTTAATCCATCATCATTCTTTAGCTCACTCCACCACCCCAGTTCAGACATGGCCATATGCAAATCAGTCTGACCCTGTGCCTCATGGGAACAGTCCAGCCCGAACTGCCAAGCCATGTCTTCCCTGGACCGGAAACAAGCTGTGCACGCACTCAGGTGCCCATGGTTAATACATGCACACTAAGGGAGAGAATAACACACATACATAGCATACCCCCTTCAAAAGCACACCCAAACATGAGCCCTGGGATAACAGACCTATACCCTTATGCTCTTACAACATAAGCATAGGGATAGCATGCTTGCACCCTGTGCCACAAATAACACACAACACTATGTCCTGGTCTAACACACAATGCTATTTACATCCAGGGCCAGACTGGGAACAGCAACCAGCCCTGGCAGATTGCTGCTTGACCGGCCCTGGGAGCAGGGAGGTTGGAGGGGGGGCAAGATGCACCTCTCCCGCTTTTGTTACAGGGAGCCGATATTGCAGCACTGCACCAGTGACAAAACCGGCCCCCACGGGCACAAAACCGGCCCCCACCCCTCCTTCCCACTGGGGAAATGCTCGTTGCCCGCTACGGCCAGTCCGGCCCTGTTTACATCAGAACACCTACCCCTATGCCCTAAAATAGTACACATACTTCTTTGGTCCAGAATAATACACAAACATTTTTCCCTAGATAACATCGGCAAACCTCTGCTCCCGGATAAAATATGCCCCCTGAGTGTACCCGGATCAGTGGCGTAACGAAACTTCAGGGGGGGCCCCCCTGCAAGGTCCATGGAGGGCCCCCCTCCGGACTCAACCAGGAGCCCTCAGGCTAGGGTACTGTGCTGAGGGCCCACCCCGTGGGGCTGTGGGGGCCGGTGTTACACCACTTCCCGGATGACATGGCACCACATCTCCATCACCAGATAATACTCAACCTCCAATTAACCTGACAACAGGCACCTCTATATACAGCCCACATTCCATTGCTTTGGGTAACATATATCATTCTATGTCTTTGGCCAGTGCTTCCCAAACTTTTCAGAACCATGACCCAATTTTTAGAATAACGAACTATTACAATCCACCTACCTTTAATGGACATGAGGCCGGCGGTTTTTTAAGATAACTAAAGCGTTGTGTGGTTGCACACTGTCATTTACTGACAGCACATCTTCCATTGAAATGACCACTAAATTTGCACAGACATACGGGCTAGATGTATAAAGCTTTTTTTTCGTTCTGCCGTTTGCGAATGCAAAAAGGCATTTTGTAATGTACAAAGGTCCAATTTACGATACGGTAACCTGTTACCAAATCTCAATTTGGGTTTGCGATTCGGTATTAGGAAGGGGCGTGTTTAAGGCATACCTTCCTAATATTGAATAGCGGTGGTATGTGTGAATGTTTTGCAACCGAAATGCGGTCGCAAAACATTCACATTTTACCACCTACTTCAAGTAGGTGGTAACCCATTCGCAAATGGGAAGGAGACCCCAAGGGGCCCCTTCCCCTTTGTGAATCTTTGTAAAACATTTTTAAGAGCAGGCAGTGGTCCCACAAACCACTGCCTGCTCTTAAAAAAATGAAAAGAAAACTTTTTTTCTTTTTGAAACACGTCCTGTTTTCCTTTCAGGAAAATGCGCCACATTTCCAAAAAATAATTGCTTTATTGAAAAGCAATCGCAGACATGGCGGTCATCATCCCTGTGATTTATTTGATTCCCAACGGGTAGCAAACCGAGACCTACCTCATTAATATTCATGAGGTAGCAGGCGCGACTGGCACAGGTAAGAGTGGTGGTGCGGGTGGGGGGGAAGTCGACAGACAACGGGATAGGTAAAATTAAATAAAAAAGTTTATAAAACCACTTACCTTCCGCTCGCTGCATCGCCGACCCAGCGATGCGGCGAGCGCAAGTAAGTGGTTTTATTTGTTTTTTTATTTAATTTTACCTATCCTGTCATCTTTCCCCCACACCCTGCCCCGCCCGGCCCGCCCCACTGCTCTTACCTAGGCCGGCCGTGCCTGTGATGTAGGTCTATTTGCAACCCACTGGGAATCGCAAAAAGTGTAAAACACACATTTGTGCATGGGTGCTTGTGATTACCAAATAGTGAATCATAAAAAATCACTATTTGGTAATCGCAATCATTTACCTACGTACATCTGGCCCACAGTTCTACTGATAAAATTATATAGCACAAAAATTATAACTTGTGGAAATCATGTTTCTGTGAATATTTATCATTTGTGCATCACCAAGTAAAGTGTCTTGATTTGTTTTGATTCTATTATAATCTCTGTTTCCAGCACACTTCAGAATTCCAAAACAAATGTGTTTTATTTTTGCTTTCCAACTTGCCGAATGCATAGAGTTCATCTACAGGTATTTACATTTTGTTGTGTTTTGCAAAAAACCCGACATTCTACAGCCTTTGTTTTCACACTTCCTGTACTCTAGCAAGATAGTTACATAATTCACTTTAAAAACTCCTCTCACTTTGCAGTCAGAGAAAGAAAACAGCAATCCCTGTGTTAAAAGAAAAGGCACTAATTTGTCAGAAGACTTAGCTTGAAATTTGACCTCTGTCTTTGAAGCTCCAGCAAATGTGGCAAGATTAACACAGAATTTAAAGGCATCTGTATTTATTGCTCAGGCTTTCCCGACTCACCAAAAATCAGCTCGCAACCCACTTGACACACAATTTGAAAAACGCTACCCTAGATACCACCCATTAATAAAACACACCACAGTGGATGGCTACATTGGCGACCTACCATGCCTGGGAAAGGCACACTACCGGGCTTCAGTTGCCACACAAGCTCTTCACACTGCTGTGCACGGCAATTAGGGTCTGACTGTCTATAAAGCAATCAGTCAGTCTCTGATCGACTGGTCTGACAGGTCTGTGTGTGGGCAGATTTTTGGCTACTTGAGGACCGGTTTTATGGTCTTCTGGGTGGATTTTACCATTGATTTCACTGATATTAAAACAAACATTGTCTGCAGCAAGCTAAAATCCATGCACACTTCCATACCTAACTAAACATTTATACAGTGTCTCTTTGGAAGCTCAAAACTGCACCAATTAGCATTTACTGATAACACGCATCTCCGTGCCGAGGATAACGCATGCACTTGTCTCTGTAAGGCATACAATTGTGCCTTAGACAAAACACACGAATGTGTTGGCGATAACATAGTACTGTGCCTAGTAAAACACATTACCTCCTCGTCCGTCTTCCTCTTACAGTCCTTACCTATGAGTTTCTCTCTTCCCATGCAGAAAGAAGAAACAGGACTCGGGATTGTGACGAGGAAGACACGGACTCAGAGTAATGAAAATTACAGGTAAGTAACTGAGCATTGTAGGCAGAGCTTGAAATGGAAAAATAAAAAGTGCCGGTACTCCATACCGGACAGTACCGGACCATTTAAAGCACTGAATGTAGGGCTCTTACAGCGCACACATCCCAGTTGAATACAGGTCCTTTGGAGTCTCCTCTTCCCCTTTCTTGCATATCTTTCCCCAGAGATGTCAGTGGCCAGCCAAAGGGTTTTGGCCATTTAGCGACAGCCGGTTTTGGCCCGAAAGCAATAACCTATTCTCACCTTTATCCTCGAACTGCTCCCTGAAGTGCACGAGGGGCTCGGCGCACACCGCGCTCGCGAGCCCGGCCAGGAGCAACCAGCTGACGCCTGTCATCACTCTCTCGGCTAGGAGCGCGAGCGCTGGACAGAGGTGCAGGAACCAGGACGGAGCTGTCAGAAGATGCTTCTACGGAGCACAGCCAATCTGCCACAGATGGCCTCTTCCCATTGGCTACCGATAAACTTCCATGCATCCTCGACAGCCAATCAACTCAGACCACGCACTGGGCGGGTCCTGCGGGAAGATGCTGAGCAACCTGTGGAAGCAACAGCTAAAGCATCGGGTCCCTGAGACGGGAAATTCATGAAAACAAAAAACGGACATGAAAATTCTTCTTTACAAAGAGCCTGCCCACAAATCGCAGGTGAACGCGACGGACATCTCAGAACACCTAATATAAACAAACCTATTCCCTTGATTGTATCCCCTAAAGATGTATGTGTTAAACGAGTGCAAACATTAAAACATACTTTCTAAATAGATTAAAAAAAATAGAGAATACAGAGCGAAAGAGCAACCCCACTGCTACAACAGTAAATTAAGGACAAGAGCTGCCTTAGATCGATTTCAAAAGGAGGCCAATGTATTATACTGTTGTTGCACTTATATAGCGTTTCGTTCCCCATGATGAGGCGCTGAAGCACATTAGCGGCACGCTGCGCCTTTGAGGGGTACTTTTTTGGGAACATCTTGGTGTCAGACATTGATGACCAGAGAAGCGCTCTTTTCTTGCCTTAAGTTTCTGCACAGAGACACGGGATGAATGGCAGTAAGTTAGAGCATCTGGCCACTCAGTGCTTCTCTGTGTAACAAGAGATCGGTGCAATTCACAGTGACCTGGTAAAGAGCTGATAACATACGATGAACAAAGGGAACGCCAGAAACCCTTATGTAGAGTAGGATTTCATCTCGAATGTGAAGGCTCTGTACTTTTAAAATCCAGTACCTCATGCAGGGCAATATTTAGTATACATGGTGTGGTAGCACACTGCCATTACAGACAACACGTTTTCAATTGAAATGACCCTTACATCTGCACAGACAAAAACAATAATGTGTGGAAATTGCATCCCATAGTGTAATGATTTGTTTTGATCATATTCAAGTATTTGTTTCCAACACACTTCAAAATTAACAAAAAAATGGGCTTCGTTTGTGTTCCTAATTCTGATATAATCCGAAATACTTGCACAGTACATTTAATTGTTGTGTGCTAGAAAAAAAAACTTTCTACCCCCAGTATCCAGAACGATTGTCACATAAACCCTCTCACGTTGAAGTCTGAGAAAGAAAAGTAAACACCAAGCTCCCCGGAAGACAGAGCCTGACATTTGACCTCGGTCTGTGAATGCACAGAAAATGTGACAAGATAAGAGCAAGATTTACAGGCCTGTTTACAGAAAGGAGCACTTGTGGAACAATACAAGGGTAGTTAGTGTGAAAAGGCTTTCCTACTTGGGAGAGACAAACTCACCCTAGACAGCCTAAAACAAAGCTAGCAAATAGAAAGCCAGAAAATGTGAGTTACAAACCATAAAGCCAATGGTAAGCAACAGGTGGAATGCATTCCCAGGCAAGCTTTCTGAATGTCCCCAAGACGTCTTTAGCAAACCATACAGCTGCGCTGTCTGGTAGGCTTCGACTTAAAAATGGAAAGTTGGAGACTTTTGAAAAAAAAATCAGGTGAATGTATTTTCCTCATTGACTTATATTGAAGCAGAGGCAATATTAGGTGAGAGATAGCTAAAATAAAGCCATTTTAGCTACAAAAATCAGGAGCATCTTGCCTGAATCGGGTCTATTGGCATGTTTGCTACCTCCCAGGGCACGTGGGGCAGCCAAATAATAATCTCTGTTGTTTGTGGAGGTTTATGATTAGCTGCTCAGACAACATCAGGCATATAATCTCTCCATATTAGGTCCTGCCCTCTCAATGTCCTGTTATGGACTGGACGTCTGAAAGTCCTGCCACACTTAAAGTCCTACCTCCTCCGAGGCCCTTCCTCCCCACTTACACAGTATTAGTTTTTTCAAAGTTGGCAGGTCTGAGAAGAGCATGCACTTTACAATAAGTTATTGTTCTGCATTACTATGCAAATCTCTATAGCATACCTGCCATCAATCCAGATTTAGGTGGAAGAATTCCAAGTTTTAAGTCACTAATTAATATATGTTAACATTTTCCTGCTTTAAAAGCCTCCACTTTAATGAAAGCTAACTGAGAGGTTAAATTCTCAGCAGAACCTCCATAAACTCTCCTTGGGTTGGGAGGCTAACAAGATGCAGGCATGGACCACATATAGCACCCATAAACAAACGGAGTGAGAGAATTTCTGTTAAGTTCCGTTGCATGTCCTCTCAAATCAACTACTGCAATAATAGAAAATGTGACGATCCTCTTAACATGTTCAGGAAGAATGGAGTCATTTGTTTTTCAAAGAACATTCCTTTCATATGAACAAAAAACCCTTACGCACTAGTGGTGCGATGCTTCATCATCTGGTTTGCTCCTCGTTCACATCAAGAAACATTCTTTTCTGAACAGTCTTCTACTTTACAGAGCTCTTGTCAAGGTCTTTTTGTCAGAAAGAGAGATCTAGTTCTTTGAATATTAAGTTAATAAAATTAACTGGGGACTAACCGAAAAGTTTTTATTGGAGGTTGTCTCCAGTAAGATTAAGAGAAAACAGAGGGATGTTTTTGAATATAATCATTCATGAATCCATGTGGTCAGTATGTTTCGGCCTACCTATAGAAGCCAGAACACAGGGATCCCATATTAAACTATCCCTACCTATACATGTAGTGTTTTGTGTTGTATGGTGTAGGGATAATGTACAAATGTGAACAGATTAACAAGAAGTCTATATAAAAGTGTATGCTTGTAGCTGATTTTCAGCTTAGTGCATATCGCCCTAAACTTTAGGGGATCCAAATCTAATAGAAGAGGAGCAGTGGTATGTCCCTGTAGTCACACATTCGTCAAGCGAATGATACCTGCCATAGTGGGATTGATAGCATCCCCTTTCTCTAGAGGAAGACAAGTGCTACGGCCGGTGTTAGTGTCAGAATAGATCATTTCACAGGCGATAGATATAGTTCTGCAATGGATTCTGGAGCCAGGAGGGGAAGAACCCAGAGGTCAGATAGGCCGAGTTTCACTCTTCGTGCCCCATCCAGTTGGTAGATGGCAAGGCTGGAGGGCTGGAGAAAGAAAGGTAGGTAGAGAAGGAGGAGCAGCAGTAAGTCAAGTTAATGTGTGCAGTGGTTGATCCCAGAAAAGGGGTAATTCTCCCAGGGCAATCCCACCTGAGCCCTGAAACACCCAATGGCTCACTCTCTGCAGTCCTTACAAGATTTTGATAATCAACAGCCACGGGGAGGACACAATAGGCCAGTAAAAAGCAGCTGAGAGACAGTGGCCTATGGCGTGCAGGTGGAACAGATCTTGCAGGGTTTGTCACACAGCTTCCTTAGTTGGGAAAATGCCAGGTCTTTACTTCCTTCCTGAATTTCAAATGGTATTCTGGGTTTCTTGGTTTTGTTCGGAGCCATTTCCATAGTTTTGCTGATTATATAGCGAATGAAGATCCATCAATGTTCTTCTTGTAGGAGGGGATGGATAGACGAGTTGCTAATCTAGAGGGGAGTTCTCTATTCTGTGGTTATCTTTGAAATTTAACTTGGATAAACAAGGGTCCTTTGACCTGGATGGCTCAAGCATGATTCAGAGTCCTCTGAAGGCAGAGCATATGGCTACAGGGAGACAGTGAAGCCCTTGGAGCACTGGTGTATTGTAGTCTTATTGGTGAAGGCACACTAGCTGTCTTTCTTTCATATTTTAGATCCTTTGCTGCTTATGAAGTATGAGTAGCAGCCATAGGTAGAGCCCATATGCATAGGTCTACATACAACATAATTAGGGAGATAATGGGCTGCAGTTGCTCTACATGTTCGCATTGTGCAGAAAACACTTCTCGTGACTTGATTCTCTTGCAGGATCAAGGAAAGTGTGTAGTCCATAATCACTCTAAGATTTCTTACCTCTATGGATCTTGACAGTGGGGTCTTTAATTCCACTGGGCAGATGGAAGTAAGAGGCGGACTCATCATTGTACACAGGACAGCATTTCTGTCTTGGAACAATTGAGAGTAATATCCTTGGAAAGCATCCTCTCATCAATGGCACAAAAACATTGGTCCAGTCTTGATGATACTAGTTCCTCCAGGTTTTCCAATTTTAAGATGACCTGCATGTCCTTGGTCGTGGAGAGAAAATTAAGCTTTGAGGGAAAAGGGCTGACAGGAAAGGTGATAGTGAGGCAATGCTGTGGCTGCCTTGAATGTGGAAGGGAATGCAGTCTGTCACACCTTCTTGAACTCCAAACGTTTTCAATGTCTGTAGTTGAGTATGTTGGTGGACAGAGTCAAAGCCAGCAAAATAAGTACTGCCACTCCATTTCCCTACACCTCTACCACTTGATACGCCATTTCTGTTCACTGTAACTTTTAATTACTTCCAGATTCATGTCAAGAATAATAACTGTTTCAGGTACAACAGACTCCCTGATAGCCTTTGCCATCAACAAGGAAAACAATTGACCCCTTAATGCACTTTATTGACTGTACCTCCTCAATGAACACTAATCCTTGCATCCAGCCACAAAGTCACAATTTCTCAGATAGATTCCAGTGATAGCCACCAATACGTGGAGTGGCTAGTAAATCTGAAATTCCTATCACTGCTTCATTGTGGGAAGATGTTATAGCCCATGCTAATGCATTATATGACCTTTTTTGGGGGGCCACTGAGAGCACAGTCGCTTATTGGTTTTATCCGTTCTACACATCAAATTTGGTTTGATCTGATAACTCCTTTTTTCCTGGTACCAATAGATATACTATTTCTCACTGGATCATGGCCTTGGTGAAATCCTAAACAGATTTCCAAGAGGCTTTAGGTGTAATGTTGTAAATCAGAAGCCTAGATTAACAGGCACATAACCTGATGTGAAGATTGCGCAAGCAGATATACATTTGACCACCTTCGCCAATGATGTCCTAAGTAACAACAAATCTAACCGCAAGTATGTTCGATGTATGTGGAACAGTGGGTGTAATGCTATTTACTGAGGCGAGGGTGCCTCCAAGCATCCATCAGTGCCAGATTGCCAATTCCCTGGAGGAGGGCTCACAGGACCCATATGGGTTACGGATTTGTCCTATGTGGGGTCTAGTATAGAAGTACAATCGCAACCCTGTATCAAAAGCTCTTCCATGAATTTTTAAAAACCCTGGCAAATTTATCCTAAAACAATGTGTTTTGACACTTGTTGGCGTACTAAAATAATCACCAGTTACTGACCCCAAATCTTGCCCGTCACCCATATCATCCTGCCCTATTGACCACTGTACTGTTCGGATATGCACACACTTACAGTGGCACCCACTATGATCGCAGTCCCTTAATTGGCTGTTTGCAATGAATGGAACTCTATGGGCAATTTCCTTGAGCCGATGTCTGTCCCTCCAGAGGAGGTCAGTTTCTTGAAGCAATGCCATGTTTACCTCCATCTCATCCAACCTACGAATTAGGATGCTATGCTCCTCCACTAAGCTGTAACCCACCCATTAATTGTTACAATTTTTAGGTATATCATTTGTTTGTAGTGCTTGCAATCCCAGATGTGAAACTGTTAACTGTGCAGAGCTAGTGAAAGCCCCATCATTCATTGGTGTCAGCCCATTGTCTTAATCATATAATGGATGTGGTAATTGTGTGTGCATACATATTATACTTGAATTTATCTCAAATGTAGTTTCACTTCTGGTGCATCCATGAAAGGACAGCAGCTTGAACCCCCAAATTGACCCCAAGCAACACAGATTAGGAATTCAAACCCCAACAACATTTTTCCACTCCTCTGGAAAACATGGCACATAATTTGTTTTAGTTTTATTTTTTTCATGATTTACTCAAATGTTGCATCTAAACTTTTTCTTTCATTTCAATCGATTTCATGGGATAGGAACTCTTCCCTTGTTCCCAAATGCAGTTTGAGGTTATAAACTCTTTCCTCAGCGAATCTCATTGAAACAATTATTTTTTACACTTCTGAAAACTTAACCAGAAAAACACAACATAAGCATTAGTCATAACCCCATCCATCAATCAAGTACATGTGAAAAACAGTCTTTTACAATCCCTGCAAATCTGACTCATCAGTGCAGTTCTTTTCTCCTAATCCCCCCTCTCTCCTCTCCATAGCATCCCCAAGTAGCCTTCAGTTGTAGCGGCGGCTCTCGCTTCTAGTATTTGTTTAGAACTGCTTTCATGAATTCAGAGAATTCTTTCTTCTATTTTTTGTAATGACAAAGGTCGCTTTTTCATTATTTCCACATCCGACACACATGAATTGATTCCAAAAGCAACTTAAATCTTCAGCTTCATTTAACGCATGCATTTAAACTCCCCTTTTACTTACGGACACTACTTCAAGGACCCGAAATTTCATTTGTGAGAATTTACGTCCTTTCTCCCCAAAATGTCTTGCTACGGGCGATTTTTCATTTTTTGTAAAGGAATGTTAGAGTGATGTTCACTCCAATGATGATTTTGCACGCTCTGTTATTCTGATGTAGCAATAGCCACAAGGATACTAAGGGCCATATGTACAAAGAAGTTTTGCGATGGGAAACTACTCAATCAGGCTGTTTCCAACTGCAAAAATACTTTTACATATGTTTAACGCACAAACTGCGATTCGGCAACATGTTACCGAATCGCAATTTGTGTTTGAAATTTGGTATTTGGAATGTCCGTGTTTTGGCCGTCCTTTCTAAGGGCCATATGTACGAAACATTTTTCCAGTCGCAAATGGGCTGAATTGCAGAATCAGCCCGTTTGCAACAGGAAAAAATTCATTTAGGAATGTACAAAGCCCAAGTTTTGCGATTCAGTATTTGGAAGGGGCCTGTTTAGGGCATCCTTTCCAAATACCGAATCGCATTAGCAAGTACAAATGTTTGGTGACCGAAATGCGGTCGCAAAACATTCACACTTTACCACCAACTCAAAGTTGGTGGTAATGCATTTGCAAATTGGAAGAGGTCCCTATGGGACCCCGTCCCCGTTGAGAATGGAATTATTTTTTGTAAAAACAGGCAGTAGTCCCACAGACCACTGCCTATTCTTTATTCTTAATAAATCAAACTTCAAAGTTTCCTTTCTTTCGTTTTAAAGACATCCCATTTTCCTTTAAGAAAAATGGGCTGCATGTACAAAAATAAAGATTGCTTTATTTAAAAGTAATACAGACATGGTGGTCTGCTGACCCCAGCTTGCCACCATCCCTGTGATGGATATCGCTTCCAATGGGTGGCAAACTGCATCCTACCTCATTAATATTCACGAGGTAGGTCGATTTGCAACTTACTAGCAATCTCTATCCAATATTTGTAAGTGTTCTTAGATTATGAATTGCAATTTCCTAATTGCGATTCGGTAAGAATCGCAATTAGGAAATTGCAATTGTCAAATTTTTACAAATGGCCTTTAACCCAATATATGCAGTGTTCACATTGACATCTCACAAATTGTTGTAATGTATGGCCTTAGTTATACCCAAGCAGACGGTTCTCCAGTCTGTTAGGGAGGTCATGACCTCCACCACTCTGGTGTATTATTCCATCCTATATTTAGAGATACCCCATCTGCCTGGCTGGGATATGTATACAGTACATGAGGCCACTGTGGTTGCAGCTCTCTTCACAGCATTGAAGGTCGCCGAGCAGACACCACTTTTACAATGCCGGCTCGGCAAACTTTTTTGTTCAAAGAAAACGAACTTCTAAAGTAGAAGTTTCTTTTCCCTGAACAAAAAGTAAAGAGCCCTGACATGCAGGGAGCTTTTTCGCTGTACATGGGAGGCTGTTAATTTTCATGCTTGTTTCTGCCATTCCGCACATGGCATACAAGGGCAGGGAAAATGAGTGAAGAGGACAGGACAAACGTCATTGTGAACCAGGAATCATGTGGCGGATTGATATGTGGTGCAGTGGCCAGGGCAGCTGACTCTGGAGTGCGGGGATCACGGTTCGATCCCCGCTGCCGTGGTAGCTCAGATCAGCATCATGTGACTCTGTGCACTAGCTCACTTAATCTCCCCGTCGGCCCCCAGTGCCTTGAAACCTTAAAGGGTGATATGTTCGCGCTTTACACGTAAGGATTATTATTGATCACTGAGTCAGGGTTTACCACCAGTGGTGGCTCATCCAACAGTAACCCACTGGTTCCCAGATTCGAAGCAGATCGGGGAGGACGTTGGTTTGGCAGGAAGAGGGAACCGCTGGTATCCCTTCTACTCCGCCAAACGCTAAATGACACCCTTAGTATTTTGCCAATTGCGGGATGATATACCACATCTCAGAACATAGATGAAATTGGCACAATTTAAACAGGCGTACATACCCTTTTTTCTTGTTTGTAAATGTTGTTTGTTGATCCTGATGGAGCAGGGAAAATAAAAAAATGTAACCCCTAACAAATTTTATAATTAATTAAATAAAATGTTCGTTTAAATGTATTAACCAACACTGTATGTATGGGAATGGTAATATGCCAATGTATGTGCTAAATAATCTATTAATGGATGTCCGTGTGTCTAATTATAACGTAAAATTAAATGCGTATTAATTAAAATAAATGCATGTTTGTGCTTCATAGAAATAAAACGTGTTGTTGCAAAAACAATAGTGATGGTAAGTAAGGAACAGCTTAAATGTTGCTTTCTGCTAGGTAACAACTAATTGGGGTACGTAGACGACGGGAGGGAAACGAAAGGGATATTTTTCTCTATTTTAATTATGTTTTGTTTGCCTCAAATTAGTGCTTCTAAAAGTATAACCGAGTGGCGATGTAAAATGGCCGCCAGTGGGAAGATGTGCGCAGGCGCAAAGGGGACACGTGATATGGGATGAAAACGGAAAAAAAAGCTAAAAACCTCGTGAGGTTACTGAGACAGCTTGGATGCAAGAAATGGTCAAGGCTGGTGTGACCTAATTGAACTGATAGTGTGCCATGATGATCAGCAGAAGGCCCGTGGGAAACAAGTTTAAGAGAAAGGACAATGACTGCGGAGTTCTCGAATGTGTCGAAAGAAGTTACAAATGAACTGATCGAAACGGATGAAAATGTTTAAGCGTATGGGAAAGGAAATGATCCAAGGACCCTTGAATCCAAGAGAACTTGATTAAAAGAATGAATAAGCTGACATGCATGGACCAATGAAAGAAAAGCGTGATATTAATGTTGCAACAGTTAGTTAGCAAAGTTAGAATTAGGGTATAAGAGGGCCTACTCTTAGTGGGAGGGGGTCAGTCGCGGTTGCAGTCACAGTCAGGAGAGGAGTTGAAGAGTCGTGTTGGTGGCTTCCAGTGCTGGGTGGTCCTGATCGATCCCTTACTGAGCGGGAGATGCTGAAAGACTGTTAGATGAGACGGGTTGCAGGTAGCTGATGCTGACGAGCTGAAGTTGCTGTTGCTGTCTTAATTTTCCAGTTGAGTATGAGAATCAGGCTATTTCTAATTCTTAACTTAGGTTAGAAATCATTAGGCTAAATTAGGAAGCTAGGCAGGTAATTAGGGTTTTGGCTTCAAGACAAAATTTCCTTTCTGCAATAAAATTATTATGTTTAATAAATATTTGAATTTAAAAATGAATAATTGAATAAAGTATTAAAATCTTTTTCATGCTTTTAAAATTATATAAAATTTAAGATTCTTTAAACCCAAAATGACTCAGTGGTTATTTTCCTAAATGATTGTGACATCAGTAATTGGTTATTGTGATTCAGCTGGTCTTAATCACTATGAACTAATTTCTTAAATGAATGATTCATCGACAAAACAATGAGCAGGAATATCTTAAGAAATAACTAAAAGAAAGTGACAAATTAAGGTAATAAGATATCCTGGCTCTTCCAGCGGTACATAAAATGGTGTTCTCCATTTAGTTCTCATGCTTCTCCTAGGAGTACAGAATTTCATAAAGGTGTAAAGTAAATCCAGGAGTGTGTGTGTGTGTTAGGCGATGTTTATGGGCCCCATCGTCATGTGGATATGAGAAATATAGTTTGCCCCTGGATGACCTGTAAGTAACCTGGGAGGAGAATAGTTTTTATTGTACGCGCTGCATCAGATTTCTTGGTAGCAGAGTTATGGTTTTCTATAGATTAGTTTAGTGATTATTGTTTATTGATTATTTTTTTATGACTAACACTATATGTTAAGTCGTGTTATGTTATATGTGAGTTTTCACGCTTCTGGGATGTAGGAAGTGGAACACGTGTGGCAAGAGAAGTCACATGGAATTTGGTACATGGTCTGAATTCATTTTGGTAATAACGCAGGTTGTGTTATGTTAGGGATTTCTGTGCGAAAAGTGTGTAATTGGAATAGCAAATTACGTTTACTTGTGAAACTTTGGCCTTAATTCTCAGGAGCCTAGTCTCCACATGTGTCTTATCCCCAGAGAAACGAGTAAATTGTTTGTTTGAAAGAAGGGTAAGGTAGAGGGAAGTGCTACTTTATCGGCGAGAGTACATAATTCTGTGGTAGGGTAGAGGTAAGCGCTGCCTACTGGAAAAACAGGATTATTGTGTAAAAGGACAAAGCTGTCACTTTTGTTTAGCGAATCAGACAATGGAAATGTTTTAATTGTTGTAACTAACGAAGAAACGGCGAAAAGAAAAATTGCCGATAAATTTTGTAAAGGAGGGGTAAAGAGTAGAAGTGACGTGGGAAAGTGCCGCGCTAGGATTGAATAGTGCGCTAGTCACGTGAACACAGAGTCAGGAGTGACGTAGAAAAGTGCCGCGCTAGGATTGGTTGGTTCACGGACGAAGGAAATTGTTCTGATTGGTGCGTTAGTGTGAGTCGCGCTGTAATTGGTTGAAGTTCTGTACACAGAACAGCGTTAGAGTAAAGAGAAAACAAATAGAAAACATGCCGTATTACGAGTATGAAAGGGAGAGAACGTCATGGACGACGAAATTGAAGAATTTTTTAAGAAAGACAAAAAGGTTGTGACTAGAGAGGGACAAGTAATTCCTCCGCCGAAATCAGCAGCTTCACATATGATGCTGAAATATGGATATCATACGTGCATATGGTTGGAAAACTGGGCAAAGTATACAAAGAATGATGGTGCTTTAGCTTTCCCTGAGAATGGTTCATTTAGTGTAGCGGTTTTGCGAAATTTGCGAGAAAAAATGTGTAAATTGGAACCTAGACCTAGACCAACACAGTTTGAGGCTTTGACGGAATGGGAAGATGAGATGTATGAACGAGAGAGATTCAGAGGAATGAGAGATCATGAATTTATGCCTGGAAGATTATGGGGAGTAAATCATGAGGACAGAATAAAACGATGGAGATGTGCTAACATGACAGGAGGTTTGTTTCCAGCTTTTACAGTTGAGGAAGGGACTAAGAAAAAACGGACTGAGAAAAAGAAACATATGGAGAGAGAAAAGTATATGCATGAGAGCGAAACGGATGACGAGTTACTGGAAGATATATTAAATAGAAATCCACCTCCGTATCAGCAGAGTTCTACAGTGGTGACACCAAATGCACCACTAATAGAGACTATGCGAAATAAAAGTCCGGAAAAGAGAATTGAAGTAAATAGGTCACAAGAACAAATGAGAACTTCTCAAAATGAAGGAATAGAAAACGACAATGCAAGCGAATTGGCAAGGACAACAAAAGAACTAACTGAGAAAATTAGAGAATTAACGAAAAATATGGAAGCAGTTACTGTGCCTGTAACAATAGGTCCAGTAATACCAGTTTTTGAGAATCAGAAAATTGATGAACGATCTTTGGTGATTCCCTTGAGTTCACAATTTCAGAGAGAAAAGGAAAGGATGGAACAAAGTGCAAGTACAAGTAATTTGGCTAGTACTTACAGACCAAGTCCACCTACAAATTTAACGGTGAATGAATGCAATGGTAAGAAAATGCATATGGTAACAGAATCTGCAACAGAAACGCCCGAAAAGAGTGGTAACTGGATAGAACTAAATAATACACCCATAGGTCCGACTCCTGATGAGTTGAATGAGTGGATGAAAGCTTTTAAAATAAAAGAAACAGAAGAAAAACCATTAGATGTGATCAGATTAAAAATAGATATGGAAGAATTAATTTTAGGAACGATTGGTACTGAAAAGATAAAAAATTATCAGGATGATGAAATAATGTTTCTGTGCAAAAGTATAACATGGAGGGCAAAGAATTTACATGACAAACTAGAAGAAGTGGCTAGTGAGATTGGAATAGATTTTGCAAAAGTGAAAACGTTGCAGAAACCATACAGAGTAGACTTTTGTGAAAAAGATATTGAAAATTTGAACACGGCAGGAAGGCTGACACAGATAAAGGAGTTAATTGTGTTGTTGAGAAAATGGGGTGATGTGGACAGATGGAAGGTTAGATGGACAAAGAAGAATGAGAAAAGTACAGACAAAGGTTCATTGGCTTTTATGATAACTGAAAAAGAATCTGTTGTCAAAGAATACCCCATGAGAGAAACTCCAGGTGGTAGTTACGTGCATGTTCCCTGGACGAGGCAGGACATACTGTCATTTACCAATGACTTTCCAAAGTTAAGAGAGAAGCCAGTTGAGTGGTACCGACAAGTAGAAAGGTTTGTAAAAGTCTCAAAAGTGTTGTGGATAGATTTAGATGGATTGTTTGACATAGTGGTACCAACAGATTTATGGTCCGAATGTAAGATTACAGTTGACTGGCCAACTACAGAATATCCAAGAGATCCTAAGACAGGAGCTCCAGGTCCTGATGTGATGAAGAAGTACGATAAGGTGATTACCTTTTTGAAGAATAAAATTCCTCCCAAAGAGACAGATTGGGTTAAGATTGATAGAACTACACAGGAAAGTAAGGAGTCTGTACATGCATATTATGAGCTATTGTTATTGGTTTTCAAGCAGTATAGTGGTTATGAGGAGTTGAGTGAAAAGGACATGAGTCATTTTGTATACCGATTTGTGTTTGGCCTGAAACCAGAAATAAGTGATATGATTAAGCAACACATGATAAACTGGCAGAATGGAAGTGTAGATAAGGTACTGAGATATGCTAAGTATTGTAGTGATGAAATAGAGAGTAAACAGCGTAAGTTGAAAGAAAAGGCAATGTGGGCACAAGTGAAAGTGGCAGAAAAACAAGAAGCTCAATTGGACAATAATAATGGAAACGAATCAGGACAGAATAAAATGCGACCAAACATAGGTAAAGGAAAAGGTCAAGTGAGTCTAGAAGAGGCAAAGAAGAAATGGCCATGTCATAATTGCGGAAAATTAGGGCATTGGAGAAACGAGTGTAAGTTCCCACCTAAACCTAATCCGGAACATCAATCATTAACTCCACAGGTGCAGAATGAGGTAGTTGTTCAACAAAGTCAGGTGCCACAACCACCACTTCCCAACACTGTTAACCAGCAAAGATACAGTACAGAAACAGGATTCTACGGAGGAGAGCAGGTAACACAGTTGCCGCGAGCAGCTAACATTTCTCAGTATTGGTTGCGACAGAGTGAGGATGACCCGGATGAAAGATTCTGACGGTGCGCAGGAGAGGGGAAAGAGTGCGTGCTTGGCGCAACTCTAGAGGTAGATCAGTCTGGTCCCTTTGTGGATGGAGAAGTGAATGGTGCAAATGTAACATTCCTTGTCGATACTGGAGCTACCCGTTCTACTGTTAGATCAGTGGAAATTCCAAACCTTCCTCTCTCAGGTGAATACATCCAAGTGGTAGGAGTAGCCAATCAGCAGATTAAAACCCCACTTACTGAATTGGTGGAAGTAAAAATTGGTTCTTTTAGCAAAATGCATAAATTTGTAGTGTGCGATTGTAGTCCTGTAAATCTTTTAGGTCGTGACCTTTTATGCAAGATGAATTGCACAATTTATTGTACGCCAGATGGAATAGGATTTCAGACTTCAGATGAAGATGTTTTGTATAAAGTAACTTTGATGAATCAAGAACCTGAAACGAATGGTTTGTTTCCTGCATTTGATGCAGAAAAACTTCCAGAAGAACTAAAAAGTGCAGTAAAAGAAAGTGTGTGGGATTTTACAGGAGAAGACATTGGATTAATGAGAGAAGTTGATCCCGTAAAAGTGACAGTGAAAGAAGGGATAACTTATCCAAACACGCAACAGTACAAATTAACTCCAGAAATAATTGAAGGAATAACTCCTGTGATAAATAAGATGATTGAACAGGGAATTCTGAAAGAAATCATGAGCAGTCCATGTAATTCACCTATAATGGGACTGAAAAAGCCAAATGGAACATATAGAATAGTACAGGATTTGAGAAAGATCAACAAAATAGTTGTACCATGTTGTCCAATAGTGCCAAACCCTGCAGTAATTCTATATCAAATTCCACATGAAGCTGAGTGGTACACTGTGATAGATTTATGTCACGCATTTTTCTCTATTCCTTTGCATCCAGATAGCCAGCCATTATTTGCATTCCGGTTCGGAGAGCGTATTTTGGCATGGTGCCGAATTCCTCAGGGGTATACAGAAAGCCCCTCAATTTTTAATCAGATTCTAAAAAAATCTCTGGAAGACTTAAAAATGCCAGAAAAATCAGTGATGGTGCAGTATGTCGATGACCTATTGGTGGCATCGAAAACCAAAGAAGCATGTGTAAGTGACACAATTGCTTTACTGAACCATTTGGAGAAAAGAGGACATAAAGTGTCCCCTTCAAAATTACAGTTTTGTCAGAAAGAAGTCCAGTATTTAGGGCATAAAATTGAGAAAGGAGTGCGGAAAATAGCGACAGAGAGAGTAAGAATGATTCAAGGAATGAGAGCACCAATGACTCAGAGAGAGGTAAGAATGTTTTTGGGAATGGTTGGATATTGTCGACAGTGGATAAGTGGTTTCTCTTTGATTGCAAAACCCTTACAAAAATTGACAAAGAAAGATGTAAAAGACCCTTTTGAGTTAAACAAAGAAGAAATGAAATCTTTCAAAGAATTGAAAAAGAAACTGTGTGAGGCCCCTGCTTTAGGCATGCCTGATTATGAGAAGGATTTTGAGTTGTACTGTAGTGAAAGAGATGGATGTGCATTTTCAGTACTGGTACAAAAACACGGGACCATGAAAAGACCAATCGCTTATTTTTCAGCTGTTTTAGATCCTATAGCAAAAGCATTGCCTGGATGTCTGAAAGCAGTTGCTGCTACTTGTGTAAGTCTGGAACAAAGTGAAGGTATAGTGATGGGGTATCCATTGAGAGTATATGTTCCCCATTCAGTAGAAATTCTTTTGACAAGAACAAAAACACAGTACATGACACATAGTCGGCTGACTAAGTACGAAAAAGTCATCTTGAGCGCTGAAAATGTGACCATAGATAGATGCATGAATGTAAATCCTTCTACATCATTACCAGATGAAGAAAGCATAATTGAACAAGACGAAGTAGATCATGATTGTCTGAATGTGCTGGAATATTGCACAAAACCAAGAGCTGACATAAAAGATGAACCGTTAAAGGAATCTGATTATGTCATGTTTGTGGATGGGTTCATGCTTGCGTACAAAAGAAGGAGTGTTAAGCGCAGCTTACGCAGTATGCACAGTGGCAACTGTGATGGAAGCGTCTTGTCTGAAAGGAGTTAGGTCTGCCCAAGTTGCGGAACTAATTGCTTTGATTCAAGCATGTAAATTGGGGAAAAATATACGAATCACGATTGTGACCGATAGCCAATATGGTTTCGGCATCGTACACGATTTCGGACAGATTTGGTCACAAAGAGGATTTTTGACATCTGCAGGAACACCTATCAGAAATGGAGATTATGTTAAAAAACTGCTTGAGGCGATACAGTTGCCTAAACAAATAGCTGTAGTGAAGTGCAAGGCGCATAAGAAAAACGAAGACTACATAGCGGTCGGCAATAATTATGCTGATGAGATCGCTAGATATTGTGCGGAAAACATGGCGTCCCTGAACAAAAATAGAGAAAGGGAGCATGTCTCTTGTCCTTTGCTTTTCACTAATACTGTCGAAACATGGGATGAAGTAAGGCAGTTACAAGAAACAGCAAGAGATGAGGAAAAAGATTACTGGATAAAAGCAGGATGTAGAAGACAGGAAAATAATGGTGTGTGGGTATACAGAGATGAAAGACCAGTTATGCCTGATAGCATGATTGCAGACATGGCACGGATGTACCATGGACAAGCTCATATTGGGAGAGATGCAATGATCAGACTTTTTAGACAAACCTGGTATAACCCAAAATTCAGAGCCATTGCTGAAAGTCTTTGTCAAAGATGTCTTATTTGTCAACAATTTAACCCAGGAAGAAAAACAGTAGTGAGTCTAGGAACAATAGGACGAGAAGGAGGTCCATTCACTAGAATGCAGTTGGACTTTATCGAGATGCCCCCTAGTAACAGACTAAGATATGTTCTGGTGGTCGTCTGTTTGTTCTCTCGTTGGGTGGAGGCATACCCCACAAGAAGGAATGATGGAACAACAGTGGCAAAACTTATGCTGCGAGAGTTCATTCCAAGGTATGGTTTTCCAGTCACGGTTGAGCCAGATAGAGGAACACATTTTCAAAATGAGTTGATCCAATTGATCTGTGAAGCATTGAGTATTAAACAAAAACTACATTGTGCTTACAGACCAGAGGCTTCTGGGGTAGTAGAGCAGATAAATGGAACAATTAAAAACAGGTTAGGAAAAATGTGTCAAGCTACAGGACTCAAATGGCCAGATGCACTGCCTCTTGTTCTGATGACAATCAGAAGCATCCCTGAAAAGAAAACTGGACTCAGTCCCCACGAGATGATTATGGGACGAGCAATGAGACAAGCACACGTACCCGTCAACAAGTTATTAACTATAACTGATGATCTAGTACTGGATTATTGCAAGGGACTGGCTGATGTGGTGCGTTCTGTATTTCATCAGGTTGGACCGGATGCGACCACTCTTGAAAGAAAACCAGCCCACGACTTGAATCCAGGAGACTGGGTCCGTATAAAAGTCCACAGGAGAAGAAACTGTCTAGTTCCTCGTTGGGACGAGCCACGACAGGTAATCCTAGTGACAACGACTGCCGTCAAGTGTGCAGGAGTGAAAAACTGGGTTCATGCCAGCCACACAATCAGAGTTCCAGAACCTACAGATCGACATGTGAGTCGGCGTCTGGAAGTGTGCGATAAAGGTTTAACGGCTGGGACAACAAAGATAAAAGAAAGGGTGCCAGAACTTGAAGATCGACCTGAAAGTCGACATCTGGAAACCCCAACGACAAAAACCTCTAGAGAAGAAGAGGAAGAAGAAGAAGAAGAAAGAAATTCAGAAATTCCAGAACCTGAAGATCGACCTGTAAGTCGACATCTGGAAATATCTGACACAACTTCAGACTCTGATGATTCAGTTGAAAACCGTGAAGAATTCCTAAGGAAAACTTGGGGTTATAAACCAATTAGAGAAGAAACTGAGCAAGAAATTGAGTTAGATGAACAACCAGGTACAAGTTATGGTGGAACTCCTTCAGAAACAATATTAATAGATGAAGTAGGGAAAGAAGTACACAAAAGGTTAGAAAATCGAAAAGAACCCCGAGGAGCAATAGGGACAGATAGAGAAACAGAAGAACAGGGAAATTTAGAAACAGAAAAGGAGAAAAACACCAAATCGGAAGAACACCGAGGAGGGACAGTAATAAGGGAAAACAAAAAGGAGAAGACAGATCCACCAGTAGGAGATGACGAGATTATAAGTTTCAAAATAAGAGACAATAGTGAAACAGTTGAAACAGAAACAGAAGAAAGTGGAGGAGAGGAAAAAGTAAAGACTGAATCAAGAAAAAGAAATTGGAAATCAGAAAGAGAAGAAAGAGAAGGTGAAGCAAAAAGGCCAAGAAAAGGAGATAATTGGCCCAATAGCTATGTAAGAAAATTGAGATATAGAATAATAAGAGCGGAAGACGAAGGTGCTGAACAAGTAAATGAGGTAACAAGTCAAAAGGGACAAGAAAAACCAAGTGGAAAAAGATTACAAAAGTCCAAAAGAACAAAGAAAGTGAATGCAAAGTATAAGTCACCTGAGTGGCTGTATATTGCACTAACAGATTACAAAGAAGAAAACACTCACGGGAACCAGAGACTGAGAAGTCGGATGGGAAAAGGTGAGATGCAACAAACCTGAAGTGAAGACTTATAGTGCTTCTGCCGGACATGACAATTTACTGGATGTGACAAATCACCGGATGTGACAACGAAAGAATTCTGGAGAGAATTAAAGAAAGTACCAAGCAAAGACTTTTGAAAGCAGAGTGGCATCTAAGTCATTTCTGAGGTGTAGTGACACAAATTTTCTGAAACTTAACAAATAGAAAAAGAAAAATGGAAAATAATAGGGATAGAAGAGATAAATGTGAATTTATAAAGAGATGGTGCAAAATGTGCTGCTTTTGTACAGGGTTATTAATGACCATATGGATAGTTTTAGCAATCACAATTCCTATTAGTGTAGCTGTGATAGAAGCAAAAAATGATACTAAACCAGAAAAAGAAACTAATATTAAAGAACCAGTTATTTTAAGAAGTAGTGCAGAGTTGCATAAGGATAAGTCAGTAACAGATTTTTCAAAGAATGTTTTTACAAAATTGTTGTATGAGTACGTAGAGACAATGGACGTGAGAGATTGTTATGTTTGTATGCAGTTGCCTGCATCAGTATCAGAAGGTGTGACTTATCATCACCTACCTCTGACTTATGGAATAACATGTAGTATAATAGCAAGTTTATTTTATAAAACAGGTAGATTAGAATCTTATTATACTGATATAGATAAGATTTTTGCAAACATTCCAGTAGTACCCGAACTTAACAAAGTAATACCAGCAAAAGTTTTAGGAGAATTCTTTTTAGAACATAGAAAATTAACGTTAGAAGAAATAGTTAGTAACAACCTTACCTGTGAGTTAAAGAAAGAAGAAAAAGTATTTTTAGAAATGGTTGAAGAAAGAAGAATGACATTTCAAAAAGAAGCAATAAAAGAGGAAGGAAAACGCTTATGGACGTTTGAGGAAGGAAATCATGAAGGGAAAAAGATAAATGCCGCAATGACATTAGATTGGCCACAAACAGGAAAGTTGTGTATTAGGAGAAATAAAACAGTCTATGACAATTACTTTGTAGGTTCCAGTATCTGCCATGACAATTATCAAATTCTGGGAGGTTGGGGATTCAAAGGTGGAAAAGATCCAATATTTCCAGGTATCTATTATATTTGTGGGAATAGAGCTTATTACAGGTTACCGGACCATTGGTATGGAACTTGCTATGTAGGCCTGGTCTTTCCAAAAATTTTCACATGGACAGAAAAGAAAAGGGAACATACAAGATGATTAATAGATTTACACGTAGAAAGAGGGAAAGTTTTTCAGAAATTGTAGGTGATATTTTTGGAGCATTGATACCAGCAGTGGGAATATCTTTGAATGCATTTAAAATTCGGAAGTTATCCACAGTAGTAGATCGTTTGTCTACAGATACTGCGGGAGGGTTCTTAATGGTAAATACCGAAATGGTTGCCATGAGAGCTATGGTGATGCAAAATCGGCTTGCCCTTGATATTCTTTTGGCAAAAGAGGGTGGAGTCTGTGGAATGTTGAAAGTCCAACATTGTTGTACTTACATTCCTGATAACAGTGAAAATATACAGAAGTATATTACAAATATTACAAGTTTGCACAAAGAACTAGTTCCACTGGAGGTTGAAAGTGTTTTGGGAAAACTTGGTAGAGGGTTTTCTTCAGTAGCGAATTGGTTAACTAGGATGAGTAGACTAGTGATAGGGAAAGTTATAATAGTAGCAACTATAGTAATACTGTTAGCCATGGTATTGAAAATAGTAATAACATGTATAAAGAGAAAAGTAAGACAAAATAAGATAAAAAGAAATAACAGAATAATGAGAGAAAGAGAGAGAGAAATGGGTGAAATTGAGTTGGAAAAGATGAAAGAAAGCATGTATTAAGAGACTAAAAGGCAAGATGAAGAAGAAACAGATGTATAAATAACAGAAGGCAAAGGATGAAAGACATGCTGCCTGAAAAGAAGTATGACTTGGGTTTTATGTGGTGATTTAAAAATCACCAAAGGGGGAGTTGATGGAGCAGGGAAAATAAAAAAATGTAACCCCTAACAAATTTTATAATTAATTAAATAAAATGTTCGTTTAAATGTATTAACCAACACTGTATGTATGGGAATGGTAATATGCCAATGTATGTGCTAAATAATCTATTAATGGATGTCCGTGTGTCTAATTATAACGTAAAATTAAATGCGTATTAATTAAAATAAATGCATGTTTGTGCTTCATAGAAATAAAACGTGTCGTTGCAAAAACAATAGTGATGGTAAGTAAGGAACAGCTTAAATGTTGCTTTCTGCTAGGTAACAACTAATTGGGGTACGTAGATGACGGGAGGGAAACGAAAGGGATATTTTTCTCTATTTTAATTATGTTTTGTTTGCCTCAAATTAGTGCTTCTAAAAGTATAACCGAGTGGTGATGTAAAATGGCCGCCAGTGGGAAGATGTGCGCAGGCGCAAAGGGGACACGTGATATGGGATGAAAACGGAGAAAAAAAAAGCTAAAAACCTCGAGAGGTTACTGAGACGCTTGGATGCAAGAAATGGTCAAGGCTGGTGTGACCTAATTGAACTGATAGTGTGCCATGATGATCAGCAGAAGGCCCGTGGGAAACAAGTTTAAGAGAAAGGACAATGACTGCGGAGTTCTCGAATGTGTCGAAAGAAGTTACAAATGAACTGATCGAAACGGATGAAAATGTTTAAGCGTATGGGAAAGGAAATGATCCAAGGACCCTTGAATCCAAGAGAACTTGATTAAAAGAATGAATAAGCTGACATGCATGGACCAATGAAAGAAAAGCGTGATATTAATGTTGCAACAGTTAGTTAGCAAAGTTAGAATTAGGGTATAAGAGGGCCTACTCTTAGTGGGAGGGGGTCAGTCGCGGTTGCAGTCACAGTCAGGAGAGGAGTTGAAGAGTCGTGTTGGTGGCTTCCAGTGCTGGGTGGTCCTGATCGATCCCTTACTGAGCGGGAGATGCTGAAAGACTGTTAGATGAGACGGGTTGCAGGTAGCTGATGCTGACGAGCTGAAGTTGCTGTTGCTGTCTTAATTTTCCAGTTGAGTATGAGAATCAGGATATTTCTAATTCTTAACTTAGGTTAGAAATCATTAGGCTAAATTAGGAAGCTTGGCAGGTAATTAGGGTTTTGGCTTCATGACAAAATTTCCTTTCTGCAATAAAATGATTATGTTTAATAAATATTTGAATTTAAAAATGAATAATTGAATAAAGTATTAAAAAAAATTTCATGCTTTTAAAATTATATAAAATTTAAGATTCTTTAAACCCAAAATGACTCAGTGGTTATTTTCCTAAATGATTGTGACATCAGTAATTGGTTATTGTGATTCAGCTGGTCTTAATCACTATGAACTAATTTCTTAAATGAATGATTCATCGACAAAACAATGAGCAGGAATATCTTAAGAAATAACTAAAAGAAAGTGACAAATTAAGGTAATAAGATATCCTGGCTCTTCCAGCGGTACATAAAATGGTGTTTTTTCAATATAGTTCTCATTCTTCTCCTAGGAGTACAGAATTTCATAAAGGTGTAAAGTAAATCCAGGAGTGTGTGTGTGTGTTAGGCGATGTTTATGGGCCCCATCGTCATGTGGATATGAGAAATATAGTTTGCCCCTGGATGACCTGTAAGTAACCTGGGAGGAGAATAGTTTTTATTGTACGCGCTGCATCAATCCCAAGCTTCTTCGATTGTTCTTACTACTTATGTTCCTAATTTCTTTTCTTTCTGATAGGAAATTAATCTGAAAATTCTGATAAGAAATTAAACAACCTCTTTAATTCTTCATCATATTCAATTAATCTCCCATTTTTCTTTATCTTTTTTTTCATTTAATGTTCCTATAGAGAGAATTTCACAACACAGGTCTTCTCTCCTAATTTTATCTTTGCTTTATGTTTCAACAGGTTTTCTAATAGCATTTGCAATTTTGGGCCCGATTTATAGATCTGCAGACAAATTTAGTTGCCATAGCAAAGTAATTTACACCCGTAATGGCAAGGGTACTCCACCCCCTAAATTTAGAGATGTTCGCTGGCCCAGTGGACATATCTTGCATTAGCCGGAACCACCTTCACAGTGTTTCCTGTAAATGCATCAAATGCCAAACTTATTTCTATTTTCAAAAAACAAAATACCAAAGTGGGATTTTGATTTTGAAAATTAAAAAAATCAATGATCCCCTTGCCATGGGAGATTTCTCCCATGGTGTAGAGGTTATTTTTGCTGTTTTACCTGGCGGTGACCGACAGTGAAAACTTGCCATTAGTCAGCCCACTCAAAATAGGGAGGGCGGACAAATGGCAAAACCTCCAATGGTCGTTACTCTATCGGCCATGTATGCCGGCGGTAGAGACAAGGGGGTCGATTCCGATCTCGGTCGGAGGCGCACCCAATACCATTCGGTCGGGAAAAAAGCCATGCGAAAGCCAGTTTCCCGACCGATCCGTACAGCACACCGAACGAGCAAGTACGATGCGCACAACAGCAAAAATTCCGGCCGAGCCGTACTCACCCAAACCAGGTCCTGTTCTCCGACCGAGGCGAATCCGGAAACGCCGAATCGAGTCGCACGGAAGGGAAAATGCAGCCCCGTCCGGCCGGACAAGTACGATGCGCTTCCCGTACGCGCCGAACCCGTCGCTACGCACGGCACGTCAAAGCATCCAGGAGAGGCGCACATAAGCTCCGAATCGCGCCACAACACGATCCACGGCTACGAGACGAACACGGCACCGACGAGGACGACGCGAAGCGACGAGGACGAAGCGAGGCGACGAGGACGACGCGAAGCAACGAGAAGGACGAACGACACGAACCAACCATGAATCCCATCGTCCCGATCATACCAATATTCTACATCTACTACCGGAACAGGCACGGACGCGTACGGCGCAGAAGGTAAGTCAGACACCAACCACAAAACACATACAACACGTACACGACACATCACACACATACACTGGGAATCTGAATATACTTACACCAGCAACAGCAGCACCATAGGGGCGGGATGCCCATCACCAATGCCACATATGCACACAGGGGCCTGAATGCGCGCCACCACCCCAACCCAGGGGGGCTGGATGCCTACCACTACTACCACCCTTAGCCAGGGGGCAGGATGCCTACCACTACTACCACCCTTAGCCAGGGGGCAGGATGCCTACCACTACTACCACCCTTAGCCAGGGGGCAGGATGCCTACCACTACTACCACCCTTAGCCAGGGGGCAGGATGCCCACCACTACTACCACCCTTAGCCAGGGGGCAGGATGCCCACCACTACTACCACCCTCACCCAGGGGGCAGGATGCCCACCACTACTACCACCCTCACCCAGGGGGGCAGGATGCCTACCACTACTACCACCCTTAGCCAGGGGGGCAGGATGCCCACCACTACTACCACCCTTAGCCAGGGGGCAGGATGCCTACCACTACTACCACCCTTAGCCAGGGGGGCAGGATGCCTACCACTACTACCACCCTTAGCCAGGGGGGCAGGATGCCTACCACTACTACCACCCTTAGCCAGGGGGGCAGGATGCCCACCACTACTACCACCCTTAGCCAGGGGGCAGGATGCCTACCACTACTACCACCCTCACCCAGGGGGCAGGATGCCTACCACTACTACCACCCTTAGCCAGGGGGGCAGGATGCCTACCACTACTACCACCCTTAGCCAGGGGGGCAGGATGCCTACCACTACTACCACCCTCAGCCACGGGGGGCAGGATGCCTACCACTACTACCACCCTCAGCCAGGGGGGCAGGATGCCCACCACTACTACCACCCTCAGCCAGGGGGGCAGGATGCCCACCACTACTACCACCCTCACCCACGGGGGGCAGGATGCCCACCACTACTACCACCCTTAGCCAGGGGGCAGGATGCCCACCACTACTACCACCCTTAGCCAGGGGGGCAGGATGCCTACCACTACTACCACCCTTAGCCAGGGGGCAGGATGCCCACCACTACTACCACCCTCAGCCAGGGGGCAGGATGCCTACCACTACTACCACCCTTAGCCAGGGGGCAGGATGCCCACCACTACTACCACCCTCACCCAGGGGGCAGGATGCCCGTCAAAGCATCCGGGAGGCGCACATAAGCTCCGAATCGCGCCACAACACGATCCACGGCTACGAGGCGAACCACGGCACCCGACGAGGGCGGCGCGAGCGGCGAGGACGCAGCCGAGCGGCGAGGACGCACCGCTAAGCCAGCGAGCAGGAGGCGAACGCACCACGAACCAACCATCAATCCCATGGCGTCCCGATGCCTACCAATATTCTACATCTACTAGCCAGGAACAGGCACGGACGCGTACGACGCAGAAGGTAAGTCAGACACCAACCACAAAACACATACAACACGTACCACGACTACATCACACACATACACTGGGAATCTGGATACCTACCACTACTAGCAACCTTAGCACCATAGGGGCGGGATGCCCACCACTAATGCCACACTATGCACACAGGGGCCTGAATGCGCGCCACTACACCACCATCACCCAGGGGGCTGGATGCCTACCACTACTACCACCCTTAGCCAGGGGGCAGGATGCCTACCACTACTACCACCCTTAGCCAGGGGGCAGGATGCCTACCACTACTACCACCCTTAGCCAGGGGGCAGGATGCCTACCACTACTACCACCCTTAGCCAGGGGGCAGGATGCCTACCACTACTACCACCCTTAGCCAGGGGGCAGGATGCCCACCACTACTACCACCCTCACCCACGGGGGCAGGATGCCCACCACTACTACCACCCTTAGCCAGGGGGCAGGATGCCTACCACTACTACCACCCTTAGCCAGGGGGCAGGATGCCTACCACTACTACCACCCTTAGCCAGGGGGCAGGATGCCCACCACTACTACCACCCTCAGCCAGGGGGGCAGGATGCCTACCACTACTACCACCCTTAGCCAGGGGGCAGGATGCCTACCACTACTACCACCCTTAGCCAGGGGGCAGGATGCCCACCACTACTACCACCCTTAGCCAGGGGGGCAGGATGCCCACCACTACTACACCCTCACCCAGGGGGGCAGGATGCCTACCACTACTACCACCCTTAGCCAGGGGGGCAGGATGCCTACCACTACTACCACCCTTAGCCAGGGGGGCAGGATGCCTACCACTACTACCACCCCCACTCATAGGATGGACAATGCATGACACAACCAGCACACCACAACCTAGGGAATGCAAGATAAAGACATCCCCCCACCACCATGACAAGCGTGTGTAGGCTGTGTCAAATGCCTACAACACCGAACATGACTTTGAACATACAATGTGACCCCCTAGCACATGTGCCACACATATATGTGTGTGGCACCCACAATGCAAGCAGCCCATGACCATTGTGGCAATGGGGCCTAAACCCCCATCATCACAGTGACCAAAAGGTAAGTGTGGGGTCCATAGCTGAAGCACATTTTGACCATTGTGGCAATGGGGTCTAAACCCCCATCATCACAGTGACCAAAAGGCAAGTGTGGGGTCCATAGCTGAAGCACATTTTGACCATTGTGGCAATGGGGTCTAAACCCCCATCATCACAGTGACCAAAAGGCAAGTGTGGGGTCCATAGCTGAAGCACATTTTGACCATTGTGGCAATGGGGTCTAAACCCCCATCATCACAGTGACCAAAAGGCAAGTGTGGGGTCCATAGCTGAAGCACATTTTGACCATTGTGGCAATGGGGTCTACACCCTCATCATCACAGTGACCAAAAGGTAATTGTTGACAAAGAAAGAGCTGCAACTGCCAAACTGCATGGATCATTCCTGGTCACAGAACCAAAAACTCATCTGTGGCAAAGTAGTGTATGTGTCCCATTGCAACATAAATTGGGGAGCCAAATACTGCAGTGCAAATGAAACATTCCTTTGGCCATGTGCAGACAAACAACACCCATGGGGGCTGAGACCGTCAACAGTCATCAATGACACAATGACAGAAGTGACCATCAGAATGCAGAACCACATATTTGCACCAATGGGCACACAAATGCAGATACCCTGTGGAGACAGCAGATGTGAGGTGAACAGATACCATACCATGGCAGCAATGGGACACACAAACCATGATCACTGTGCTGACCGATGACCTAGGAGTCCCAGGGACAGCAGGGGAAACACACCAAACAACATACAGCCAATGGCACACCCAAGATATGCCAATGCAGTGGTGCAGATGCACAAACACAAACAGGCAGACCAACACTGTCATCATACACAGCAGGTGAGGGGTGGGGGTGCCAGTGTCCCCAGGCAACAACACAACACATGAGGAGAGCTGAATACCAATCATACAGATGTGCATACACTGCCACACTAAGGTAACTCATGGATCCAAATCCCCTATGTGGGCAAGCAGGCATTGACAGGTGAGAGGGAGCACAAAACACACATGTCACACAGGCACGTAGGAACAACAACTGACACAGCAAGTCACAGACACACCACAGCACCACCCCCAGGGCCCCCACAATGTGGTGACCCTGGGCTGAATAAAAATACCACTGTGATGACAAAGCTAAATGTCGTTCACACTGTGAACCACAGTCAGGTGTCCTGAGCAACAAACTACCATCACACCTACACAAGCACAAATCAATCAGCATGGCCAGTAAGCCAAGGCCAACATGGAGGCAGGGGACTAGCCGGGCAACAACTCTCATCTGCACACACTCAAGACCACACCCCTCGACCTCCAACAATGTGCAGCAGTGAAGTACACATGCACTGGTGACATTGCACATGCACCCATGACTATTCCAGGGTGGTGGGTGGGAACCAAGGTGTAGAAACACATCACACATGGACACTCAACAAGACTCCTGAATGTCTGACACACTGCACACTACGCTGTACATGGACATGACGGCAATACCACACCGACCAATGGGATCCCAGCCACAGTCACACACCAATGAAGAAGCCAAGGTCACCCACAAAGAACACACATAGACAACAACCAACATTGCAGCCCGGACCCTAAGGAGTGCCAGCAGTCACACACACAACGTGTCACAATCACTGAAAGATAACACAAACTGGAAATCACATGACAGGGGCAAACAACAAGTGCCAAAGGGAAACCTGACTGTGACCCATCTGCGTCTGCACACAAACTCTGCCCTGACAGCAAACACACCTATGGGTGACACCCTGATGACCAGTAATGTGCCATGCACCCACATCACAGAGAACACAGGGAGAAGACTTTGGGGGAACATAGCTCAAGTCAGCAAGCATCACAAACAGGTACAACACTAGGGATCACAGCATGCGCAGATGAATGGAAGTGAACACACAGACATGCACATACAACACACACCTTGGGCGCAGGCAATGTCACACGTGTACACACTGCCATGAGGGGACTCCACTCCTGTGTGAGGAAAGCTGTGCCATATGTTGCCTCAGTAGGGCCCCATCATGTCAGCTGAGCACTTGGTCACACAATCAACAATTAGCACCAAATGAGGGCTCCCATCACATCAGCCTGGTCATGGATGTGCCAACGGAATCATCAGCACAGATCCAACACACTTGTATAGCAATGTTGCACTGACTACACGGATGAGTCCCTCCCCATTGATGCCCAAACCTGCATGTCCACTGGAGATGGCAACACGGTCAGGGAAGTAGACAAATGCAACGATGGCAGGCACAACAGATGTGCAGGGGTGGAAGCCACAGATATGAAATTGCCAATGTAAGTAGGAAACCCATTGCCAAATACTGAACACATGACACCCTCAGATGCTGCTATTGATGACATGGATACACCACATGATAGGACACATTCCCCCTGGACCACATGGGTTCCTGCACAGTAACACTTCATAATCATGAGACCAGATATCACCATCACTGCAGCAAGGGCATGGTTAGCTGCACCAACAACATGTACATCTGAAGCATGAGCACTAGAGAAAAGAAAGTTGCTTTATTCAGCATATGTGTTGTTTGATAACGACGTCCAGAAGAAATTAGAGCAAAGGCCAATGGCCAGTCCATTGTCAAAGTTCAAACAGGGTGACACTGGCAGATGTCACCCTACGCATGCCTGCACAATACCAGGGACAATCCACTAGGAGGGGCAACCGGGGGCAGGCCAGGCACCGCAGGGACAGGATCAGGGCTCACCAGGGGAGTCAGGGAAGGGGTGGTGGGTGCTGGAGAGCCACTGACAACTGCAGTGGAGGTGTCTGACATGGTGTGTGCCGGCACAACTGGGGGCATGACTCAGATGTCGTGGGTGCCGGCACAACTGCAGTGGACCCTGCAGATGGGGTGGACAGGTCCGCCACTGCAGTGCCCAAGTCAGACAGGGCGGTAGTGGACTCCACTGCAGTGCCTACCTCCAGGGGAGGAGAATGGGGAACAGGCAAGGTGGGTTGGACAGAGGGGAGGACACCCTCACCACATCAGTGGCACAGACAAGCGCAGCGGGGGGTGTGGTGCTGGGAGAGCAAGTGGCAGGGGAGAAGGCCGGATCCTCTTGGGGATGGTATATCTGTGGGTGGGGGAACCTGGGGCAGGGTGTGGTGGGGGCACCTGTGCAGTGGGGGCCTGAGGGATGGAGGACGGAGACCTTGTGCCTGAGCTGCAGGGCGGTGGCGGGGTCTTGCTCTTACCACTCCGGGGGACTTGCGGGTGGGGGCCTCAGTCCGTCTGCGCCTGGGGAGGGTGTCCGGGGGCGAGGGGCACTCTGCTCCGTGTGGGTGGGCTTCCTCTTCCCCCGGGATGCTGGAGCAGCTTCATCGGTGGGGAAGAGGCCGAGGTCACAGAGGAAGAGCTGCTGTGACTTTGGGGTTGCAGGTGAGGCAAGGGAGGGTGCTTTGGAGGGAGAGGGAACTGAGGACTGCGCAGTGCATGTGGATGCGTGTGTGTGTTCCAGGGCCCCATCCCCTGTGAGTCTGGCTTCAGTCCCCTGAATGTGCGTGCGTGTGCGTTTTGTCATTGGCGTGTGTGTCAGTGTGCTGGATGTGTGTGTGCTGGTGTGTGCCTGTGCCGGTGTGTGTGTGCCTGGGATGGGTAAGGTGCTGGGGAGTGTGGATGGAGCAGAGGCAGGAGGGGTGAGGGACCGTTTGAGGAGGGACACTGCTGCCGTCAGGGAGGAGTCCATGGACCTATTGCCCCTCTGTAGGTCAGACATGCCCGATGAGATGCCCTCCATGAACGACACCAGCTGAGTCAACAGCGCGGTGTGCGCATGGAGGACACTCAGCATGGCTGTCTGCCCTACATGGAGCTGGCGAAGGAGGTACACAGACTCCTCACTCAGGGCAGCAGGGGACACAGGGGCAGGGGTGCGGTGCCTGGCCCAAAGGAGACACGCTCCCGGACATGGGAGCCTCCACGGACCTGGGGAATGGGAGCCGATGGGAGGGCGGTGGTGGTGCTGGTGGTGGCGGGGACAGCAACACTAGCTGGGGTGTGGTGGCTGCTGACACCCGCCTCCACAAGGGAGTCATCCTCCGAGTTGCTCTGGTCCTCAGCTGAGGTGGATGCTGCTGAGGACTCCTCGGTGTGGCTCCCCTCGCCCTCCGTGCCACTGGGTCCCTCCGACCACTCCTCGGCTGCTGACCCAGTCTGGCTCCCATTCCCCAGGAGCTCTCCGGCTCCTCCTGGTCCGTGGAGCTGTCCCCTTCCGTGGCCGTGGATGTATCTGCAAACAATGGGGATACAGACAGACATCAGTCACCTGCACATAACGCACACACCACTGTGAGCACAGCACATCACAGAGCAAGCCCTGGCATCATTAGTTGTACATTGCTAAAAGTGCACTAATTGAACAGGAGAAGTCAATTGTCAGTCTGATGCCAAGCATGGCACTCACATCCCACATGGCCTTGCACCCATCTGTCTGGTGTCTGTTGGATTGCAACACCCCAGTGTTGACACATGCACCAAGTACACAGTAGTTGGACAGTGCAGAGGACACGGTGTGGACACATCACAGCTCTTGCCACTGAGTCAGTACAGGTTTCCGGATGTAAGGGATGCCCAGAGTCAAATAGGAAATGCATGTGATGCATACCAGCGACAGACACCATGATGCACCCATGTCCTGATAGCCAGCGCCACTATGGTGTGCATGTAGCACATGTCACTCCCCTGCAGGCTCACCAATCAGTAGACACATGCCATGGCGGAGGCATGACTGCAAAGTCATACATCACTGTCTCAGTGATGTATGACTTTGCAGCCAGACAACAACACTCTGCACTGTGTCACAATAGTAGGTCATGGGGAATGCAAGTCCTGGAGCTGCACAAGTGCACATGTACATCCCCCCACAACACATCCTCTTAACCCTCATCTGTCCAGGTCATACCTATTGGACATATGGGAGACCTGTGACACTACCCTCTGAACCTGAGCCCCTCACACTCTGCTGTGCATGGGGAACAGCTGCCTGAACTTCACATTTACATGCCCCAGTCTGCATGGGCAGCTGATCAGACACCTATGTGTCACACAAGTATCGTCTCCTATGGTCACATCTCCAGTGGCATGCTGAGCCCCTACCAAGAAACTCCACAGCAGTCCTGGCGACTAATCTACAGCACACTGACACAGAGGCAGACACCTGAGGGTCAAATCACTGTGCACAATGTGTCCGCTGATACACGGGAGTGGGAGTACAGAGTGTATTGTATGGCCTGGAGTAGGCATGACTGTCCAGCCCCACATGAATGAGGGATGAGCCCTGGACTGTAGGCAGCTGGCTAAGTATGTGTGACACACGTCATATACATACTCCTGGGGCCCAAACATTGTTCCCACCCGCAGCATGGGTGTGTGCCAGATACCCCAGCCACATGTGGTGGATCAGCTCAGCAATTGGACCACAGATCAAAGTAACACGCTGAATACATGTCAGAATACAGGCATTGTGTAAGCAATGGACCCACCCATGATGCCCACCACAGAGTCAGGGAAACAGATGCTGTCTCCCACCTTGAGTCAAGCAAACTGCAAGGACACAGTCCTAAGTGACAGAATTCCCTGCATGTAAGGGCCACACCTGGGTATCAGATGAGGAGTGGGCAGTGCACAATAGAGGGACATGGCTCCTGGACAACATGACTGCTGTACTGTGGCAGTTTAACCAGGCCCGAGGAGGGCACATAGCATGTTAGACAGAGTACACAGTGCAGTCTTTGACTCACCCCCTCCTTGCTGCTCTCTGGCCTTCAGCTGCCCATCCAGGTCTGGAAAGACCACCGCCAGGATCCTGAGCATGTGGGGGTCAGGGTCCGTGTTCCGCCCCTCCTGCGAGGAGGCGACAGCTTCAGCTGGACCCGTGCAATCCTCCGGGTCCAGCCCCGAAGGTCCTGCCACCTCTTTTGGCAGTTGCGGATCCGGCGCTTGTAGACCCCCACGGACTGGACAGCCCGGACGATGTCCTTCCATATCTCATGCTTCCGATGGGCAGAAGCCTGTCAGGATGACAAAGTGATAAGGCCATTACTACACATGCAACATATCCGTGCATGACACAGTTGCATATACATGTCGCAATCACAGGGGCACAT